>JAWNKY010001517.1:0-640882 GCA_035041765.1 Drosophila algonquin | reverse complement strand
TATATTAAACAGAATATCAAAATTTGATGTGGTATTTTTGTCATGGTATATACTGGTACTATTTTCAAAATTACCGTCAATAATTTCCTTTTTTATCGCAACAATTTCCCTTACGTTCCATGCTCACTTACGTTTTTTACCGTTGGCAACATTTATTTGTATGGGCCAAAACATGTGTCGCGAAATGAGCGACATTGTCCCACAACATTTGCACGGAATTAGCAACATTTTCATACCCCTTAGGACCTGGATATTATAGAATTTAAGAAAAGTTTGTTTTACTGGACACCAATTATTACAGAAAATAGTATCTATCTCAGAAAATTGTATGGTGTTTGGTCTATTTATAAAGATTAAAAATGGGTGTCGGGATCGTTATGTTATTATTAACATATTAATCAAATGCATTATTGGGTCAAAAAATGTAAATATGTGCAAAATACAATATTAAATACGTTTTAAAGCAGTTGGAAAAAAATAATTTTAACAGTAAACAAATGGAAATGGGTATACGTATGTCCATACCAACGGTTTAGTTTCCAAATGACGTGACATTCCATGCTCACTTACGTTTTCTTACGTCGCATTTCAGCTCACTTAAGTTTTATAAACGTTATTTTATGATCAATCCAACCAAACGAAGTCCTTAAAATTAGTCTGTCTTGTAGAAAATTGTTTTATCTATTGTATAAAATTATGTGTTCAGGCCTGAGGGTTCTAGTTAGCTAGTAATATTAAACGGAATATCAAAAGCGAGGAATATGAGTTTCGAAAATGTTCAAAATTACCGCCACATCACCAAATATACTTTGGTATCGATGTTTTGTTGCATGATCGTTTCAAACTCATGCCGTGAGAGTAAAAGAGAGTAAGAGCTCATACATGAACGCGAAAATGAGAAAAAGAGCGCGTCCAGTGTCAAGCCGATCGGTTCGACACAACATTTTGGTTTGAGCTTGGGTTGAGCCAAAAAAGGTATGGATAGCGGGTAAATTTAGCCAAGGGAAATTTCACGGCTCGCACGATTTTCACCCTACCCGAAAAAATCCCCGATAGGGGATCAGCTAGGTGGATTTTACCTTGCAGGCCTTGCATTTTCTGGGCCGTTTTGCCTGTTGTCCATACCCGATTTTTTCCGAAGAGACTCAGCAATTTCCCAGGGAAGAATATTATAAACTTCCCAGGACGGCGAGGATTTTTTACAGCGCGCGGATTTGAAATGAGCAAGGGAGTTACTAAAATAGTGGATAAATTGCTGAAACTGTTTCGTGGGAGATCAGTTATTCCATTATGTTATCTTTTTACTTTAATTTATGGGTTTCCTTCCAAGGCGTAGCCCCAACACTTATAGCCCAAATTATAGTGAAAAAATAAAACAAAACCCCCAAAACCATTAACTACGACACGAGTGTTACAGAGTGTTGCCCCCCAGCCATAGTAAAATGGTTAAATCTATTATTTGCGGCCATAAACTGCAATATTATATAAAACAGAATATCAAAATCGAGGAATATGAGTTTCGTCGGTATTTTTACGGTATATTTTTTAAATGAGACCGTTCTTTTCGGTATATCTGTGATAACATCGATGTTTCTCCACTCACTAGTTTTTGTTTTGACAACATTTTGTTTTTAGAAATAACTTTGAAAAATGTCGAGCAAGGCACAAATCACTCTGCCCGAAGAGGAATTGGATTGGATACAGCTGCGCCAGGATCTGGGACCCGTGGTTGAGGTGGAAACCACCAAGGAAAAGCTGCAGCGCAAAATTAAGGAGAACCCGCTGGTTCCGATTGGTAAGCGGGCGGCGGCATTTCGACGCAAGTCTGTTATATAAACACAACAATATATTAACTGATTTGTTTGCACCTCCCCTACCTGCCACCTCCCGCCACATAGGATGCCTGGCCACAACCGCGGCCCTTACAATGGGCTTGTATAACTTCCGCACTGGCAACCGTAAGATGTCCCAAATGATGATGCGCACCCGTATCGCTGCCCAGGGATTCACTGTCGCCGCCTTGATTATCGGCGTTGTGATGACTTATGGCGAAAAGAAAACCCCCTAATTGATGCAAAACAACATTAATACCATATAGCTTTACACTAAAACCTGAAATCATGAGCTGTTTTTTTTTTGGTTTTTTCTAAAAGCCAAATAATTAGGCGTAAATATTAGACACGACACTGTCCAAGCGGCATAAATAGATTTATAATGTATAAAATTGATCGTAATATAATTGTAAAGATGTGTGGGTAAATTACAGAGCCACAGAGCAAGATGTAATATCTTTTTGTTAAGCAGATCGGGTATATAGCAGTTCTTGGCCAAAAGACAAATGTCAAATGGTTGAAAACTTGAACACTGGGTTCATTTATCTGCAGGTATTGTGCGGGAGCTCTGGCTTAGACATTATAACGTTTTGTATGCGGCGCAGTAAGTTAATTATTAAATTTTTTTGAAAATAACGCAACTTATGCGTAATGATGTTTTGTATACCCCTTCCCTCAATTTGGTTTCTTTTGAAATATAAAACATTTGAAGCGTAATTCCTATACGCTATGAAAGAGATGTTTACAATTGTGTATGCCTCCTCCAGCTGGGGTGTGGTCTAAAGAGTGGCCAAGGGTTAGATCCCAGACGTTGAACGAGAGATGCGCGCGCGCACTAACGTTCTGGTCTGGTCTGTGGTGTGGATGGGGGCAGGGAGAGGACATGCATTTCGGGATAGGATAGTGTCTGGGCATTCAGTACAGAGTAGGATTTCATTGACACAGGACACGACACAGGTGTGGAAAACAGTTAAAATATTTATTGTTTTGTTTGTTTTTCTGTTTGTCGAAGTGCCCCTCTACCTATGTGATCTCTTAATTTATCTGTGATACATTAATTAAAGTACATATTTTACTCTGGGAATAATTTTGGTTGTACAGCTCCTGTGGGCAGCGGAATTTCGTTGTGAAAATTATTATATGTGTAGTTAAGATTTAAGATTGTGTATAGAATGCACATGGACTGGATGCACGTACATCCTTTTATCAGATATCAGACAATAAATATCTATTATAATGCCTTACAATGCGAAAATAGGCAAAAAAGTTAGCCCTAATGGGGGTCGCTCGGGTCTCAAGTGCGTCAAAATATTTACTGACGTTTGACGCTAGGAAAACCTACCCCCAAAAGAGGCAATGTTTTGGATACACATATATTAATACCACCTATTAGAGGATGTAGGTATTTCTCTATTGATTTATATCATATCCGATGTGTGTGTGCGTGTGTAGTGGGGGAGCTTTGTGTGTCTGTTATCCTTACATTTGTTGTATGTTGTATGTTTCTTTTTGCAGCTCATCCAAAATGAATATAGTATTGGGAAATTGTGTGGGAAGCTGCGACCAACTAGCCGGACCACCGCCAGACTTTATACTATCGATGCCGCCACCGCCATTGCCATCGTTCCTCATCAGCAAACCGACTACCATCGAGACCCTGATGCCGTCCAATGAGTCGCAGCCGTGCTTTGCCGCTTTTATGTGCGGCCAGGGCCAGGGCCAGCACAATGAGAGCAATGGCAATGCCTTGATGGAGCTGGTGCGTAGCGATACCAAGAGTCTGGAGAACATTTGGTTATTTGTCTCCTCCTGTGTGGGAATATTCGTGCTGGGCTGCTTTCTGGCCATCATTGTCATCAGATGCAGGGAGTAAGTGTCTGCTTAGAGGGTCTACAAGGGAGTATCTTAATCCAAATCGAATCTGTTCCATTTTGCAGCACATTCTTCTCGTATCACGATGCAAATATCAAGCAAACGGCCATCAATGCCTTGGGCGAGGCAACCAAATCGAATGCCTTCTCCTCGGGCGGCATACTGTATCCTTGTGCGACGGCCAACAGTAGGGATCTGCTGCAGAGCCAGCTGGTGAATGATAGCCGTCTGCTGTGGGCCACTTTAACACCTCATGGCACTAGGCACTTTATCATTGAGAACTCGCAGGATGGGGGCCACTACGAGTCGGTGGATTATCGCGGCAAGGCCCACAGTCAGGTGTTTCGCGGCTATGCCAAGCATTCGCAATCGTTTGTCAAGGTAAATATCAATCACAAGTGATAGCCAAAGCTCTGATCTCATTGATACCCTCTCACTCTCTGCAGTCCTTTGATAATAATGGCTTCGTTGATTACGACTATGAAGATCCCACACCTTTGATGGATTCCTATCACGATGACATGGACTCGGGCTATCAAGAGCCCCATGAGGTGACCGGCTCCCTGAATCAGTCGTCCCCCATGCATGGCCATGGAACAGCGAATGATACACCGACAATGACAAATGTGAACACCCTATCCATTAGCCGCAAGACCACACTGTCGCGACGCATCAGCGATGCTTCCTCGCACAATGGGACAACGATGTAATGTCTGCTGGGTGCCGCACGAGTAGTTTCGTTATGTAAATTACACCGAAAAAGAGTGAGGAGGGTGCAGGTCCATCCACAACTAATTACAGATCATCACAGTATTTTCGATACAGATACAGAAAGCAGATGCAGATACAGAGATACTGATGATATTTTAGTCTACTCTTAAGTAGGGGGAATACAGATACAAGATACAAAATACCGAATACAGATCGGAGTGGAACTGTAAGCAATACTAATGTTGATTAAGTATAGATTCGCGCTAATAGAGGGCCCTGTATCGTGTATCGAACCCAAGGAAAAAAAAACAAAAACCAAAAACTAATATACGCATTGCGCTCGCTCTCTCAATTGCTTTTTACACATCTCGTACGTGCATCAGAAAACACACATACACACACAAACTAAATACTACAACTACTAAAACTACTAAATATACTAAAAACTAATCAACTAGTTTCGGGCAACAACTATTGTATCTCATTACATGCATACCTATTGAACCGATTTCTCAAACGCTGGATTGAACAATTATACAATTTTAAACGTACACACAAAAACAGCTCATTTCATTTTAGGCAAAGAAGCAAAAAACAAAAAAAGGAAAGTTATTTTTTAGTTTCACTTTAGCAGTGTTTCAAAAAGTAGTTGCTTCAGTAGATAGAAACAAAAGAAAACGAACAAGTGAGCGAAAACCTTTCAAAAGACGCCAAAATTCAAAGATATTATTGTCAGGCATTCTTGATTTTGCGATTTGTGATAATCGGAGCAAAATAAAAATTGTCAACGAAAGTCGATCATTTCCGAATAATTCTGCCCGCAATTTTATTTGCTAAACTGAATTATTTGTATGGTATTTTTAATACCATTTGTTTAAAATTTTATTATTATCTCTTGACAAAAGTTCTTTTAGAAAATCTCTCTTAAATATTCAACGATATAAACAAAATAATTCCAAAAAATATCCCAATCTCTACCGGGTTTTGTTAACTTTTGTTAGCTCAAGAAATTCTTGTACTAAACATTACATTTAAAAAAAGTATAAGCCATTTATTGCCTTAGGTTGCGCTCATGGAAGTTTCACATGCCGGCGATAAATAATATGAAAAGAAAACAGGGTTATAAAAATCCAAAATTAATAAATTATTATGTGAGCGCTAGGCTGTTAAAAAGAGTAGCACAAGAATATTTACAAGGCAAAGAAGAACACCGAGACTTGGTCACTTTTCGTTTTCGTCTACTGCGGCTACCGATATTTTTTAAGCAGCAAAAGAATGAAACTTATTTTAAGATTTCTACTACTTCTACTCAGCTCTCGTTTTTAGGCAGTGCAGAGTGCAGTCAACAGCTTAATATACTCTTGATCCAGTCGTGCAGATGCACCTCTATAACATTCACCTGGCTGTAGTTCTTCAAATGGAACTGATTGAATGCCGTCGTCAAATGAATGACGGCCGAGACAAAGTCACTGAGGCGTAGGGTGCCATCCTTGCGGATATAACGCTGTATGAGGCAGTTCATGATGTCGGTGCTCAGCTGAAAGCCAATGTCACAGAGGGCATCGCGCAAACGTTCCGCCCGCAAAATGCCGGCTTTCTCCTTGGTGTACATCTTGAAGACGCCCTGCCACGACTTGAGATTCACCATAAACGTCTTGAACTGCTGAAAGGTGATGCGCCCATTGCCGCTCTTGTCCTGCAAGGCAATCACTTGGCGGCAAATGTCTATGTTGGCACACCCCTTGATGTAGTCATTGGGCAGGCAGGCCTCCAGCAATTCGTGCAGCTCAAAACAGTTGATTGTCTTGTTCTCATCGGCCAGCTGCATGTACACCGGTTCGTACTGGCATACGCTCTTGATCTTCTGTATGCTGTCCTCGCTCTTGAGGGCAGGAAACGGGTCCAGCAGTATCATCGTCTGGGTCTCCAGGCAGGACAGCCGCAGCGCAGAGGTTCCCAATATACGAATGGTGAAGTGGGCCTCCTCCGCCGGCTCGTATGTGGTTGGTATGAGCACATAATGGCCCGCCTCGAGCTGTGTGTGATAGCTGACATGCCGCGTGTTGCCATAGTCCGAGTTCAGAAAGCTTACGTGATTCTTGAAGAAGTCCTTCTGCAGGCACTCGTTCAGGTTGTACTCGCGATTCCATGTGTACATTGTGAAGCCAATGACCTTTGGCTCAACGGCCGTATGCTGATTGAGAGCTATAACAACGTCCTGTTTCTCCTGTACGGAAACAAGGAGTTGCGGATTGATGTGAAAGGACTCATGATTGCGACAACCGCCGGCTGTTACGCCCCGTTTCCACTGTCCTTGGTACATCTTCATTTTCCAATGAAGCGGTCGATTCTTGAGCATCTCCTCATCATTGGCCGTCTCACTGTCCAGATAGACAATCTCCAGGGCGGTGAAAATTTGTACAAAATCATAGAACGACATCCAGAACTCGCCCAGATTCAATTGATTGAGCAGTCGTGCCCGTTCCCCCGATGAGACGCGCTCCCAGGTCTTTGACAGCGGCGACCAGTCGCCCAGGAAATTGGTCTTATCCCCAAATGGCTTGCACGAAAACGTATCCTTTACACAAATCAGTTGCACAGAGTCCCCCATCAGTGTCTCCACTTTGTCCAGGCTGGAAAGTCTGCAAAAGAGAAACCATTGACAAATCCTGCATATCGATATGATATGATATATATGTAAGTCCGTAGCCTACCTATAGTTCACATTTACCAAAATGCCATTTGGCAAACGTTCGGCAATGTTTTTCTTCTGTACCGAGGAGGTTTTCACCGCCAGGCAGGTGACAATGCATGTGGACGAAAGCAGATCCTTGAGTGTCTGCGGCCTAATAGTGTCGGTCACAATGGGCATACACTTGACCACGCCGCCAAGCAGATCCGTGAGTCCATCCGAACGAGTGCCGTACTTCAGAGCCTCATACGAGCCATGCAGCTTGGCTATGGCCTTCTCGAGGAGTGCGGCCCAGAAGCAGTTGGAGGACTGGGGCTGCATAAAGGCCAGGCGGCCGTTGATTGTCGGTAGACGATCGTCGACCAGCACCTCGACCCATTCGCCACACCACCACAGGCGAAAGCGATAGATGCCCTGCGATTTGCTGAGGCTCTGATCGGCGGGCACCACGCGATAGAAGAGATTCCGCAACGAGTAGAGTACCCCGAGGCAGGAGACCAGCCAACGATCGCCCATCTTGCCAGGCACCACATCGAATTCGGCGTTTTCATTGAGAAACGAGGCCTGGGCATTGTTCAGCTCGGCAATACGCTTCCACTGGAACGTGAATGGGGGCGTTTGATAGTAGAAGACGGACGACTGCACTGCGGGAAATCGCCGTCTTCCCACAGTACGTTCTTCGATCGACAATCACTTATAATGCGCTCATACTTTGATGCCATTTTATATCTCTCTTGTCGTGTTGTATGTTGTATATATCTTGTCCATGGGTGGCTGCTGCTGTTCACATTATATTCCACTGATCCGTAGGCCTAAAGCAGCTAAATCTCTCGCTAAATCTCCGCCACTTGTTGTAATCGAAGTGAAAGTTAAAGAGCTGCATTAAAATATACACAGAGACAGTGCCAACTAGCCTAAGCCTAGCTTCAGCGTATCGTATCGGATCTGGTTCGCTCGTGCGAACCGTTTTAATTGGGCGCACGCCACCCCACTCCCCCTCACCCAACCACCTCCAACAAAATCATGCCATTGGCTGAATCTCGGTCTTAGCTGGTTCCAGATCGGTTGAGAACGGAACTTGAACTGAAACGAGCGCGATCCCAATAAAATTCGGACTATCGTAATTTAAATTTAAATATAAATTAAAGGAGGTTATAACTTCAAACTGTAAGATCATCAATGTAAGAAGACTATTAAATAAAATGAAAGTGCTGTATGGCAAAAGTTTTAATATGTTTCATATGAGAACGAGTGCGGGGCAAAATTAAAACTCTCGCATATCATACAATATGTACAATAAAAAAAATACAATATAAATTGTAAGTCTAATAGTATTTAACATAATATATAATTATTATAATTCTTGAATCGACTTCGTTCACAATCAGCTATCGCATAGTATGCCCCTGGTTGCAGCTTTAATCGATAGTTTCCGACAGCCCTAGTCGTCGTCGCTATAATTATAATGTGCATTTGTTTTTGTTCACAAAAATCGTCCGTTCTGTTTCTACCGTAAAGGGTTTAATCGCATTTTGATAATGCGATCGCGGTGAACGCCACGTAAAATGGTGTAGTGCAGCCCAAAAATTAATATAGTTTATGTTCGTTCTGTATTTTTGTTCAACAAATAAACCACACAAGAGAGTCAAGTCAGCAAAAAGTGACCCAGACACACCAGCTGATCCAAAGGCCCCACAGCAGCAGACAGACAGACCGACCATCACACCTGCTACGAATAAAGGGGATTTATTTACAAAACTGGCATTTCTGGCGAATCTAAACATCGCCTGGATATTACAATAACATCAATTTGATTGATAATGGCCCTGTCCAGGAATTTGATATCAAAGATCTGTAAGTAAAACTGTGTATTCGAAAGTACCGTTTTAATTCTTTATGCATGTATGTACGGTACGGTATGAGCTTGTGTTGTGTGTGTGTGCCAGCACAGTGTTGTGTGACTGTGTATATGTACTGTAGGTGTTTTACAAATAAAGATATCGAATATACAGTTGAACAAACAATCGAATTGCATTCTAAAAAGATGGATTTCCCATCAGTAACTGGAGTACAATAATCTTATTCCATTTTTTCTTTTGGCAGATGACATTAAGGCACACGATGGTAAAGTCACCAGCCTCGATCTGGGGGAAACGGGCCGTGTGCTGGTCACCGGCGGCGAGGATCGCAATGTCAATCTCTGGGCCATTGGGCAGAACGAGTGCTTTATGGTGAGCCATTTATCTCGATTACTCATAGACAAGCCAGGCCATATATTCAACTCAATTTCAATTTCCATTTCAGTCCCTAACTGGCCATAATCGTTCCATTGATTGCGTACGCTTTGCATATAAAGACAATTTTGTTTACTCTGCCGATGATATTGGCATCATACGGCGATGGGATCTCAATGCCCAGAAGATATACTCAACGCTCAATGGGCATATGAAGAGTGTGCGCACCCTCGATTTTAATCCCTCCGGAGAGTATGTGGTATCCGGCAGCAATGATACCACCGTAAGGTGAGCTATCCTCCTAAATCTAACATCCCTTGGGAGCAAAACTGGGTTGCTCGCTGAAAGATACTCGTATCTGTATCTGTTCGTGATTTAGAGTGAGAGGGGTATAGTTTCGGTGCGTCTCGTCTCCCTCTGTTATGCGTCAGTTTTTGATAGCGAATGCACCTGAGGAAATTATCTTGTTTTTGTGGATTTATCTTAAAATTCTTTCTGTCAAAGATTCCTGATCGCTAAATAAGCTTAAACTTGATAATAATGCAAGATATTCTTTGTAGGAATACATTCCATACAATCTGTGAGGTGAAGAAAACTGCATTTTATGTGTGTACACTTTGAGGTCTGTCTTCTGGCTTCTCCTGCTTGCTCTGATCTTTTCTTAGACGTCGATTATTTGCCTGTTCCTTGGCCAGGTCCCTCCCTAGTGTTGTCGATCTGCTCGTTCACACCATGTACAGCATATTGAGGAGCCTTCTTGTGCTGTATTTTGGTATGCAGCTCCTCCATGAGTTCTTACAGGGTTTGCCCTCTCTCTATTCGAGGACGGGACTCCTTGGAGTCCCACAATGTGCAGATCGGCCTTCACTTGTATGCACGTATTCCTCTTCCATTTCCCCCACTATTTCCACTATCAGAGACTAGAACTAATGCTAGATTTGTTCTGTTCAGTTGGAACTATTACCAGCATAAAAAATGAGATTATTTTAAAAAACAGTCGTTAATTTATTAGGTCGGAAAAGGGTTTCGTTTCTATTTCTACCACCGAAGGAAGGGGAGGGTGCGTTTACTGGTATATATAACGATTATATGTATAAAAAAGGCAAAAACAGAAGGCCATTCATTCAAAGACAAGCAGCAGCATCAGCAGGTGCTTACAACTTGGCCTTGGTGCTCTTTAGATCAACGTAGGCCCCCGAAATAACCTCCTTGCCGGTCTCAACCACCAGGGTGCGGAAGTGAACGCGTGTGCCCTCCAGCCACATGTCCACCTTCAGCGTCTGGCCGGGCAGAACGGGTCCGGAGAAGCGCACTTTAATGGCCTTGAAGAGCGTCGCATTGTTGCCGGCATACTGGCTGAGAACAGCCCGAACTGAGTAGCCCAGGGTGCACAGGCCATGCAGAATGGGTGTCTTGAAGCCGGCCATGCGCGCCATTTGGGGATCAATGTGCAGGGGATTGCGATCGCCGGAGAGTCTGTAGAGGACGGCCTGATCCTCGCTGGTCGAGTACGTAATGCTAGAGTCCGGCTGGCGGCTGGGATTCGGCAGCAGTGGCACCACACCGGCAATGGGATTCTTCTTGCCACCGAATTTTCCAGCGCCCACCACAAACACGCAGCTCTGGTTCTTGACCACCAAACGACCGTTCTCGTCAAACGAATCGCAATTGGTCACAACAACGGCGCCGGATCCCTTGTCCATCACATCAAACACCTTGCCGGTCGTTGTCAGGGTACCGCTGGTGGGCAGATCGTCAGCGATCTCCAAATACTGTTCGCCGTGCAGAATGTTGGTGAAGTCGACCTGATTGTTGGGTAGGGCACTGCTGACCAGCCTGTCCGTGGACATGGCCAGCATTAGGCCGGGCAGGACAAAGAACGAGGGAATGGCCGAGAAATCAGCATCGTTCTCGTACAGGAATCGCAGATCCTGGCTGTTCTTGATCGAGGCACCAATGCCCAAGGCGTAGGTGATGAGCTCCTTGTTGTCGAATGTGAAAGTGTCCTCGACGGCATCCTGACCGCCGGCCTTTAGCTTCTCAAGCACCTCAAGCAGATAGCCAGAGGCCTCGGCCATCGAACTGAGATGCTTCGCCTGCGACATGTCCGTCACCTTGGACCAGGCATTCTTCACGTACTCGATGGTGACGGGATCGTCCAGAGAGGGTCGCACAACAGCTCCCTTTCCACGGACCGTCTGCACTTTGGTGGCCCATCCAGCGGCGCTTTCGATGTAGCTGCCTAAACGAAAAGATTTCGAAAGATTACAAAGAGTCCACTACCATTATCAGAGATTATTCTTTATCTTGTGGCAAAAGAATGAACTTTGTTCTGCCAAACTTTGAATGGCAAATTCTGAACACTCACCATTGTCCTCGCAGGACTCGTGGCACAGGTAGGCCACAACAGGTGCAATCAGCTGCGGCTTCAGCTCATTGAAGAGAATGTCGGGCAGGATGCCCTCGGTCATGCGGCTGGCCGCCGTGGGGATAATCACGTTGCAGAAGATATTATTTTTAGCGCCCTCGATGGCGACGGTGTTGGCCAGGCCAACGAGTCCCATTTTGGCCGCAGCATAGTTGCCCTGTCCAAAGTTTCCAAAGATGCCCGAATTCGAGGAGGTCATGATGATACGGCCAAAGTTCTGGCTCTTCATGTGTCCAAAGGCGGCCTGGGTGCACTTGAAGCTGCCCTTCAGATGGACATCGTTGACCAGATTCCAATCCTGTTCGGATGTTTTGAGGAGGCTGCGATCGCGCAGAATGCCGGCATTATTGATGAGAATATCCACACGGCCATAGGCCTTGATGGCCGTCTCAATGACCTTTGCCCCATCGATGACAGAATTGTAATCGGCCACCGCCTCGCCGCCGCTCTTGCGTATCTCCTCAACGACCACATCGGCGGCCCGCTGTGAGGCACCCTCGCCGGAATGAGTGCCGCCCAGGTCGTTGACCACCACCTTGGCACCGCGAGAGGCAAGCAGGAGGGCATACTCGCGGCCCAAGCCGGCACCGGCACCAGTCACCACCGCCACACGGCCATCGAAACGCAGTTTGCCATCAGAAGACATGTTTTTTCTCTAGTTAATTTTCTTTTCTCTGTTTTGGAAATCCGGTTACGCCTGCACCAACTGCTGTTCAGCTGTCGAATGAAAAAAAGAAAGGTATTCCGTGTTGAATTATTAGTTGGGGGGGGGCATTGATTCCAAAGTGTGTCCTGATAATGATATCTCCAGAGGTACTATATATGCATGTACATATATCTATATATATATAAACATATACATGTGCATACAGAATGAACTTGTGAAAGTTTTACTGAATCGAAAGACAATTCGGTTTGATCCAAGTCCAACAGCAGTTCAGAGTTCAATAAAACGAACACAAAATGGCACAAATTGACAACAAAATGTTTTAATAATGTTTTTCTGCCATAAAACACGCACAAACACAAACAAGCAGTATATATAGATGTGTGGATTAGAGCAATCGCCGCTCCCCATTTACACACGACTTACAGTTCTTGTAGACTGCACGCACGTTAACGTTGCTCCTTGGATGCGATGCCTTAACTTAGCGGAAAAAGATTAACTCTATATCGCAGGTACAAAGTGCAACAAAGTGATAAGCAACAATTTACTTTGCTGCTGTTGTTGTTCAGAAGGGGTTTAATCGGAGCAAACGAAATTCCGTGCTGCCAGATCGATGGAGAAAACATATGACAGCTGGGATATCGATTAGTACATAAATCGATGGGATGGCTGTAAATGCAGTGCGATGTTTCTATTGTGTTAACTTTCTTGCGACCATATATACAAGAAATTAAATGGTTGACATTTTATTATAATAGTACTACATATCTATGCCACTTAAGGTAGTATGTCTGTAGACTTAAAGGGCACTGCACTATTGTTTTTTATTAACTTTTGAAAATAGCGCCACTGAAGGTTTTTTATATCTGGCTCCATCTTAATAGAAACCCTATCGATATGTCTATCGATTTTGCAACAATCCGCGAAAATACAAATTTGAAACTAGCAAAGGTACAAGTTATAATGCAATGATAAAATGATGAGAAATTGACAAATATTATTGCCAATAAATATGCAAAAAATAAATAAAAGACATTTAAATGTAATGCATTTTTTTTTTTACTTGCGTTTCAGACTTTGGGACGTGCAGAATGAGAACAATTGCATTCGAGTGTGCCGGGGCCATATGTCGCATGTGAACTCTGTTAAATTCTCCCCGGACGGACTATGGATTGCTTCCGCTGGCCTGGAGGGATCCATTCTCATCTGGGATATACGGAAGAGCAAACAGATCATGGAGTTTATAGCAGATCCACCAGTTACGGCTATCACATGCATACAGTTCCATCCGTTTGAGTTCCTGCTCGCCGCTGGACGCGTCGATGGCACCGTGTCCATCTATGATCTGGAGCATCAGCAGCTTGTCTCGCAGACCACACATTTCTATGGCCAGGCCATCAGATGCATCACGTTCAGTGACAATGGGGAATGCCTCTTTGTGGGCAGTGTTTCGGGCATCTCTGTCATCGGCTGGGAGCCCGATCGTGAGCTGGATCACATAAAGGGCTCCTGGTCTTCGTTGGGTGACATGAAAGTGGTAAACAATAAGCTGGTAAGTGGGTGTGTCCCTGAAGCTTTCGAAATCCCAGTGTTCCCTCATTTTGGTTATGTTACAGATCTGTGGTTGTCATGAAATCGATGCTGTGTCCATTAATACCATTAGTCTGGACCGTGTGATACCGTTCTACCAGCCGCCGAATACCCTGCCCAACTTCAAGCACAATTCAACGAACCGAAAGAGTTTCACGCGCGGCAACCAAAAGTTTCGTTTGTCTTTGGGTGGCGCCAAGCCCGCCCAGGTCAAGGAGGAGCAAGAGCATGACAATAAAAGTCACAGTTTCGATGATCTATCGTCGCCAAATCTGAGCCTGGAGGTTGTAAACGAGGCCGTGTTGGAATCGACGGAAACATCGCCCATGTCGTCGCTGCAGCATCTGCCACAGCCCGGTCCATCGGCACTTGGTGAGCTTGTGCATCCCTATAGCCTTGATACCGCCCCGCTGCGTCACACCAAGTTCTCGCGGCTGCCCGACAATATGATGTACAACATCGACACAAACTACAGCAGCTACAGCGGCATGGATATGGGCGGCTCCAGCCGCCTCTTGCAGATGAATGGACCCAGCTCGCTGCACGCAACAGAGAACTATAACAATATTTATCCGCTGGAGAAGGAGGCCGAGCCCGAGGCGGATGTGCAGCATGTGGAGTACAATCTGAATGATAGCAATGGACCGATACTCTCCAACTATGATAACTACGAGATGGCCGAGGACTTTCCAGTCAATCAGAACCTAAACTATTTGGTCAACAGCTATAAGGCAGTGCCGCCTGCCTCCTCCACGATCAATGCCTCGTCCAAGTCGATCAAGAAAACGACAACCAATCTGCACAAGCGTGGCACGGGCATCAGCAACACCAAACAGACATCGACGGCCATTTTCGGTAGCAATAAGCTCAGCCAAGTGTCGTCGGTTAGCTCGATGGAGCTGCACAAGTTGGATGACAATATGATACTCAAGAAATCGTCCTCCTCGAATGTGGTCAACAAGAACAAACGTCCGATGGGGGCGACCATGCAGAGCTACAAGGAGAACAGCCAGCAGAAGAATATCAATGTGGAGATAATCACAAAGCCGCCAATGAGGTCACGCACCACCCTAGACATGCGTATATCGCATCAAAACAAAACTCAGGAAAAGCATACACACGTGAGTGATCCGCAAATTGGCAGGTTTCCAGGAGCATTCCATACTGATTGATTCCATTCCCTCTTGCAGCAGCCACTTAACAATCAGCGCAATATAGCAGATGGTCACAATGATTTTGAATTCCTCTCAAGATCACACGAGGCTGTGCTGCAGGAATTGAGCAATCGCCAGACCAGCCTGGACCTGCTACGACACTCCACAAGGTGAGCGTTTTGACTTTCAACTGACTCTTAAACTCTGTGATTCCATGTAATACCTTTCCCTAGGTCGCATGATGTTTTGGGCGCCTTGAAGCAAGCTAGGAATACTGGAAGATCGATCTTTATAGATCTGCTGGGAGCCATCCTAGAAAAACCGTAAGCTGCATAGAAGATTTCTGTAAATGATTTTTGTAACATCTTTTAATGTATTGTAGGTCCTCGTGGAACTTGGATTTCTGCGTATTTGTTCTGCCAGAAATATTTGAACTGTTGCAAAGTCAACACAAGTTGTAAGTGCCACAGCATAGAATACCCTAACAAATACGGGCTTAGAAACTAATTGTAAATTGTTCTTTACCAGCCACTTTACCAGAGCCTGTGATACACTGCGTATCATTTTGTCAAACTTCTTGCCAACCATCCAGGAGAACCTCGATCCTTGGGCGGCCAACGGCTTGGGCGTGGATGTGACGCGGGAGGATCGCCAGAGGAAGTGCGCCGAATGCCAGCGATGGCTGTTGCAGATCAAGAACCTGCCCGAGAGTATTCACTTTGGGAGCACGCTGTCACAACTGCAAAATATTATTGTTTTTTGAAACATTTCATGGCATATCTGTAGACTGTAAATTGTCCACGGGGTTCAGATTAGATCCAGACTCTTGAACGATTATCACCCACCCCAAAGTGCAGGACAGCTTCATTTTTCCTTTTTTTTCGGGGGAGTGGCCTCATTTGTCGCTCTAAGCTGCCAAAAAAAAACTATAAACAAAAAACATTAAAATCGATTCAGGAGAAGCAGCCGCTTCGGAACCCTGTTTGTCCAGCATTAACAAAAACCCTTAGTCATTAAATGATTTACACTATTAATTCGTTATTGCAACTAATTTATACAATTATTATTTACACATACCATCTAAGCCTTATAAATTTCAAAAGTGTGCAACAAAAGTGCTGAAAAGCATGTGTATTTATTTCTTTAAAATCAAATCAACTTAACGGGATTATTTTATGAGTACTCTATAGTACTATGAAATCTATGCTAGCAATCTTCTTCAATTCTGAGCTCTCAAAGGAAGGATTTCCATACCAATAGGTAGGTTGTATCAAGGACTATACAATTACTAAGATGTTGCATGAGGCACCAAAAGGCTGTGCTATAGCATGGTTTTTCGTGATGCGCCGTCGGCCGAGGGTTAATGCCTTGGGAAGCTGAGTCGTCGGTCCCTAGAATACAACAACAAAATACGAAGTCTTTGCCGATTCGCAAAAGTTGACCCTGAGAAAGGAAAAAAATATATGTATGACACAGTAAATTGATGCATTACTTATTTGAAGCCATGAAAACATTTAATAGCAGACAATTTTTAGAGAGCATAGAGAGCAAATGCTAGAATTCGACTAATTTATGCGCAATCAAAGCTAGCCCCCTGTGGTGTACGTACATAAAACTGCTTTTGCATGTTGAAAACTTTCCCAATAATGGCAGAATAATGCATTGGCGGGGCCTGGGTGACTGGGAAATCGGTGACAACGGACAACGTCATCGGAGCGTGTCGTGGACAAGTTCGCGCTAAATCATGAGGCTGGGGCTGCAGGTGATTTAGATGCGTCGTTAAAATGTCAACCAAATGCAGATGATTATGGGTGGCAGGTGGCACGCCCAGATGGACCCCATATGGTAGAAGATACCGCTCGGTAGTTTCAGTTGTAGTTTTAGTTTGTGGATCGGCATGGAGTTTTGAAGGCGGAGGGAGTGCATTCGCATTCTTGCGGTTGAGTGACTCGAATGGAATGGAATGGACAACAAAGAGCGGGCTATAGCTAGAGCCAGAGCCAGAGGCCAAACAAAGCGGGCTTTGAAGTTCAGTTTACCATGTCGCCGCATCATTGTGTGGCTCTAATGCCCTACCTATCGATAGCGTTTTGGAGCGATTAAGGCGCCGGACAGTTGGGAGTAGTTCATCTTCGCCAGCCGTCGGCAACGGTTGAGTTTTTCGCCCTCCAAAAAAAAATGCCAATGGAGAAGTTTATTCTACTATGCTGCTGCATCCATTTGTCTGTGTGTGGGGACAGCTTCGAGATCCCTAACAGGAACACGGACCTGGATCTGGATCTGGACCTGGAGGCCGAAGATAGCATGGTGGATACGGCGCGTTCCTTGGAACCGGGACAGCCCAAGCAGCTGAAAATACTGCAGCATTCGGCGGGATACACAGACTATGAGTACTATCAAAGGCCCAGGCCAGGGGTCGTCCATGATCATCACGGGAATGGGAATGGAAATGACAACGATCTCAGCGCATCCTCGGCCATGAAGAGATTACATGAAGAGATCAATCCGAGACCAATCAGTGGCGCCGTGCCCCACAAGCCACTGCCGTGGTACGGCGAGTATTCCGGCAAGCCCAGCGTGTCCAGTGTACCCATGTATCCCTCCAGATCTTACGATCCCTACATTCGGCGCTACGACAGGTGAGTGGCTGAAAAAAACAGAGTTCCAGTTACACACGAGACGACGGTTCTGATTTGGCAGGTTCGATGAGCAGTATCATCGCGCCTATCCGCAGTACTTCGAGGACATGTACATGCATCGGCAGCGCTTCGATCCGTACGACAGCTACAGTCCCCGGGTGCCACACTACCCCGAGCCGTATGTAATGTATCCCGACCGCTATCTGGACACACCCAGTGCCAGGGACTACATCAAGTCGCGACGCGGCTACATCGATGATCCCGTCCCCCTGCCCGACTCCTACAATTCCAAATACGGCCCCTCCCCAAAGCTATCCGACCTGACGCTGCCACCGCGTAACCAGCGGGTGGTTTACTACGCCCATCTACCAGAAATCGTACGGACCCCGTACGATAATTCGCGACCGGAGGAGCGCAACTCGGCGGCCCTGACCATGTCGGCCGCTGCACCGTACAAGCTGAATAAAAAGAAAATCAAAGGCAATCTGCGACCACTAGGCAATAATTCAACCAACTATAAAATGACATTATAGAAGCGATATCCCAAATTTATATTTACTTCAAATTGCACTTGAATCGTCGGCCACAGATGTTAGTACATCATACGCCCCTCATCTATTGGTATCCCTTTGAAAACATACATATTATACCTGCATGGCCTTACCGCATTCATTTATTTAACATTAGAACATTTCTTTTTTTTTTTTGATTTTTGAAAATATAATTAATGGATGAAGCTTGCTTAAGTTTTTTTTTTTTGTATTTTACGGCATTTGGTGTTTGTTTGATTTCAGTAAATGTGTGGAGAAAATATCTTAGAAATTATTTGTTTGGAAATCAAGGAACTTTTTTTGGTAACTTAAAAGACACTCATAATTATCAAGTCTAACAAATTATATACCTACATACATATATTATAGATTCTGTCCTTAGTTATTCATTATTCAGATAATATTTATTAGCATGAATAGCCTGGTGTATTTTCTATATTATATTATATTATACATTCATATGTGCATTCGATTTTATTCAAATTAGAAAAGTATCAAAACTGATATCAAAATGTTGAGTACGCAGTTTTCTTTATAGTTTCTAAAAACTGAAAAGAAAATCATGATGCTTATAATGCTTTGTATGACGTATAATAAAGGTCTTATTTCAGATGCCCTTCATGAATCCAATATTCAATAAATAATAATTATGCACTTGCATTTTTTAGAATCCGTATTACATCCATCCAGACTAGGGGCCTTTAATTACTTACTCTGTGAGATTACATTTACAAACTAAAGCTGCAGGTGTGGGTGGGAGGTAGCTACAATGGCTTTCTTAAGATAACTTACAATTAAATGTTTCTATTGTGATTCATTCTATCAGACTCAGATCTAATTAATTAATAACGCATCGGTGGTAGCTACATACATATTGTTAAACAGCTCATTGTTTATATGAATATATCATAAAATAAATACCTTTCAAGTTTTACCTAAACATATGTAAGTAGATAATGTTTTAAGCTTTTGGCCAGACAAAAGCAGCAATGTTCAATTCAAGATTCTGCTCCTGAGAAATACTCGTATGATATCCTGAACTGGTGTTGGGTTCCACGCCCCCAGGCCCATCCTTCCTTGGCCTTGTTGCACTTCATCTGTAATGTTAATAGAGAGTCAAACAACTAATCATCTATGGCCCAAGGGCAGGGCAGGGTCAAGACTTGAATTGCTATTCATTTGCAGTAAACATTGAAATGGAACTTGTATGCCACTCACCTATTGCACTTCATCCTGCGCCCGAATTATGTGGATGTAGATGTAGATGTGGTGGACACATCTTCAAGCAGCAGCAGCTAGAACGTTTCATCGGGTCTTTCTCCCCAGAGTCTCGTTAATTACACAATTCCATTACTTTGACTTTTGCCTAGACTTTGGGCTTGGGCCTTGGACTTGGACTTGGGGGATATTAAAGTTTTGCGATTTCTGCAATTTAACTTTCTCGCTGGCCTATGCAAGAAACAACAAGAAGCATTCGTAATTATACGTACATACAGTACGACTATACATATGTATGTGTGTACATTCCGGTACGCTCCATGAGGCCATTCATCCTGAAGCTTTATGTGTGTTTGGGTTTTGTTCTGGCATTCATTCGTTTTGACACACAACACAAGAGGAGCAGCAGCAGCAGTAGCAGCAGCAGAAGAGCTATTATGGTGCCCCAACACCAACACCACCAACGACAACCAATACTTCAGTAATGCATGGACACGTACGGCTAATTAATGTGCTTTTGTTTGGGGTTACATTTGTCAGAGCATCGCGCGGGCGATGCTATTGCCAAATGTCCGAGGAGAGCAGAGCATGTGACACTTTGGCCGCCGTTTTGCCATATTCTTATATATAATGTAGCTTTCTTTGGTTTACAGCAGGTTTTTTAGATTTTCTATGCGTCAATTGGCAGTGGAATTAATGAATAAATATTTGCATATGTATGTCTGTGCTTTTTCTTCGCCAAAACCGTAAATTGTAGAAAATTTTATTTTGAGAGTATTGACATTTCGGCTATCAAGAGGATGGATGTAAGAAAGTGCTCCCCACTGTTGGGGCTATGCTATTTTACGAGCTGTATTTCGTATGTCCTTTTTCTTTTTGCCATTTCCTGTTATTACTCACAACTTGACACAGACATTTTCACAGGTCACCGCCACGCACACAATCACACATACACATGAACACGCACACGCACACGAATGCGCACATAAACATAAACACATTTGTCGAAGGGAGCGCGACAATTGCCTGAACGGCGCGGCCTTGTGAGACATTTTGCATGGAGGAGAGGATGCGATGCGATGGTCAGGCACTGAAGGAGGAGGAAACCTAATGAGCGCGTACCGCCCACGCAATGAAATGGTCCAGAGACACAAGCACACAGATACACACACACACGTATAAGGCAATTTTGGGCTGTTGTCCTGGATCTCGGGGTAAGCAAAACAATAACAATGATGCACGCGATACTTAACAAACTTTTCGGGCGGACTCCCATAATTAGAATCATTGAAATAGCCATTCAACGTTCATTTGTCCAGGCACGGACCCGTGCCAGAACTGTCCCAGCAGTAGCTTGGGGTCTCCGTCTCCGTTGTGGGATGGCTGCCTGGCACGACATATGTGTGCCTGTGTGCACGCCTGCCCCATGATTCAGTGCTCCGCGTGGGTGAGTGAGTGCTCCCGGTCCGATCCGGTCCGGTACGGTACGGTCCGGTCCGGGTGGATGTGTTTGGAGGTGTTGTGGCAAATGAGAAAACAATGCCCGAATAACGACTCTCCGATGTGCATTAAAAGATTTATTTCTTTGCGAATAAATGAAGTTTTTCTTTATGGCCAACAGTCACTAGCCTTTTCCACATCGTTGCCGCTTCCTGGACGCACAGCCCCGTGCCCGTGCCCATGCCCGTGGCCGCTCAACCACACCTTATCCGCGACGAGACAGAACGATGGAGTGTGGGCGTACATTGATGGGGACATAAAGTCCCGGACACAGCTATTCCTTCTCTGCTTCCCGTGTAATCGCTGAGTAGTTAAATGCGCTCTAGTTATACGTACTTACAAGCAATGTGGGATGTCTGAGAGGACTAGCCGTAACATTAATGCCTTCCCCCCGCCCATCTGTCCCATACACACGTCAACAAATCACCGCAAATTTATTTGTCTGAGGCTCGAAGCGAGTCCTGCCTGCCTGCTGCCTGCCTGCCTGCCTGCCTGCACGTGCAGTAATTAGGAGTGGAAACAATGGAAGCAGCAGCGGAATGCAGAAGAAGCCTATACAAATTCCTGTGTCCCATTAGGGTGTCAACATCGCAGGAGCATCTAAATCTGGGCTATTAATTTGATGGAACGGGGACGAATAGAAAGTGGACATGAATGTATTGCCCCCAAAATATTTGAATATGTATGGCCAAAGGGCCTCTATATTCTCGGATTCACCTAGGATATCATAGGGAGGCTTACACGAACATTTCTGTTTTTTGAGCTTATATTTAAGTCCGGCTAACTTATCACGAAGGTTTATAAAAGCTTATAGAAAATAGAATACAAATAAATTTAAGTTAAATAATGAATTTATTTATTTCTTGCTATCTCCGTCGTCATATTCCTCTACTATTTCACAGAAACGATTCCAATCTTCATCCAAATCCTCCTTCAGGGCGACCACTCTTGCCAAATGACGATCTTGCCTTTGACGGAACTGTTCGAGCCTCAGCTCAAAACTCTGCAGCTCTTCCTCCAGAAGTGCACCATCAGCATCTAGGAAGCTGCTGCTAGTTGGTGCTGCGGCGGCTTGTGGAATTTCTAACTGGCACGACATATCAATGGAAGTCCAGTCCCCAGTATTCGATTGATGCAGGTTGCAAAACTGATCCCCTACTGAATTGGTTTGCGTGTGGGCCGCTTCCGTGGGCTTCCGGTCCATTAGTGTCTGGGAAAAGTGTGTTTCTCTCGAATGTTCTCGAATGTGTGCTGGAACATTTAAACTTGGGCCTGCTTTGTCTTTGTTCAATTCAATTTGTCAAATTTGTAACGGCATCGGATTGTTCTTCCTTTAACTTTGATGAGTGGTAGAGATTTTGTTTTTCAAGAAGCACGTCTCTTAGTTAGAACTGAAGTATATGTGTTCCAGATGCACCCATGGAAAAGCCCTTGAGATACTTGATGGATGGAAGGGCCACTCATAGGAGAATTAGCTATTTCCTTTGGGACATGGTAGTGGAAAATATTGATTGACTTCATACGTATACGTGATAGGAGCTAGGGCACTTATGCACCCTTTGTGATACCCCTTGCACTTTTTTGGCTTTTTCGAACACAAAATACAGTCTCTAGGAGGGCCACTATCAGGCAAGGTCGGGAATACTATCAAAGGTACAGGTATACTCCATGTCGACCAGTAATCTGCACCCTAATATTATGAAATGTGCACATTTTCAAGTCTGTATCTATATTTTTATAATGTGATCCCATTGTGAAGCGGAGAGTGCATGGATACTACCTCTAAGGCTTAACGAAGAGCGAGAAATGCTTTTCGCCAATCAACATTCAATAAATACATTAAGAAATTGCCTATTTGTCTGCCCAAAGAGTACAGTACATACTCGTACATGAATTTATTTAATTTCAAAAGGAATCGTTTTCGACCATTAAAGTATATACAATTACACAAGAAAAAGGCTAGAGTATTTGTCATATGGTGGAACGAGGATAGACAGAGTGTATCAATATATATCTACTGCGTATAGTGTTCTCATTTTGGGAATTTCTGTTCAAGAAAATTCTAGACTGCTTTTGGAGTTTGTAGAATTGATGTATGTATGTATGTACCTTCTGTAAATTAATCGCCAGCAGACTCTTAAGACTAGAATTATTAATTATCAATTTTCGTAAATTCATTCATTCATCATTGTAGTACGATGCAATCGGGCAAATCTTCCAAATTTTTCTGGTTTCTTTTGCTTCTAAATATTCTTGAATTTGTAATTACAGCGCAGTGCTGGCTGGACAGTCCCAGAAGTCGCACAGAGTCCCATTTGGTCCTGCCCATATCTATCTGGCATTCTTCACTGCTCTGCTCTGGAGGCTTGCGTGTACGCTGGACAAGGACGGGGGCGGGAATTACATGTGGGAGTGGAATGTGTAATGTGGAATGGGGGAGTGGCTGGCGGCGCGTGTGGTGGGCAAATGCAAAACCTATAAATCTTTATCGAGACCGCATTATTGATTGGCATTGGCCAGAACCGGCCACGGACACGCAAATGGACATATGTTGGCCAATATTACGAATATTCATGTAAGGCCCAACGCCCCAGCGCACACCATAATGTCAAATGTGCGGGGCGTGGTGGCTGCCCTGCCACACCGCACCACACAAAACCACACAGAGCCGCATTATGCCACATTGTTCCACCCCTCTATTGGTAGCAGCAGAACTTGTTCGACCAGCAGTCCGTCCGAATAATAGGATAAATAAATAATTCAAATAAATAACGCTGAAATAAAATCAAATGCAATGACGAATTATGATGCTAAGACTGCGGCTGTGTGTGTGTGTGGTGTGTGTGTGTGTGTGTATCTCGTTGTTTGGCCTGTGTCCCGAATGATTGGGGAGCTCGTAAATCACTGACAATAGGGCAGATCGCACCCCTCGGGCCTTGATTAGGGAAAGAAAGCAGGAAGGGAACGAACAGACGAGCAGGACACAGGACGCAGGACATGGAGGAGGACGTTCAAGTGTCAAGTGCCAAGGGCATTCCGAATAAACAATCTACAACGCAACGGCATAAGAGTATGTGTATCTTGTATCTCTGTTTTGTCATAAATATTAAACGAACTTATCTCTTTCGTCTCTCTTTGGTCTCTCTCTCTCCCTCTCTCTCTCTCTCTCTCGACTGACGAAAAATTTATCATTTGAGTCAAGTTTGTTAATTATTTATGTTGGCCATGCCTCATATTCCTCTATGCTCCTATGCAGCAACTGATTTATGTGCCAAAAGTACACACACCCACACCCAAAGTATAACCGTACAGTACACACCCGATGGCGTGGACTAATTAAAGCAGTGGCTGCTGGATTGATTGCAACGATTGTACATATGTACATATATGCATCTATTTACAACTTATTTGCATAGAATATATTTTTTAACATACTAAAAATGGTATTTGCTTAGAAAATACTTAGAAATACTTTGCTGTGCCTTGCAATTTTGCTTGCTTCAATTTTGAAATGGTAATTTAAAGACATAAATATAACGTCATAGTTTCATAAGATATAGATTTCTGCATTAATGTTTATAAATTTATCATAATTGGATTACTTTTTGTTATAACCTTCATTGGAACTACACTCAATCGGTTACAAGCTTCTTTACGTTTGGGGACTGTTCCAATATCAGCTTTAATTCGATTTTACTTGGAATTTTTCCATAAGAACTTTCCTAACTGCACTTTCGATCCCATCTGCTGCACCTTTCTTTGGGTCAAAATATGTATACCCCCTACCATTCCTTGTCCCCTAAAATGTCGCTTGAAATGATTGCTTTGAATATTTATCAATTGTAAAGCTGTTTTCTTTTTGAAAGTGTTCCCTGTACTGTGTGTTGCTTCTTTCTAGCGAGCACTGTGTCTATAAGGCTGTCTGGATGTTGTCTGTTGTTGCTTGTGACATGACATGTGACATTGCATGACAAGTGGCAGCATAATGAAGAAGTGGCAATTATTCAGGACATACTGATTTATTGTGCAGCGTTTTTTCCAATCAATTCTCACTGTTAAATTCCCTGCCATTCCCTATGCCATTCCATGTCGTTCCATGTGTGGCATGTGGAGGGACAGGACATCATCGTTAGTCTAGATTCGATTCGGTATTCGGCTTTCGGTTTTCGGGTTCGATTTCGGTTTCTGTTTCGGTGAAGTGCAATAAAGTCGAATTTAATTGCCCGTTTGAAATGAGCAAACTTAATGGACAATGACTCATTAACACTGACACGTCAAACAATAATGGCGTGTCTGGGATGTGGATGGGATGTTTGCCGAAAAAGGCAAGGAAAATGTGGAAAAGGGCACGGAGGGAAGGGGAGGACAAACGGAAAGGCGGAAATTGAAATAACGCTTCCTGCGAAAATGCGAGCGACGACGAATGCGACGCACCATGAAACACGTCCATGTCCATGACAAAAGCTCGCCTCCGCACATGGCCACATCAAAAGAATGGCAACACACACACACACACCCACACACACACACAGTCACTGCCACATACTGGAGCAGGGCCAGGGCCAGGAGCTGGAGCTGGAGCTTGAGCACAAAAAAAAAGCAATTAAGGACGTTGAAAGCAATCTTAAGCGCTGCTGACGGTGACAGTAACAACGCTCGCTGGCGAGGATGAGGGGGTGGGGGCAGGAACCGGCAACGACCGGCGAGTGGCTGCCTTCCATGTGAACTCTGATGTCTGTGCGCGAGCGAAAGTGGAAGCCCTTAAGGATGTGACATGAAATGCTTATCAGCCCGACCCCACACACAGCACACAACACACACACACACTTTTAACAGGGAAAATACACGCACCGCACCCACCCACTGACGGACCCACTCACGCCCAGCCATTCAGCCACTCTCACACTCAAGACAGTGCGTCTAGGAAATTAGTTTTCCCACAGATAAAACTGAGAGTATGTGTGTCAATTAAGCAGAAGAGCAGGAAAATGGACAGCGCATCGAATGAGTTCGATCAAAATGTAGCTGGCGTAGTGCTCTTAAATGTTCCACTCCGAAACCACCCCACCCCCACCACACCCCTCCCATCCGAGCACACGCAGAGAATTCGCCAAGTTTGTCTATAAAGTTATTGGGCAGCCCCATTGAATGGTCTGCGACTAATGAATAATGCCTGATTTCGCCTTCATTGCCTTCATTGCCCATGTCCATGCCTATGGGCTATATGCTTCAAGCAGGCATCTGCTGCTGTCCATACAAATGAACCTGCGACCAGCGATTCGAGCCGACCTTTTGCGCACTTCAGCGGCGATTTTTAGCCACATTGACATACGGCCTGGCCACGTTTAATTGCAATGCAATAAAAACCAAGGGCCCAATTATACCCACATACTCGTATATTCCTATAAATGAACTGAACTGGAACTGACACGCGATTTAATGGATACCAAATGGATATATGGAAATCTAAATCAAAGCTCAAGAAGCTTTTCGGAATTCAATCATGTTCAGGAGTTTCAAAAATTCCATCCAGAGAGAGATCTATATTATATTCTAGTTTATATTGTGTTTTCTGTGTCAAGACCAAGAAATGTACGATATATGGTTGTTGCTTTCTTGCTGCCAACTTTTGTGTCTCGCCAAAGACTGTGCATATTGTTGGATTCTGGGGACAGGCTCAGTACAGTTGTCTTTCGTAAGGTATGGAACTTCTTCAATGTAATGTCATCGAGATTCCGAAATGGTTCTGTATTGAGTCCATATATAATATATGAGGTATATATTCATCCGTTCTATCAAGTACGCCTTACAACAGTTTGTTTAATCTCAGAGCACTCATAGCCCTTTGGCTTTCAAGGAGTGGAGTCGCCTTCTCTGCCAAGTTTAACCTGTATCTGCCTGGGGTTTTATTCTGCATCAACCTGAGACGACCTTATCATTAACATATTCCGATGTGAACCATAAGTATACGTATCTAAAAAGAGCCTAGAATTCTGCCTTCTTAATCGGTGATCATATTGAGGCTCATTTTGTGTTGCATCTGTATTGGATTGAAATGAGATTTCTGTATTTAATCACGGCATCAAACACGATTTAGTTGATTAAATGGATCGCTTAAAAGACCAGTTCCATAGGCTGTCTATTAGCCGCCCTTTGTCCCCCTCAATAGCAAATTAATTCAAGTTAATGCTTCAACTATAAGATGTATGCACTTACAACTCCATGATATCATTATGATAGCCTTTCCTTATCTGCTTGGAATATAATCTGATTATAAGCCATCTGTATAAAAGATTTCATTCCCTGGGAATTCCAGAAGGGTTATGATACATTCCCCAAAAAACTCAATTTGCTGACCGGAAGAGCGCTTAACTCTGTTTAGTCCTAACAAATGGGTCAGAGGTTAATTTTCAAAAACGCCTGAGCTGAAAGGCCAAGCCCAAACCCAAGCCTAAGCCGCACTGGATCCACAGCAATCGTAATAAGCCAAAGGACAAGGAAATACCCCGCCAGCGCCCCCCCCTGCCCACGCCACGAAGGCATATCCGTCAGAACAAAACAAATTTTGGGGGCGCCCATTCCCGCTGTCATTCCTTACTTTTGTTTTTCTTTTGAATTTTTCATAAAGGAAACAGAAGCGAATTTTGTGGACATTAAAATGCCACAAAACGTTTTATAGTAATTTTTCATCTTTTCGACGCTCGACGGTCGTCGGTCGGCGGTCGAATGGTCCGCACTCCCCGCAAAGATGGGGGTGAACAGGACACAGGGTTTGGTTTCGGTTTTGGTTTTGGTGGGTGTTGGTGGGGGGGGGAGATTGTGTTGTGTGTGGGTTCGGTTCTGGCTGAGGAGGGTTCCCCGGGTGGTGGCGGCGGAAAGCGGCGGAAAGCTGTCGACATTTATGTTGATCTCACGCAGCGAAATAACACGGCACACGCATCCTATGCTGATAAATTTTTATCTTTGTATGACAAGTTAATAATGTGCCAGTCCAGGCGCCGTCTCCTTCGACATCCTTCTGCCCGCTCCTTGTGTCAGAAAACGGACGGACGGACGGACGATTACAGCCCGGGGTTGCGCTATGTAGATTCCTTCATTCCTTTTGCATCCAGATCCGGACCCGCGGCATCAAATGAAAGTGGCCTTATTTTTCTTCTTTTTTTTTGCTTTTTTGTTTTTGTTCTTATTGAAATTTCGTTACGCCTGCCAAGGCCGTAGGTAAAGTATTTCCGTGGACTTTTAACGGATTTATTGTGATTTTTGGGTCACGTGACTGTCGAGGAATTTGTTTAGCCTCCTTCCGCTTATAATTGCTTTTCATTTGATTCATTCCCCTCGATAGAGCCAACACATACACAGCTTAGTGGGAAAGATATATATGCGTAAGTCTTTGAAGTTTTTTACATGCTGCAAAATAATGTACTATGTTTTTTTCTTAGTTCCATGTTTTACTATATACATATACCCTATATCCTACAGAATTGTAGGTTAAAATTAAACATTTCGATGCTTTTCCGAGATTGTTAATATGTGTCAAATTTATATCCTACGTTTAGTTGTGACAATTGGAAAACCCCACTTAAACTGGGAGGAAATACATACTTCCAGAATAGTTACACTTGAATTCAAATATTTATACCAATCGATTTGCAACACGACTAAAAATTTTAGAAAAAAAAACTTTTTCTGATAGATTTGGAATTATTGAAAATTGGTAATTTATTTTCGTGTTTTGTAGAGGTAGTGCTTCTTTTTTCACATAACTTAAGTACCTTATAGCTGGTTGTATTGAGCTTTGCAGTTCTAAAAAGCTGATGAATGCAGCTATAAATTCTACTCAGACACTTTGTAGTTTCAGCTTACTGTCTGGAAGATATTAGGCTTTCAAATTCAAATTTGATCATTTTTTGCAGTATATTTTCCCGAAATTTTGACTACAAAACCCCAGGAAAAGTCGAAAAAAGGAATTTTGGGGCACAGCGGAATTGTCGTGTAGACTAGTGTTATTATTGTGTTTCTGTTTTATAATTAGAGTGTAAATGCTACGATATTTTCATTGAACTCAAACGCTTCCAAAATAAGATTATGTATACATATATATCCAATAGTAGAATTACATATCCAATAATGTATTTTCACATTTTCTGTCACTTGTACACATTTATATTGCATCTCTGTACACATTTATATCCAAGTCCTTAAAAAAGGGACCCGAGCCTGACATTTGGTCAAGGGGAAATATCGAGAGAGTAACAAATTATAAGGTAACGCATATTCGACAGTTTCGAGCCAAAAAATTGTTTTTACATTCATATCTCGAAAGTTACGACACCCCTGGGAAGCTGGTGTTGGTCACTTAGCCACCAGGATGACCCCCCAACTCCCCCAGAAAACACTCCGGCACATAAATAGCAAACAGCAACGCTCCCGTACCTATACCCGTGGCCGTTCCCATTCCGGGCATCGCTGAGGGTTTTGCGGCATGCGGAATGCCACTTGCCATTGAGTATAAATCTTGCATCGGAATCACAGGCCAGGCCCATACCAAGACCAAGACCAAGACCAAGAGAGTGTTTAGTATGCGGAGCCGCACGCGAATATTCCACATTACGACGGGATGGATACTCGAATGGGGAAAGCTGAGCCAAGAGAATGGACGGATCGGAACGGGACGGCATTGGACCGCATGGAGAGTGTACGGACGGACGGAAAAGAGGCTGGATGTACAAAAATGTAATGCCATTTTAAGGGATTCTTTTCAATTTATTATAGTTGGCGGCCTGATCGATTTTACTTTATGAATTTATTTTTATTCTATGGGAATACAAATTTTAAATACATAAATAAAATTTCTAGAAATTGGAAATGGCCCAAGGATGCTGGGGAATCAGCTGGAATCACCTTTTCGTTAGCCTTAACCCTAACAGATGACAAGTAATTCTAACATCCATCCAATCTTTGTAAGCTGTGAATTGAAATAATGGAATAATCAGATTATTTCTGGTGCTACCTTGCCATAAGGTTAAATAATCCAAAGGACCACAAGTCGTTTAATTAGCTTTTATTTAAGTCGAAACTTTGTTCCATTTTGTATCACTTATTCATGGCATTGCCTTCGGTTCCCTTCGGTTCCCTTTGGAACTCTGGAAACCCTCAAACCATCAGCAGACCTAATCAAACGAACATCTTTGATGTTATCTGGCAACCTCTGTGGGCTTTGATTCAATTGGCAAAACAATTTGGTCTATTCTAAGGGGGGAGGACAAGTCATTTGTAAATTGGGTTGGGTTATAAAATTTCATTTTTACCGCTTCATTGCCCTAATAGAAACAATTTATTGAATGTCGGAGCGGAGTAGCTCCGAAACTCCCCAAACTCTGGGCTCTGTCTCCTGATGCTGATGCTGTGCGGCTTAAATAAATGTAAATTTGCATTGGCCAGAAACAGAAACAGTAGCAGTACCGGTACTAGTAGCAGTAGCAGTTTTCCTATGATGCTTGGGGATACGAAGATACCAAATGGATGGTGTGGTACCAGGCAGGCACCCGGCCAGGCCGTTGTGTCCCTTCTAAACGTTCTATAATTTGCTTATTATGCGCTTCCTGCTGCTCGCTTTTATGTTTTGCCACATTTTCTGGCACCCAGTGCCGCAGCCGGAGACGGAGTCGAGGACCAGAAACTGGGCATAAAATACGCACCCTAAAAATTCCTTCCAGTCAGAAACCGGGCGAAAGCCCCCGTGGTCGTGACCCCGTACCCTCAATGGTTCATATTTTGTCATAATTTATGTCGCTCTGGGTGTTGTTGCTGATGTTTTGGGCTGGCTTCTGGTCCAGGTCCAGGTCCTCGTCTGCATCAGCTCCAGGCCAAGCAACAGCACCAGCAGTGGCACTGGCACCGGCACCGCAGCAGGCAAGACACCTTTTTTTGGCAGTGGTTGATTTGCTTGCAAATTTATTAAAAATCTTCTGGTTGCTTCATTTTATTAGGGCATATCTGTCAGAAGATGCTGCGCGACAGAGGAGGGATGCTGCTACAGGATGGGATGGACTGTGATGTGCAGATGGATACAGGATAGCAGAGAGCAGACACACAGATGCACTGAGAGCAAAAGCGAAACCTTCTATGAATGTCACAGCAGGAAATGGAAATTGTAAAGTTCAAAGGGATTCTAAGCTCGAATCGAATTCATTTTTATATATTATCCATTTGGGATTCCTTCATCGCACGCGTATTTTCGCCCAGTGCATGCCTGGTGCCCCCTCGCGGAGTGTTGGCCCCGCATGTTACGCATTTCCTCTTGGGATTCGGGGCATTGGACGCTGTTCTTTTGATATTGTAATGTGCATAATAGGATTTTATGACACCTTTACTGGGGGGCTGGGGAGGTGCGGGCGGGCATCAGGCATTGCCAATGGCACTGGCGCTGGCTGCTGCTTCGCTTAATCGCCAGTTTCCGCCTACCATCCCCCTGTTTCCGCTGCTGATGCTCTCCTTCTTGTCACCAAAAAGTTGCAAATTTTATCGGCCGGATGTGCGGCATGTGGATTGTGGATTTGCATCAGATCATGAATTTCACACGATGGTAATGGCCACATTAGCATTGACTACACGCATTTATGGCCCAGACCCCCCCATGGCCCACCCCGCCCCCGTTCTTCGGCCCAGGGGTAAGGTAAGGTAAGTGCATGTGCTAAATTTTTAATATGCAAATTTCGTTTCAGGGCCGCCTGCGCCCTCACTCACCTTTAGCATTTCATTTACACTTGTGCTGCATATTTTATTGTGTTGTACGTACACGGCATTATTGCACACAAATGGCCAGTTACATATTAAGGCGAACAATAACTGCCGACTGCCGGCAGGACTCTGGGGGAAACCCGGATGTGGATGTGGTTCCTCCAGATGTCTGGCAATATGCCATTTGATTCCAGCGACACTTGAGGCTGTCTCCTGGTACTGCTACTGCTCTTGTCTCGTTGCGCATCGTTTGAGAGCCGCCCCCTTTAATGGCTTTACGGAATTAATTTTCCAAACATTTTTGAAAGGTGTCGCCTCCGCAAAATCCTCCAGGCCATTCCAAGGAGATCGATAAGACCAGACCAAAGCTACATTTTGGATTTAAATTGAGGTAGGTTTTTGTTTTTTTATTTTTAATGTACATAATTTACAATTAAAGTATGTTCTTTCGTTACAGAAAGATACAAGGTTTTCGTCTTTCTATCAAAGTAGTTACATATGATCTTGCTTCAGGCAAAAGGATGCTTTTATAGTTCTTAAGTCCTTCCTAGAAAAGTAGAGTAACCAAAGCCAAGTCCTGCTACTATTGGAACGCCTTCGTCTATCACTAAGAAGTACTCTTTCTTATGTTAAATCGCTTTTATTTAGTACACTAAGGCATTAAGTTATTGCTCTGCCAATCTACAAAATGATACGACAATTGGCTATCAGAAATTTCGATATATTTGTTTTCTTTACAGCCATCTAATTTGTATTTTCGATAGCCTAAAATATGCCCTAAATATTCCTCCTGAAAGAGCCCAATTTATTAAATTCCAAATTCTCATTTTGGTTGTCGAAATGTTGTTCAGATTAAACGACAAAATCGGTAGAAAAGCCCCCAGGCCAAAACGGGTTGACAGGCAAATTAATTAACACAAAATTGCTGAATACAAATTTCTACCAGTTCACTGCTGGTTATGCCCCCGCCTCCACTCGCAGTCCCACTCCCACTCTTACTCCTACTCCTAGTCCTAGTCCTGGGTCGACAGTGTAGCGACAGTGTAGCTTTGGATGTTGTCAGTGTAAACACGACGTCACATCATTCGCATTGGATGCCCCCCCCGTCCGACGTCCGTCCTCCCATTGGATTGTGTGGAGTGTAAACATGGCGGGGCAACATTTTCAAATTCCATTAGGTCCTGTTGCTGCTGCTGTCTCTGTAAAGGATTCACTTGTTGACACGCCCATAACCCCAAGATAAATTGTTTATTTAGTTTTATGGGACAGAGAACCAGTCCATAAAGTATACTATGTACCAGTGCATATTTGTAGCTGTATCGTATGTCCCTTCAAGAGAGGTTCCATTGAGAGTAGCCTTGAGTGTTTTGGCCATTCAAAATCAGAGACAGATTTGCGTTGATTCGTTTTTCTGGAGGAGCAGTCCATCCGTGAGACTTAAGCAAATATATATTTTTGGCAGTACAACACGTAGCGGCGGGCATTACGTAAAATGCGGTTTACAATTTTCAAGAGGGTGAAATCAGTCCTCTGTAAATAATTTCCACGTCAACAACAAACACACAAAATTGGGCTTGTACAAATTGTCGAGTGATAAATGGTCTTAACAGGATTCTATTTATTTTTTGTTTTCTTTTGGTTTTTTGTTTTCTCTTCTCTGTTTTTTTGGTGTATTATGCGCCAGTTACTCTTCATTACATGGACCCTGAAATGGCAGGGAGCATTACTTTATTTTAGCATAAAAGTGTACATAATTTGACATTGACAATACACTGAGACACAGGCACTGAGGGACAGGAGCAGGAACAGGAACAGGACCAAGAATGAGATGGAAATACGCGGAGCAATATGGTGAGGGGGGCGGTGGGGAAAAAGCGCAAATTGATTAATTGGTTTGTGAGCGTCTAATTAAATAAAGCGGTTCAAGGGAAATAGATCGGCACGCCCGCACCCCCACCCGCCCTCTGACCCGTGCCCGTGCCCGGGCGGAGAGGCGAGTGTTAGACCCACGTCACCACGTTGAGTGGGGCTCACTGTGGATGGATGGTTGGTTGGTTTGTTTGGTTTCCTCACTGTAGGGCGGCGGCGGCACATTTTTACTTTTTGTTTTTATTAATGTGACGGCTATTTGTTTCTAGTAAGCAATTACAAAGCAATTTTATAGCAATTACCTTCTTCTAACAGCTTGGGACAGGACGGGACGGGACGGGGCTTTTTAATGCTGTTTAAAGGCAACCAACCAACCAACCACACCCACCGAAACACCAAAACACCCAAATCCCTCATTCCCGTCCAGGATATTGTCGGGCTCCTTGAAATATGCAACTCACCCCGCCTGTTGGCCCGGCTGCCGGCTGCCTGCTCTCGTTTCTCTAATGTAATTTTGGCTTTCGCTTTGGGACAGATGTGACCAGCGTCACGGCCAGAACCAGAGTCAGGGCCAGAGCCAGGGCCATGTGCTGTGAAATATTTCCTCCGTTTCTGGGTGCTTTCCTCTTGTTTTTACACCGATTTGCGGCGCATTATGGATTAGCCTACCAGAGCCAAGAGCTCTGCCAGAGCAGCAGCACAGCATCACCTGTAATGAGATGTGGGCCGTCAGACTCGTCGTAATGTCGGTTGGCAAGTGCCTCGGAAATCACCTGTGCGGTTACGCCAATTACAGGAAAGTTTCCACTCCTCCCCCTCCCCCGTAATGTGGTATTAATATTTGATCTGAAGGAACCATATCGGACTGTGGTAATTACGCTGGCTATGCGATTAAGGCTAGGTGGGGTTCTCCTTATCTTAAAAAAATATACTAATAAAATGCAACACTGTATGGATTATAATAATATCTTAATGTTAAATATTGTTTCGATTTAAGTTAAACAGAATATTCCATATAATTTTGTAACTCTTGAGTGTCTAGTACATTAAAAACACTTGAAAGTTTTTCTTTTACTTGCTAGAAAATAGTCAAAATAAAAATCAGAAAAAATAAGGTTAAGTTATAATAGGATTGGTGTTAAGTTTAAAGGCTCAAAGAACTATAATTGTTGAGTGATGATGTTAGTAAAACCCTTTTCAATATTCATCATATGTTCAGTTCTGGAATAGCTCAAGATTTAGTAAAATGACAAGACAACAAAAAGGTTAAATAAGAAACCTATCAACGAATTTGTGATTTATGTAAAATATCCTTAAACCCGAAAAATGGAAATGAAATTATTCAGTCTCAAAGGTTTTAAGTTTTGGGTTCTAGAATGCCCCTGCAGCATCTTTATATCAAAAGTTATGTTTGTAAACGAAGCAATTTATTCATCTATAAAATGGTACGACCTCATTGAATTTAGTTGATTATTTCTGACCTATTTTGAATGATTTAAATCAGTGGTCGGCACGCAGACACTCACATGTTCCTAGTGCGATTCAGTGCGCAGAAAACAGACATGACGAAACGTGTTTCATTTTGTCTGCCGCGACGCTGCCCAGCAGAATTATGATGCCTTTTCTGCATAGGGCCGAGGCCACACAATTCATTTTCGCTGTCGCTGCGCTGCCGAGCAGAATAATGAAGCCGAATGATCGCAGGGCCGACGCTACACGAAGTTTTTGCACTGTGCGTGTGCCGACTTCGCTGCCCCGTAGCCTTTTCTATGCACATTGCATAGGACGCTGCCGGCCTCTGGTTTAAATCGCTTGTAAAGTAACGGGAATGTTTTTAGATAAATGTAGTATACTTTTTGGAGTAAAATATATTCTCGTATACTGAGAAATCTTCCAGTATTCTTCGAGTTCAGTCATGCGAAATGAATGCTTCCTTGCAGCGTTTTAATTTCTGTTTAATTTAAATGAGATGTTAAATCAAAAATTCACTTTTCTGTGGGGATTGCTCGTCTATTTCCCATTCGGCATCTGATTCTGATTCTTTTGGTGAGCGAGCAGTAATCAAAACAAGTTGATGGAAAGATAACAGAGGAATTGCCTAAACACTGTGTACTGTGCACTGGGCATTGGGCACAAATATTTTCTTTTCAAAAATGCTGGGCATTCCTTTGAAGTGTGTCGCGTCTAGATCTACTTAAAGGACCTTTGTTTGCGACCCATGCGACCTGCCAAACTTTTCCACTGACTTGCGGCCCCTTCGGCTGTGGCAGACCCAGAACCAGACCCAGACCCAGACCAGACCCCATCTGAGACTTGTTAAAAGGCCATCGGCTACGGCTACAGCGACGGCGGTCCGGACGGAAGCTAAGGAGGCGAGGCAGGAAGTTTTCGGAGAAATTTACCGATAATGCGTAAAATTCCATTAAATCGGGTGTAATTAAATGACATTTACTTTGGCCACATTAAAAAGAGCATAAATCAGCGACTACTGCTGCAAAGCATATTTCGCCGCCGTCCGCAGCCCGCGGCCCCTTTGGCCTCGTCCGGCACTGGACGGAACCCAAAAGTGGAGTGGAGTGCCAGGAGGATGCCAGAATGCCAGGACACAGATGGGAATGAGGAAAAGTTTATCCCTCGTTTGCGTACAAAAAAGGCAAAACAAATATGGGGTGAATAGCTTTTGCTTGGCCCGCGATGAAAATGGAAATGCTAATGGGGATGGGGGGTGGATGGAGGTGTGGGCCAAAAGACGCGGAATCTGTAAAGAAACCTAATTTATTGAAAAATTGTTTCTCGGGGTGTGTCGTCGTCGTCCTCGTCTTGGCATGACTTGACTTGACTTTGCCTCGACCGAGGGCCTGCTGTGACCTTTTCTCCGTCTTTTTGTTTGTGTTCACAGTGTTATAAAGACAACATTCTACTACTTAATGTCCGTTGTACCTACCCCACCCAGCCCCCCTCCCGCCCCCCCCAACCCTCCATATCAGGACTCAGGCCCGCGGTGGCACTTGCCACAGACTTTTGCCTGCCTTTGTAGAACATAAAAAAAAATGGTGCATCAAAGAGCAAGTTTTGTTTTTCCCCCATACCAAGTTCACCCCTCGCCTGCTCGCCTGTCGTCGGCCTGCTAAAAGCCTGAAAATCTTGCATTAAAAACGGAAACAAAATATTACTTTTAGGATGACCGCATTTACTTACCTTCCCCGATATTCTTTTTTCATTAGAGACCACTGTAAATCATCGTTCCACAAGCAAGTACGTATACACGTATACGTGTAGTATGTGCCTGGAATGAGCCGTCGAAAATCAATAGCGTGAGACACTCCAGACAAAGCCAAAGAGGGGGGGTGGGGGGAGGGGGCAAGGCAACCCTTTCAATCAGCAGCATCAGATGCACGACGAGTATTCTCCACGCGTCGATGGCCATCAGCAGCCCCCAGGACACGAGCTCGGACACGGACACGATGCGATGCGATGCTATCGCAGATCAAGTTGCTTTAACCTCCCCATCAATTAAAGTAAAAGGCTTTTTCTTTATTTCATCTAATGTGCCTTTCAGGGCAGCTGTTGGCTGCATTTCGCTTGATTTTCAGTGAAAGTTTAAGTGAATATTTTATTTATTATAAAATAAATTAATTTTCATAAGAACTTTAGTAGCTGTCCAATATAAATTTCTCTAAAAACTCTCAAAGTTCACAGTAAATCGAATAAAATCTATGCTATGTTTCGTTTCCAAATCTTTTCTATGCCATTCCAAAAGTTTAAAGTGAAAGATTTTGGTAGTTTATTGCCAAATTCATTCAAATATATTCTATTTCTACATATGTCTGTATATTGTACATATATACATACATATGTACTATGTATATGTAATAGGGTCTATCCCCTATCTTTTGTGGAGTACCAGGGTATACCTGATATATACCCGCTTGTATTTTCTATAATATTTCTTTTCGACAATAGAAATTATTCCGATATTTGAAGCATAAACCTCACAGTAAATGTCCGTTGCTCTTGGCGCTTTTTTTTGTAAGATTTCCAAGAGATTCAGGCATAATGTCTGCCATTATAAGACCAACATAATACGCTATTATTCAGACTCCTTTGGTTCTCATTTCAATTTGACAAATCTTGAACTCATTTCTCAAACGTAGAGTCCCCATACCATGGGCGAAAGAAACACGTACTTATGGAGTATGGAATGGAGTACATGTACATATGTATGTATGTATGTATGTATGTAGGAGGAATGTTTGTCTAACGAATATAACTACAAGTATTTGTGTGCAAACATACTCGAGAAAAACTCGACCAGAGACTTGTGGGTCAGTTAGGGTCAGAGATATTTTGCTGCTGCTGCTGCTGCTGCTGCTGGTTAGTGGTGCTTCCTGTTTTGCTTCTTCCTGGTGCTTCCTGCAACAGGAGTTGCCAGTTAATCGCCCTCAATTGCCTCGAAAGAGTAACTTACACACGCTTTTCACGCACAAAATACGCCGACAGCGCTCCCTCATTGGCAAAAGCCCACAACAATATTTGTCTTTGACCCTATTATTTACTAAATTACCTTTTCCTTTCGGCGAAACCCACACCACAGCCACAGCCACAGCACACAGCCACCCCACAACATACCGAAAATACACTGCCACCCCATCCCCATCCCCATGCTCTCCTTCTCAGTCCCATTCCCAATGATGCTGATGGCCATATGCTTGGGACTGGGCCTGGGACTGGGCCTGAGACTTGGTCTGGAGCAGGACAAAAAGCCTGCCAACTCGCTAAGGCACTCGTCAAGGCATTTGCAGGTGAATTTATTTCTTTTGCTCGGGTTAATCCACTGCAAAAACAACAACTAGAGTTCTCTGACTCGAACTCAATGGAGCCCGAGCTCTCAACTAACCTGCCACTGGCACTGCCACTTTGCCCCAAAATACACACACACACAAATACAACTGCGACTGCGACTACCACTACCACTACGAATACGAAGAACATCGGAGGAAGCTCTTGACTGCGTGAGAGAGAGACTGCGAGAAGTGAGCAAGCAGCTCAGCCGTGCCGCGCCGTGCCATGCCGCACCTGCCCCTCCCTCTGCCTCTGCCCATGCCCCACAAGTTGCCCGAGGAGCTAAACGTGTGTGTACAAAGTGATTATAATTTCTTTAAGTGATTTCAGCATTACCTCAAGGTATTTCGCCTTAATTAAAAACCGTTCCGTTAAATGGCTGCGGCGGTCGTGTTTGTGGTTGAATGCGAATGCGAATGCTCAACTCCAAAAACTTGTACACCACACCACAGCAAACCACCAACCAGTGTATGTGTATATTCACCAGTGATTAACTCTATAGAACACTTATTGTACAGATAAATAAATAAAACACACACACACATGTGCATGTATATTGGGTGTGTGGATATTTGGGGTTCTTTGGAGGTCTACCAAGATGTCAGTTTGAATGCCACCAAACACCAAGGATAAGGTGAATGATAACCACAATCGTTAAATGAATGTAATAGTTGCCTGCCGCGGCTTTTGGTTTGCTTTTCGGCTTTTTCTTTACTGAATTGTTAGCTCGGAAATAGTTGGCGTGTGAACTGTGGGCTCCATGGGCACTCCTTCGAAAATACTTTGAGTTTCGGCATTAAGACATTTCCTTCTGGCCATAACAGGAGCTCTAGATGGGAGGGATGTACCTTATGTATGTAGTAACCTTCATCGAGTACTTCATCATGATATCATAACAGAAACTATTTAATTGATATACATATGCAAAGATTTTTCAATTTGTAGAGTTTTAGAGCCTTGTGTACCATTTTATTTATAAGTTTTCTTTCTTCTCTTTCAAGAGAAAGTTTTTCTCAAAATTTCTAGAGCAAGTGGATCTTCTATGTGGTTCAAGTTCTCCTCTGAAAGTTCTGAAAATACTTTGTGCTTTGGCATTAAGACATTTCCTTGTGGCCATAATAAATATTGTTGCTTGTCAGGAGTTTTAGATGGGAAGAAGATATCCATCATCGAAGGAACCACAGGGGACTGGTTCTCAAAATTTGTACATCAAGATGATGTTCTATTGGGTTACAGTTTTCCCCAAAAAATTATGGGTAATTCACCGATATTTTCATATAGATTATGCCCTTACCTCCTCTTTCAGAAATCGGTAAAAATCGCTTTAAAACTGGAAGGAACCAAACCCTCAACCCCTGTCAAAGTTCTCTTTGGATCTATGGATTATGCAGCTAGAAAAGAAAAAAAAAACAAAAAACAACAAAAATGGTCGAGGCGAAAAAAAAAATGGTTGCAATTGCAAGCGGTTAGAAGCTCTCTCTCTCTCTATCTCTCTCTCTCTCGCTCTTGTTTTTAATTAGTTTCCCAACGACTGTATTTATTTTTTGTGGCCTCGCCTCGCAGCTACGGTGCAAAAGTTTTTCTGCGTGCAAGTTTTTCGATTTCGGCATTCGCCGGTGCAAACGCATTCCTGCGTTAGGCGGTGGTGGGTGTTGGGGAGGGGTAAGTGGTGAGGGGGCATGGCATGTAGTTATATTTGGTCATAAATAAATGGACATGCCATAGAAGAAGTGACCCTCAGCAGCGAGCACTTTCAGTCCGGTCATAATTCCTTGACAACGGTTTGCATTATTCACATAAAAGTTTATGGCTATGGCCCATTCAAGCCATTCCCAAGTAAGGCAACGCAACGCCACGCACCATCCGTACCGCTCCGTCCCGTTTCGTCTCGTCCCGTCCCGGTACATTTGCATTTTAAACATTAATAGGTGCATAATTTAAAAAAAGCTAGAACAAATGAGGCCGCTGTGGGCTAACAACGGGTTAATTAATAATTCCCAGCCTTAAAACCTAACGTGTACTTATTTGGGGGATCCATTCGACAAATGGCAACTCTTTAAAAGGGTTTACTGTCTTTAAGTCCCCGCGCAGCGCAGCACAGCCCTTTTCTTTCTTTTTTTCGTAACTTTTTTCCTTTGTGTTTTTTAATTTTAATTATTATTACGAGAATGTCCAATAAGGCGCGCCGCCTCATAGCAGGACAGGACAGAGTGAACAGGATCTGGCTATGGTTATGGCGTATCTCTGTCCACCCCCTGTATATTTTTTTGTTTTTTTGTTGTTTTTGGATGTATCCCCCTGGCGATGGGGTATCCGAATCCGAATCCAGCAGGGCAAACTTTCGTTGAGTCCCGGCAATTACTATCAGCCTTCCGTATGCCAGAGGTCCCTGCTCTTAATGAAGCCATCCTGCCATCCGCATTCGCATCCGCATCCTTTTGCCACCATCACATGGTGTTGGCTGTTGACTGTTGCATTGGGCTCTTAGTCTTGGTCTTGGTCTGGTCTCTTCTCGTCTCGGACAACTTTGCTCTGCTGTCGTCAGGAGATTGTCGTTTTTAATCTCAAGCGTGGTTATGCCGGTGGTAGGGGGTAGTAGGATGGGGCGGGGGGGCAACATTTAGAGGGTAAGGGTAGTTCGACTACGGGCGTGTTTCTGCCGTTTGGTGGGTGGGTGGACTGGGTGGGGTCTGGGGTGCCAAAATGATTGCGAAATTGAATTTTCAATTTTATTTTTCGAATAAAAAATTCAAAAGCAAAAGGCAACAGCCAGGAACCAGCAGCCAGCAGCCAGCAGCCAGAAAGGCAAAAGCGCTCTCCCGTATCCAAAAAATATTTATTGCATATAAACTTTTATTACAATTTGTGTTTATTTGTTCAACCTCTTTTCAATTAGAAACCAGAGAGAGCGACAGAGAGAGAGAGACAGAGAAACAGAAAGAGAGAGTGAGAGTGAGTCGTCGAGTCGAGTCGAGTGGATAACGTCGTAAAACAAATCACAAAAAGTGCAAAAATATTTCAACCGAAATTAAAGAATTTTCTTCAATTTTCGTATATATTTTACAGTATATTTTTACAATATTTCAATGAAACGGTGAACAAAATGTTGTCTGTCGATAATCGATATGCCAGCAACTAAAGCTTTTGCAGCTCTATTCACACTACCGAGAAACCAAGGCAAGCCAATTTGTCCTTTGTTATTTTTCTGTCATAGTTTTTTTTTTTTACTTTTATAATCGTACAAATATGTCCATTCAGAATTTGCGCATTCCAGACCACTTTGCCGACATCAGCAAGGACAAAAGTGATGTAAAACAGGCCGGGCTGCTGCAGATAAGCGGCCACAAAATGATTGCCGCAGTCCACAGGGCCTATCGTGTGCAATGGAGCTGTTGGCGATCGTCAGGAGTATGGGGTATAATTGTCCAACTGCAGGGCGATCAGCGTGAGAACATTTTCCACTGGCTGACCAAGGTGGGATTAGTCAGATTCGAACAGCTGATGATGCAAGGCTTTGAAGCACTCATACATACATAGTATGTAAGTATACAAAAGTGCACACGCATATACATATACATACATATACATGCTAAGATGTTGACTTTTGGTCGCAACAGCAACAGACATGAGTTGGCAGAATCGACAGACGACAGACGGCCAAATATGAAACAAATTTAAATCGAACTGTAACTAGCTCTCTTCCTGGTTTAATTAATGAGAGTGACTTGTGCTTGTGCTCCAAGGATTCAAACAAATCATTCTGCCAGCACAGACACACACACACACACATACACACATAGAGAGATTGTTTGCCAACACTTAGCCACTGGATTTCTGTATTTATTACATTTTATACAAATGACAGACTGTCGCCGACACGATGATTTGACGAAGCGAAACGAAACAGAGCCATAGCCATAGCCAGAGCTCTGAAACAAAGAAAATCACGCAACCCACTGTCATGTAGGACCAATAATTGAAAAGTCCCCCCCCCCCCCCACCCCCAAACTGCCCCCGCGATGCGATGTGATGGTCTGGCCATGACAATCATCAATCATTTAGGTGTGTTCCATTCCCTCCTGCTGCCGAGTCCCTGCTCCCTGCTTCCTGCTCCCTGCTCATTTTCCTGCTGTTGCGTGTTCTTTGGCTGCCCATCCATCCCCCTGGGTGGGGCCGGAACTCACACAATATCTATACAGACTTCTAAGTAATACAAGACACACACTAATTCGATTTAAGCCTGAGAATTGTAAGGTTTGCATTTAATAGGTTCAAAGAGAAAGAACAGAAACCCCTGCACATACAAAATCTCTACCATCTGGATTTGAAAGTCTACGCATCGTTGAGAGCGGCACTTTTAGAAATATCTATCTAATATCCTTAAAAACTGAAGACTGTCTGCGCCTGTCTGTGCCACATCTATATAAATCAAGAAAATATCAAATCAAACGTTAAACTACATAAATAAATAAATAATTAGGTATATGTACAATTGTGTTTTGGTAATTTTCGCACAGCTTGAAAGTCTCTGTTTTCGTATATAATGGCTGCAAAAAAGAACAAAATATAAAAAATAAAAGTAAAGGAAAAGGACAAAGATCAGGCAACTGTCTAAAACAATCAAATGTACTTGCTTACTTCCGCTTAATTAATTTTAAACCCTAAATTCAGCTGTGCCAACAGACTTTTCCCGCTGCTGCCACAGCCACTGCCAGCCCGAAATGCCTCTGGGCCATTTACACATGACTGTGTGTGTGTGCGCTCGTACCAGTAGCCGTGCCCATCCCGCTTCCGGAACCGGTGTACCACCGGAAAATTGTTCAACTCAAAGTATACGCATATTGTATATGGAGCGCCCACTGTGTTTGTCATTGAGGAAGCATTTGGCCCCTGTTTGATTTCCCATTCCGCTCTCATTATGCACAAATTAAAATCTAATTGTAAGGAAAGGCAGCGGCCACAAATCAAGCAACAAAGAGCAACAAATCCCTCGCTCCATGAAGGACCACAGTTACAGCATTCAGCATCAGTCAGTACCAGCAACGAGAGTCGGAGTAGGACTCGGTGGCCTGGTCAACATCCATCCGATATTGTTCCAATCACTGACTCCCAGACCCAGCCGGTCCCAGGGTCCCCGGAAGCGTGGCTCGTGCGTGCCCGGACATTCCTTTATGCAAATTAATTTCAATTGATTGCGCCCAAAACGAAACGAAACACTTTTTATTTTGACATTCCGCTGGCGCAAACACATTATATCCTTAGATAAACGACATTTGCTTTGATGCCGCTCATGTGGACACGGGGCCAAAGACGGGAAGGGGGACGGGGAAGGGGTGCCTGGCATAATATTGTTATTTCGCAATGGGTTACCGGTTAGGGGGGTATGGTATGGTATGGGGCCGTAGCTCCAACTTATTAATGTCGGCGCACAATAATGCAATAAGAGTGGGCATTTCCTTTGGCGGAGTTCTCCATGACTTTGGCTATGTTTCGAGGTTTTGTTTTCTTTGGTTAGAAAATTAAAACTCTATATCCTTATCGCCAAAATAAGTTTACAAACATTGAATGATATTCTAGAATTTTGACTATGTTTAAAGTTTTTAAGCAGGGGTTCGGGACCAACGTCCATAATCCTACGTCCATCGTCGTTTCATTTAAGAGTTGCTTGAATTTGCTGATCTACTGATTTTTGGGCTTTTCCTGTGGAACACTTCCTGTCCTTCTGCCTCGAACTTCTACCACCCTTTTGCAGGACTTGGCCTTGGCCTTGGTATTATGTAGTTTATGTTGTCTTTGGGTTGTTGCAGCAGCTGTTTGAGACCTGCCTCTGGGTTTCCTTTTCTCCAACTTTTGCCACGAGGGGCAGACACAGAGCTGGGTCAGCTTCGTCCAGGCTGAGGCTGTCCATCCAGGGCTTCTCCTCTGAATCACTAGAAGAACAACTGGTGGCTCCGCTCCTGGTTGGCCTTGGCCAAAGAATATCCTGAAAACTTTAAAATTTAAACATTTTGTTGCTTCTGCTTTGATTACTCTTGGATCAGTCTGTTACCATATACATATAATTTTTCTGTGGGGATATTTACGGAAAGTGAACTTACGAGCTAAAGAGTCGAAAATCAGAATTCGTTCCTGCCATTCTTTACTGCCATTAAAAAGCAACAGGTGGCGCATTTATCGTATTTTGACACAAACCCAACGATCATTTGTCGCGCCATCTGTTGGACATTTGCAGAAGGTAAAATATGTACATATATGTTTGTATATATACTTGTATATATGCTTGAATTTGCTTGTATGCATGTACATATAGATTTTCAAAGAATAAATATAAAGAATTACTTTTGGTTACTGGGGTCTTTGTTTCTTTAAGAATATTTCGATCCCGGAGCATAGATGAAAAGCCTAGAATAGTGTTTGTATGCATATACATATAACCTAGACAGAATCTATATGTTTACCAAGTCTGGTTCCTATTGGTTCTTTCACCTCCCAGCCACATAGGATTCCTGACTGGTACCTTCTCCGAACTTTCCCTGGCAATCGGAAGATGCCCCAAATTTCTCGTTACTCCCCAAAAGCCTGAACTGTTTTCAGGATGCAGGGATATCTGCTCTGCTCTTGTGGTGGATTCGAGAGGTGGATCTGAGTGTAATCCGCGTCAGGGAGAAAAAGTCCTCGATTCCTCAATGCGTACCCCCACGGATGGTGTGAGATGGGAAACAAAGAGGGAGTTCTGTTTTGAAAGAAATGAAAAACTATGAAAATGCACAAAGTTACCGAATCTCGGTTTTTGATTTATTTAAAAATACATACGAGTGTGTTTGGGTGTATTGCAATTAGGTCTGAGTATAGAGACACGTGATCTATCATCTATCCAAGCCAATTATCGAAATTCTGGCTATAAGGTACCAGCTACTCACATTGATTGTCTATAAACTAAGTAGAAAGCGATCTAGTGACTGACTACACAAGACAATGCTCTTAGAGGGTAAATATATTAATCAATCAACCCAGTAAGTGAAAGTTTTTCAAGCTCGTACCTTTTTGTGCCTTTTTTTGCCAAAAAGGAAGTTCAAGCTTTTCTTCTATTAGGGGCATTTGATAATTATTGGTTTCGAACCCTTTTATGTGAACCACTACCAATGTCGAAAGGGTAGGGCAGGATGAGAATAATATGTACATACTCGTAAGCAAATTGAACCAAAAGGGAGGTGTGGCCACTGCAACCCCTACTACTACTACTACATACTACTACTCCATTAACTGCCAGACGACAACAAATTTCATTAACCAAATCTGTGACGCTGTACTCGCATTCAAATTCAAACTCAAATCCTCATCCACAACCCCATCCAGGGTCAGACGAGTACATATGCATATGCATACAATATACAATGACTTTGAAGAGCCCATTTATATTGAAATAATTCCAATGGGGGTGTGTTTCAGCCCCTTAACAATTATCCCTATATACATACATACACTCTTATACATATAAATTTATATATATATACATATATACTGACATAAACTCCCGTTCTTATGAGCATGCTTAGATGGACACACACCCAATCGCTTATGCATGCGGCACAATAACCCAAATACCAAGTTATATATTACTGAAAATTTGTAATAAGAATAGGCAGAAATTGCAAATAAAATTACATTATATTATATGCATATTTAATGTTTATTTGAGCCAGATTTTGGTAAATTATTATTTTTTATTCATCAAATTTTAAGACAATGCACAATGTTTTAAGATGATATACAATATTTACCTATTTCTAGGCAACCTAAGTATTATTTATAACAGATTTTTGGGCGTTGCTTTTATTAGATAATATACATATGTATTGTGTGACTCTTCATTATGAAAACAATATGCCATGTATAAGTACATATGTATATGTAAAACTCAAAAAACTTTGATATATCCCCAGTTTTCCTTTCGACTGCTCCAGAACCTAAGATCTTCATAGATTAAAGGACATATGTATAATAACTAGGTAATATTATGCAAATACTAGCAGACCCGCGCGCTTCGTTACTTACTAAAAGCATTTAATGTTTAGGTATTCATCGAAATGAAACCATTATAATTTTGATGTAATGACATATTTAATCATAAAATGTTCCGATCTACAGAACGGAATGAACATCAAACACTAATTTGTAATATTTGAGCAACCTTTTATAGAAAAGTAAACAATTTGTTAAATAAAAACCATGCCACATACTCTGGTTGTCATTGCTGCACGCGTTGCGGAGATATCCTCTTACACACACATTTTTTACCAAAAATGTATAGTACAGTATAGATATGTAAGTATCTACAATAAGTACTCGGAAGTACATACAGATATTGCGACACTTTTCACATTTTCGATTACCCATGCGAACGTGCGCTGCCTGATCGGATTGGATTGGATCGGATCGGTTCGGATCGGATCGATCAAAACTGCTGGCTCACTTTGGGTAGATTACTGAACATTTGGGACCCCCTGAAAAAATGTATTTCATTATGTTGATTGACGATGTATAATTTGGAAATGAAATTATGATTTATACGGCTTTCCTTTGAGTGGATTGCGGTTGTGGGAGGGGGAGGGGGAGGGGTATGGGCTACAATAAAAATTTTACGGTGATGTTGCAATGAATGTTCGGTTCGGCTCAGTTCGGTTCGGTTCGGGTGGATGGATGGTTGGTTGGTTGGTTGGATGGATCGATGGGTGTATTGACTGCCATTGATTAATCATCCTTTGGCGCCGAAACCTCGGGAAAGTGCAACTAGACACGCGTACTTGGAAATACTGTAATGCGTATGGTATGGATGGTATGGATGGTTTGGATGGGCCTGGGCACAAAGCGAAGCCGCCGGCCGATGTGTAACGCCCATTGGATGGATGGGGATGGGTAAAAACAGGATGGGAATAAATATAATTAACTGCTTATCGACGGGGTGCGAACAATCCAGCGATTCATCTTGCACCAAAGAAACGAAAATCATGCCAGAGATCACCAAAAAACCAAAATAAAAAAAAACGACGAAACGAAACGATCATCAGAGCAACAACGTCTTGGAATTGGTATTGGAATTGGACTTCCACGGACAGGTACAAACTTCTTGGACTGTGTGCTTGATGATTTTGATTGATGATTACCGTATGCTGTACGGACACGGACGGGGACACAGACAGGGACAGTTGCTTGAAGGACTAGGCAACAGCAGTGTCATCAAGGTGCATACACCCATTGTCACTAGGGGCAGGCAGGCAGGGCATTGCAGGGCATGGCAGGGGATGGCTGTGCCAAAAAGCCGTTTACATTCGCCCAGATATAATCGGTAATTGGCTTAGGGTCGTAGTAGTGCGGCAGCAACAGGAGCAGCAGCGGCACCAGCAGCAGCAGCATCCTCAAAACAGCAGGCAGTGGAATCGGCCAAGATCAGGGCCTGAGCACTTGACAAGTATCGATCACAGTCCCATCACAGTACAGAGAGTCCTGGTCCCGGTCCCGGTCCTGTCCAAGTCCTGTCCGGGGAGAGTAATTACACACACTTGATGTGAATAGGATAATTAGCTGTGTTGGCCCCTTTATGCCCTTTGTTTCACCGCCACTGCCACTGCTACTGTGGCTATGTGTCTATGGATGATGGCCTTTCTCCCGGCTCAGTACCAGTACCGGTCCTAGCCAGTAGGCTGTACTTCTCTCTCACTTGCTCTCGTGTACTTGCTCTTTTGGCCTTTTGGCCATTTCGCCGGCTCGGGCTGTACGGACGTATTTAACGCTTTGCCGCATTGTTTTGCCTGCTGTGCCGCCGCCGCCGTTCACCGCTCTCTCGCCGCCTTTTGTCTTTTGATACCTTCCTTGCCTTTACTTCACCGATGGCATATCCTTGTTCCCCGGCATTTGGCATACCCTACTACTACCCATTCGCTTTGTTTCGGTGCGCTAAGGCTAAGCGCATGGCGCTACGGCCACTCAGCCTCTCTCGTTTCCTCTCCTCTCCCAGGGCGCAGGATCAGTGCAGATCCTCGGCATTGTGCGCCTTTGTTCAACCTGCTTGACCTATTATTTTAATTATTCATTCGCAACACTGTGCCATTGTCAGTGGGCATTGTGTTGTTCTCCTGTTCCTGCTGCTGCTGCTGGCTTTCCTTCAGGATACTCCTGATGGTTCTGCTTGTTGTGCTTACCTTTAGGTTAAGCAGCCCCGAATCCCCGGCGTTACCGATTTTACAATTTCAACAAATTTTGCATTCCCTTTCGCCGGCACTCACTCCCACAATTGCTCTTGCTTTCTCCTTTCGCTGAGAGAAATGGAATCTCTTGATTCAGCAGAGGCAGCAGCAGCTCAACTTCTTTCGGTTAATCCGACGTTGGTCGGAGGGCATTTCGACTGCTGGATCCTTATATTGTGTGCATTGTCTTTCATTGTGTTGTTTTGTGTGTTCGCTGCCTGGACTTACCAACATTATAATTGTCTTAATTCAAGAAAACACAAGGATTATGCCCACGCATACAAAGGACCCACTACAAAAGCTGTATTATTCGTGAGGCGCCATGTGCATTAATGCATCGAAATATGCACATACACACACAAAAATATTGTAAATATGGCGAATATCATTCAACAGTTTTCGGGCTGTAATATTTTACACAAAAAACAAAATGCGGATAGAAAAATAATTTAGGGAAATAGAGATACAATAAAATAATTATTATTCATGGATATGGATGGTTGTTCAACGTTAAGTCTCATGATACTATGGGTAGATGAAGATACAATTCATATAGAATTCTATCGGGTGGCTATATGGAAATCTATCAATTTGTGTCGTCTAAAAAGATTGATTGATAAAATACTCATAGATAGGATATTGCTTTTCATTCTAACAGAAATATATAATACATAAATATAATCGATCAATATATGTAAATAATATAACAATAATATATCGTCTGGAAGAGAACGTAAGATTCCCGTGGCACAAAAAGATACAATTTATTTCTTCAAGCAATCTGTTATTAGAAAGTTACCACCCAAAAGGAAGCAAGGACACTGATTGGTGAAGGGCTAAGAATGGAAAATCTATCTATTCCATTTGGACAGATAGATGAACCCTTTTGCTTAGTCAGGAGCGGGGGAGCGGGCCAGGAACAGGACCCGTACACACACACTCTTGCCTATGCCTATGCACATGCCCATGCCTATTCCAAATGGATTGGGAGCACATCGATGGTGTGTTGTATGGAAATTTCCCTGGTTTATGTACTTTACCCATCGCCTATTGCCCCGTTCACTGCGCCCTTCGCCCGTCGCCCCCATCCATCGTCCATGGCAATAATAATAATAATAATAATGGTTGCCCTGATTCGGGCATGTGCTTGGTGGCGTTTCGTAAATGATGACGCAGCTCGATGGCGTTATAATTAAGGTTCACATCAATGGGTAGCGACAAGCTGGAGCTGGAGCTGGAGAGCTGAAGAGGTGGAGATGAGTGCCACCTGGCCCTGGCCCTGGCCATCAGACATCGGGTATTAGGTAAAAAGCATTGCTAGGGCAACCCGAGCAAAACCTCAGCCTCAGCAGCACCTCATCACAGCTCTTCTCCAATTAATCACGAACCAAAAACCAACGACAAACCAGCCACAGAAGAGCTGAGAAAAACTAGGGAAAAACTTCATTAAATCTGTGCACTGAAAAGCTGAATAGATCAGAGAATACACTAATATTTTGAATCAGGGAACTTTTTAAGAGATTTAGACTAGTCCTAGGAACTAATCTCGTTTGATCATCAGGGAATAAACAAACCCATCAAATTGGTAATGTTATGAAGTATCCCCTTTTTAAAGGTTATGTGTGGTTTTAAGATTCCTGTTTATGGGATCAATATAATGTTTTAATGATAGCTTTAAGGATTAATATAGGCTATGTACTCCTGCAAAGAGTATACCGAAAACGAAAATTGCTTTTCCAAGAGTGCATCCAGAACGTAGACCCATTTTGAAGTGTCATTATCAATGGGATCGACTGACTAATGCTTGCAGTCCAGGCCAGGGCCCAAAAGCTCCAACTAATGTGCACGACGACGACGACAATAAAAGGCCACAAATCTCTTACGGGTTTTGGACTCGTGTCAGTCATTCCACAACGTAATTGGTTTAGAGCACGTACACAGTTTCAGCCCCAACCCCAACCCCAGCCCCAGTTGAACCGAGAAAGAACTAGGCCCGGTCTAGCCGCTAATTGCAGGTCGCACCGCATAGATCCAACCGAATCCGGAGACGGAGACGGGATGCTGTAGCATTTTTTGTTTGTCTTCCATCCCGATCCCCCGGTCAGACATCAGACACGAGATGTCATTATATATTTTCCAGATCGCTTCAAAAACCGTCGCCGTGTTGATGATCTGCAATTAACATTTGACCACCGTTGCCCGTATTGTCATTTGGTTGGCCTCAACCCCCCCATCCCCCCACACACTTGTGGTTGAATATCAAATTATATATGTAGCACCCATGATCTAACCATGGACTTCCTTTTCAAAATTCTTTGGAAGCATCATCAATGAGAATTTTATTGCCTAAGCCTGAGGCACGGTTTATTTTTTGTAATACTTTATTTTATTTTAGGGTTGAATTTATTTTATCTTTTCTTTCTCTACAAATATGTACTTATTCCAAATATTTAGATATATATTTTTAATCGGTTAAATCGATTTGAAATCAATATATTTTAGCTTGAGCAACATTTTGGCATTTATTTAAAATCATGTTAAATTGATAATTACAAACAAAACAAAGCAAAACAAATATTTTTTAGGCATAAAAATCCTTTCGGATCTCTCATTCATGGGCCATAGAAACCTGCAGTTTTAAATCAGAAGTCCGATTGCCTTTAGCTGCCGAAACACCCCAATGAAAATCCCTACTCTCCCCTCCTTTTTGGGTGCTCCATAAAAGAAGCCGACAAAATTGCATCTAAAGGTAAACGGACAGTATGCAAATATTTGCAAACACTGCAAATCATACACATAATTGGAATTCATGCGGATATATGTACATATATATGTATATACAGGACTATATATGTACATCTCCCAGTACTAAGAGTATGTCTTTTTCTGTACTAAAGCCTCGAGTCGTTGTGTGTGTGTGTGTGTGTGTCGGCCATTGTGCTGACCGACTGATGTGCATTGAGTCTTACGAATGTACAAAAACAATGGCATTGGGTGCCCTGGTCAGCACACGACCCCTGGTTCATGGTCCATGGTCCATGGAACACACCGTCCAGTCCACGTCCCACACACTTCAGTCCATTCTATTCACGGATTCCCATTCCCTTTCCCTTGCCTTTGCCGTAGTGCCGCACGGCCAAACATTTTCGTATATGAGTATTTAATTAATCCGTAGTTGACTCAGGGGTGCCTTTTCGCTTCACGCTCCTGCCCCATGCTACAGCAGGAGACAGGAACCAGAAGGGTGGTGGAGGAGGAGGAGGAGGAAGAGGCAGGATACGGCGGCATCGTTGGGCGACTGCGATTTTTGAGTATCCTCGGCAAATGCAAAAATAAAACGAACCGAGAGCGGCTTGGACTAGTCTTAAAAGTCGAACTGATAAATACCCTTTCAACCTTTGAGGGATATGTTCCTTCTACGAAGGATGACTCGCATATATCATATTTGATAGTCAATATAAACATATGCATATGGAAACATACTCGAAGCCAGCTCCTGTCTGCTGTCGCTATCTATCCAGTCACTTTTCAAGTCCTTGTTTTGATACAAAATGAAAAACGTTAATCGTTTTCACTTCCAAAAATTGTCTATGCAATTACGAATATTTTTAGGAATTTATTCTCCAGTATTTTCCAGTAGTTTAAAGCAAAGATCCCTAGCAAACTGATTCCACCTAGGGACTAGGGTGCGTTTTCATCGATTTCATCTTAACATCTTAATCACATCATGTCGTTCTGCTTGCGAGAGCTGCATTAAACCCTCTGGCAGAAGGGTATAAAATTAAATATACACATATATATATATATATATATATATATATATATATATGTATGTTTGAATGCAGCAGGCTCTTATGTATATTGAATCAACAAAACAACAGAGCGACAGAGAGAGAGAGAGAGAGAGAGAGCTAAACAAAATGAGGAAACACGAGTATCGCATCCTTGCCAGATATGGGAGACATTTTGTTTGCCGAGCGAGCAAAGGGCGCGCAGCGGCACAGGGGCACAGGGCTGGCACTCGAAACTGAAGTAAGGGTGCAAAGTTTTATAATCACTCGACGACGATCCTCGTCGTGTCAGCCTTGGCTGACATCCTGCCTCGCTGTCACTGCCACGGCCACATCGGCCATTGCCGTTTCGAACCAATCTCAGTACAATATTTCGAACCGAACTCCCCCTTCCCGCCTGCTCTTCCTGCTCTTACTTCTCTGCTTAAATCAACATTAGCTCATTGGGTTCAAAAACAAATCCAGTGGCAGCGACCGGGGGATGCGCACAAATTTTTTTTATAAATGATTTGTTTCCTTCCTCCATTCAAGCATTCAAACATTCAAGCAGGACGATCACAATTGCTCTCCTTATGTACCAAAGTACTTATGTGAAACATTTCCAGAGCCGATTCTCATACCATATTCGGGGAGTACGGGGAGTGAGGAGCACTCAATACGACGACGTCATCTGTCCGGGGACCGTCGCTTCCATTTTCAATATTCCATCACCTTTTCACTTATCAGAACTCTGTGCGTCAATGCAATCCTGTCCAGGACCTGATGATTCTGATGAATGAAACGCTTAAGTGAAACAAGAGAGAGAAAGAGAGAGTCAGGATCTGTGATCTTCAACCTTGTCTTGTGGACATTTTGATCAGTCTAAACAGATTCTAGAATAATGAACTTTCAATGAATTTGATACACACTGGAATGTTGCATTCTTCAAATAAAATATTGATTATTTTCATTGATTCGTTTTGCATGTGGTATCCTCTAAGATACCCGAAAATATTGCTGACAATTTCTACCAATAAATCAACGGTTGATGGTGGTATTACGAAATATCAATAACATGTTAGTACTGCAAACTAGTGTTCCCTGTTCGTGTCGTTCATATCGAAAGGTAGTCTGTTCGCTTATGGGAAATTTGTACCGCGAATCAACGTCAATCATCAACTGCCCGAATGTGCCCCAGGGAAATCGTCTATAGATTGAAAATTTGTTAGGTTAATTCGTTAATTTTAAGCAGAGCTCAGTACAGTACTCCCTATAGTGAAAATCACAGCTAGAAATCCCAGCTACCCGTTTCGGATCTTTTTTCGTTTCCAACAAAAAGAAAAAACTGTAGGCCATTAGCTTTGACCAAGTCAAGAAGGAGCAGTAGCAGGAGGGGCATTGGTCACTGGATGAGTGCGTATACAGAACACGATTCGCTTATGTCCACACTCGCACGGACATTACTCAGGGGTCGGGACCCCTCCACTCCCCACCCCCCACCATGACCCAAACAACACAATTTAGTATCGCTTATAATGGATGTTCTCGTGTCAAAAGCCCATTTTTTGTCGACTGTTAACAGCTCGGGCTGTACACAGATGTACACACGAATGTATATGTTGTGCGTGAGAATGTACATACATATGTACATATGTATGTGTGTGTGTACTCGTATGTATTTATGTAGGATTTGGCCTGGGGGTTGGGTAGGTACGGGAGTACGTCGTTACCTTTTGGGGGGAGGGCAGGTGAAAATGTTATCTTTATTTTCAGTGGAGATTTAAGCGTATCATTCAGGACTAAGGGAAGTCCACATCATGGTAGGATTGTCGGGATTGGTGAGACTAGTTCTTTGCTTTAAAACTGTATGAAAATCAGACAAGCTTTCTTCTGAATTTCTGCTATTATTGAAAACAAAAAGAAAGTTTCTTCCAATTATATCTTTATATATTCTGAGTCACTGATAAAGTATCAGATAAGATCAGAAGATCCTTCCTCTTATATTTTCAAACAGCTTCTCCCAATATTCCAATAGTTCTTGGCTTACACTGCTTCTTCCAGGGGGAACTCCCCCAGTTTAAGTGGAGTTTCAGCAGTACATTTTCCAATGCCAAGTGAAGAGGAGGCTCGACTGATTATTATAATGAGGGCTCAACCTTCGGGGCGGATGAGGATGGCGTCAAACAATGCACTAATCATTTACAGGTGCTCGGAACAACCTGTGCATCATTTCTCCGTATCCGCATCCGTATCCTTCGATGACTTCTGTCTGCGCTTTGTCCTTTGTCCGATATCGGGGCTGGATCTGGATGGACAAACGCAGCAGGACAGCCAGCCACACGCCTCTGTCTTCCTGCCTTCGTCCTCGTCCTCGTTCGTGTCCGTGTCCTTGTCTGTTTCTGTTTCAATTTCTATTCCCCCATCCCATCCGTTCCGTTCCCGTCCCTTCTCTGTCTCCTGTCTCCGTCTCCCGCAGTCACTTAGTCACTCAACTGTTTTGCGGTATTATTTGCTGTTGTTCTCCTTGTTTTTCCCCTGTTGTTCCGTTGTCCCTGTTGTCCTTGTTGTCCCTGTTGTTCCGCAGATTGCGATGCGATTGTTTTCCAAAACGAATAAAGATGGTGTTAGCCGATAGCCACCGTCGAATCAAGTGACGGAAGTGACGCTGCTGCCACAGAGGCTGCCACTGCCACTGGGCTCTGAGTGCATCCCTGGGCTCCCGTTCCGTACCGCCGCCGCCGCCGCCGCCACCAGATTCCGTCCCTCACCGTCCCGCTCCAAACAAAAGCCGTAAAAATTGCGGATTACAATCGCGGATTTCCATCGCACAATTGTTTATTATTGCTACCGTTTTCCCCCCGGTGCGCTTCGGCTTCTATGCCCTTTTTATTTTTCCCGCTTGCCTTTTGGGGTACGATACTTTTCCGCCCCATCCCTCCCCCCGCCTCTGGTACTCCGCCCACTGCACGAGCAGTACATTCCCCCACAGTAATATTCCCAACACTCCCCCCACTTGACAGCCACAACGACAACGACAACGAGAACGACAACGGCGGAGTCGGAGGCTCATTTCTTACTTCATTTTTTTGTTGTTTTTTCTTTTGGGCGCCGCATACCCTGTACTTGTAGAGAATATGGGGTATATCTACTCTTTTTGGGTGTTCATTTAATTAAGCTATGAAGCTATAAATAGAGATATTATATAACTGTATGCCAATAATCATACCGATGGGATAAGGTTTGGGGAAATTTTAATTTAAGATATTCCACAAAAAAATATATAAAATACATTAAGAAGAAATCATTTTGATTGGATAATTATTACACTCAAAACAAAGGGAAAATTATAATTTTTATAGACAATATTATTCCTTTCAGTATCAGCTATTTTAAAAATATTAGGTATTATACCTAATATATTTATTAATAAATAAATTAAAGCAAAGTGACAAGAAATGGCTTATTGTAATATTGTTTCAGCGAGTGGGTATTGCCCATCATTTGACGCATTCGCCTGCACAATTTGATCAGCGATCAGTAATCACTGATCAGTATCGCATTTATCATGTTTTGAGTGCTGGTTAGATCTATGAATTTATGCCAAAATTGTATCGTAAAGATTCCTGATCAGTGATCACTGATCAAGTTGTGCTTTCGCTATCCGAACAAAGGATATCCCCAAGTCCGAAATATCCTGCTGGAATTTCTGCTATTCCTTGACTTCTTATTTCAGTTCCACACCAGAAAACATTTGATTTCGGTAGCTCCCACCACTCTCCGCCACCATCGCTATTATCACTCTCACCTACCCACTCCCCCAATCCCCACTCCAATGCCAATTCTTGGGAGGTATTCTGTCCTGTCCGTTTGCGCTTTATTTGGTTTTGTTTGCTTTTGTCTTTTTTTTGTTGTTATTTCTCGGTTTGCTTTGTTTTCGGTTCCGTTCCTTTGCCGTTCTGCTCCTGCTTCTGCTTTGGTTGCTTCCCCGAGATTCTTAAATTTGCTAATTTGTGAACTTTTGTGTTCGCATTACAATTCGCTTCGGTTGCGACTCCATTCCCTCTCCTCTCCTCCCCTCTCCACTCCTCTCCCCAGATCTCCTTCCGCTTTGTGTTTCGCATTGGGAATTGGATCTGGGTGTCCTTTTGCCCGTCTGGGCCGTCTGCTTTTTTATTATGGCCCTGTCCTGTTTTGGTTCCTTGCGGCCCGAGTCCTTTGGCCTCTTCGACTACATTAAGCGGCTCATTTTTTGGGGGGCTCGAACCCCATCTCTCACTCTCTCTCTTTCAAGACTCGGCTCTCAATTCAATTTGGGACGATAACATCTTAATTTGTATTAATAAATGCTTGTTGGACCATTTTCACAGCTAACTAATTCGCTTAATCATTGATAAGCATTATCAGGATCTGGCGCCCAGCAGATCCCTGCCTACATATATTTTTAGGGAGAAATGTTTCGGCAAATCAGTGAAATATACATATTCGATATGCCGGCTATATATCGACGGACGACTATATACCGATTGGCTGAGGTGATCCTTTGCGAGTGAAATTTTGAATTAGAATTTATTATCTTATTTTCCTAGTGCTACATGAAAAATTCTCATTGTTTAGAACTTAAAAGAAAAGTCTAGACACTTGTGAGCAGATTGTTGAATTCATACTTACTTTATTTCAGAAACGTCGGGCCTTATATGTATGTAATTTTACAACGGGTGCATCGGTACTGCGAGTGGTCAACTGATTGCATGCAAGCATCAGTATTTTTGGACTATTTTAAAGTATGTTTGAACACTCATAAAAGAAGGCACTAATCACATAACACAATCCATTAACATACAATTATTCGTTGATATAGTACTAGATAATATAGGAAGATAACTAACCTATTTACTAATTACACCTCGAACAACTATAATATATATTTTATATATAATATTATTGTGCTAAAATATAACATTTTCTTAGAGTCTTAACCATTAAACAAAATTGCATTCAAATAAAGGGTCTCCCAGGTAATACAAAAGACTGACACTGGATGGTGATATCCCGTGACAATAAGCCCGGAAAACCTCTCCCGCTACCCAACGAAAGAAGTATTTTCTCAACGAAAAAACAAATTTCTCAGAGAACCAATCGAATAAGTTTAATTATATGCGGAAACACCGGAACTCCAGATGCTGTCATTCCAATTTTTTGGGGAGCGACGCCAGGCGATTACAATTTTTGCCTGGCCCATAGCGAGGGCAACGAGCCAAAGAGGAGAGACGAAAAGTACGCATTAATTAAAATGTGAAACCTAATAAATTTAAATTACAACTTTCAATAAAAACTTTTTAACGCCCCGACCTTTCGGCGGTAGTCAGGCATGAACCATGGAACCATGGGCCCATGGGCCATGCAGATGCTTCTATGATACTCGTACTTCTGATTCCATGATCCAGCAGCAGGGACAGGAATGATGCGACCAGAACCAGAACCAGGACACAGCAGCCCCGTGGATGTGGTTGTGGATGGGGGGACAACTTTCATGAGTCGGGAATTATTTAATGAGCATGAAAATTGCGGGGCAGCAGAAAACAGAAAACATAACGACGTCAGCAACGACGCTCCTTGCTCCTTGCTGCTGCTCGCATTTTATAATTTCATCTTTTTTCATTCATTTCCCCCCTTCACTCCCATTGCTCGGTTTTTGGTTCCGTTCAACCCCAAAAAAAGGCTGAATAAAAACATATAGCGCGACAAATAGATAACCTCAGGTAAAAATTAATAAACATCCTTCCGTCCGTGCCCTGCCCTGCCCCGCCATCCTTCCCCAGAGCCCAGAGAACAGCCGCAGGAGGCAAAGACGGAATGAAGTCTGGGGAAACCGAAAGCAATACAAAGAAGCCCACCAGATGGATAACGATGTGGGGGCGGGGGGATGCGGTGTGGCAAGCCCTGTTGTTTTTCTTGTAATCAAAAGCGTTTTCATTGTTTAACAATTAAATTGCTGGAAAAGGCATCATTAGCAGTCGCGAGTCGCGCGAGTCCCCAGGTCCCACAAAATGGCAAAAGGGCAGAGCAGAGCAGCACAGAGCAATGCAGAGCGGAGCAGAGAGGAGCGGAGCGGCATCCTGCAAGGATGGCAAGGAATGGCTTGAATGCTCACTTGAAGATACTCTGGAGGAGAACAAAGAAAACTAGCGAAAGGCAACGGCGAATCCGAATGCGAAGTAAATGAAAATATCGCTGGAATACCCCACGGTAATGAGTCGCGCCCCCCCACACACCCATTCATGCACCAGGAAAAACAAACGAAAAACCGAGTGGAACGGGTATATGGAACCAGAGCAAAGTTCACTTTCAGGCACAGACACAGACACAACAGCAGAAAGCAGAAAGTAGAAAGTAGAAGCCGAAGCCAGAGCCGCATAGAAGTGCCCCAGACAGTGTCTGGTGTGGGGGGCGGGGGTCTGAGCTCCAGATACTCGTAGATTCTGGATGGTGGGGGAGTGGCTTAAGCTACAGATAAATGCTGGAATGGGGGTCGGTTCGGGCTGGGCCTGCCTGGGGATTGTCTCTACGCATTACAGAGAATCAATTTCGTGCGGGGGAATGGGCAATGAGGAATGGTTAATGGGGGAAGGGGGGGGCTACAGAAATTATGAGGAAGCTACCGTTACAGCTTTACCGCTGGCGGCACCAACGACCTTCCAACGAAACGGCCTAAACTTTTGTGCAAACAGTTGTTTAAATATCCAGCAAACGCGAAAGGGTTAAATTCATAATATGGCCAAATTAGATACAGCAGAAAGCAGGAGAAAGCAGCAGGAACAACCATGGAATAACATAATAGAATAGACCTTACCCTTTTTGTCGTCTCTCTCTGCTGCTGTCCCAGACCCAGTCCTAGTCCTAGTCCAGGCCACCCCCTTACGGCCTTATGGCCTTACGGCAGGACTTTGCTAATGAATTCCCAAAAGGAAATTTCCCTGAATTTCGGCTACAACATTTTAATACTTTTCCTTGTCGAACAACAGAACATAACCATGTCTACACTCTCTCTCTCTCTCTCGCTCTCTCTGCTCGTTTCAATTAGCTTTGTCTCCAGTATCGTACTCGTACTTGTCGTCCTGGCTAGAGTCCTGCTGGCAGTGCAATTGCCATCCGATTTCCACTTGCGACTTGTGACCCGAAGCTCTCTCTCTCTCTCTCTCTCTCTCACTCTCTTTATCTGAACACAATCTAATTTCATTATGCTCGTTCCGTATTCCCCTCTGGGTTGGGGTATCTTCAAGTTCCTAAAAGCCAACAAGCCCCGCTCTCAATATTTATGTATCTGCTGGGTGTTTGCCAAGCCAACAAGTTGGCCAGCTTAAGCGCCGAGTAAGTGGTGTTCGAATGCAAGTCATCTCTCTCTACGATTATGTATATGCACTTTATTAGCCGAACTTCTGGGCCTTTCTCCCAAAACATAGATGGTTGTTCTGGCTTCAAGTATATGTTGTATAGCCTTCATCTTCATCAAGTTTTGAACGGATGGATCCAATAAAGGTACTTTCTTAAAATATATTTGACTGCGGACAGGATCCTGGCATTGTGCAAATCAGAAAAATAGAATTGCATAAACATATGTATCTCATAGCTTTTATGCCACTAAAATCCCATAAACTCAACTATCCTTATTTCTATAATTATTTTATAATATCTCTCAGAATTTTCAATGAAATTTTCATTCAAAACTTATATATAGTAGTTTCGAGAAATTTATAAAAATTGCATTACAAGTATTTCTCCTGGAAAATTGTACAGGGTGGTAATAGTATATATCATTATTTCCACCAGTCACTTCCAGATCTTGTTTTTGTGTGCTGGAAGTGATCATATTTTATCATTTTGGTCGCCTTTGTATTTAGAGGACATTTCAAACATGGCTTTAAATATGCATAACGAATTTGGCCAGGTGTATAGACTGCCCTACGCATCAGCCATGAGCCATGAGCCCTGCTGCAATGGGGCTGCAAATAGGTGAGTAGTTCAGATTTTAAATTAAAAAATTTTGTGAAACAAAGGCGGGATAGGACAGGACAGAGGAGCTCTTGAAGCACTTCTCCTACAATTTGGAGAGCTTCTACGAGTGCACTGTGGTTTCCACAGAACTCTCTTGTCTGGCCCAACATGTCATTCCGTTGCCGATGGCGCTACAGTGAAACCGAACTTAAAGAACTGTTTCCTTGGACGGGTACTGGGCGTGTCCGCCGGCAAAGAGCTTTCACTGTGCTGGCTGTGGGCTGTGGGGAATACTATAGTACAAGTATTTGAATGTACGAGTACATATGTACTTGTGGCTTCTGGCTGGTGGACGGCTCCTACTCGTTGGGCAGCGGCATGAATGGGGTCCTGGTTCTGGCCAAGAGGGCTTCACTCGATTGCTTTTATACATTTTTGAGTAGCTTTCCCCCGCCCCACCAACTGCAGATGTCATGGTGCTGCTGCTAGTCATGGTCCTGGTCCTGATTCTGGTTCGTCGTTCATTTTGTACTGACCCTTCCCCCCCCCCATGCAGGACACACAATAGAGAAGGCTGTGTCGGGGGGCGGGTCTGTGTGTCTGGGAATGATTTGATGATGCATTCCATTTGTGTGCCACACCACTTCAGTTCACTCCCTTAAATTTTTGTTCATCTTGTGGTTGTCCTCCCCACTGCATCCCGCATTCCGTGTATACCGTGTCCCCCCATCCCCATCCCCCATCCACCCATCCTCCCATCACCCATCCGCATGTCGCGGTGCATAATTAAAAACTGTAAACCACACAAATAATCCCTGGATAGTACGAGTCCCGTACAGCATTCAGGCATTCAGGCAACGGGGTGGCTGGCTCTAGCTGGCTCTCACTCATCTCTCCATCACTTCTCCATCACTCAGTCTCTCATCTGAGTGTGTGTGTGTGTGTGTCTATCATTAGAGCTTCGAAAATGTTATGTTGCCCATCAGATTTGGTTGCCTTTCGGCATCGCTCTATCTCTGTTTCACTCGCATGCATAATGCATGGGCTGCTGTGCCCGCGAGGGTGCAACCTCTAATGTCCTTTAATAGTTTGTACCGACCTACGAGCAATTATTAAACATACCCTCACGCACACACTCGCGCACACACACACACAGCAATGGGAAAATGAGAACGAGAGAGAGAGAGACAGAGAGAGAGAGAGGAACGAAGCGAAAATCTGTGGGAAAAACCTACCCCAAAAAATTTCATAATTATTACTTGATGTGTGGTCGTCAGGATACGAGTAGGACTGCTACTACGAGTACGAGGAGGAGTATTTACCAAAGTATGGGTGTGGCCTGTGTCTGTACGGGGTACGAGTACGAGGCACGAGTATCTGTGTAAGTGGGTAATATTCCCGCTGTCTGTCTGTCTGTCTCTCTGTCTGTCTGTCTGTATGCATTCATCAAATACGTATGTATGAATATTATCTACACCCGAAAGGATTCAAATCTGTTGTGATTTTCAACGAAATTAAATTTCCGATTTAATTGCAAAAATTTCCAATGAATTTTCATTGCATTTCAACAGCAAAATCCAATTGAAATTCAGACAAATTTTCGATTATTCATGAAAGCAATTTGCAAAAATGATTAATGAGCGAAATGCAAATACAAATACATATTTCAATCAATTCGAGAATATTTATTTAGGTAGTTTAATGTCTGCAAAATGCAAAAAATACATAAAAAAGTATCTGCAAAATTGTAAATAATCGGAATTTATAGTATCTTGGATACCTTTTCGAGGGGAAATCAAAGTACTTCTTTCCACAAGCAAATATCGAATTAGATTGAGTTTCTTAGGGGGGAAAAACCATCTGCTAAAATGTAACCAAAGCCAAGCCATATCCATGGATCGTATCCTTTAAAAAGATAGTTAGATCAGGCCACAATATGTGAATATGTGGGTGGGCCATACTCGCTTGCTAATCCTCCGACAGACACTGGTCCTGGTCCATTGTATCCTGATGGGCGGATACACGATCGAGCGGCCATGTTCTTTAGCTAATCTTCCATCGAACATCTGCAGAAATATGGGATGATGTGCAATCATAATATTCGGCCACATTCGAACAGAGATATGATACGATTCCGGGGTGCACAAAGAAATTCCTTAAAATTGCCAGCAACTTCTGTGTGTACCTAAAGAATCTCCTTTGTTGTCCGCATTCTCTATTCTCTATTCTGTATCTGTTGTAATTATGGCGTAATTGAAGCAGCGCATTGTGGTTCACTGGGACTGTTAAGTAATCTGGCCAAAAACATTAGAAGCCATCAAACATCTTGGGTTTCCTTGTGGCACAGCTCCACGGCCTGCCCGAATGGCCCGACTTGGCCAGGCAGGCGTCATCTGGTCAGATCCCCTAGCCACCTCTAGGCAGGCAGAGTCCTCGCAGTCCAGTGTTTGGAAGGTCTCAGATTCAGTGATTCCCAGATTCTCCGATTGTTCGCTTAAAATAATTATATTTTTTTGGCTCCGTTTTTAGGGGGGATTTCTTTTTGGATGTTGATGCAGATTGCAGCCACCTCCAGATGGTATGGTATTTTCATGCTTTCTCTTTGGGCTTAAGGCTAAAGTTTTCGTTCTTAAGAAATGTAGGACTATGGTTTCAGGAGGGCTTCATCAAGTAGAAGGAAAGTTCGAGTCTTTCGGCAGTGGCCACAATCTTTTTGGGAATTTCCATTCGCAAACAATCTGTCACTGGGATGTGCCCTGGAAGTGCCAGTTCTCAAAGTTCAATGGCAACGGAAAATCCCAATCGAAGGCAGTCCGTCCCTATGCATATGGGTTGTATGTACCTGCGAATAGGACTAGGACCTGCTCCCATGTACTTTTGTTGAGGCTAGTTTATTGAGATCCTTTTTTGTGTGCTCGATCCCGGGGCTCGCGTCGCGTTTATTGAGCTTGCTAATCGACCTTCCTTCCTCCCATCGCTGGCGGCGGCAGCGGCGGCGTTGCCATTGAACTACGCTTAGTGCGGTGGTCCTGTCTGTCCGTCTGGGTGTCAGTATGTCCTGATTGTCCTGCATCCTGTCTGTCATACCTGGCACCCGTACCGGGGCTGGGCTGTGCTGGGCTGGGCCTTGGGTTGGGCTGGCATGGTCGTGCTGTTGGCTTGGCGTTGGATTTTTATGGGCGGCCATTATGAAATTCAGACGACATGTTGGAAACGAAAAACCCTTTCGGCGACAGAACAGCAGCAGCAATAGCAGCAGCAGCAGCGTTTTTATCACCCGGTTAGCAAAGTTCTCATGAAGCCATTGTAACCCTTTCACTTAATTATTGGGCACATAATGTGCCATATTCATGGCAACCAACAGACGGCAGTACGGAAGGACGGCAGGACGGCAGGGCAGGGAGTTTCTTCGACAATGGAAACTACTAAAATCGTACCGTACCGCGAGCCATGGACTACCTGGATTTCTTGGCTCAGTTCGGTTTGCTTCGGTTTGAGATTGTGCAATATTCGAGTGCCGTGCCGTGTCGTGCCATGCCTGACGGAGTGTCGTGTCTCGTGTTTGTGTGTGTGTGTGTGTGGGTTTCTGTGGAAGCCCGCGCGCGGATTTCACGCATTTCATTGAGGAATCGGTTGAAGGGCGCTGTGCGATAATTGCACCACCACAACCACTGTCCTACGAACCACTCTCTGTCCTGGAATATACTGCATTCATATTCATATACATATGTATGCATGCATGTGTGTGTGTGGAGTTGGATCTTTACCCATTCACCCCCACCAATATGCAACCCTGAAATCATCCGGGAATCATGACTGCACCCTTTCTGTCTCTCAGGCATTTGTGTAACCAAATACTCTTCCATTTTGAAAGGCTTTAATGGGCAGCCAAAAAGGATATGATGCATGAATGAAGTGAATCCCGAGTGTCGTCGAGCCATTGACAATTCGGAAAAAACGTTTTTTCATTAATAATTTACACATTTTTTAATATTTAATTGCTTAGAGAATATAGTTTTTCTGCACCATTCCAAACGTCTTTCCCCCAATCCCGTCATGAGAAATCGCTCCCAGATCCCATATACCAATTCCCATATCCCAGTTCTAAACACCAAAGACTGTCCTTACATAAGAGGAGCCCAATGGGGGCGTGGATGAGGACGGGAACCGAGACCGAGGGAATCGATCTGGAATAAGAGAAACAAAAATGTAATTAAATGTGAGATGTTGTGACGCCTTTGTCTGGAGGACAGAGGGACTGGACTGGACTGGCCTTCCCATGGCCTTCCCCTCTGCCTCTGTGGTGCAGGGACGGGGTCTGTCCGGGGTCCAGGTTCATTTTGAGATACAGCTTCAGATTCAGATTCAGGTTCAGGTTCATGGTTCGGGCATGGGTAAAGAATTGTCCGTAATCGATGCAGGGTCAAAATTATTAATGGATTTTTAATATCATTTGTGTCGGCGTAAATTGTATTTAAAAAAGAAGGAGAACAAAAATGAAACAAAAATGTGAAACGATTTATTGACACGAAGTCAAGTACAATTCCACCATCGCTTTGCTTTGGTCATGGGAGAGCAAGATATATACATTGTATATCGCATGTAGTCCACTCCGATCTACGTACTCCACAGGGCCTCCGCCTCGACCTCAGAGCAGAGCAGACCAGAGCAGAGTGTGAAAAATGATTGATCGATCTGGACTTGGACTTGGATTTGGATTCGTTCGATTCGTTCGGAATGGGAACCGTCGTCGGAATCGGGTCTGCTGGGGTGCGTGCACAAAGGGCGCCGTGTCGTGTTAATAAAGAACTTTGTGCCTCGAGTTGTGGCACTGTGACAGAGGCCGTCTCTCGAAAATCTGATTTCTGATTCCCGACTCCGACTCTGACTCCAGCAGAGCGGCGGCGACAGCAACGACAATCGACATAATAAGATAGCAATTATTTATCAGATCTCCTCCGCAGAGATCTAAAAAAAAACCTGGAGAGTGGCCAAGAAAGAAACAACAACAATTTTTTGATTAATGAAAGCATTTCGCCACACAATAGAAGAGAAAGGAAAAACGAAAGTGTTGACTAGCACCAGGCAAAAGGCAAAGGGGAGGGACGGCATGGAACGGGACGGGACATCAAATGAGTCTGGAGAATTATAGAGAGTCGCAGAGAGACATTTCCATTTGTCCACGGAACACACTCTGATGACCCAAAAATCGATTGACTTTTCACCTCTGCCCTCGACAGAATCCATCAATAAAGCGAACCGATGGGAACCGCACAACTCTCAAGTGCCAAAGTGTGACCCTCTAAAGGGGGGAGGGGGTGGTGGAGAGGTCATTAATAGGAGACCTCTTTGGTTTCGGGTCTTAAATCTTGAAACCGAAACAAAACATAACAAAATCTAATCCACGGATTCTCTAATGGTGTGCAAAAAATATGTTGAACATCAGTATGTCGCGCACTGTACGCCTAAAAAAGCCAACCGAAATTACATATGTACTAAAACGTATTAAAAATTATGAATACTTTCAAATATGTATCTTTCGCGTAGACCAGCCCATTTTTCTGCCCAATTTGTTGCCCATTTTGCTGTTGGCTTTTGTTTGTGTTGTTTCGAATGAATGTTTTTGTAACATTTCCCAACAATACAATACAGCATTGAAAGTGTAACTAACCAGGCTTACATCATGTACATATGCATGTTCATATGTATGTATATATATTTATGCATAACATATAATTCCATTCCATTTTGTTATTTCGCACACACATGCAAATGCTCTCCGCACATTTGATTTGATTTTTGCGGCTGCTACGAGTACGAGTATGAGTACACTCGTATACGTATTATTATGAGTGCGGTTATCCGCTTATAAAAATGGTTTAACTTTGACCTTCAAACTGTATTGATTGGCTGTGAAACATACACATAACGTACATACTCGTACATACTATACATAATCGCACGATTTAGTCTAGTCTTTCGACTGGAGTAACCCCCCACGCCCGCGGCTGTTAATCGATTTCTGCTCATCGAGAGGGAAATCTGGAGCGGGAAATCCTTTCAAAGATTGAAAGGCGAACTAGAAAATTACTTCACACGAAACTTCAATCGCTCCACCCACTCGGGAGTTATTGAAAAGCAGATAAGCAGAAGAGCAGACGAGAAGCAGTGGTCCGCTCTGAATGCCTCCAGTCATTTCCATTAAAGACATAGCTAAATGGAAGTACTTACTTTATAGTACTTTACCTTTAATGATGATATGTACATACATATATCGAGAATTCAACTTCTTTTCAGATCATATTTATATAATATAGTTATTGCACAATAATATAGTTTTTGACTGTGCCTTAGGCTTATTCTAATTTATATATAATATAAAGGGACATCTATACAGAATATATACTACATATGTGCATCCATTTTTCTAAATCTTCAAGCATTTCCTTTAATACGTATACGTATGTATGTATATAGGTACATTTTTTATTTTACTTTTCTTTGTATTCATAAAATGTGAGTTTTTTACTCGCATATCATTCCACTATATTTCCTCAACTACTATATACTACTACTAAAAATATATAACACTATTAATATTACCACTACTCCTACTACCAGTACTAATTCATTATTTCTCTGCCATCCCCACGTATCCAGAGTCTTTCATAAGTTCTTTTTAGTATAAGATCCCTCACTCACATCACTCGTATGACCTTTTGGTTCTCTTCCACTTCATATATGTAAGCTTTATGATACCATCTATGTATATCCCCACATGTTTATATTGCAAATTATGTTTTTTGCCCTATCCCAATATACGAGAATTCTAGATCTAGGTGTACACATGATTTACCTAATATAAAAACTCATCAATATTATATCAAAGTAAAATGAAAATATAATTAAACAATATTTTTTAGAAGCAGAAAAATGTATTGAGGTATGAAATTAAAGAAATTAATAATACATATGTACATACATATGAATATATGTATGTATGTACATATATTGTATATTTGCATACATATGTACATATGTCTGCGTGTATGTAAAACTATGTACTGACTCTTAGGAATAATTAATTTGAAATATTTGATGAATTTGCACTAGAAAATAAATTTGTTTTATTTATGTATTTACAAACATCTGTACATACATATGTATGTACATATGTATATTATCATTTTTTGGTTTTTCTTCAGTCTGGAGTTTGGTCTTATGTATGTATATATATGTACATAAGTACACACATACATTATACATATACTTGCGGATCAATTTAAAAAAAATACCCAATATGTTAGTCTTATTGAATATGAACTTACATATATATTTACATATTTATATGTACATATATATGTATGTATATAAAAATATGAATCATTGAAGAAAATGTTATTGGTTAAAATTTTATAAATATTGTAGGTACATAAATCTTATATTTCAATTCTCATAGACTGTGATTTGGTTTGATTCCTAATATTTTTAACAGCATCTGAAATTATAGAATACACATACATACATATGTATGTGATACATTATATGCAGATTATTTTACGATCATTTTCGTTCTAAAACATAATCAGATTTGGTAATTTCAATGAACGATTTCACGAATGAATATGTTGGGGCATCTCCTGAATTTTTGGAATAAAAAGGCCGGTAAATGTTAAATACGTGGACAACCTCTCAGAAACTAACGAAATTTATTTCCTGGATAGACCCCGATTTATCATGAATTTAGGTAAAAAATTTTGTGGCGGTCGCTTCTAGTTTTTTTTTTTAATATTTAAAGTTTAGAGTTTTTCAGGCCAAAAATGGCTTCGTTAATTTCTGAGAGGTTGTCCACGTATTTAACATTTACCCATAAATATAACCGATTTTAATAAAATTTTACTGAACTGCATGGAAAAAGATTAAATTAAGAATCGATTTCTGTGCTTGAACTTTCCTATCCCAGGATAGGATTAGAATTACGAAGCATGGATAATCTTTTGAGACAATTCCCGATAGCATTCCAATATTTGAGTATGCAATTTCCAACATTAATCGGATGTGGTTCTTTCGAGTTACATACATATGTGCTATGTACAGATATCAAGTGAAAATAATGATAGCCATTTCAAAGGGTACCGCAAAGTATCCTTATGTACATCTTCTGTCCATGTAAAAGACATTTCTACATACAAATACTTATATTTACATACATATGTATATGTGTGTATGTGTATGTATGGACGATTTACATAAATAAAACGCATAAGGAAAGCAAAAGAGTGAAAGAGATGGCAGGAAGAAATAAAAAAAAAAGAAGAAAAATGTAAGCAAAGACGAAGAAGAAACAACGGAAGCATCAGCAGCAGCTCCGACGGCAACCAACGCCAGCGACAACGACAACGACACCGACGACGACGACAACGACGACTCTTCGGGGCCTTTGTCACCAGCACCAAAAAAGTGCTCAAATACTATTGGTGCAGAGGGAGACAGGCCAAAATCGCCCCCATATTAAAGTGTCGTATTGTGTGACACCCATACAGGGACACACACACACACAAGCACGCATACACAGAGAGACAGAGCATACAATTTGTGGCGCAATCGCATAGCCAGAGAAAGAGGGAGAGAGAGAGAGACACACACAGAGACACAGCGAGCACTGTGGATCAGCCATTGGTGTGCGCCAGAGTGGGACGGACACAAACATTACCGGTTGGTCTCTGCCTGCCTGCTTGCCCAACGAGTGGCAGCGGTGACAGAGGACAGCGGGCAGCGGGCATCGGGCAGCAAGCAGCGACAGCGGGCAGCGTCAACGGCACACAGTGGACACAAGACATCAAATGACAAAAATTTAAAAGAACGAAACGAGCAAAAAAGCAACGTGTGACGGCGACAGAGGCAGTGGGCAGAGGCAGAGGCAGCGACAGCGACAGCGCAGCTTTTCTGGTCAATAATGAGACTGAGACGAAGACGAGCGCACACACACAGTCGCGTAGCAGCGACAATTACTGGCTGGCCATTTCCATTCCCGACAACGAGGCAGCGCAGTCGGCAGCCACAACCAACTCGTTTTACCTCTGAAACCGAAACGAAACCGAGAGAGCGCTCCGTTAGCCTTTCAGCGAGCGAATGACAAGGGAGCCAAAGCAGTGCGTGAGAGAGGAGCCCCCACAAAATCTGTGTGTGTGTTTGCGAGAGTGTTTGGTCAGTAAACACACACACACACACACACACACATACACCCAATACGTCGCATGTCAACCCCACCGCTACGGTCCATCCACTCAGACGACACTGTGCGAGCAGGAAAGGAATAGCCGAATATAAAGAAGTTACGCTGCTCTTGCACACACGCACAAGGGGATCCGCCCTGTATCATACATATATAGAGTATGTTGTATATGGCTCTGACCACAAGAATTAGCCTCCAACGCAAGTGTGTATGCATTGGGGGTGGTGGGGGATCTCTGTACTCTCCCCACCACATAATGACATATAATAAAAATTGTTGCCACTGCTTAAGAGAGCCGTCTGTGGGCCTTCCAGCTCTTTCCACTCTTAGCCGATGCACTGCTTTGCCGACACTCGCTCTCGCTCTCTATGGACTGCGAGTGAGCTACACTCGTGCGAGCGGGACAGCAAGCTGTGTATGTGCGTGCGTGCGTGTGTGTGTCTAATGACCCATCGACGACAATGTGACACAGGCAGCCGTCGCCGCCGCCGCCACCGACGCTTGAGGGAAGGCCAATTCCAATAGCGCATTTACCCTCTCTCGCTCTCACACTCTCTCAGCCAGCACACACACACAAGCACACTCTTGAACACGCAAACAGAAGCAGCGCTGCCAGCAGCAGCAGCAGCGGCAGAGGCAGCAGAGTCGCTGGCACCAGACTCTTCTCTGCTTCAGGTAGACATTTGTGTGGCAGTTGTCCGCTGCTGCGTGTCGCCCCGCTGCTAGAGAGGAGTCAGAGCGAGAGAGCGAGAGACCAAAGTGTCACCCACCCCGCTGCGCTGCGCTGCCTCGTTGCGTGTGTGTGAGTGCGTCGCATTTGTCGTCGTCGCTGTCGTCGTTTCGGTCGTTTTTTTCTGCTTTCTGCCGCCTCGCAGCCTCGTCTCGGCCTGCACGACAATCAGTGTCACCCACGACACCCGAAAGAGTGGATCTTTGCTCACTGCTTGTGCTTTGTGCTGTGTGCTGCTTGTATTGCTGTCACCTACACACCGTTACCGTTTCTGCCTCGCCTCGTCTCTCGTTTTCGTGTGCGTGCGCGTATGTGCATGAGACTTCTTGTTGCCGTTGCCGTCGCCGTTTGCCCTCCTCACACACCAAAAGTAAAATAGTGCTTGACGACAAAACTTTTTCAATCAAAATTCCGCAACAAAATGCAATAAAAACCACAAAAACTCATGGAAAATATAGGCTGTTTTCCCAAAAAATATTTTTTTTAAATGCAATAAACTGTGAACCGAACAAAAAATAAATCAAAGAAAGACCACGGGAGAAACCTTTCGCAAAACAAAATACAATTAAAAACAAGTGCTGAACGAAATAGTGGAAAAACTCAAGAGTTATATAACAGGAACCTGCCTGAAATCCCAGGGAAAAAAACCAAAAGGTATGTAAAAGAGTTTCCGTACCATTCTGGTGCCACGCTTTTGCCGGCGGCAGTTGTTGCACGTCCAAAAGTGCATTCTCATTCAGTTAAGAACTTGTGTTGTGTATTACCAAGGATCGTTCTATAATGAGTGCTGTCAAAGGACCATAGTTGACACAATTTGGATCTGTCTTTTGAGAGATTGTAGAAACTTTGATCATTCCAAAGGGAAAGTTCTAGAATTTAGATCAATTTCGTATACATTGGTATTCTTGAATGCCAAAAGTGTTTTAGGTTTTGGTTTATTCCAGAACTAGAATTTGTCGAATTTTGTGTAGTCTTTAACCAATCCTAAGACTTTTATTTGAAGAGTTCTGGGGATCTCTGGGATTCTGTCTTCAAACTTCAATCCGAAAACTGGGATACTTTTGCGAGTCTTCTTAAATGCCAAGATTCTGTTTTTCATACTTACCGTAGTAGTAGTCGGTAGTAGAGTAGTAGTTGTCTTTGAAACGATGTTTGATGTTAGAGATCCGTGCATACATATGTATACGCAATCATAATCATCATCAGCAGCATTGTCATTCCATTCCACATCGGAGTAGTAGTAGTAGTAGTAGTATCCATTACAACCCAGCCGCTCCCCAACGCTTGGATTCTTCTGTGGAAATCTCTAAAATGTCAAAGTTGTAATTAAGATTTTTGTCTTAAGATTTCGAATGATGTTTCTGCCGGACCATCATCACTGGGGTCCGTTGCTCCCCGTGGTCTCTGGTCTCTGGTCACTGGTCACTGGTCTGTGTTCTGTAGTATGTACATATGTTGTACTGGTAGTATCTCTGCTGCCTCTATTTGCTGCCTATTATTATGTACTACTATTAACAACAACTACAACGGCAATTATAGGCAGTGGTCACATCTCTGGGGCATGCCTCGTTGCCTGTCGATGGATGCTGTACGAGCGTAGCTGTAGCTCTAGCTGTTGTTCGGGGACTTTCAACATTTTGCTGCCGATAATCAAAAAAACGTTTCGTCCGAGCCATCAAATGTTGTGATTGGTTTTTTCTCTCTCTCTGTCTCTGTCTCTATGTCTCTATCTCTGTGTCTCTTCCTTCTGGATCTGTTGCATGCTCTTGTCTCACTCTCTTTCAGTGCTTGACAAAAATAATTATCCCATTTACACGGATGGGGATACTCACCTCAGTGTATCCATCCATCCATCCAGCTATCCATCCAGCTATCCATCCAGCTATCCATCCAGCAATCCGTTCCTCAGCCATTCGCACACTTGCGCGTACACATACACGCATTTTAATGTTGCTATTGTTGTTATCGTTACTAATGAGCCCCATAAAAAAAAAAAACTTAAACTGAACTGAACTGAACGCCGCCCCTCTCTTCGAGCCTCCCAGTCACCCATCCCATGCCCGCGAATGTGTCTCTCTCTCTCTCTCGAGCTGAAATTGGGCAAGCGGCTAGCTAGCGAATGTGTTCGACTTTTAAGATTGATTCCAGATAGCCCCGGCCACAAAACATCTCTCACACGACCAGAGACCATCATGATCGTGATGATCATCGTCATCATCATCATCCGCATGATGTTGCTGCCGCATTAACAATTGTCCCCAGCCCAAAAGTCTCCTCACCCAGTCGCTCCGCTAAACCAATGTCCGTCCATCTTTGGTTCGGCAGAATACCCTGGAAGAGTGGGTATTATCTGTTCGATTTTCCAAAAGGGTTAGTCCGGAACTATCACCAAAGACAATCCAAATAGGTAGATGAGTAAAACGCCCAAACATTTCAATGATTCTTGGAGCAATCCTTGTTATTACAAATTGTCTTTGCAATCACTATAAAATGTCGATAAGGTTTCTTCGATGGTGATGGCTTTTATGAGTTGTATGCACAAGCTGTACTCGTATTATCCAGGGTATACCAAACTTCGTATAGCCTTAACCTGTGGCGCATTTCTGCTGCTGTTGGGTGCTGGCTGCTGGCTGCTCACAATTACGGTAGCGAACGAAGCCAACAATAAAAAGACGCTTGGATCACATTTGGGGGCTAGCTAAAGCTCTGTCTCCATCTCCCATCTCCTCGTCCGGATCTTTGGCTCTGTCTTTGGCTCTCTGATCGCCGCACGTCTTCGTTGTCGTTGACGATGTCGACTGGCGACTGGCGACTGTCGTTGTCCGAGGCGGTTTTAATGGCAGCCAAAAAAGCTGTAAAAGATTTCGCTCAAGCAAATGAGGCAATGTGTACACATACAAAAACACACACACACACACACACGTATACTACGATACACTTCATGTACGTGTACTTTTGTGGTCAACTGTTGTGTTGACATGAAAGATCTGCCGACGCTCTGTCACCAGCGCTAGGAGATTTCCGCAAAAGTCATCAACTCCTTTGGCTTTCACTTTGGCATCGGGAAATGGGAATGGGAGCGGGGATGGGGATGGAAATTGGGGATGGGCATGCAGATCAATAAAATTTCAAATCAATTTTTATAGATAATATAGTTATAGTTGTTTTCCAAACATTTTCCATATTGATTGTGGACTTTTTGATAACATCTCTGATCAGCTTTCGATTAATAATCGCTGAAATCGTTTTAACCGTTTAATCGACAGATTTGTCCTTTCTTTCTTTCCCTATTAATTGCTGTCGTAGTTCCTCCTCCTTAAGCCATATAATTGATGGATTGTTGTTCGTTTGCGCGTATTTTCGTTGACCCCTGTTGACCTGTCCTCGATTTAATTGCGCCCCACACATGAGGGGGAGAAATGGACCCATCCCGCAGGGGATGGGATGGGAATCCCAGAGACTTGGCTGACTTTTGGCGATAACGTTTCGCAGAGCAAAAAGTTGCAAAACTCTTGCAAGCCGACTTTCATCCCCTCTCCCCCATGCCACATGTCCAGTCCCACATCCCCCATTCCGCATTCGTCCAGTTGTGGCATAAGTTTGCGATTAGGATTGTGCGCTGTCCGCTGACTGATTGACCGTTTGAGCGACTCCCTGATTGACACTTATAACGCACACCCCACACCCCCCATGCGAAAAGCCTCTCTAATCGTTTCCCTCTCTGTGTTTTTGCAGGAAAAATCCCAACCGAACGAACGTCCATCGGCCAACGATCCATCCGGACAAGACACACCATGGAGCACATCATGAATCCGTTTATGTCGCCCGCTTATCTGCTCGGCCATGGCCCACATTCACATGCCCATGCCCATGCCATGGGCACCCATCCGGGTATGGCCAGCGGCACAAATTCGCCGGCCAGCTCTCCAGGTGGATCCTCGGGCTCCGGTGCCGGACACAGCAGCAGCAGCTCCTCAAAGCCCAAGCGCTGGGGCTCGCCGCCCATCAACCTGGCCGGACAGTTCATCAATCCGGCCACGGGCAAGAAGCGCGTCCAATGCTCCATCTGCTTCAAAACCTTCTGCGACAAGGGCGCCCTCAAGATTCACTTCTCTGCGGTGCATCTGCGGGAGATGCACAAGTGCACTGTCGAGGGGTGCAACATGGTATTTAGCTCGCGCCGGTCCCGGAATCGGCACAGCGCCAACCCCAATCCAAAGCTGCACTCGCCCCACATCCGCCGCAAGATCTCGCCCCACGACGGACGTACGGCACAACAGTTCCCCGTGTTTCCCGGAGCAGCTGCCGTGGCTGTGGCCGCCGCCGGCCGTTTGCCAGCAGCCTTTCCCGGACTCCTACCACCACCACCGCCGCACCACCATCCATCGCATCATCATCCTTCTGGGGTGGGCTATGGACCAGCCATGATGTATGGATCCGGATTGCACAACCTCGGACTGCTGTCCGCTGGACAGGAGCGAGAGCGCCTTTACAAAGAAGATCTGGATGCAGAAGTGGATGCGGATGGAGAGGGAGATGGAGACGCTGATGCTGATGTCGACGCAGACGGAGACGGTGATGATGATGGCGTTTTTGTGTACGTGGACATGCATGCCAATAGCTCAGTCCGGCTGCCTCTAGCCAGGAGTGCCCCAGCGAGACGGATGCGGACGAGGAAATGCACTGCAGCCTGAGCCTCACCAGCAGCAGCATCAGCAGCAGCGGCGCTTGTGCCGAAGAGCAGCGCTCAGCCGATCAGCCACTGGACTTTAGCCTCCACAAGCGGCGCGAAACCGAGCCAGAGCCAGAGCAGGAGCAGGAACCAGAGCGGGAACGGGAGCGGGAGCGGGAACAGATCAAGCGCTCGTCTAGCCCCTGTGGTGGAGCCTTTTCCATGGAGCGCCTGCTGGGCAAGCGCAAGCGGAGCGACAGCAGCGCCTCCGTCTCCACATGCCTCCCAGAGACGAGCATCAAGATGGAAATGGAACTGGAAATGGACGGCGACAGCTCCGAGGCCCTGGCAGCGTCATCCGCCTGCATTGACCTATCGGCGCCACCGACCAGGAAGCACTCGCCCGTTCCCCTGTCCCTGTCGCTGCCGCTGAGCCTGCCCCTGCAGGCCATGGATCTGGAGGAGCAGCATCACTTCCGACTGCTGCAGACGCAGATGTTTGCTGCCGCTGCGGCCGCCGCTGCAACCGCCTCCAGCCAACAACCGCCCAACGCCTTCCTGCCGCAGGGTGTCGTCGAGTCGCCGCCGGCGTCCCACACCTCGCCCAATGCCCCGCCCATGTGGAGCCTGCTCTCCGAGGTGTACCGCTCGATGCTGCTCAAGACGCAGCAACAGCAGCAGCAGCAGAGCCACCATCACCACCACCACCACCACCACAGTGGACACCACCAGCAGCAGCCGCCACAGCAGTCGCCGGCGCCGTACGGCGACCTGCCACCGACGAATGCCGCCATCTCCGTCTAAGCCTTCTCTGGGAGCCGCCAAGGACGAAGGATCCTTAGTCAAATGTTTATTATTTTATATTTTGTGTTTTTTTTTTTAATTTTTACTGTGGGTCTTGCGGTGCTGTCGGAAGCTTGGTGGTTGGAGGGGGGCCTGCGGACAGAGTCCTCTCCCCCCTCGCACTACCCTGCCGACGGCCGCACTGCAGCAGTCCCCGAATCTGCCTCGATGGGTATTACAAACTGGAATTGCTCCAAAACTTAGCTTTTTTTCTGCTCGTACTTGTGTTATATTGTCCCCTATATATATATACATATATATTCTTCTTTTTTTTTGTCGTGTAGATATAATGGTAGATCTAAGTGTACTATATAGTATTCAATCCGTTCCTCAGTGCAGCAGCACGAAGCTACAGTGCGAATGAGTGTGTGTGTGTGAATGCGTGTGTGAATGAATGAATCGTTAACTGAATCTACCCCGACCCCGACCCCGACCCCGACCCCTACCCCGAACCCCCACTGTCCCTCTCTCAATCACATCTCGAGCGGTGTACAACGAAGTATTGATATTTATAAACGCAAATACTAGGTATATCTATAAAACCCATATATTAAATAGTTCTAAGACGAAAACAATTTTTTTCATAGTCAATAAATATTGTATTTTATAAACTGAGTGTACTACTAAAAAGCAAGCTCTATGGAAACATATCCTATTGTGTTAAAACAACCCCCCCATCCCCCACTATACTATACATATATGTATTTGTATATGTATGTACTTATGCAGAAACATACATACATACATGCATAGATAGATCGTAAGTGAAAAGTGAAATGTTATTGCTCTCTCTCTCGTAAAGGAATATTGCTCCATCGATTGTGTATTGTGTATTACAACATGATTTTAAGTTTTCATTAACAATAAACAGCAAACAGAATTGGAAAAATTAAAAAATACAACAAATAAAGTGATTTTCAATTGGGTGGACAAAAAATATCCAGGATAGATATTGGAAGGATCTGGGACCAAGGAAAGAGAGTTCTCAATTGGTTTGCAAATATCCTACGCATGGTAGGTGGGATCTATGTTGGATCCTAGGTGTTAAAGGGAATGTGTAGTGTGGATCTTTAAAGAATTTCTCGAATTCTCTTTGGGACAGATTTGATTGATCCATTTCCTCTCCAGACACTTGTAATCATTTTTTGACAGCAAATCTTTGGAAATCTCTGGATGCTTCATTGATGAGTGTGTCGGGGCCATACTTTGATTCGAATATACATATGTACATATGTAGTATAGTGTGGTGCAGTGTAGTATATAGAGTCTGATGAGATCTATAATGGGAAACGCCCTCGAAATTTAATTTTGCCTCCCTCTCTGGCTGCGGCGGCGGCTCTTGGGGAAGGCGTGACATGCGGCATAAATTGTATATGTTTCGGCTCTCCGCATCGTGATGAATGCCCCCGACTATTGGTCGCAGCAGCAGCGGCAACGGCAAACCACATCATCATCATCATCATCATCATCATCATCATCATCATCATTATGGATAGGCATTTGAGGCCACTTATGGGCAGATTACACAGATACTCACACGCACACTCACGGACCTAGTGATACTCAGAAACACAAATACTCGTGAGACGAGTCTTACATATGTATGTATGTACTATACGAGTGTACGAGTGTATGTACATTCCAATAAAACATGCTACGATATTAACATTAACACCGCGCGCTCCCTTTTGTCACTCACTCGGCTTTTGGCCTGGGCCTGGGTCTGGGTCTTGGCTGTGGGCCTTTGCCTGGGCCTTTGCCTGGGGCTGGGCCTGGGGCTGGCTGTCTAACTCCTCTTAAAGGCCCGCCCCAGAGGTATGCCTGCACTCGACAAAAAAAAGCTATTGTGGCAAGGAGAGAGATGTAGAAGGACCTTAGATCTAAAAAAAAAAAACAGTTAAAAATATGAAAAAAAATGTTCTTAGAGCCTAAACATGAAGCAATTCTTAATCAAAAACCATGGGATTTCATCTATAATATAGGTGATACTATAGGTTATAGAGTGTTCAAAATCAAGGAAAATGATATCAATTTATAGAGCAAGTATAACCAAAGCCAAAAAATAGAAATATGAATAGTAAATTAATTATACGAATGTTAAGACCCAACAAAAGAGTTTACTTTTACTACATATATCTTAAAAAAAAATCACTTCTTGTTTTTTATTTCTAGTATTTGCCAAAACAAAGAGTTATATTTATGCCACAAAAAAAGCGAAATGTCCCTATTAGTGAAATGAAAAAATTCTTTAAAAAATATTCGAATTAGCCCCACTGCTTTCTGTTGGAAACTTTCTTTCTCTTAGTGTATTCACACGAAAATCCAAGCCGAAAAATTCCACATTCATCTGGAGAATGGAGTTGGAGCTGGGGCAGGAGCTGGGGCTGGAGCTGAAGCTCGCTGCACATACGATATGTACATAGCTGTGTGAAACCGAAACCGCAAAATTGACATGGATGCGAGACTGTGAAAATGTCAAGTGGTTTGAAGCAAAGGATATGACTGCGAGTTGGAGCAGAGCAGAACAGCGCAGAGCAGAGGCAGCCGGGTACCCAACAGCCAATCCGTCAGAGCGGCAGTGATTCCGTTTGTGGGCCGGAAGAGCGAGGGGTCGTCGTCGTGGCGGAGGCGAGACAGCCCAAGCTAAACGCTTGCCACATTATGAGATGATCCTTGGCAGCGATGTCACTTGAGACAAACATTCATGCATGAGCATCGCATCCCAAAGACAACGGGAACGGAATGGAAATGGCTATGGGGTATGGAGTATGGGCTGTGGGTATGGGAATACACGAGTGGGATTGGGATTGGGAATGGGAATCATCTCTTGGGATCTATTTACTTTTAAGTTTCTGAATTGGATGATGTCACTCGCTCTGAATCGGAGATGGCGATGGAGTATTGCAGGGATAGGACGTAGTACGCTGCCGGCGGAGTGGGTGACTTTTTTGTTCAAGTACTTCGGGACATTGGCGGTGGCAAAACGGAAACCGGCAAAAAAAAGGTTTCGTTTATGTCTGTGTAGAGCTTTGGTACATACATATACTCTCAACCACAGGGTCGAGAGATGGAAGGTATGTATGGATTGTGGATGAGTAAAAGAAATCATATTGGCGCATCCATATAATGGAAAGTTTTCATAGGAAAATATAGGTTTAGAATGATATTTGTGGCATAAATTGAAAGCCGCAAAGTCACATATTAAAAAGATGATAATCTTAAAACAATGCTTATAGCGAAGATAATAAGCTGTAAGATGAGTACAGACTCTCCTTAATGTCCTTTTCCAGAGTATTCGAACTTCGGTCTATTAAAATATTCTTTGTTTCGTTTTCTGTGTTCATTTTTGCTTTATGAAATATTAGAAAAATTTACAAAGCGTTAAAAATTAACATTTCAAATAGGATTGGAATAGACTCATGGCAGAGCAGGGCAGCGGCAGGGCAGGGCAGGGCCAGGGTCCAAAAGACCCATGCGTACATACGACGAGTATGTGTTCGTCATCCTCGTCTGTCTGTGTCTTTTGGGGGATGGATGCAAATGCGTTTATTTTTGGAGACAATTGAAAACCACTCGAGGGTTATTGAGATGTGACAGTCAAGTAGTTGGAGTCGAGTCAAGTCGAGTCGCAATGTTGCGGTGCGTCGAGATAACTTGACGTTTGAAATAGGATCAACTCTTGTTCCGATTGCGATTGCGAAACTGATGCAGATACATACATATGTACATACCGTTACAACTACAGTTACAGTTACAGCTACAGTTCCAGTGCTAGGAGTGGACATGAGTATGAGCCATACATATGACAGGCGAATGACACAAGTAACTCGCAAAAATTTAAAGAGGGTTGGGTTGGGACACACCATCATCCCATCATTCCACCACAAGGGGAAGGTAGGATAGGCGGGGATGGCCATACATACATAGTACATATGCAAGTAGCATCACAGCATCAGGGATATTAGGGATATCAGAGATATACGATATAGCAGTTCATAAAATGAGGCAAATATTGTACATTCATACGTTTGTGTGTGCGTTTATGGGTGGGTGGATGGCTTTTACAGATGATTAGAAACGAGAACGTGGCGAAATTTATGGAAATTCTTGATTTTTACCACCTTTATGACAGCGAATGGCGCGTACCTTATGGGTGAATATCAATTACATATCTACATATGTATGTATACAATGTTTATTTTTTGTGTTTTGCTTTCAGAGCATTTATGAGCAAAGCTTTAAATCTTTCCATTTTCTAGAACCCCTCATCGTAGAAATAGAAACTCATCTACTTCCAAGGAACCCCATCCCATCCGGACAAGTGCACCCATTCATTGCCATTTGATCCGATGAAAACAGTCGAAGATGTTTCCGTGAAGCACTGAGAGATCAGATCTTATTTGTCGTTAATTGAATTTGTCATACGATTTGGTATTTGGTTTTCCATTGGAACCTCAAAGTGGGTCGCGACTGCAATCCGGTTTCCCCTCTCTCTCTCTCTCTATATGTCTGTCTCCATTCATGTCAAATGGAAGTCAGTCGTCAATCCCATCTTTGGGACTTGCTTCTGTTGCTGGCTGGTGAGAGGCTTCTGGGATGCATCATCGTTCGGTAAATGGATCGTTTTGTTGTGGAATTACTACTGCCCGGAGCCACAATAAAATTCATTTCGATTTCGGTAATTGTACATATCAGCCAGAACACAGTCGGTCACATACAATGGATGGACCAGAGCTAGCAACAACAACAACATGAAGAGAAACAACGCGGATTCCAAGTAAGTAAATATACTTAATTTTAATGACATAGAAAACTCTGCTAAAGTGGCCGCTGATTGAATCTCGTTAGTTGTTACCCCGACGGGAGAGCCGAGTCGAGCCGTACCGAACCCCGAACCTAACCGAACGGGGGCCAGACGATACCAAGAAGCGACTCCCCAGTACTTGGGCAATTAATTCGACATTTTAATTTACATTTCATGGGAACATGCTGCGGCTGTACGAGTATACCAGTACCAGTACTATACATGAAGTTGTCCCCCCGGGGGCAGACAGATAGACAGACAGCGTCCAAATGGACCAGCGAACAATCACCTTTCGAGAATGTCACATGGGGCGGCATCGGCATCCAAACACAGTTCACATAGTGACAACTTTTGGGCAAAGGTACAATTGAATTTCTCCTATTAGGATTGCATATACATTATATATCTCCACCGAAAGGAAATACACTTTTATAATTATCAAAGAATATTCTAGGCCATGGAATCGTTCTAAAAAGCAAGCCAATACATATTAATATTCCGATGTTTATAGACTGATATAAAATAAAAACTCCTAATATCAATGATATCAGAGATTAGATCTTTATGCTGAATAAAAAGACCTGCAATTTGTTGGACCATTTACATAAAAACGAATAAAAATTAAACAGTTTCATGGTTGAATTTTGATTTTTATTCCCACATTTATTTGGGTCCTAAAAAAACAAAAGATCATTAAAAAATAAACAACTTGGGAATTAAATCTTGGTATTAGGTTTCAACATTTACTACAACAATAACCGTAATTCCATTTGGCAGTTTTACTAATCAAAAGAACTGTAGAAACCCATTGATTATACGCGATAAATGCGGCGGCACGTGACAATCGCAGATGACACATGACAGATTGCCAGTGAAGTGAAGTGAAGTTGGCTGCGAAAATGTGCAGTTCGATTGTGCTTATTAATAGCATGCTCGTATATATACATACATATGTAATGTATTACCTATAAGTGTTACTTGCACGCGGAACACCGCTCTCTTTTGTTCCGTTCTGTTCTGCACACAACACAGGGCGAGGGCCTTGGGCAGTATTGACACCTGAACGGAACCGAACGGCCAGGCCAGGTCGGCTGTGAAAATGGTCTCTGTGCTCTCTGCTCTGTGGTCTGTGCACATGTGTTTCTCACCTCAACTCACAACTCTTTGGGTGTGTGTGTGTGTGCCAGGAATAATCATTATCTGATTAAACAATTGATTAAGTTTTAATAAATTTGCAAAATCAATATGAAAAATTAAGTGCAGTAATTACTTAAATGGCTGTTTGCATACCCGGCGCCCAATGCAAATATTTTGCGAACAACAATTTAAACACGCCGCCAAACCCACTCCACTCCATTCCGCTCCTGATGCTGTGTATGTGCATATGTGTGTGTGTGCCTGAGTGATCTTTTGCGTGTGTAAGAGTGCGTGCCGGCATGTGTGCGACCAAGGTATGTTTGTGTAAGGTGAGGCTATGCCACACTTCACCAAAAAAAAGGATGCTTATTTTGGCAGATAGAAGACAACGGAAGGTTGGAGGTGAAGCTTCAAGAATACGAATCTTGAAAGTGTGGCTATGCCTCCACCCTAGATAAATACACCTTTGTGCGCGCAGGCCTACATCTGCCTGTGTGTGTGTGTGTGTGTGTGCCGCCTTGGGCGTGTGTGCATTGCCAGAGCAGGAATATATTCAGATATGTGGAAATAAGGTGAGCCATGGCTCATGGCCAGTGAAGTAATACGTTAAGTGTGACATTACGGCTCACCTCACATAAATACACCTTTGAAGCATACATTTTTACCTGCTGCATTATATAAATATTTACGTAATACATACATACATACATACATACATACATACATACATACATACATACATACATATGTACATGTGCATATTCGTGCATATTCGTATATCCGTATACGTACAATGCGTAACGCCCGTTGTCAACAACATAATCAACAACAGCGCCAGAGCCACGAGCAGCCAATGGGCACCCCAGGCCAGACCCCCAACCAGACAGCCTCACCGACCAGTCCGCAGTCCGCAGTTCCCCAGTTCCCAGTCCACGACAGGTTGCCTGCCTGGTGGCTGGTGTCTGGTGGGACTGGTGGGGCTGGTAGGTGTTGGGTATTGGGTGTAGCACCGTCCCAGGCTCACGCATCGCATCGCATCCTCTCGTGCGACTCGATTTGCATATTTCTCAGTGCGTTCTTCTCTCTCTGTGTTTTTTGTTGTTATTTGTCATTAATTAAATTACATTGCGCAAATTGCAGCGACCACATCACAACAGCATCAAGGAGAGCCATTCGCATTGTGTGCATCCACCATCCACCGTCCAGTTCCAGCATCCACCATCCATCCAGCAGCAGTAACATGAAACAATAACAGGAATATCCTATCCACCACTCGCCCCCATTGTTTGTCCACCCCAGCAGGACCAGGACCAGTAACAGCACCAGCACCAGCACACAGATCACAAGTCCAAATGGTCCTTTTGTAGAATGGAACGGAATATAAGGGCTTACCTACATACCTACCTGTCATACACATCATCGGATGGTCAAATACAGCTTTGGCTTTGGTTTTTGCTTTGGCTTTTGGGGGGAAGTGAGATGATCCACCAGGCAATAACAAGATAATTTCGATTGTCCCTGGCCTGGCATTTCGGGAGCGGGATGCATTTGAGGATGGGACGGGTACCTCGTATATGATACACAGGTACATATGTACATACATACATACATACGTACGTATACGAGTACTTCGCCTCGGAGGGTTCTCCTGTTAATTAGCAGGGGCATAAAAACCCCATACCATACACAAATGCTAGTTAAGACATGTAACTGCTGGCTGGCTGGCTGGCTGTGCTGTGCCTCTGATCTTGGCCGAAACCCGACACATATCTGGTCGGGGATTGTTGGATAGATTCTGAAGCAGCTACCGGAGGGAGATAAGTAGCCAAAGTTCGGGTAAATAAAACCAAAGGAAAAAAATAGTAGAAGTGTGACACAGCGCAAGGAACAAACAGGAGGGACCATAAAAGGGTTCTGTTCTGGGTAAATGTCTCCCAGGCTCAGTCGAACCGAAAAGAGACTTGCTAGAGAGAAAAGATACAGATACAGATACACATACAGATACAGATATATGACAGAAAAGGAAGAATTTGATGGGAAATTGTTATGTTTTACAATTTGAGTTTAACATTCATTTTAATTTTAAAAAAATTCTTTAGGCTCATCCTAATCTATCAAATAAAAATACAAAAAATATTGAATAAAATATTGGATATAAAATTTAAGAATTGGACCCTATACTATATTCCATAAAAGTTTGAATACGCTGAAATATTTGGCTTTCAGAAATTCAAAATTCAAAAGAAAAGAAAAGTCCAAAGGTTTATCGATTGATATTCATTTTTTGATTGAAATTCATGGTTTTAAGTAAACTACAAATGTCTTTCACATCCTTAAGTCAAAACCCATTATCGTATCCTGAAATGAGGGAAATATCGCAAGTACAAGTTCAAAGGTTTACCTAAAAGCAAAACACATTGCTAAGAGCGTAGGAACACATGATCTATTGTTGCTCTTATGTGACACATCCATCAAAAAGAATACTAATCAGTTATGTAAACAGACTTGTGTATACATAGAACCTACATCAATCTGTGCATCACACAGCCCATGTTCGGATGCAGCCACAGCCAGAGCCAAATCCATTCCAGTATCATATCCTATTCCCTATTCCTTATTACCGATTTTCCTATATCATTTCGAATGTTCCAAACGCACATTGCAGCATCGGGCCAAGGGAAAGAGCAACGCAACAGAATAATAAATAGAAATAGATAAATAGAAAAAACCGTGAAAGGGTAAATTGGGCGACATGTTGTGAAAACATGCTACCGAATTTCAGTTTTACAATCGTGCGACAAAACGGGGACCAGCAGTCCAGACCCCGGTTCCAGACCCAGACCCATAACCCCTATAGGATCGAAGAAGACGACCCAAAAATTGTGTGTGCCGAGGCTCTGTTTTTGTGTTTTTTTCTGTTATTTTCTGTTTGTATTTGCCGAGACCAAAAACCGAGACCGAGACCGAGACTGAGACCAAGGTCGGGTCGGCAAATGCTGTTTAATCTGATATACAGAGGGCCACATCGTTATCGCGGTGTGCAGTAGTAGTCGTCTAAGGGCAAAAGGATCACTTTTCAAGGAAAACATCGCCAAGTGCAATTAACACATCCAGCAGCAAATGTGTTAGGATTGGTATTGGTATTGGTCTTGGTATTGGGCCTGCGACGCTCTGACCCTGCGACCCTGCGACTGGGCTAAGCTAACACTTTGATAATGATAATGTGATCTGTGTGACTGTGTGACTGTGCAGCATCGACACAGCATTGGCGGTATCGTTTGTGGATGTGTCGTATTCGATGGGTGACGTGCGGCGGCACTCAGAGAAGGATCTCCATCTCCTATTGATGTGTTGTATCAACATAAACATACGCATACGTATACGAATACGAGTCCCAGTACGAGTATATGTGTCTATTCGTGTCGAACAAACTAGTGGATAAGTGCTAATTGGGTTTGCCAGAAAACCGATATCCCGCACCGTTCAGGGGCAGAAAAGGGCTGCAGTCAGCTGCGTTTTGATCTTGGGGTTGCTGCAATAGATCCGATCCTAATGCCAAACAACCATCAATGTCACTTCTGCCATGGCATCCGTTTTGCTTCTGTGCAGAGTGCGACACATATGGAGGCACACACACACACAAGATGGCGTGATTTCAGATCTGAAATCTCCTCTAAAACATATATGTATCTACTATATGTAATATCCTTTACATGATGCAACTATGCATATATTTTAATGCCATGCTGATCAGGCAGTTGGTTCATATTGTTATTGGCTGGCATGTGGCATGGACCCAATGTGCTGCTTGGTCGGCCTGGGGTGGGGCGGGGCGGGGCGGAACGGGCATAATGAACCCATCAAAGAGAGCTGCTCGTTCGTGGAGTGGAGTATGAGAGTTGTCCAGGCGAATGGGTTCAAGTTGTGTTTCCAATTTTTTCCTTCCATTCCTTTCCGTTCTGTTGGCAGCCAGGCAGCCAGGCACTTTATGCACTTTGGCCGCTGCGGGCTTTGCCGCTTCACCAGAGTCCAGCTAAAATTAGTTTGGTTTATTTTCCGTGGCATACCCTGGAAGAAGGGTATTCTGATTATGATTATGATTTTGAACCGCTAAAGTACTATACATTCTCGATTATGAACAAACGAATAGCTCACATTTTTAAGCTCAGATTAATGGCAGCAGCACTTAAAATAGAATTTCCATAATAATGATTATCTTTCTTGAAACAATGTTTTCGCCAGAAATTAAGCTAATGGAAAAGATGGCCCTGCGAGGGTATCAAAGGCTTCAGCCCCGAAGCTGCGTGGAGTTGCTTTTTTCTGTTTTTGTTCTTTTTTGCTGTTTGCCGTTTGGGTTTGTTTTGTTTTGTTTTGTTTTGCTGCGATTCGATTCAAAATTGAATGCCATGAATATCGGAGCAAACCGAGCGAGTGCATGGAACGTTGGTTGCTTCTTTTTCTGCCGTTTTTAACAAACATAAAATCAATTACACAAGCTTCATTAAGCTTCGCCGGGGCAGGTGAGTGTGGGGGCAGCTGTGGTATGAGTATGGGTATGAGTGTGAGTGTAAGCATGAATGAGTGTGGCCGCAGGTCGGACAGGTCGTCGTCGCCGTCGCCGCCACCGTCGCCTTGTGTTTGGGTTTACCTGTGTGCCACCGAAAGCAACCGCAAAGGGGATCAACCGCACAGCCCCGGCAGTGGCAGTGGCACCCCAGCGGCACTCCTCCTCCTACACGGATATGTATGTAACTCTCTGTGAGATGATGACTCTTTTTGGCTCACAGCTGATTGGAGCGAGAGGACTTTTCGCATTCATACATCGGCATGGGTGTCATTGGCACCGTTCAACCGTTGAACCGTTGAATAATTGCGGCCAATGATATCCACAACTCGACATATCCACATCTCCACATCTCCACATCTCATCTCGTATCCATCTCTCATTTCCCAACCCTTGGCTTTCGCACACACACAGAGATGCCTTCATTTAACATAAGTGATTGATGCCGGGGCAAAGTTTTGAGTTTGAGTTTGAGCAGGTGACCTCCTCCTGCACCAACCACCACCCACCACCCACCGTTGGTTGGGTGCTGCTCCACCCAAAACATACATACATATATTATATATTACTATCCGCTTTGGGCTTTGTCGAAATTACAATTTAACCGAGTTAGAGCTGCAAGAGTTTGCAGCTAATCTTCGTCTTCTGGGAGTTGGTCTTCCATTAGGGATGCGTAGATATATTCTTTGGGAGCTTCAGGCAGAGTTTATAATAATGATACATATATTTTAGTAAATAAGTGTACCATGGAAAAAACTCAACACTCTGTCAAGGGATTCATTAAAGGAACGAATGGTTTATACTTTTCGGCATACCCAAAGAATACTCATAAAATATAAATATTTGCTACTTTTGTGGATACTTACTATACTATAAGGATACGAACTCCGATAGAGGTCTAGAAAATACTTTTGGGAAATACACAAATGTGTACTCCTATCCTTTATGGTAAGGAATTGTCTACCTTGATCTTCATAGGGACTCTATGGTATGGTATGGTAGAGAGAAATCTCGAGAAATTATTGCAGTAGCCAGACAGACAGACAGACAGACACCTTTCGAGAGGGATCACGGGACAGGGCTTCTCTGGGGATTTAATCAACGAAATTTACTTGCAATTATTGGACTTGGAGTGGCGCAATGTCAGGGCCACAGCGAGTTCAGCTTGGGCTGGATTGGATTGGATGTGATGTGATGGGTGGGATTTGGTGGGGTGGTGGAGCATCCGCTTAGTGAAATTAGCTGATGCTACAAAGGGAAAATACTTAAGCCACAAATATTTGACTGTCGACCGCACCACCAACAATGTTTCTCTTGGCAGAAGTTTGGGTTTTTTAGTTTAGTTTTTGTGGCATCCACAGATCCACAAAACAGACCATCCTGCTACCGCTACCGCTCCTTGCTCCTCCTGCCTGCTCCCTGCTCCCTGCTCGCGGCCGTGTGTTTACCCATTAACTGGCTTTTATTGACAACGACGTTGTGCCCGGCCCCGTCGCGGACTTCGGTGATGAAATGTAAGTAAAGGAACATCAAAGCCAAATTCTCCTTGTCCTTAAGCCCCCCTTTTGGCTGTGTTGGCCCCCGTTGTTGGCCCCTGTTGGCCCTGCTGGTCGGACGGTTTGTTGGTTGGTTATTTGTTTGTCTGCTTGTTCCGAATGTTTGCACAGAGATGAGGATGGTGGATGGGGGGATGGGGGATGGAGATGGGTCCTGCGTTTGGTATGACATTATGCTGATCCCTTTTGACGTACTCTCCTGGCAGCATTATAAAAATCAATGAATTAACATTTACATGCAAAAGTATTTGACCACAAAAAAGAAACAAATGTACAACCAAGCGTTCTACGAGTGTGTGTGGCATGGGGGGCGGGGGGGGGGTTGTTCGACCTATGCCTATTTGTATATGTGGCGTTAACCACCCCATTACCCCCCCAAAACCCAGAAAGGACAGAGGCCAGAGGCCACTAGGCTGAGGGCTGGAAGAGGGGACAGTGAAAAGGGGGGCATCCCTTGTATGCATACACTTGATTACTGGTGTTTTCCCCCGTGTTGTATTTGCTTTTTATGCGAATGTTTTTCCCTCTTCTTTTATATTTTTTCCTCTCGGATTTCCTCCTACTTTTCTTGCGTTTTTTCCGCCGCTTTTTTGTGTGTTGCTTTCGGTAACATTAAAGTCTGAAGCGGAGGAAGAGGATTCCTGTTTATTCATCTATGAATGCGACGTCGATTGGGATTGGGGGGTGAGGGGTGCCGGGTGCGACCCACAAAAGGAGTCTCGGGCCGAAACCGAAAATCATTTCTATCACAAATTTAATCATCCTAAACAGTTTTCCCCACACCCCAGACCCCACACCCACCCCAACCTCCCCCCAACCAGCAATTGATTCATGTCAGTGGCTTTCAATTGGCTTTTAACCGATTAGCCATTAGTGGCGGAGTCAACCCTTTCTTTGGTGATTTCTCACACCATTCCTTGATTAGCATAAAACGGTAATGTCCATATGGCATATGGCAGGAGTCGGCCCTTATGCTCTAATGCTCTGTGCTCCGTACGCTCCATCTCATTTGGCATTCGCATAAAAATGAGGCAACATTTTAGCCAATTGGAGAGGAGAGGACCTATGTAGACCCAGACCAGACTAGAGCAGACCAGCCGCCCATTAGGCAGAGTGCCAGAGTCAGAGACAGACCCAGTGCCACTGCCAGTATGACACATGGGAGTCGGCAGTCGGCACTTGGTAGTCGAGAGTGGATCCCCAGTGCCTGCCTCTCTAGTTTACGATCATGTTCGATCCCAAAAGAGAGGGCCTCAGACTCCGAGGATCAAGGGAAGGCGGCCGCTATTTCCCAGATTAGATCCGACAATGGAACGTGCTATGTTCACTTCTGATAACAGCATCAGGAGGCATGGCATGGCATCTGTGGACTGGACTCGCACTCGCATCGCACTCGCACTCGCACTTCTACTCCGACTACGACTCCGAATCGGACTCTCGTTGTTGCTGTTGCTCTTGCTGTCAAAGACAAAGTGTCTGGCATAATGCTCATGGCCACTTTGAAAGCTGAAACGAGTCGGAGGCAGCAGCAGCAGCATCAGGCAACAGCAGGCAGGCAGCATTTCCTGCTTGTAATGCTTGTGGCCCCCTTAATCTCGCTTTCGGCACGTATCCATTGGAGTCGCCTTCAGCATCGGCATCGGCATCGCCATCGGGCCATCGCCATCGCCATCGACGTTGCCGGCCGCGATATGCTGGCGGTCCTCGAATGCGAGTGGCAGCAGTAGTTTTACATACAATGCCATGCTGCTACCGCTGCTCCGTATCCGCATCCAGCCACAGATCAGAGCAGAGCAGAGCGGAGCATCCATCCAGAGAGCTGCATGCCCAGAGGTTGGAGATGGAGAAGGAGTAGGAGTAAAGATCGCATGCGATTGCGATCGGCGCGGTAACAAAGCGATAATGCGAAAATCGTGTAATCCATTAGCGTAACTTTTTGCAAATTTGTGACAATGACAATATTAAGATAACACATACTCGTACTACGACTACAATAAAGCAACGCTCCAGGTCCATATCCAGATTCAGGTCCAGGCACAGGCCCAGGCATTGCCCTTTAGGGCTTTTGTTTTGTTTTGGATCAGTGCATTAGAGGTACTCCAAACCCAAACCCAAACAAAAACAAAAACCCTGCCCTCTGCCTCCACTGCCAAATTAATTTGTCGTCATCTTTGGTGGTGGTCTTTGGCTCAGATTTTGGCTTCAGCTTCAGCAGAATCGCAGCTTCCTCGTAATTCCTTTGATGCTGACTTCATCAGCAGCAAGCAGCAGCAGCAGCTCCTCCAAAGATGTCAAACTGGAATTACGATGCAGCAAAGCGCATCCTCCGAGCATCAGAGTATCAGAGCATCGAGCATCCAGCATCCAGCATCCATATGCCTTTAATTGAAGATGCGTGCGCGCATACTTAAATCGCGCAAACAACACTTTGATCTTAAAAGAAGTGACGTTTAGTGGTAGTTTTATGGTGATAATGATCTTTCAGATGGGACAGTGATGCCATTTATTATGCAGCGATTATCGGCAGTCAGACAAAGAGAGAGACTGAGAGAGCGAGAGAGAGAGAGAGACAGAGTGTAAGAGAAGCTTCACTGTTTCCAATCCGACAGTCGCTAGGGCACGTCGTGGCTCTGAGGGGAAACGGAACTTGTTTCTGTGACACTAGATGGTAGATAGGCGGAATAAATCCCTGGATCATACATACATACATAGGTTGTTGAATATTTTAATGAATGATTGAAATTGAGTCTGAGATCTGGTTAAATTTATTCGAATTTTAAGGAATAATGATTATAGCTAAGATTATGGGACACAAGTTAGAAGACTAAGGAAGAGCAAGAGATTTTATTTTGTAATGCTTTCCAAATATAACGGAATTTTAATCTGTATTGTTTATACGACTGGCAGATCTCCAAGAGGTCCTCAAACCATACTTTTGCCTATCGATTCGAAATCTGTTCAATTTCCATACTTTTTCAGTTCAATAAAAGTTTAATTCTTGAGATATTGATCTACGGATCAACTGATTAGGAGATAAATCTTAAAATCCTAAATTTTACTACAAGTATTCTATTTGTTGTTCCTGTTTTGTCGCCCGGAAATTAATTTCTTCAGATTTGAAAGGGGTTATTGCCCTCTGCCGATATATAAACACATACCTAACACATACATACATATATGTATATAGTATACACGGATCGCAGAGATCAGTGAGTCAGTGAGTCAGTTTCCGTGCTGGCATCGCTAGCTGTTGTTATGATTTGTCACCTTTTTAATTTTTAGATGGCAGCAAATGTAAACTATTGTCGCCCGCCGTGTAAACACATCGCAAACAAAAGCAAACAAATATCCGTCCGTCGCAATGCGTCACATAGCTGTCGTTGCTGCTGTCGTTGCTGCTGCCGATGCTGGGGAAATCGGAAAAAAGTCGGAAAAAGTCTGGAGTGGAGCTCGAATCGACAGGGGGATCACCTGCTGCGAGTCAGCCAGTCGACCAGTATAGGGTATGCGGTGTCGGGATATGGGATATCGGGAGTTGGGAGATGGCAGATCGAGTGAAGTCAATCACATCTGTGAGATCTGTGAGCCTGGGGATGGAACGGTGCCTGGCCTGCCACCAAACAACCCACATCAAATAACAGTTTATGGCATTACGCACACCACACGTGCCCCGCCTCAGCCTCAGTCTTAGTCCCCGCCCCCAACTCCTTTCCTCCTGTACTCGAAAATTTGCCTGCAACTTGGGGATGGGTGCGTGACTGTGCGTGAGTGGAGGAGCGGAAGAGTGAGGGAGTGGAGTAGAGCGACGACGAGTGCCGTGGGGCACACTCCAGCTGGGGCCCCCAAGACGACTCGCTTGATTAGCTCCAGTGACTTGCACACCAGCACCACCATCTCTCCATCTCCGACATCTCCAACATCTCCAACATCTCTCGCCTTGCCACCTTCTTCTCGCTCGCTGCCACCCCCATCCTACCATCTTACGGATGGGTATGCCATCGCCATCCAAATCGATTACTCCGGGGCACACACAGCACACCATCGCATCTATCGTATTTTTAGCTAGTGTTGATGTCTTCAATTAAAGAACCGCGGATGCTGCCAGCAACAATTAGATTGTGGTGCGTTTAGTTAGTGCGAGTGCGAGGCGATGGGTGGGTGGTGTGCTGCTGCTGCCGCTGCTGCTGCCGCTACTGCGGTGGTTAGGCTAGGTGTGGGGGTAAGTAATCCAGAAAGCCAGCAAGCCAGAGGTGCCAGTGGCATGTCATCGACAGTGGAATGGGTTGCTGGTGGTGCTGCTGCTGCGGCAAGGTGTCGCCGTCGCCACCTCGGGAAAAAATAGTTGTCAAATGGCTTTTCAGGCAATTTCAGTGTGACAGAAGGCTTTTACCAAAGTGTCGCCGCCACCCCCAGTCCTCCTCAGTCGTGACAATGCCTGAGAGCAAATGAATTTGTTGCCGCTAATAACTTATAAATTTATGATTTGCTGAGAGCCACTCGCGCAGTAATGGCTAAGTCTTTTCAGACCTTTCCGACCTGAGAATCAACGGCTAAAGCATTATTATCCCATATTTTAAAGAAACAACTTTCCTTACAATTCCAATTCAAATTGATTCCCAAACGGTGATTTTTAGTCATTTTTCGAGCGACAACGTTGTTGTGAGACGTGGCAAGTGCCGCGGCTTTAATTTTATACCCGATACTTATTCAGTCTATACATATGTATTCTTATGATTTATCTAACCTATACAATATATGTTACACGTGAGCCGAAGTCTCTCTGTCTTTCTGTTTCTCAGTGTGATATGGCACGAGTTTGGGTGCTGTAGCTGTTATCGTCTCGGAGATCTGGACAGACAGACAGACATAGCTATATCGACTCGACTATTGATAATGACCATGGGGTGGTTCTACACAAAACTATCGTTATATGTATGTATATATATCCCTATTATCTCTGAGGATCGGGAATGAAAAGTACCAGCCGACATCCCAAAAGTTCTATTCGTTCTTTTTTGTTGTCTGTGCTCCATGGATGTTAAAGTTTTGGAGGCAGGGGAAAAACATTCCCTCCTTCTTGTCAATATAATCGATTTAATATGAATTTTTCCATTAGTCGCAGTCTTCCGATTTTAGACGCGTCATTTTCATAACAGCCTCCCAAACCCCAACCCCAACCCCAACCCCAACCTTTATCCCTCTCACCGATTCACATGGATGATGGAGAGGGATTGTGTACGGATCGTGTGTGTGTTTGTGTGTGTGTGTGTCTAGAGCTATTCTCCCCCCTTCCAGTATGTGGCTGTGGCATGTGTTGCCGTTCTTGGTTTTTGGACTATGATGTACTCGTACTTTGAAAGTATTTATGGGACCACCAATTGCGGAATTCTGTCGCTCTGGGGACCGAGAATCGGGGACCGGAGATCGGCCTGCCTGAATAAATATACACATATAAACTGGTCAATCAGAAATGCATGCGGTTTCCAATTTTATGACCTGTGACTCTGCCCCCTAGCCCTAGGCATAGCAGCAGGCTGCCGCTCCGCAACGATCTGATCGGATGATCGGAGGATCGGATGATGATGATCACCAGAGGCAAGTGGAAGTGCTGCACACTACATGGTGGTCTTGCATGGGTGGCGGAAGGCGATCGAATTATTGGGCCACATACAATATTGCATGTGGGTCGCGCAGTCCCTGGCTGGACACTATTCCAGCGAAATGCTGCCGCCTGCTAGTACTACCGATCCGATCCGAACCGATCCGATCCGATTCGAGCGTGACTCTTTGGACACATGGATGTAATATCAACGGGTAGGGCAGTGCAGCACAATATGTTTGAGTTTTAGTCACGAACACACATGTATTTATAGATTTATCACTGGACCCCGAAGCCCGGAAAGCTGTGCGTCTCCCTCACCTCACCTCTCTTCTCTCCTCCTCCGTTGCAGATGCAGCATGGGTGCATGGTTCAATCGATGCAGCACACTCCAGCCAGAAGAAAATTCTATTTGAACACACGCCAAATCATTTTCCTCCTCGAGAGACCAACTACCAGAGCTCTGGTTTCAAATGCGAAAACAATACAGAGCCAGAGCCACAGACAGAGCCTGTTTCCATTTCCGAATTTCCAATAAACTATCAAGTTCGGCAGTTTCTGATGAAATGAAAAGGGAAAGCTAAGAGGCTCATTAATCTGTGAATAATAATAGATAGTGTTTTAAAGTCATTCGTCTTCAAAGTATCGATAAAAGCTTAGATAAAGATTTAAACAATTTCTTAGAAAGACTTCAATACGGAATTCGTTTAAGACACCCATTTTTAAATTGAATTGTATTTTGCTTTAAGTTATATATTCAATGCAATTTAAATTTATTCAAAAATTTTAGGAAATACATATGTTTATTTAATTTAAATATGAAAATTAATTAAAATATGAACTATTTTAGAAATATGTAAGTGAAAACAATTTCTTTTTACATCTACCATTTTCGATGCAAAAAATATTTGGCATAAATAAAGTGTAAGTGTAATAAATAAGGGTCCTCCTGTATACTCAGCTTCTGTAAAGGAGGACCCTTCAGAAGGTGGAAATTATATGTAGATCTACACTCTGTGGGTGGGTGAAGAGCTTGTTGGCTTGTTGGGATTGAAATGTGTTGGCTGACATGTAACGCGTGGATATTAAACATTTGACAAGCCGAAACGTTTCAGCAAAGTGAAAATTTATTAAACTTCTAAATAGTGTTGACAAAGATGTACGAGAGTGTGACAGACATGACAAATAGTGGGCCCATTCCCGCCCCTCCTCCATCTCCTCATCCCCCCATCCGTATCCACACGCTCTCCTCTCACACTGTCGCTTTGACAGCAGCAATTTAAAGTGATGTCAGGTCCCGGTTCCCCCACACTTCGGTTGGGGTTGGGTGGCATACGGCTTGTTGGGGTTGTGCACGGGATGGCTGCTGGTGTGACAAAGTGGCGTGAGATTCTGCAAAGGGATGGGTAGGGGGGGGGACATGGACAGGCGCCACCCATCCAGCCATTACGGCAGGCCTCAATTTGAACATCATTAAATGAGTTAATGCAATTTAAGACTCTCGCACATCTGTACGTATCTGTAACGCCATATCACCGTATCTCCATATCTCCGTATCCGTATTTGTATCTGTATCCATGTGCATATATTTTACAGCACCGAAGGGGGTTGTCTGTGGTTTGGGCCCAGTCCATTGTTGCTGTGGCCACTTTTTCCACATTGTTTTCCTGTTTGCCACATATTGGCATACGTACGTATCCTTTTTCCAACATTTAAATTTTTTTCCACTTGTTTTCCATCAGGAACTGCTGTTTAATGGGTTCCGTCGCATCGTATCTATCCGTAACCCCCCGAACCCCGAACCTTATCCCAGTATCCGTTCATCTTCCTGCTTGGGTTAGGGTGGCTCTCTCCACTCCATCTACCGTGGCATCATTCTTCACAGCGTTTAAGAATCAATTTCCAACACAATACGCCATCCGTCCATCCATCCATTCCGTCCGACAAGTATCAACACAACACAACTTTCAGTCCCATCCCCCGCTGTGAAGGGGTTCGGTTCGGTTCAGTTCGGTTCCTGTTTAACAAATGCAAATGCCATTGGATCAATTTGGGGAAGCGTCAGATGTGTGTGACAGAGTGCCCTCCTAGGCCGATGCAGAGGCTAAGGCTAAGGCTGGAGCCCCAAGACCGTACCTGGAGTGCCCTTTTGCCAATTTACTCTGCTTGAGCAGTCAGTCAGTCATTCAACAATGGGGTCCAGGTCCAGCTCCAGGGCCGATGAGCATTGGAATGCGCAGTCTTCTAAGTAACCTCTCAAATAAATCTAAAGCGGATTTTATTCTGCAACAAATTGAGTGTAAATATTCCAAATTACTTGGCTTCTGAAAGAACTAACTGAAAGAACTGGAAGCTTAATGTAGTTCGTGTTTTGGGCATATCTTTGAGGAGTCTTTGGGGACAACAAACCCTCCAGATGTAAGGTCATATTTGGAAGTATTTTTTGGTAGGGATTTATCTGGAAAAACTCAATATTAATGTATGGAAAAACGCATAAATTTCTGATAAAATCATAATTGTCTTTCTCTGCCTGGAAAACTCAATCAGCTGGCTATCACAAATTTATAAGAATTAAATTAAATTATTCAATCACTTGCCCCAGACCCAGACGCACACCCAGGCCCAGCCCCAGCCCCAGCCCGACTCCAGCCCCTGTTCCTGGAGTATTATTACCTTTGTGTGTGGCTGTATGTATTTTTTTAGCCTGTTCCAAATCTGCGTGAGACCCAGGGCGACAGAGTGGGAAGAGAGAAGGCTGCCTGAGCGAGCGAGCGAGCGAGTGAGTGGTTGTGCAAGTGCGATACTCCACTCCACTCTCCACTCTCCATTCCACTCGGGGCTGTTGCTGTTGTTGCTTCTGCTGCTGCTGGTGTCGGTGTCGTGTATGCAAATGTTTGACAGTGTCGCTTTATTGTTCCGCTCCGTTCCATATGGTTTAGCACTCACTCTCTCTCTCTCTCTTTCTGGTAGGACAGGGCAGGGCAAGTGCCACAACCACTTGCTGCTCCTGCTTCCAGTGCTGCTGCTGCTGTTGCTGCTGCTATGCCGTCGGTCTGTGCCTGTGCCCATTGCTTAGGTTGTGGAAAGTCACGCTGCTGCCATATTGCGTGTTTTGATTGATGGATAAGCGCGGTATTTGTTTTGCAAACACTTGACAGGCGGCTTGATTAAAAAACTTCACTGCTCACATGGGACTCACTTGGGACTTGGGACCGCTACACTGCTTTCCTGCTGGTCCTCATTCTCCATTCTCCGTCTCGTTCTCGTTCTCGTCCTTGTCCTGGGCCACCTTCGCGACGACATGTTCGGGCGTGTCCCCAGACCAGCCCACTTCCCATCCCTGATCCGTTCCCGGGTGCCAGAAACAACGGAACAATTACCAGAGGGCGGCAATGAAAGTGGCAATGGCTGTGGCAGTGGCACTGGCTGTGGCAGTGGCAGATACAATTTACATGGCCTCTTACAGGCTGTTCCTGATTTGTTGTCGCTATTTATTTCACGACCTTTGTTGAACATGCAAATTACCATAAATGAATTTGTCGAAACGCTCTGTCGCTCTGGCACAATCTCTCTTCCTGTCAGATATGTCATCGCGAATTCTGGCTGGCCTCCTGGCCTCCTGGCCTCCTGGCCCCTCACCCCACCCTCGCCCCCTCGAAAGCAAATGAAAGTCAAGCGTTGATTAATCGAAAATTCATAAACACAGAGACGGACGGAGATGGAGACGGAGACAGAGACAGGCACTGGCACATCGCGTTCTAATGGAACCATGGACGAATATCTGTATTTATACGAACTCTCGAGTGCGAGTGCGAGAGCGAGAGCGAGAGCATGGGTGACCCATAGACCGATGCCTCGCTAGTCTCTTTGGTTCGGTTTATTTTTAGCCCCGTTCTTTTCCGTCTTGCCAATCGCTGGGGTATGCGGCCTTAAAGGGTGACAGATGTTACCCCCCACCCCACCACCCCTCCAGTCGCGTGGGGTGAACTATTCATATCTCTGGGATGATAAATAGTAAACATAGTCGTAATATCTATAGGTCCGGTCCACAGCTATACCAGCCACCAATCACCTCTTAGTCTATTCAAAAATGTTTGGAAACTAATTTTATGGGAAAACGTAAGAATTTTTGGCAACCAGTTCTTTGGTAATTATTAATAATATCCTGGCAATACTTGTTACCCAAGAACACCTGTAAAATATTGATATATTTCAGTTTTGTATTTTACTTTATACCAGAATGTAATATGTATTACATGTATTATATTATATTATTATACCTACATAATTATAATTATTATATAATATATCTATATACCTATATTATATTTACATTAGTACCTATTACATTAACTATTATTACATTAGATAATTATCTATTACCCAAAAGCTATGAAACTTTATTGATCGGTCCATGGAAATCGTTTCGGATTTCATTTCATTTGATTTATTTATTGGCCAACGGTTAAACCTTAACTGGCTAATCTAACTTACATCTATCTTAAATAATACAAAGAAATCAACAAAAAACAATTAACAATGAAAAGTGAAAAAATCAGAGAGCAATCGTCTAACGGCTGCTTTCCCATGGCAGAAGTCGAACCGCATCCCAGCTGGCAGCGCATTATACTGGCGAAGAGCCCTACATATAGGGCTATACTCTATTCTGCATAAATATTTTATATGATAATTTTAGCATAATAATAGATAGTAACAATTTATAATAATTGATATAATTTTATTATTTTATTCCTTCTAAGTATTTCGGGCTTTCATGGTAGCCTATCGGTTATGGGGTCGTATAGCATAATAGTATATCATCGGATTCCATGGGTAACAATGATACATAAGTACACAGTTTTGTGTTGGTGATGGAGAGAGCGTTCGTTTTCAGGTGACTCCTTCGACCAGCAAGATATATTCATATATATATATTCAATATTTATCCACTAATGGGGGTTTGAACATCATTAAAACTGCTGTTGAAATCGTTTGGCAAATTGTTCCATTTAATCACGGGGAATTCCTTCTGGGATAGGTAGATAGATAGATATATATATTAATTCAAAGGGATATGCCATCCGTTACCATCCCCACTCCCCACTCCTTACTCCCCACTGTCCACTCCTTACTCCTTTCTCCACTAAGTGATTCAGCTGCCAGCGAGAAGAACCAGTTAAGCATCGATTTTAGTCACTCATCCTTGAGCTGGAATCTTTGGGGATCATCCCAATTTTAGATGATTTACATTTTTGCTGCATGCATGAGTGTGTGCCACATATATTATTCGGTTATTCGTGGCATTCCTTTCCTGGCATCATTAAGGTGGCACAGTAATGGATTGGGATTGGGACTGGGACTGGGGTGCAACGTGTCCGTGCAACGTGCCCCATAACCCGCAATTACGATAACTACATAATGGTCTATTTATCATGAACGGCCTGCTAATCAGCAGGGTTGGGGGAGTGCCACAGATACAGATACATACATACATACATATGTGCATATATATGCTATAGGGCTATAAGGTTGTGGGTCAGCAGTCGAGTTGTTGGACAAATGTCCTCCTGGCACTCTGGATACTTTGTGTTTATTTAGCCTGGAATAAAGATGTCATAAAAAAGGAATTTCACTTTTATGTTTTGGCACGGCCACGGCCACGGCCATGGCCAGCAGGCGGAAAAGATTCATGGGCCCATTCGAATTGGCCCTTGGCGGGCCAAAACGCAATCCCAGCCCCCATTCAGGGCTGGAATCGGCATTGGCATTAGCATTAGCCGTAGCCTGCCTACGGGCCTGATGCTCTACACCCGTAATGCTCAAAGGGTTACCCCGTATATCCCTGTATCCGTGTGTGCATACATTTATCAGCTCCCAGGGGGAGGCGTGGAGGGGAGAGGACTCGGTTCTGCTAGTTGTCACCCTTGTACTTCGCATCCTCTGGCAGCCTTCGGCACAGTGCTGCCCAGTGCCACAGTCGAAGGGTTGGGGCTCTGGGCTTAAATGATTTGTCGCCTTTTACGCGAGCGATTACCACATTATAGGATAAAGGGCTCCTTATATTGGAAAACACTTTCGTTTATTGCACGATACGATGCGCCACTTGGCAGAGCCATGTATTCCCAATTGTGCGGACCCCGGATACGGACAGGACTAAGCTCCGGAAAAAGAAGCAAAGGGGGTGTGTGGGGGTGCGCCCAGGAATTAGGTATTCAGGCGGAGGAGGGCCCCGTGGGGTGGTGCAGGCATTGCGACACATTCAACGGCGTTTTCCCATCGGGTTCATAAATAATTCCAAAGCAGTTCTTACATAAACAACAGCAGCAGCACCAGCACCAGCACCAGGAGCAGCAGCAGCATCACTCGAAAGGCTGGGAATTCAATTTGGTTCCGGAGTTGGAGTCGGAGTCGGAGATGAGCCCTGAGAGCCCCTGTAGCCCTTTTCCGGGCTTCCTTAATGAGTTTCTTCGCAATTTCGTTAGCCTGGAATTATGAAAGGCAGAAGGACCAGCAAATTATAATTCAGATGATGACAGACCTTAGATTGTGGTGGGGGGCTAAGCGGGGGCTTTTTGTAAACCCAAACCCACACCCAAAGCAAAAACCGAAAACCCTTTCCATTCCATATTCGACTCTATGGCGAATTGTCAAGGCAATGATCCGGACTCGTGAGGACCCACTTACCTATCAAGATTTGTCATTGCGAAAAAGCACCTCGGGATGGGATCAAAGCAGAAAGGGAATCATATTACACCTGGTCGGGAGCCGGGAACCTGCACAAGGCGCTAACAAATGAGACCACCGCGAGGTCCATGAGAGGTGGCTGCCACAACGTACTGTTGCATGTTGCAGATTAGATCGGTGCAAGCTTCGTTGTACCCTGTTCACCCTGTTTGGACTGAAGGGCATTGGTCGACTTGGTCGAGGGAAGCTGCCTCCATAGATTGTTTCTTTGCAGCCAGAAAAATCAAATAAAAGTGTTTACTATTTCTTGAATTTGCTTCAAATTTGTATTTGCTAATGTAATACAAATTGAGTGGAAAATATACTCTATATATAGGCGTTCTACAGGGTATTCTTTAGTGCCATTTAATACTGTTCCAGGGCCTATCTAGATCTTCGTTTTCGATTCGTGTCGTGTGGCTGCCGCAATGTCCCACAGGCAACGTCACTGTCTTTGCCTTTCGTATCGCCCGGGGACTCAATCATTGTCTGGTTTTGGGCATCCAAGCTTCTGGTCTTCGACTGGGACTCGATTCGATCGTGCAGCGTGTCGAATTTCATGGGTAGCAGCAGCAGCCGCAACAGCAGCGACCAAAGAGACAATATCCTTTCATTTATTAAGAGCAAAGAGCGGGAGGGAGGCCTGGACCTGGACATCCACTTCAACAAAGGTTCAAAGATTGTTGTTTAAACACTCGCCGGCTGCCCCCCGAAAATGAACTCGAAAACTCGTAAGAGGCGAAGAAGTTCTTAAGAAGGTCAGCCAGCGCCTTACTACCGACTGTCATGCCCCGACCCCATGTAATTCCTGGGACCCTAGGACCTGTCCTGTGCTGTGCTGTCCTGTCCACATTCCACACCACCTTGATGATGTCCCAGTTGTGCGGGAGGGGTGGATTCTCGTCTGGGTCTAGTGTGTTTGCTCATTTAATAACCTTAAGCACAGTCCCCCAATCCCCCAATCCCCAATCTCCTGGCCTCAAAAATTGTTTTGTTTTATTGGTTTTGTCAATTTGCTTTGGCGGGTGAAGAGTGGAAGAAATATGGTCAAACGGATCAAGTTTGGATAGGACTGTGGTGTTCCGTTGTTCGGTGGTGTCCTGTGCTGCCTTGTGCTGTCCTGTCCGTTCGTTGGATGTGGGGACAGCTGGTTGAAACAAATTGCTGATATGTCCAGAAGCGATGCCGCAAATTAGTGTGTTTAATACGTGTGTGTCTGCAGCCGTTAACAAATTGAACTCATTTCGCTTACATGGCGATGATCACCGGAAAACAAATGGACGCCAAAGTGACGGAAGTCCAAGGACCACGTCCACATCCCACATCGCACATCCTGACTGTGGTGTGGTGTGGTGTGTGTGTGTGTGTGTGTGTGGGGCAAGGTGTTTGCCCTATGAGGCTTGTAAACATTGTCTCTGTGTCTCTGCTGTTTCTGTGTCTGCTGGTCAAGCATTCTCAAAGGAAACATACATATCCCCCCGGCCCCGCCCCCACCTCCTTTTCCGTGCCACATTCTGGGGAAAAAGACAAATGAGCGGCACGTAAGTTATTTGTACATTTTTTGTCCCCCCCCCCCGTGACAACGGGTAGCACGCCCTTGGACATCAGATGTTATGGTCATAAACAAAAGTGTTTTAATAACAAGGTTAATGACAAGTGGAATGCCAGACAGGAAGCAGGAACCAGGAGCCAGGAGCCAGGACTTGTCTTGCCTGTACGTGAGACAGGATATTGTCTCAAGAAAAAGGACTACAGGAGTCACTTGGCAGAGTCACGAAGAGACCCCCAATGTCACTGTCCAATGGCCTACGGGAGTCTGAGTAAATCTGTCCAAGTTGTCTATTGTGTGGAGATGGAAATGGAATGCCTAATAGTTATGGACTTGTATCAAAATTTAATTATGTCAAATATTTCACATGTCAATGAAATTTACGGTGGTTTGGGAGGGGGGAGATTGGGAAGAAGTCAGAAACAAAGACAAGACAAGACAAGCCACAGGCACACAAGCACAAGCCATCCACAGAACCAGCTGTGGTCCAGTCCAGTCTTTGGCCACGACTGCACATCCACTTCATAGATTATTAAAGCGAATTGTTACACAAAAGATAGAATAATTCTTATTTTGTTACGAGCATCTCCAGCCACTGCCACTCACCCCCGAGCAGAATGGATGAACGAGGGGGGGAGGGTACTGCCACTGGAACTGGCACTGGGGTACTGGCTGGCAATCAATTCATGCATAAACCCTTATGACTTTATACGCTTCACGCTTTCCCTCTCGGGCCAGAAAGAACGGTCCACTGCTCGAGTCGACTCCACTCCGCTGCTGGACACGAGAGCCACACTTCAGAGCGTACGCCCGAGTAATATTTTACCATAATGTAACGGAAAATAGCCAAGACGTGGTCATTTCAAATATTTTATTTTATTTCATTTTATTTTCGCTTCAGTTCGGAGAAAAGGTGTAACGACAAAACAGAAGCAGCCACAAAAGCCGCAGACGCCACATAGTAGAAGATAGAAGAGCTCGGTCGAGACACGGCATACATACATACATATGTACTTATGTACATATGTATATGCACTTCAGGGATACCTTCATAGATACCCCATACACCCACACACACACACACACACATGCACACTAACTGCCTCTGTAATGTACCCCCCGTTAGGAGTAATCTCATGTGTGGTGTCTGCTCGATTTCATTTAGTTTTGGGCCATTCGCTATTTTCATTTTCAAGACTTTTTCGATGGCTCTACAATATTTCTATTTCGGGTCAAAGCTTGTTTATTGGAGGGCTTGGGCATACTCCTAATGGAGGAGCACCATCATACGAAGGGGGAAAGTGTAGTCATTTCTTAAAGATTAACATAGATATGATAGGTTAGGGTAATAACTGCAGGGTTTATATTTGAATAATCGAAATCTCTTTGGCAATAAAAATAAAAAAATTACACAAAGTATAGCTTAGATTTGGTTAATAAATCTAAGCGATAATTTGTGTAATTTGTTTTGCCTTAATCAAATGAGGTAAACTATTTTAAAGTTGGCTTTAATGTAGTCAAATATGTCGCCTATTTTTAACAATTTAATTCCCAATATCCAGACTTAACGAATCGAAATGTTTGGAGTCGAGGCACACGTATCGCGACAGTACAATTACCGGTAATCGTTGTCTTAACATACAATATAACTTATAACTTCAAAAAAATTATACACAATTTGAAGAAAGATTAAAGAACATAATTATGAAACTAAGAAAACATATTTCCTTTAAACATACACTTTAGGATACTTGAAGCTTTCCTAATTCCAGATTGCAGCAGATCTTCGACTTCTCTTCTGCTATGAATCCCAATTCATATTATGAAAAGTTCTATTCTGAAAATCAGTATCCTTAAAACACGTTTCCCTTCGGACTAGATTCGCCGTAACATTAGCCCACGAAAATCGATACATTGAAATGGATATGGATACGTGGAATACATATATTGTAGTATCATATTCTTATAAATGAAAACTTTTGATAAACCGATTTCAATTTCAATTGAAAAATCTACCACATGCCTACCTACTCGAATGCACGAGAGAGCTGACGCTGACTGGGAGGCCTGCCCGCTCCTGACTACGTGACCGAATAAAATCTTGAATTCAAGTTCCGTCCGGACCTGGGTCCCAAAAAGGAAACCCATGCAAGTGGCTCTACTTCTTCTCAAGGATGTGTGCCATTTGATTCATGAGATCCGAGGGCTGGCACTGCTAGAGGAACTGGAACTGGGACTGGGGATATGCCATGAGTGCGATGGTGTGGTGCGTGCGTTCAAGTGTTTATGGGGGAATATGCACGAGTATGAGTATGTGTGTGGGTGGGTGGTTGGGTGGTTGTCCGATTTGGAATTATTGGCTGCTCCCACGGGTGTCGTAAGTTTTGGTCGGAGCAGAGTTCGCTCGGTTTCTGCATAGTTCCATCATCATCCCCCCACCGTCCACCCACTTGCAGGTCCTTTTGGCTTTTTATCTTATTGGATTGCTGGACTGACCACAGAGATTGAGAAAGAGACCCACTCCCACTCCCAACCCGACTCCGACTCCCACTCCGTGCCACATATTACCCACAAAAATGCTTTATTAGGCCATTTTAAATTTCGTGAGCATCTGCCAAATAAACGCGATTGATCGTTCAAACTGCAAGAAGGAAGGAATGGCAATGGGCCTAGACGATATGCCATGACTATCCTTTATCCTTTATTTTTTACGGCCCTGCAAAATGAAATAAAACCTGCGACTATTGATTCCTTTACTGCCTTCGGGTTTTCTTTAGGTTGAAGATGATTTCGATTTTGATTTGGTCTTGTATACCCCTCTCTCTCTCTCTCTCTACTCACCCACCCCACATAAATTCCACAGCTGTCCGAAAACGCAGCATTTCCGCAGCACTCACGGACCGCATTCCATTCCGTGCTGCCACTCAAAGGTCGACGAGACAAAGACTGTCAAAAGTCTTCCAGTGCGGTGACAATTTACAGAATCGCCACAAAAGATACAAACGATACAAAAGATACACAGATACACAGATATACAGATATATATGTATATATATGGGTATATACACTTTTGTATCTGTACTCTCGACAGCGCTGACAGGTGACAGAATTAGCCTTGAACGGAGCGACACCAGGCCGAGCCATTTTGGCCAGGTTCTCCTCGCACCGCACCGCACCGTTCCACCGTCTGTCTCACTCGTCAACGCCAGCGTGGGTTTTTGGGCCAGCACTCCACTCCACTCCAGCGGACAATGGCTGTTTGTTGGGTGGAAGGGGGCGGGGGAAGGGGGAACGTTACGTTACTAATCGCGTTTCTGTCACAGAAATTAAACGACTACGCGTTTGACAGATAAATTGACACGATCAAGTGCACCCCCATGCCTCCCATGCCCCCCAATGCCACATTAAGGTGGATTAAGTAAAATGGCAACCTCTTCTTTTTCGTCTTCGTCTTTGGTCTTTGTGCCACTTGTCTCTAACAACAAATTCCCCATTAAGTCGGGGGCATGGGCATGTCAAGAGCGACGACGCCTTTTGTTTCTAATTGAATGTCAACAATTGAACCCGAAAGTACAATGGAAACTTTGCATCACCCTGACCTACGCAGAGCAGCCGGAGCAACAGCTACGCCCACCACATGGCCGCCCAGAGACGACTGTGTTCCCCATATAATCTCTGACAATTAGATCCCATAGGTAATCCCTTGCTCCGTGCTGTAAATGCTGTTTTTTCGGCCAAGACAGGCCAGTGCCAGTGCCACAACGTTTAACCCATTTAATTCCTAGCCAGTATGCCAGAGAGAGAGAGAGAGAGAGAGCACATATGTGTCCAAACCCAGCATCAGGGATCAGGCATTACCATATAGCATATAGCAAACATATCTCCATGTCCATGTCCATGGGCCATTCCCATTCCCATTCCCATTCCGTATGTCGTACGTCGCACGTCGCCTGTCGATATATTCCGTATGTGTATACAAATTATGTTTACATTACGTTTTCCCCCGAAAAAAGGGGAAATTTCACTAGAAATCGCATTACACATTCATCCAAATACTCTAACGGATGATTATTCATAGAATCTATCTATCTATCTACATATGTATCTAGGCATACACTTCAAAGTGATTTGTCTGAGAACTTTTTGGGGAATTGATTAATGATCCATTGGATTATTTTAAGGCCTTTACTTTAATAGTAATACTTCTCGGCTTCCGTCTAAGTTTGAGCTTCGAAACAAAACAGGAAGATGGCAAATAGATGCTTATCTTATAGATACTAAAAGAAATGCCATAGCATATAAATCCGTAATATTCCATTATGAATTTTGCTGAAAGGGTATCCCAAAAAACACCACACATATAGCGTATGGCTTTGAGCCATTCCATTGAGGAATTGGCGCCAACATTTGTTCTTTTTAAAGACTGTTTAAAGTTTACAGTCTCTGCTCTGCTCTGCATTGTAAAAGTTTCGGTGGAGTAATTGGCGCTAAACCGCCTACAAATCATCACAAAAATGTGACGAAATAAAATAAACAAACTGTCAAATGTCAAGACTATTCCATAAACATTTACCATTTACCATTTACCACTCTTCTGTCTTCAGTCGCTGGCTAGCATGGGGGGAGGGGGAATCTTCTACTTTGGCGCCCGCCGAGATGCCCCTGCCCCTGCCCGCGTGCCCTGTCGTGCACTGGGAGCATAATTCTGTGGTGACAGGGAGCCAGCTTCAAATACTGCCAGGAGCCGCGCCACGGATGGCATGGATGCCACGAATGCCACGGATGGCAGCGAGAGCATATCCGCCTTGGTCGTCATCGTCGCCGCGACTAATGCACCCAGGCGCGTATACAGATGTCTACGAATTTGTGTATAGTTCCGACAACGCGAACAACAACGACACAAACACAGATACAGATGCAGACACCGACACCGACTCCAGTTCTGACTTTAACTCCAACTCCTGCTCCTCCAGATGCCTCGAAAACAAAAGAGACAATGCAGCCACACACGCACCCACATAAAGACGTACTCCCCACAGATCCACAGATGCGTTCAAAATAATAGTAGCCTTCATTCTCTGACGATCCATCAGTGTTTTCCAAGCTGGGTTTAAAAGATTTCCTTGGGTCGATATATCTTCAGATACAGATAGAAGATTGAAGCTGCTTTATCCATTATGCCTGATGTGCTATAGCTATTTTTGCGACCTCTGGTGTGCTTGCGGTGTCGCATGGGTGTCGTCGTTCTATAAAAGCCACCCACAACCCAAGAGAGAGAGAGAGAGAGAGAGAGAAAAACGACACACACACAGAGACACCCCCAAGGCTAGGGGGAGAGGATTGTCTAGGTTGTCGTTCCTGTCATAATAATTCCTTACCTCTTCATTGCCGCAGACGTAAAACATATAAAAAGATAGAAATTTGTCCCATGAGCATTGAAAATTTACAATTTAATTTCGCAGATGGCCTTTGGCTGGCATATACCGCCCCCGGCCATACCCCCCACCCCCATAATGGCATCCATCTCCTGCTTTTATCCGACTCCTCTTCTGTCCTCTACTGTGCTGTCTGGTCCGCCCTCTATGTGGATTAATTTAGACACTCATTTAGTGCAACTTTCGGATATTTCTACTGCGAATATAGACTGCGAATATTTCTTGGGCAATCTGTGACGCAATCTCTTTATACTTTTGATTGAAGACAGAACCAGACCCCGACCCAACGGAGTCTCGGCACATGTCGCAGTGTCACCGTGTGGAGAGGAGTCAATGTCAAAGTCAAAGTCAAAGATGGAAGTGGGAAGACCAAGTTCAAGTAAATGTCGAGTCCATGTTAAGTCCCTGACGTCGTTATCCGCTTAATTACGATAATCATTCATCAATGTGACATTTGTGTTTGACAGACGGACGCTGAATCACGGGGCATGATTAATTCTCCCGCACTCTCTCTCTCTCTCTCTTCTCTCGTCGGACACATATTCTGTGACCGTGCCTGTGCCTGTGCCTGTGGATCGGATCCCCCATATGTAATGCCTCCTCGAATTGCAACTATTTTGTCAGCTCATTCGGGGTGGCCTGGCCGCTGTGCCATTTTCCAAGCTGTTGGGCTCCACGCTAATTGCTGGGAATCGAATGTGTGTGTGTGTGTGTGCAGCACAGGACATTGGACTTAACAATTGTCTAGGGGTATCTTGAATCTTGGACCCATCCACATCCACATTTACAGCTCTTTCTGTTTGGGTTTCACACTGCTTAACGCTTGAGCAACCGCTGTGTCCATCGGTAGTGTCTCAAGGGAGCACCGAACACCGTTGCCACTGCAACTCAACGAGAACGAACGAATAAACGAAATGGATCGCCATAGACCATATACCATAGACCATAGACCATACACCATAGACCACCTTGGTTATTGCACCGATTGCACTGCACGGCAACTGCTGCAACGATGGAGCTGCAGCGATAGGCAATGGGGCAATGCCCCGGCTGAACACACAATCGAATGAGTCAACGTCAACGCAATGCAATCGATGTGTGGCAACCCACCAGGAAAGGCTATTGGCCAAACAAACTTGGCTTGATCTTCACAAAGAGATATGCAGTGGCCGAATGGGAGGGCCACAGCGCAGAACAGTCATATTTTGGAATTTCATTAGATTGGGAGTTACGACAATTCAAATGACAAACTTCTGCCTAGGGTCTGTCTGTCTGTCCGTCCATTAGCTGGAAATTACCCACAAAAATGTCTGTTTGCATACTCTGTGGCGGTGACGGTGGCGATGGTGGCGGCACATGATCCATCATGATCTTGTTAGGCTCCTGTGAAATTTATATGCGAATATGTGTACACAGACATAATTTAATGGAAATTGGCTGTCTTTTAATATGCAATAAACGACTTATTTAACACTTGCGCGATGCAAATTACGAAATTCATTTAGGGAAATGTCGAGAGCCTCAGTCGAGTCGCAGTTCCCAGTTCCCAGTTTCGGGCCCAAGTTCAAAGCCAATGCAGGACGAGAGCAGAGCGAGGACAACGCACATTTACATATGCAAATCACCCCAACAACGTCAGGGTGGGGAGGGGGGACCCTGTACCCTGTGCCCTGTCGAAAAATGTGCCACAATATATACAGTATATGTACATATATAAAATACCCTTGGGTTTTCAATCATTACTCAAATTATGATGGTTTAATTTCGGGCGCTTTCCGAAACCGCAGTCAGTCATTAGCCTTGCCTCTTCAGCACATCCACGGGGCATGCGGCATGTGGGGCAGGGGGGGGCAGGGGTTATGATGCATAATGTGTAATGCAATCAAAGGACTGTTTGTCTTTGCAGCGACAGCGTTCGAAATGGGGTGTGAAGATGTTATATGAACGGTGGAGCGAAACTGATGAATTTTTGTCAAGAATCTCTGTGTCTTATGACAGCTTCGCAATCTATCAGATCTTTCATTCAAATAAGATAATGTACACATACTATACATACATACATATGTATGTATAAAGTATCTTTGAATCACTCTGTCCAACTGTGTGTCACCCAATAATAAAGTCTTGAGAACCATGCTACCATGGTTCTCCTCAACATCTTCCACATTCAACAGAGTTATAAATATTTGTAGAAGTTCTCAATGAATAACTTAGTCGAAACCCTCCTCCTCCTCCGGAAATACTCTACAAAAAAATGTCATAATTCTGTGAAAATATGAGTTCGTAATCCCCCATTCTCCCTCCCTCTCCCTCTCCCTCTCCCACTTCCACTTCCACTCCCTTTCATTATCTTATCTCAGGCTGCTCCGTTTCTTGGCCAAAAGGTTAATTGAGAGAGCCAGAGAGTAGACGGACAGAAAACGCTTTTAGGCAATTTGGTCTAATATGTAAACGAAAGTCTCGACTCGGTGCGGTGCGGTGCGGTTCGGTTTTGCTCGAGGACGGAAGTGGATGGATAGAGCTGGAAACTGGCACTAGTGCTGGCACTGGCACTGGCAGTGAAACTGGAACTGGAACTCAAAGTGGAACTCCAAGTCGGAGGAGAGCTGCGTTATAGTTGGTGATTCATGAATATTTAAACGTCACATTTGGTCGCACTTTTCACGATGCTCATTAATAAGGCAAGACGAAACGAAAAGAAAAAGAAAAGAAGCTTAACAAAAATGAGGAAAATGTGGCGGACGATCATCGCTGCTGTGGCTGTGGCTCGTTTGCCGTTTGCCGGTTGCCGTTCTCCGTTCGCTGTTCGCCATTCGCCCGTTTGCGTTCCGTTCGTTTCTGGGGCACTGAACAAGTGCCCTCTCTATGCACATGGACACACCATGCCATGGACACAGCACACCACACGGTGGCACGGTTGGACAACTGTGCAACAGTGAACAGTGAACACACTGAGTAGAGTAGAGTGAAGTGAAGAAGAGTTTTCTTTGTTTCGGTTTCGGTTTCGGACATGGACACATGCATGTGCATCTGTTGAATATCTGGCAGAGGGATGGGCATGGGGTATGGGTATGGGGATGGTGCATTTCACCAGCGAGAGATACCACTTGGATATGCAAGATAGCACTGAGCGTCGTCGTCTCAGATATGAAGTTGGATTTAATTTCATGCCGGAGTAGTTCGCGCATTCGTTTTACGCCGCAACATTTCCAGCTAAACGGCGACGGGCAACGGGCAATGTCTTTTATTCGAACCACACGCTCTCCTCTCGGCAGCGACAAGGGTGGAAGGCAGGGGGAGGGAGGGGAGGGGGTAGCATATATTAAGTTATGCATGAATATATAATCAGGAACAAAGTTGGACAATGCAGAGAGCGTGTACTACGAGCTGATGTTGTCAACCCCCTGCCTGTTGCAGCCCCATCCCATGTGGATGGATAATGACCTTAAGCGTCTGTCTTTGCACTTGCCACAGCCACAGAGTCGTAGCGTCGCTGAGTCGCAGCGTCACAGAGTCACAGCCAAGACAGACACTTTTGTCACCCATTGTCTTTGTCTTGGACAGGTGCGGCCGCCCCTTCCTTGGCTCCTTGGCGTCACGCTCAATAAATACAAATATTAAGTAATTCCAGCTATTTATATTCGTAATCAGCCCAAGACGTTGACCACTCCATTCCAGGGTACCTGCACACACACCTGAGACTGGAGACTGTCCAGGAAAGGCCACCAGAAAAGGTGGTTTCGAATTGGTTTTTGGTATTAAAGAGAGGAGAGGAGAGCAGAGGAGAGCAGAGGAGAGCAGAAGAGACCACTCCACATGACGATGCCACATAATTTGTTCTCATTACGTTTTCGTGATTTTTCGAATTATTTAAGAAATTAATCATTCACTTCATTGCCACATTATCAAACTCCCAAAAACCTCGGCCCGCATGACTTGTTGGTTTCTTCTCTGTTTTTCTTAATATATTATTTTTGTTTTGTTTTTTCCTCCTTTTGAGCGCCCCCAGAGCCAGCCCCATCCCCCGGTTGATTGGTCTGGCCGCCTGTCATCCAATGTCAGTATATCTATAGAAAAATGTTCCAATCATGAATCTATCCATACACTGTACTACACTATACACCATATACCTACACTATATAGCCATGGACTCTCTGTCCCAGTGGGGGTTGTGGTCGGTCGAAAGAAATGAGCAAAGAACTTTAAGTGTCAGGGGACCCATCGGGCCATTCACCATACAACATTCACCATTCGCCTGATGACGCCACAACATACTAGCATTCGATCTTCGTTCAACTTTGCTTTGGGTTCGTTACCGAACAGCCAACAGCCAGCCAACAGCTGATGGGCTAATGGGCGATTCCAATTAGAGATGGTACTCACACTCGCACTCGTCCGTTTTTAGCGTGAATAAATACATCCTGTTCTAGTGAAGGCAGAAAGGAGCGGAACCCTTGAGAGAATGTGCCTCATGTTCGCATCGCAAATGACAAAGGCAAAAGGTAACGCTATTTAATGTTCATTATAAATGGGCGCTATAAATGAACTCTATACGGAGAGCCCATGTATTTGCCCCTAAATAATTATACCTACTAATAATTCTAAAATTTCCAACTTCTAATTTCCAGAAAAGAGATCTGTGCCTAGATCCTTTGATCTATTCTGCCTTAAAAGTATTTCATTTCAAATAGGTGAAAACATAATCAATTAGTTGTTCGAGACTTTACTCATTTCGGCTAGTGAGCCGGGGGTATATGTACGAGCGTAGCGACTAGCGACAAGGGGCTAAATAAAAAAAATGGAATAAATACAACCTGTCCGATCCTATTAAAGGACTTTCCCTCTTTGAACTGCTGTTTCCAGTTTAGCCTGGAATTCGATCTTTCTAAATATTAATAAAGCATATTTATCCCCAATCTTTGACCCTAAAGACTCATTGCAAAAAACAAATACATCTACGGCAAGGCCGATCCGATACGAACCGATTCGGTTCGATCCTAACCGAGACTGCAGCGGAGAACAACCCCTCTCTTTGTTTGATTATGGAACTCGGGAACTCTGGAACTTTACGAAGGCTTTTGGCCAAAATCGTTTTGTTTTCGTCGTTCGTTTGCCAAAGTTCTGGGCAACGCCCATGAGAAGAAACACACACCTAGGGCAAGTCGTCGAAGGACATTTTTAATTAGCGAACACAAAAGCGGGGCATCAGGCATCGGGCATCGGACATCGGTTTTTAGATTGAAATGCTCCTCCGTCCGTGGTCGTCGTTGTGGCCATGGCCATGGCCGTGACCGTGGTAAGGGCCATAAACGCCCTCGTGAAACGCTTTCGGGTAAGGCAATGGGTCTGGTCTGGTCTGTCCCTGTGCCCTGTTACTCGTCCTCTTCCTGTTCCCCTTGGCTCCCTTTCTTTTCTCTTTCCTTTTTGGATATCAATCTGCATTGGGCGTCTACGCTGGCGACGAGGGCGACGTCTCTGACCCAACAGCCCTACTTGTCTCTCTCTCTCTCTGTGGCAGTGGCAGGGGCAGCGGCAGCTGATTCATTCCATTCCGCTACGCATTATTAATGCACATATTTTGATAATTGCCGGTTTTGGGGCAACAGTCCAGTCAAACGTCTGCTTCCGCGGTAGGCGTTCTCTTTTCCTTTGCTCTTTGACTTGAATTTGTTTTAGAGGTTTTCGTTTGGGTTCTCAACTTTCGGCTCTGGGTTCCATCAACCGCACTCACAGACACACACACACACACACAAATGTGTTCTGTGCGGTTCCCTTTAAGATCAGGTAAGAGATCATCGAGAGATGCATTTGTATCCGAAAAGAGCTAGAGCTGCTAGACGACCAAGTTCTCAGATAAATGAATTAAATCCAATTTCAGATTACACATATGTGATGCTTGTGCCCCTTTGGATTATCTACTAGTAATACTCATGTTCATGGTCACCAAACCACACCACACCATACCACACCATACCATACCATACCATACCATTCCATATACCATCGCATATCGCATCCAATTCAATCCAATCCAATCCATTATGTCTTACTTTGGCTCACTTGAAATCTCGCATATTTCATTTAAATTTCCATCTCATTCTCGTATTTACTTCCCATCCGTCAATCAAATGAAAATGACCAAAAGATTAATCGTTTCTTTCGGAATTTTGTTTGATGTTTTATCGCCGCAGTCCGTCCCCGTCCCGTCCCCCAGTTCTTCACCAGCGTACCAGCGTACCAGTCCCAGTCCCAGTCCCTGCCCCTGTCCGAACAATAACTCATACGATACCTACTCGTCGTATACAGACAAAGAGCTACGCTGCTACAAAAGTTAGGGCCTCCATGTGCCCCATGCCATGCCTCCTCATATAGTATATGCCTCATGGCTCTCTTGCAAACTTTCGGCATTGTCGTTCGTCGTTCGCCGTTCATCGCTCGCCTCGGCTTTGACCCGCTCGGCTATCGGCTATCGGCCCTCGGCTTTGGGCTCTCGTTTACGTTTACCAGACTCATTTGTCCGCACACACATGCCTCTTAATGGTGGTACTAGTCCATCAGTTCATCATTTCATCAGTGTTTTATGGTGGGGACTGGGGCCCCATGGTCTAACCCATGTGAATATTATGGATAATCCATAATGCAATCTTCTGGCTTGAAGGATATCCTTTGTCATCTACAAACGTATCTCGTTTCATTTAATATATAGGTATTCAATTATAACTACAAAAACCTGCCATCAAAAACAAATACATTTATAATAGACCGTAGGGATACAGTCTAGCTAAATAAATCTGATCAAAGCTAGTCAAAGATTAAAACTAGACAAAATCCTAGGAAATCTTACAGATAAACTTATGAAGCTATGGGCAATCCCTTGCGCACTCGCTACTCTCACACGCCAACCCCCGGCTCACTCGATTCAATCGCACGAATCCGACGAACTACAAATTTTTTTTTATATATAGACACACAGTATATATTCGAAACCTCAATCAGAATCACGAACGGGGCTGAGGCTGATTGTGTTTTCGGAAAGTTGCGTGGCGTTGCGTTGCGTTGATGTCATGACATCGATTTGGTGGATTTTTGTATATAACTAAGTCACAGCATGGGACAGACACGCTGCTGACCACAAAACTACTTGCCAATCACATTCACACAGGCACACAGATACACATGCACGCACACAAAGACAGACAGAATTGGACGCACTCACGGTTCGCCTTTCTCCAAACAAAAAAAGAAAAAAACCCCCTGAGATCCAGCCTCTATTTCGGTCCCCAGTCCCAGTCCCCAGTCCCAGGCCTCGTCGGTCAATTTGATTTCGACAATATGGCAATCGACAGCCGACAGTCGACAGTCGCTTGGCCTTTTGCTTTTTGTATCGTAGTTACACATAGTTAGGAGCTGTTGCCGGGTTGCTCTTGCTGTGTTTGCCGTTTGCTGGCTGATGTGTTCTGGGCCGTGGTCGATGCCGATGTCGATGTCGAGGCCGTGGCCGAGGCCGTGTCGGCCAGGTCGAGAGTAGATGGTCACAATTTAAATTAATGATTTTTTCTACGCTTGATCTGTGATAGTGACTGACATTTTCCCGTCATTTCTAAGATTAGTCCATAGTCATCGGCAGCATTTACTTTCTACTTTTTGGCGCACACTCCAGACTGGGATGTGGCCCATAGCCAGGGGGCGGGGGACGTGGATGTGGATGTGAACCTGGTCATTGGCATTGTGTCTGCTATGTCTGATGCGTCTGCTGCGGCTGCTGCGACTGCTGCTCCTGCTGCTTTCGTCATTTATCCTATGTATGAGCGAGCACTTTTTTTTAGGAAGGCATAAAGGAAAAATGTTATAATTATGTAAAGAATCGGCCGCCTCGCCTCGCCTCCCCTCTCCATCCCATATCCTACATCGTACAGTAGCTGTCGCAGTCGCAGTCCCAGTCGCAGTCCCAGACGGAGGCTGATCCCAGCTGGGAATCAATATGCTCTCAGAACCAGCCAGTGCGCCACCTCAGATCTCAAAACCCAGATCTGAGTCAGAGGCTTTGATTCCCGCCATCATTCGTCTGCCAATCTGCCACTATGCCACTCAGGCACGGCACTCTGGCGCTTCAGCGGCGTCATTACTAGATTGAGATTGATGGCATGTACTTCGTGGATTGGTCCGGACTCCGGACCTGGCTCACACACTCACTGGATGTCTGGCTGGCTGGCTGTATGGCTGCATGGCTGAATGGCTGGTCGGTGGCGCCACCGTTCTCCGGTGTGCGTTTCGGCCACTGCCTTCGCTGCCGCTGCCGCTGCCGCCTCTGATATTGTTGTCAATAATTTGTCACAATCGCACGGCGGCGGCGGCGCTCGGAACAAATTGTTCCATGTCATGTCTTTGTCAAGATTTGTCGATGGCTCCGCCGATAGCCAAGTGACAAAATAATTAAAAACCCTCCGTCATTCGAAAATCAGGCGACAAAACGTTTGAGAGCTCGAAAAATCACTCGAACCTGCTCGCTCGGTTAACGGGTGAGATGGAGAGGCGCGGGGTAAGGGCAGGGGCACATGGAACATGGGTAAGGTAACGATTTTGGGTCGAAAATCCAGATAGAAATCTGTAAGTCATGCACTTACCAGCGATTACAACGCGATTAAGTTTCGGTCTCGGCTGTGACCGCAAACATCAAAAATCGTATCCGTATGGGTATAGAAAAAAAAACAGAAGAAAACTTTGTGGCACCTGGGCTAAAGGACAGGTGAAAATGTCCACGAGGGGGGGTTTATTTCAAAGGGTTTTTAACGGAAATCGCTGGAAAGCAGACGAAGAAACTGGTAGGCAAATTGGTTGGATAAGAAATGCTTTATCTGTGATTTGGATTATTAATCGACGAATAAAGTTTCTGCTCTCAGTGAAAGAGCCAACTTCATAAATGCAGCAATATCCTTGTATTAAATTTCATAGTAAGTGATGGCCATTTAAAGGATTCTTCAGTGTCTAAATCAGACATCTATGAATATGTGAATGATGCTTTTTATTCGAAAATTGTTTTGCCAAGAAATCAAAGAAATTCGAATGGTAACCCCTTTAGAAATTCCATGGTTCCATGTGTGTGTGTGTGTGCGTGTGCACTGTACAACCTACATTAAATAGAGCTGCCATTAATGAACTCTGCTCTGCCACATGTGGATGCCCCCGTCTAATCATTCCCGTAAGTACTTAAATGGCCGCAGCGACGCATTCTATTCATTTGCTCATTTAGCCGGGTATGGGACTGGCTCTGGGTCTAGGGTTTCAGGTTCTATATATGTATATACATATATATTTATTTTTTTTTTTGGTTGTTTTGGATGGGAATGTGGTGGTGGGGTGTACACATCATATTTTTTGTCATTACATTTAATGGCCTGCTCGAAAGAGCACCCGCCTTTTTCTCTGGGTTCTCCTTCTTTTTGTGATGCTGCGCTGCTGCTGCTGCTGCGGTCGAAGAAGGGTTCGTCAATCCCAGAGACACTCGTACACTCTGCTCTATCTAACTTGATTAAGTGTTAGCATATGAGAGTATTAGACAGAGAGAGATGGGCAGAGAGAGAGAGAGAGAGAGAGAGATAACCCCGACTCTTGTGAATGTTTAGCCATGGCCAAAGCCCCGGTTAATGATATTTTTTGGGGCTGTAATTTCGGTTTTTGAGATATTTAAAATTTCCCATAACTCAAAAATCAGTGGAAACTATTTTTTGTGATTACCGCTTGTTACCGTCGCTGTTTTTCATACCGCTTTCTACTGCGATCAATCAAGTCAATTTGTTGACCTGCCCAATGCCGAATGCCCGTCCCATTCCCCCTCCAGCTGCAGAGCTGCGTAGAGAAATTAGACGAATGGAAGTCAAGGGCTCGATTGGGAGAGACTGAAAGACTGGTGGACTGTTGGACTGCTGGACTGGGGCTAAGACCGAGCAGAGCCGCCGCCCGCTGCTCTGTTGCTTTGGCTCGGCATTTTCATAGACGATTATGCAGCTGTCTGTGGGATCTATGAGAACCGCGGAAAAATTAGTGCCACTGCAGCAAGTACCCGATCCGGCCAGGTACAAACATGCCAAGGGTAATAAATGATCATTTTCCAGCCTCTTGGAATGGTGGGGGAGGAGATGGGGGATGATTATGAAATCTGGGCAGGTCTTACGAGAGACCAGCTCTTAAACAAGCTCCCGAAGAGCTTTATCTTTTGCACAGGACCAAGGGCACAAAGGTTATCCAAGTTAATCGAGTGAGAAGGCCCTACAATGGGGTTCGTGTTGGCAACAGCAGGACATGCAGGATTGTCCGTGTGTCCTGTGACGTGTGCGCCGTGCAAAAGTGGGCGTGCTTTCACCACCACCACCACCACCACCACAATGCACCACTTTGCACCACTCGTGCAGCAGGAGCGGACATAGACATGGACATGGACATCGACATGGCCAGCCAGCTGACTGTCTGCCGTAGGCGCGTCGCTTGTCTGTCTCATAAATCAGTGGAAGATAATTGAAGGAGTGGTCTGTCTGTCTGTCTGGTCTATGCGGAAGACCGTCATTTCTACGGGTTTTTCTTTCAAACCCAAGGCGTCCTCTACACTGAGTGCCGTTAGTGAAACTTTCATAGAAAATATGTATCCCTAAAGCATAAAGCAGCGAACACGGCGAACTACTTAAAGACCTTGGCCAATGACTAATTGACGTGCAGTCGTATATTTGTATTCGCAGAATATTTCTAGAGTAATTGGATTAATTTTGAATGGGAATAATTCAGAACTTGAATACAAATCGATACGAAAGCAGTTGAGAGAGAGAGAGAGAGCCTCAGCCATAGAAAATCTCATAAATATAAAAATATAAAACTGTGCATATAAATGCCCATTTAATATATTTAAATAAAAGATGATATTTTGATTATAAATAGTTTTATTATGCGCGGGTTGTTGTATTGTCTTCGATTACGATCTAGGCATCTCTGTCTATGGCGAGGACTATTCCTTTTGAGAAATCACTGAGGTGAGGTTATTGGCTCTGCAGATGGTCTGTGAATGATCTAATATCTAATTTAATCGTTAGTCGAACTTTATAGATCCCGAGATCTGAACACCGCTGACAGTGCTTTATGGATGGCTGACTGAATGATGCCATGCCCAAGGGTGCACACTTGCACCGGGACCATCTAATTACGCCACAATGTATACACCAGTCGATACAAATACACACACACACACGCACGCACACACAGGCGTTTATTTGTATCTGAAAGTATGCTGGATGGAGTACAAACAGAGCAGAGCAGAGCAGAGAGAAATGGTATTGGGGATTCAGAATTGGAATGGGAATGAGAATGTTTATATCTGCATCCGATTTTAGTCTGGAGACAACCTGCTGTGCTGTGCTTTTGAACGCTTCAAGATGAAACAGTCCTGATCCATTTCGTGCACACATCGCGCCCATCCAGAGCGCCCATCCACACCCCTTACCCCATTTTCCTATCCATTCTTTTTTGGACAACTCAAGTGTCTAAGTGCCTTGCCGCCTGATTCGACTTCGACTTCGCTTGGACGCCGCCCCCTCCTGTTGCTTCTATGGTCGATGTCGATGTCTATGCCTTCAACGTCGCCGCCCGTTCTTCTTTTTGAACATCAACAGCCAGAAGATCCAAACATTCGCATTGAGATACTGTTTGGATGTGAATGTAGATGTGGAAATGATTGTTGCTGTGGGGGGTGGGGGGAACGGTGTAAGCTGCCGGACTCCACTCAACCCACTCCGATCACCCCCCATCTTTTGCTCTTGTGCACACTGAGAACAAATCTTTTTTGAAACGAATGTATCCCTTCGCTTATGGGAACATAAATAACATAAATCGGTTTAAGAAAGTAAATATGTATTTACATATTTTATAGGAAGAAATCAAACAAAGATTCATCCATTAATTTCGAAATATTTGTATGAATCGGATGAAATTTGTAACCATAAATATTAGAGGTACATAATTCCTATGCTTAATAGGTAATACGATTATTAAACAAAGACTTACAATATACATGCTCTGGTTTTCGCAACTTTTTGCCATCGATAGTGTTTTTCCATTCTCCAATGGTTTTTTTTTTTAATTTTTGAAGTGTGATTAAAAATAAATATAAATTACACGCAAATAAAGTTATAATTAAATAAATATATAAACTTAAAACATCAGCCAATATCTCCAAATTGTAATTTATGTTTTTTGTTATATTATTTTTTCTCCTTCAGGAATGTGAATTGATCCTTTGGGTATTCCGTATTCGGTCATGGTTTAGTTTAGCCTTTAGCCTGGGCCCAGATCTTGGAAATTGTTTGATTGTTTTTTCTGAGTGTATAACAGAAGCAACGTCGTCGTCAGCGTCACCACCGCCGACGCCATCAGCAACGGGATCTGTTCGGGACGGGATCGGCATCGTGGCATGGGGGGAGGGGGGGAGGCATGGACCAAGAATTCGGTGGCGTAGCCATCTGTTGCACATCATTCGCACTTGGTTTCTGTCGGCGCGTTGCCCTATATTAATGGTAATTTCTTACTTTTTGTATACATTTTCTGGCTTGAATGTTTTTTGTCTATTTTGTTTTTATTTTGAGGCAACAATTTTTGGAATACGAATGCGAGTGCGAGTGCGAGTACGAGTATGTGTGTGGATTTCAAATAATTTAATCGCCTTCGCTTTGCTTTTGCCATGCTTTCGGATTCGGATTCGAATTTGGATTTGGGATTTGGGCATTGGTTTTGGCGTTTGGCTTTTGGTATCGGTAGATTTATACTTTGTTGATACTTAACAATTAAGTATTTTACTTGTTCTTCTGTCTTTTGTTGTTTCGTTTTTGTTTCGATTTTGTTTTGTTTTTGTGTGAGGTGTGCTACGGGTACGGAATATATATTTATGTTCGCGTATACAGAGTGGAGGATTGCTTGAGTTATGGCTGAGGAGAGGGGGGGCATTGGTTTGTGGGTGACTTCTGGGACTAGCAGCAGGAGCAGAGCATTAACGATAATGTGCATGGTGGAGGGGGGATGGGGGATGCTGGATGGTGGATGGTGGATGGGGGTCCACCGACTCGAATTCAAATTAAAAATGCTCGAGGTCAAAGTGGCATGGCATACCTACTATATGTATATGGATAAAGTAATATCAAATAAAATCATGAAAGCGGTGAGGCGCGAAACCGAGAAACAACACACATTAATGGCCCGTTGGAACCAAATGCCGCACACTCACTGGAGGAGGGCAAACAACAAAAGCAACAACAACAGCAACAGCAGCTAGCTCTCTGCAACATCACCAGCAACAAAAATCAACAAGAAGAGGAGGAGGGGGGGTACGTTTTAGTAGTCTTTATTTTTTACTATTTCGCGTGAAAGAAATTACGATGAAAAATGTGCTCTAATAACAATAATGAAAAAGCAAACAAAACGCCAGGCCCAGGCCAAAACCAAATGCCGCAAATAGTATCATCAGTATCGCCCTCCCCACCCCCCACCGCACCATCCGCCCTCGGCACAGGTGGAGATCGTGCCATATGTACAGCAGCATGGCCCTCCATAATGGATTCCACCTCAAGTCATCGACAATGAAATTTTATTATATGTACAGCCCGCAAACCCCCAAAACCCCAACCCCTAAAGCCAATCCAACCCGAGTGCGAGTGCGAGTGGCTTGTACGATACGCAATTGTATCCACATATTTGTATCTGTATCTGCAACTGTACCGAATGTATCTGTTCCGATATGTTTATATTTCACTATTGCGTGGCCGCCCAACATCCCATCATCCCCATCATCCTATCCCGAAAAAAACTACAAACACAGATACAATTTTCCAAAGAAAAAACATACATAACATGCTATAATTCATGGCACAAACATTGGGAAAACCAAGAAACCAAGAAAAAAAAAAGGCCTGGCTGTGTATGCCCTGCGTATGCCCAGGGCTCTGTGGATTACCATTCCATTACCAAATTGATCGAGTTTATCACCCGAGTACAATGATTAATATCATTAGAAGAATTCTGCATTCCATTGCATATGTATGTATGTTGTAGTATCATGGATTTCTCAAGATCTGCCAAAGAATTGTCAAAGAAATGTCAAAGAACTCCCCAAAAGAGTACTCAAAGGGTTTTTCCACCAGAAGAACCTTCTGCTAATGTCCACCATTAAGATCCACAATCAAAAGCGAATCTTTTTGTCGAGTTACCTTCGCATTCCATTGCGATTTCTTTTGCAGTATCCATGTATTTGTACTCGTATAACGATTTTCAAAGTGGCAGGGCAATCCCTGGAGCTGGGAGCTGTGAACATTTCGGTGGCATCTGTATGTATCATTTGTATCCCAATGTTCGTTTGGGTTTTGTTTTGTTTATAGGTGTACACCCGTGCGAGTATGTAGTACGTGCCAGAGTGGTGGCATGGGGCAGTAAATGCCAATCTGCTCATGCCAACAGCTCCTCAAATTTATCTAATCATCTCGACACCCCAGCCACCAGTCCCTGTCCCTAGCTGGTGCCTGTATCTGTGTGGATGCCACGTGAAAAATAGCGGTCCAAAACTTTAATGCCTACTACACAGTTTTTTATTCCAATCTTGGGTAAACATTTAGCCAGAAGTAAACAAATACAAGACACTTAAAAGGTATTTTTGGGTAGTATTAGTCGTCGTCGTCGGGTACGAGTATAGTAGTACGAGTACTTGTGCCCAAAACTAGACATTCGCCTCCTCCTCCTCCTCCTCTCACGGTCTCCATTCTCGATCTCGATCTCGATTATGGTCTCGGTACCGTACCGATTCGGTTCGGTTCGGTTCGGTACCGAGTATCGCGAGTATCGTTACAAATCGTTTCGGTAGCAGCTCGTTTAAATGAAACGCAAATGATTTCGTTTTTCTCTTCGGTTCGGTTCGGTTCTGTTCTGTTATTTTTGTTGTATGTTTATTGATTCAGGGAATAATAGGTTGACTCATGCGCCATTAACACTTCAAATTGTACTCATACATGGCCGATAAACATTCAAACAAAAATACATAGCATTTACATACATATTTACATATGTACATACCTGTAACCGTACATTGCCTTGCGACATCCTCGAACACTTTTTGTAGTCCCTTTTAGGTTTCAGAACTGACGAAATCCTTCACCTTTATTTTGCATATTCCAAGAATATTCCTGGATCGAAGAGTTACGTTAATCTATTCCACATTTAAGGGCCATCCTTTCGTAGTCCTTAGTTTTTTGGTATTTAGAATTGCCGATCCTCGATCTATGGCTGTTTTGCATGCATTCGCATTTGATTGCCTTCGGGCCCTGCCCCCCTGCCTTCCTCCCTGCCTCCCATATTCATTTCAGTTTCATTTTCGTCGGGTCGGGGTCTGGTTCTGGGTCTTTGGCTCTAATTTGATTGTTTTTCGGGTAACCCGAGCGGTGCGTGCTATGGTCGAGTTTTTGCTCTGTTTATTCCACCAAAAAACACGACGAACTTCGGGATGGAACGGAACGGGACGGGATGGGTCGGGACTGGGCATCCTCCAGACATCCTCACCTCGAAATGTGCGTGTTTTTGTAGGCTTTTGGTGTCTTTTGTCTGCTGCTTTTTTGTATATATGTACATATGTGAACGATGATCGCATCGCATCCCATCGATCGCCAACGTGCAACGCGCAACGGGCAATGGCAATGGCAACGGCGGCGCTTACGAGTCCGGGGAGATTCTTCTTTAAAGCAGAGCAATAACAATGCCAACAAAGGATGAAGGAGAATGGAGCAAAAAAAAACTGTGTCCACCTATCTGTCTGGAGTTTAGATGCCACTTTTTGACTTTACAGCCAGAAGGTAACACCCACCGGCCGATTCCAGCATATTCCAGCAAATCGAAATTCATTAAGATTCATTCTATGAACCCCCGAAGGTCCGAAGAGAGCCTTAGCTTTTGGCCTGGCTTTTGGCTTGGCTTTTGGGGCTGCCGTCCGTCGTCTTTGATATGTTTTCATGGTCTCGGAGACTGGGGACCAGGAGCAGGACCGAACGGATGTGGCCGTTTCTCTGCAGTTTTTTACCTCTTGTCTCTGGGCCGATCCACTTGTTTTTTTTTGTTTTGTATTTCGTTTACCGCTCGGCGGCGGATTTGACGTTTAGGCATCCATTTTGGCGATTTTTGTAACCTTTAACATGACAGCCAGTCCAGAGCCAGTCCAGAGACAGTCGTCCAGCCAACCAGGGGATGGGCCAGGAGAGGCAGTCGCAGTCGCAGTCATCCAGCGAAAAGAAATGAAATTAAGCACTTATTTTAATGGAGTCCCTAAAACCGAGGAAAAATACAATACAATAACGACAACAGGCTACAGCCGACGACTCAACGACGACGACGAGGACGATGGAAAGGAGGAGCCGTAGGAGGAGGAGACCAAGTTGAGACGACTGCGACAGTAAATGTGTGGCCAGGTTGTTTCCTCTGTGCCTCTGGTTTCCCTGTACCACATAATCGTCTGCGAGTATTATTGAAAGAATAATCAAGCCAGGTCCAGGGCCAGGTTCAAGTCCAAGTCCAAGTCCAGGGTCGAGAGGCAAAACCCAAAGCAGTCCAAAAGCAGGACCGAAGGAACAGAGCAACAAATTTGCCTTTATTCCTGGACAAATCCATTTTGGGAGCCCCGAACGACTTTTATTTGTTAATTTATTGTGATGTTCTGCTGAAAATTAGTCTAGAGGTTCCCCCAATATTCCATTATGTGTGCTGTCTTAAGCCTTCATAACTGCCACACTGCCACACTGCTACACGGCCACAGAGCCTTATGTGGGACCCTAACTCTCCGCTCCGATAAGGCTCAAAATGGAACCAGAGACAGAGCCAAATGCCAAATTGGAATTGGTAGCCCTGCGTTGATTCGTCGAAACCAATTAATCATTTTCTTTAATTTCTTTTCACCCCATCCCCATCCCCACATCAACATCCACATCCACTTCTCTTCCTTCAATCCCCAATCCTTGTGTGCTTTATTTTCTGTTTTGTTCTGTTTTGTTTTCTGGGCGATTTTAATGCGAAAACAAAGTGTGGTGTGCGACTTTGTCATTAAGTTTCCCACAGGCCTGTTGATAAGAAGGGCCCCCATGTCTCGGCTGCAGCCTCTGGACAACTGTATCTAATCGGATATCCAATGGTCAATGGCCAAGAGGAAGTTTTATGATTTGTGTGGGAGCCTCGCCACGAAGCTGGGAGTCAATAATCGAATGAGTTCTGGAATTTTATTTTTCGTGAAATTTATATAGGATTTTTAAGAGGATATCTAACAAATACGAATGGTCCAGGAATTCGAACTACTTTCTGAAGATAACATGTATGGGATTTACTTACTTAAGCTAAGATAACCATCATACTATAACCTTGGCTATAAGTTTTCAAAGGTCTCAAATGAACATCTTCAAAAAAACGAATCCCTCTGATTGATACGATCTTTGGCGCATTGGCTACAATAGCGTTATTCATTATTAGAATGAAATTGATTTGAGCAAATCACAGGTCAAAGCAAATCTCTGGTCATGCAGCCGATAGGCGATAGCGAGACCGCGAGGGTCAATCAAATGGTGACGCGGCAGGGAAGCTCTGTCTCAGCTTTGTCCAATGCGGATGGGATTAGATTTATACACCCAAAAGATATTATTCGAACAAACCGAACATAGAATGGGGCTCTGGGCTTAATGGGTTTTCGGTTTTCAGTTTTCGGGGACCGGACAACCGGACAATGACGGGGCGAACAATTTTTTTCGATTTTACGCTCCAAATTATGTACCATACTGGGGGCTTCGATCATCATTTCGCTGGAGATACAGGGTGCTCTGCGTAGGGCTATGCCTGGTCCATTATGGGCGAAAATATTTCAATATTCATTTTTTTTGGGTGTACAATCGATTTCATTTAGTTAAGATATTGATTCCTTCACTGTTTATTCGGGAATATATATTTTTACTTTTGTTTTGCTTTGGTATTATTTGAGGTGAAGTGTAGTTTTCCCTAGTGATATACACATAATGGATCACCCGGTGTTAGGGTGTTCGGGGGATCTGCAACCTTTTCTTGTGGTCAATACAGCGGACACGTACTTGGCTTGGCCCGCCTGCCGCCTGCTTTTCGACATTCACATAAACATATCCATCCATCCACATTTATGTATATCCAATCTACGACATAGTGGATATTGATGTGGATGTGCACTCTCTCGACTCTCGACCTCATCGCATCTCGATTTGGGTTTGGGTCTCGGTCTCCGTCTCTGTCTCCGTCTGGGTCTGTGGTCCGTCCGTTCCGAGTCATGTTGTTTTATAATAGACTACAGCTTTGAAGTTGTTTTGGCGATGACTTCGTCGCTTCATTCTTTTTCCGTTTTCCATAAATTTAAATTATTAATTTTTTAACCACGGATAAGATGACGGCGACGATGATTATGTCGTTTTGTTATTGCTGCCGCTGCTGATGCCTTTGTGCCGTTTTAACGAAATGAGAGTAATTTGTGAATTTTTACCTTTTTTTCATTCTTCGTTTCCTTTCGCCCCCCGCCGCCCTGTGTCTGTTTTTATTGTGTGTGTGTTTCGGGCTTCCCTTGTCCGGATGGACCATGGACCATGGGCCATGGACCAAACAAAGGCAAACCAATTTGACTACAAGCGGCCCAACATCAAAACCGTCGCCATCATGCTCAAAACAAACATGAAACACAACACACACACACACACACAGACACACACAAGAACGAAACCGTACTCCAGCATCAGCTCCAAGTCCAAGTCGAGCTCCTGGACCAGCTCCATCTACAGCGCTGCTCTTTTGGTGGATCCCGTGCCCTCTCCCACACCGCAGCTATGCTGCAAGGCCTGCCCTGGACTCTGGTCTTAATGTTGTTTCAATGTAATGCAACAATAACACTGAGCTCTGACCCAGCCAACAAGACTGATTAGGGCTATGTCCTGACCATGTCAAGGATATGTCTGAAGCACCTGTACGGCAAGGCATGGCATGGCACCCCCCCAAATATGAAAAGGAGAAACATACTGAATGTGTCCCATCCTACAACATGAACAGACAGCTATCTATCTAACTATCTTTCCATATTTTTGGGTATCCATAATATGTGAAAGGATTTAAACGCAAAACGATGACATAGATGGTGCAATACCATCTGTACATTTGTCACATTTTAGACATATGTATAGGTACATATATGAACATATGTATGTATGTACAATCCTGATCCTTTTGGCATCGAAAAAGCCACGGATCATATCACTTTATTGTATACAAAGTATGCAGATATCTGTCAAAGAAAAAGTCAATCAAAGAACTAGTAGGTTTGGTTTAAAACTTGAATTCAATTTTGGAATTTGCAGTGTCACACAAAATACTGTGGATCCACAAGTGATATAGAAAGATATAGAAATCACGACGCTTAGATACTATAAGATATATATATAAACGTAATCCAAAAGTACAAATAAATATATAAAATAAATATATTTATTAGCTATATGTACATATAGAGTGGCGGATCGTATATAGAGTATTGGCACAGCAATACCTTGTCTAACAGTTTGCTGCTGTTCTAAAAGTCCTTCCATTGCATTGCATTGACTTCGTTCTTAGTCGTAATTCTGTTTAACTTTGGTCGCCAAAACGCTTAAATCTAGAAAAATTAGAGACAACGAAATATAAACCATAAAATCTATAAAGAAAATCGTTCACCATATCCGCTGAAATTGTAGAGCTACCGATGTCCATTCCAGGCACATCGTTCAACGGAGTTAAAAGCGCTTCCATTGGGAGCCATTGGGAGTGTCATTTGGCAGCAAATGATAGAAAAAAACCCACAGCAAAATGCCCTTCAAATAGGAAATAGAAAATCCAACATTTGGCCAGGCCTTAAAGTAATTCTTTTCACTTATTTTTGTATGTGTGTGTGTGTTTGGAGTTTTTTCTGTTTTTGTTTGAGGGGTAATCCTTGTGGCTGGCGCAATCATGGCAATCATCTCACATGTTTTGGGGAAGTCATGGGCGGCACTTGACGTGCCCGTGCCCATGCCCGTGCCCGTACCCGTGCCGGTGGAGGAGATGAGACTGACGGCATTTGAACGGCGGGAAGTGGAAAGTGGGTAGGGGGGAGCGGGCAGGTCGGACATCAGTTGAGGCCGCCCTGCGCCATGCGCCCTGGGGGCTGCGGAATTGACAATGGTAATTGAAACGCGGACGACGGTGAGTGCTCTGCTCTGCTCTCTCGATGGAAGCCCCGCTTATCGGTATAAACCACTTAGACCGAAAGTATTTCAATGTGCTGTTAGTTTGTTTCTCTCTGAATTTTTCTCCTCGATGCTCGATGGGGGTTGGGGGAGGGGAGGGATCTCTGGACTTTGTTTTTAATCGCATCAAAATGAAACTAATGCGAGTATTATTATTAGAACGGAAGCAGTCGCATTGGCGTCGCCGCCACGTCCCACAGATGTTGCCCTGGCCAGAGCTTGGGGTTGGAGAGAGTTCAAGTTGGGGGATGGAGGATAGGGATGGGGGCTAATGAGTCGCTCTGAGTGTCGCACGTGCGTCTGCTTTGCTTCTTGATTGCCACTTGCTGCCGTCTTACAGATATCGCAGGCCCAGACCCACACCCAGCCCCAGCCCCAGATCCAGTCCCCTCTTCACTTGCCAATTAAGCGACCCATTAAGTAAATGACCATTCAAGAGCCACATTTTACAGTAAAAACGAGAGGGAACGTTGTGAGCCGCGGCAAAGGCCGCGGCTCTACCTTATACCCGGTACTCAGTCAGTATATATATACATACATATATGAGCCTACGATTTATGAAATTTATTATATGTTCTCAAAAGGGACAAAAATAATATTTAAATTAAAAAAATGAATTTTTGGAATTTTTATACATGTTTCCGATTTTGTTTGCATATGATTTTTACATCTGCTTCTAAATTTCTACATGACATGTATAACTACATATGTATTTGAGACGTACAAGTGTTTAGGACAGTTAGAGAGAGGGAATGAGTCAGCGCTTGGCAGGCGTTGCGTAGCCACTGAAATTTAATTTGTTTCTTCTGGCCATAATATTGATCCGACCTGATCCATACTCGGCAATCTGGTAGATATGGTAATTTTTCGTGATTCTGCGTTTTTGGTTTTCATTTATCTTAAAAATTGTGGATTCCACAGATTTTCGTCTTTTGTGGGGGCGGAAGGGGGCGTGGCAAAATTTTGAAACAAACTCGTGCTGGTTCGGTATCACAGGAGCTTGGATTGAAAGTTTGGTTGCTCTAGCTCTTATAGTCTCTGAGATCTAGGCGCTCATTTAAACGAATAATCAAAGCAGACAGGGTGGCGTGTGAGAGAGAGCGAGAGGGAATGATGACTTTCGAAATGGTTTTCTTCATTGTAGCTATAATAATGATCCGATCTGATCCAGATTCAACACTCTGATAGAAATGGTCATTCTCTATAATTCTGCGTTTTTAATTTTCTCGTATCTTCAACATTGTGTACGCCACAGACTTTCGTCCTTTGTGCGGGCGGAAAGGGGCGGGGCGAAATTTTGCAACACATTTGGAGTAGTGTGAGCACACAGGAGACTGGATACAAAACTTTGTTGCTCTAGCTTAAATGGTCTCTGAGATATAGGCGCAAATGAAGACGGACAGACGGACAGACGGACAGACGGACGGACGGACAGACAGACATGGCTATATCGACTCGGCTATTGATGCTGATCAAGAATATATATACTTTATGGGGTCGGAAACGCTTCCTTCTGGGCGTTACACACAACCGTTATCCCCACAAATCTAATATACCCCTATACTCTTCGAGTACCGGGTATAAAAACCTCATCGATGGGGGGGATTCCTTAACGCAGAGATCCCATGCCCAATGGCTCGAATCTATGAGGCCCCCAAATTTCTCCAGGAAACAATTTCGAATTAATGATGCCCCGTGCGCCTTAGTCTTGCAACCACACACCTCTTGTAACAGCAGCGCAGTTGCAGATACATTTACATACTCGTATGTATGTACATATGTATGATGTACATATGTAAATATGTACATTCCAATCCGCCTACACAATACTGTGGCTGTTAATGCCAATGCATAAAAGTGAATGAATGATTTTGCAGGCCTCTCTCTTTCTCTCTCCCTCTCTGAATCCTAAAGTGCGTGTAAATTCCACAACTGAATCCGAATCCGATTCTGATTTCGATTATCCGTGGCAGCAATATGAAGCTGCATAGAGGGGCTTTCGTTGGCCAACAAACAATGGAGATTATGTTGGCACTTCGGGCCCGTTTAGCTCTTCGATTTTGCAGCTTAATTACGCTTCGGAAATCCTTCGAAATTTCAACTCTACTGAAATGACTTTGGGACTGCCATGCAAATAGAAAAATGTCTATGCAATGGGTTTTGCATCTGATAGGAGTAGGAGTTTTTTGGATACTTAATACAGGACTGAATCCAGGAAGAACAAAATTACATTCTCAAGAGCCCCCAAACGACAGGCTATCTTCCTCATCAATACTCTTGATCCGATAACCGATTTGATCGATTTCGTGGTGCGATAATGAGGTTTTTTTTATCCCAGATTGGTAGCCGTTCCGTTTTATTGAAGCTCCAAATATTGAAGCTCCACTAATATCGCCTTCTCAACCCGAAATGAACAATGCGTTTATCTACAAGAATGTCCATTAAAATAATTACGAATACACACAATAAATATTATAAATAGATTTAAATTCCCTCTAGCTCATGGTTCGAGTGGCTCCTCTTTTATTTGTGCTCTTTGCTTTTCCCACTTGGATGGGCTGGATGGGCTGTGCAGAATAATATTTTATGGGTTTTCTGGTAAAATGAGCTAAAAACCAAATCCAAATCTCCCCATTCAATGCTATGACATTAGCGAATCATTGGCGGCTCCAGTACACTGCATCCAGTGTACATCGTTCCACGAGGAGTGGGGTGGAGTGGAGTGGAGTACTACTCGCCTGTGCATATGCAGGGTAAATTGATTTTGAGAATTTCTCGCGCGTGCATTTGTTTATCCCTTCAAGCGTTAAGTGAACAACAGCGCTTAATGATCGGCACCCAAGGAACAGGAACGGAAACGGGAATGCCAGCAGAAGTAGCAGTGGCAGCAGCAGGAACAAAACTTTTCTTCCAACTTCTGGCCGCCTGCAATTATGACTATTTGCATTGCACATTACACATTTCACACACTGCCAAAGCGACTGGCTCCACACAGCACCCAGCACACACTACAGGGCAGGACAGGGCAGGGCATAGGAATCGACTCAAACCACTGCACCGAAAAGCAGGCATGGCATATCGTCTTCAGTACTCTTGCCAGGGAAGGCAGGCATCTGGTGGTGGCCTTTGGTTTGCTGACTCTGTGCTAAGTAGCTAACAGGGCTCGTTGGTTGGGATTGGGGTTGGGGTTGAGGTTGGGTTTATAAATACACACATACTATATTCACACTTTCACGTTCGAATTGAGCTAATTGAAACGTATCTGCATAAACTGGCAAATCGGCAACTGCCCTCGCCGCAGCAGCTATAAGCCAGCAGCCAGCAGTTGGCAGCCCGCAGAATTCTGTGGTCTGTGTCTCGCGGTAAAAGTCAGTGTCATGGTCGTCGTGCCCGCCCCACCGCCTCCTACTCCTACTGTCCGCTCCCACAGCCAGTGTTCATCCAGTGTCCTCTGGCATGGCCAAGACACAAAAACACTCGTAAAGCTCACATGGCTGTATACCCACTAGCATTTCCTATTTGTGGTTGGCTGCCAAACGAGCAGCGAGCCACGGACAGCAGAGAGAACAAGGAACTGCATGTCGAACAAGACACAAAAACTAAAATAGAATCTAACATTTGATCAGATCTGAGATCCAGAGATACAGTGAACTCAGGCAAACCGGTTATGATCTTAGCGAACGCGATCGTTCGACTTAATTGATATTAATCTGCAAATTAAAGGTGTTTCCACATCAAATAAATTCTAATTATATCGAGAAATGTCTCTTTAATCTGTAATCTGTCATGCGAAATGTTCAGAATTATAATAATGTTTAATCATCATAATGTTTAATTCATGCCATTCTTAGATCCATTCGGAAGCATTGCTTTCAGTTCCTTTTACCGCATGCATTGCCATAAATATATACTCCTCAATACTCAACCCCATTCCCATCCCCAGCCATTGAATGATCCATGAAGATACATTGCTGACAGATGGGTTGTGGCTCTGTGGCTAACCCAAATAAAGTCCTGCAGCAAGATCGTAAATTGTGAATGGGTGTTGGGTTTTGCTGGTTGGTGGTTGGGTTGGGGGGCAATAGATATTGACTTCGACATCGACATTGGTATCGATGTTGGTATCGCCAATCGCCATCGCCATCGACAATCACCAGCGACAGCGACTGCGGCAATCCATCGCCAGTTACCACAGCAGAGGGAGAGAGACAGACTCTATGCATATGGATCACTGCAGAGGCGGATCCAACAACGGCAGCGGCAAAAGCTCGAGTCCAAGTCGAAGTCGGAGTTGGAGTCAGAGTCAGAAAAGCCAAGAAGAAAAACCAAAAGAAAAACACATTCGTCCTCTAATCAGAAAAGCAGCGAGCGGTTCGGTTCGGTTCGGTTTGCGATGTGCGAGAGCGTGACTAAGTACGACTCCGATTCGGACTCGAACTCGGACGAACAGTACCTAGAGCTGTAGCTGGGAGCTGGCTTACAGTCACCCTCTGCTCTCTCCCTCTCACTCTCTTTCTTTGCTAGGCTTTGGCTTTGGCTGTGGCTTTGGCTTGGCTCCACCTGCTCCACTCGACGGCCGTTCGTTGCATTAATAGCGAAGCAATCAGGGCGTTGCAGAAGCGAGCGCGAAGATCATAACGAACGGTTTAAATACAATATATTAAATGGATTTATTATGCCGAGAGATTGCGCCGCGGCCGTTGTCTTTCGACCAGTTACACTCGGAGAAATTAGATAAACTAAATTGATTAATTCTTTGGCTTAAAGTTCATCTGCATAAACATCACGCAGATATTATTATTAAAGGATCTATCCACATCAAAGATAAATCTTTTTACTCTTCGAATTTCAACTAAGAAATACATTTTAAAGTGAAAAATATTTTAAATAAAATAGAAATCTTTACTTACTATTTAGGAGTTTTCATTACAGGAGTATCAAATAGCATTCTAACGAGAGCCGGGCTGAATTTTCTCTCAGTGTGTCCAGTGGTACGCTCCAATGGTCGTGTACCCATAGAGCGCGCAGTGGCCAATGACTATCGCCGCGAAGATGGTTGTCGTTGTCAGCTGGGGCTGCGGCTGCGTCACTCATCTGTAGGAGGCCAGGCCCCAGCCCCTCAGCCACCAACCCCCTGTTACTGCCACTGCCCCATCCATTGGGCAGTGGCCCTGCTACCGCCGTCAGTCAGTCAGCGGCCACTATGATTTCGTAGTCGCAGTTATTACTCTGCCTAGTCGCAATTAAAGCCTCAACAGCACCAGCAAAAATGAACACAAAAAACTAAACTAAAAAAAAATTAAAAAGAAAAAAAAACAACAGAAAACAGAAGAGAAAGAAAAACCTAACGTCTCTGGCTCTGCAGTTGCCGTTTGTTTCATCGTCCTCAGTGAACACGCGCATAAATTTTTACTTAATTAGATACGTTGGAAAGGAATGGGACGGTACGGGATGGTCTGAAATGGTATGGGATGGTATGGAATGGTTCGGGTTGAACCTGGGCTTGGGATGGTATGGTATGGTATGGGGGGCAAAAGAAACGCTATACCCATTACATTACCTACCCTATCATTGGCATGTCGGTGGCAGCTCGACCAATCCAATCCGCTGCTACTGGCCAGCAGTGTCTTTGCCTCACACACACACACACACACACACGAGTGTATTTGGATATATAGATTCCCAGTCGGATCTGCCGTGATTTCTACTATCTTCAGAGAGTTAAGGACTCCCATTCAGAGGTTTGAAGGAGAACTCAGTTTGGGTTGAAATGGATTAAAGTATACTCTTGGTACTCCAGTTCTATTAAGTCCACAACTTTGGTTGGGGAGTATGAGTTACTGATCGTGCAAATCCTACATTTTATAGTTATATAGCTATAGTTTGCGTATAACTGAAAGGATCTTAACTGATTTTAACTGTTCATAAACTAAGGGATTCCTTTTTGGGCAATCAATTTAAGATTTCTCTTTCAGCTTCGTTCATAAATTTTTAATCAAAACTTCACGGACTACCTAGGAAGGACCTACAATGTATCTAAATTCTCATTTTGAACGTGTCTGTATTGGGGTAAGATTTGAGCGAGCCATAAACTGGGATTTGCAAAATTGGGATCTCTTTCGAGTGGCCTAAACAGCCACTTTGCCCATCATTTTCGAATAAAAGCATCGCACAACAATACGGATGCTGGCAGGAAATCAACTTTCAAATGCCACAATGTATGTGTGTGGTGGAGTCTCTCATTTGCTTTCTGTCACAATGGAGAGCTTATAATAATTTAAATACACTTGAATACATCATAAATAAATCGCAAAGAAAAGTAGACCTCCTTTAATATGTTTAGTTGATATCTGAAGGAACCTGTTTGATCCAATTGATGGCTTCTTTCAATGTCTACACAGTTCCCTGGATGGTTCTCAACGGTGGGAACCATTGCAAAAGAGCTCCCCATCGAAGGATGGGATTGGGGACACACACACGCACTACCTGAAAATTTCCATATATGTACACACACACACACACAGACAGACACATATGGGACTTGTCAGGATATCAAATACTAAGTACGTGAAAGAAAGAGAGTAGAAATAGAGAAAAAACAACCACCGCCAGGGGATTGCCAGCCAGTTGATGTCCCAAAACATAGCATATCCTTACTCTGTTCTGCCCTCTCCTTCCGTGCCCTCTCCTGCCCTGCCCCGAGTTGCGTAAGTGTCTAAACAATGGAGGAGGCCAATGGCAATGCACACAATGAGAAAACGCTTAGGTACAATACAAACAATATGCCAAGTACTCGTACTCCATACTCCATACTCCATGCTATGCTGCCATTCTGCCTGTCTGGATGCGAATTCTGAGTTCTGAGTCCTGAGTCCTGAGCCCTCTCTGAGTCTGTTACTGAGCCTCAGCCGGGGCCTAAGGAAAGGCCAGAGTGATGGCAGATGGCGCTGACCCTGGTAATACTTAGACGTAGCTGTGTCTTCCACATTGTGCTCGTCATTAGGGCCACGATGCGATGACGGCTGCTGCTCCTTCTGCTTGAGTAACGGATCGCGGGCTAGTATTGGGATTTCTATTGGAAATTATGACAGCATAATAATGCCGAGGCAGCGCAGGGCAGGGCAGGGCAGGGGTCGTTCCTGATGATGGCCTCAGCGATGATTACACAATATTTATTTACAGAAATTATTATCATTTATGAGAGAAGGCCATGCCGTCTGGCGAGCCATTGTCTGGCCTGGCCTGGTCTCTCATCGGTTCATCGGTTCCATTCAAGGAGGGGGTTCCGTCGTTCAACGCTCCTTCTCTTTTTAGATTGTTTTTTGGAATCGAGACAGTTGCTTCCTTGATTGAGTCGCAGCCTGTCTGTCTGCCAATTGTTTGCCCAAAACAGGATACACACGGAACGGAGTAAAACAGCATACAACATCGAATCTCAATGGGTTCCATTATAATCGCATTTAAGAGTCTCTCAGTAAAATTGCACTAATCTTAAATTTAAAGTTAGTTGCCACAGCCACAGCAACAGCCCTGATATGATATGATATCTTTCTCTGGGATCGCTGATTGACAGCGAAACCTCAATCTACCAAAAGGAAATATCATCTCTCTACCATTCAAAAGTATCATATTTTTGGCGGAGAAATTTATTCACAAGTCAAATTCAACATCTGTATAGGGGCGAAAGGAGTTCCGCAAACATTTAGGATTTTTGGTATAATTCCTAATTCGAATGTAATGGATATTACGCAGTCTTCAGAACAGATGGCGGAACAGACAATATGGCGATGCAAGATATTTTGCTATATATGTGCAATCCTTGTCCGGCAAAACACATCCTTTAGCTTGGGCCGCTTGCGACCTGCTCACACGCATATTTTCGTTATCCTTGGTCTCTTTTGCTCTTTTATTTCACAATGAAAATCTTCTAAGATACAATCACCTCCTTAATATACATACATATGTATGTACATACGTTCTTTATAGAAGCCCACTTCGTGTTAGACTACTGTACGACAACGATCACCCAAGAGGAGGCTGATAACCGTCTGTGGATGGACCTGGACCCACCCTGACGCATGCCCCATGCTGTGCGACCTTTCGCCGTCTCGCTGGGCTGCCCTTGAGCCTTTTGCATTGCCAAGCGATTATCAATTCATGGCCTGCGACGTTATTATCTGGCGAAAAGCTAAAGCTACAAAAACTATATACATATATACTTATATATATACATACATATATATATATATATAGTTACAGTCACAGCTGCAGTCGCGATCATAATGTGAAATGAAAAACGCTGAATGGGGTATGGTTTAGGGGGGGATTGAGGACGGGCAGGGCGGGTTGTTGGGCGGTTAGGAATGTTATGTAAATTGAACTTGAAAATCGCTGAGACAATGGCAAAGGTTTTGAATATTTCTCTCGCTTAATGAGAAGACGGCAAGGAGGCGAACGCAAATAATTCTCCCCCACCCGCCCCCGTTAGAGCCAGCGCGCACTTGGAGTTACGTGAAAAGCTCGACTCGGAGGAGGTGACTTTGGCGGTGACGGTTGTCGGTGGCGCATAAATTATTCAACAGCTGGTTGGCTGGCCGACCGACCGACCGATCTGGGCTGGCACTGGGTATAAGGTATAGGTATAGGTCTGGGTCTGGGTCTGGCCTCGGTGTTCGGCCCTCGTTCCGTTCCGCATTGACGACGCAACGCAACGCAGATCTTGAGATCAAGCTCTCGGGTAGGGCAGGGCAGGGCAGGGCAGGGCAGAGACCTACCTCTGTATCTGTGTGTCTGTGGCTGTGTCTGGTGGTCTCTCTGGTGCGCTCTTGGGTACTTTCTGCTCTGGTTAGGGGCGTGGGTAGTGTCTTGGATAATGTCATATGCATACGCGTGTGTGCAGGCAGATATTTGCTCCAGCTTTAGCCTCAACTGAAACTGAAAATCATTCATTTACTCCTCATGTGTAAGAAGCTACTATGGGGATGGGGGAGGGGGACAGGTAGAGGCATGGCATGGGCAGGTGCCGCAGGGTGTCGTCTCTCTTTCTGTTTGTGTGTGTGTGTGTGTGTGTGTGTGTGGTGTGTGTCGTCGTGAAAATTGCTCTGGGAGACCGAAAAATTTGAATCGTCCCCAGCATTGTTATGCAAATGATGTCGCTTGACACGCAAACGCCAAGCCAGTGCTACCGCCGACGACGACGACGACGTCGCCACCGTCGCCGTCACCGTCACCGTGTTGTCGCGGACAGATCTCTTTGTTGTTGCTGCTGCTGATGGTGCTACCTCCGGCGCGGCGCTGCGATTGCGATTGCATATTATGCGACAGGGCCACAAATGTTCCACTGGGCAAGCTCAGGCCATCAGCTCTACCATCTCTCGCTGTCTCTGTCTCTCTCTCTCTCTTTCTGCCATCTCCCAGACAAATGTCAACGCACAGCAGAAATGCTTTCGCATGACAGCAGCTCATTGCCTCCAGAACGAGAGGGAGACGAAGAATGGGACCGCGAACCAGACCTACAGAGAACTCCGCAGTTCTCTGGGATACTTCTGGCATACCCGACTGGCATACGTACGTACGTATCTGCTGGGGTCCATAAATTCATATGCATTTAAAAACTCCTCTCAGACATCAGACAAACGCGTCATGCATCCATGCATCCTTGGGGCAGAGTTTTGTGAATTGGTTTTGGTCTATGATGGATTTATTGTTGAGTTAACAAGTGCAAATAAATTGTTCAGTTAAAATGCCTAATATATCTTTGATATTTACAGATATTTCAGGTATGCATACACCTGAATACATATACATACATACATACATATATATATACATATATATATATATATATATGTATACCCATCCCAACGTCATCTTTGAAACATCTTAAATACTTCTATAAACTATTTAAAATGATTGAGTCGTAGTTTTCTTATTTCTTTATTGTTTTCCAAATGCTTATCATTTGTTTATTGATCATCTAACTGTATTTGTGGGTGGGGGGGTGGCTGATTGTCAAATGGAGCCTAAAACAATTCCAGTTATCTGTTTTTTGTGGCCTACGGCTTGGTGCCCGGCTTCGCTCCCAAAGACGCGGAAACCCCATCATCTGTGATCGGATCTGGGGCCTAGGCTTAATGTGCATCGCACACGCACCAATTAGCTGGAAAGTTTGTCGAACTGCGAATGGGAGTAGATTTGTAAATTTGTATGTGTGCCTCTATGCCTGTGTGTGTGTGTTTGTGTGTGTTTGTGCGTTGCTTGGGCATTTAATGAAGCCGCGTCATGCATGGGGGGAACCCATGCCACAGTCCACAGTCCACATTCACATCCCCATCCCCATCCCCATCTTCATTCCATTCCTAATCGTTCAGCATCCCATTCCATCCCATCCCCCCATGTGGGCTCCCTTTAATCTGTTCCACGGCATGACTGATTTCTGTGTGTGGCAAGAGCCGAGCAGAGGCATGCTGAGTGAAGAAGGAGCACCGATCGGTGATCTATTGCATTCGATCTTCCTGCTTATATGTCACGTGACCACAGACAAGAGGCTGTAATTAGCGATCAGGGTCTGGGCCATTGCCCATTGCCCATTGCATGACATTTGGGCACGATGAATGATGCCAAATGAATGCCACATTGCTGAGGCTGCCACACCACACACCGCTCCGCTCCACTCAGGTGCTGCGTGTTCGTTAAGATGCCCCCACCGATAAGAGTCGGCAAACAATTTTCGAATTGTAAACAATTTGCGATGGTGTGTCTGAAAGTCTAGTCCCAGTTCCAGTCCCAGTCCCAGTCCTGGTCCCAGTCCAAAACCCAGTTCAGGTCTCATCCCGGACTCAAGCTGTGGTGGCCAAAGAGGAGGCAATGGAGTGGTGGCGAGTGTGAATTTGACTCCTCAGCATGCACTCAGTCCACTCACAGATCTCTGCTGATTCGTTAATTAACCGGATTTGTGGCAAACGTTGGCCAAAAACTGTCAGGCCAAATGACCAGCGATTTTAGACGCTCAACGTTCAGCTCTACGTGCTCTCAAATGGGGACACTCCCCCGAGTGAACGAACCCCTTCTTCTGGGCTTCCAAGGAAAGGCTAGTTCTTTGGCTACAATTGAATAGAATTCAATATAGAATTTGTGTATATTTTTTATAATAAATATTCCCAAATTGTTCGGTTCTAATGGAAGTCTTAAATATGCGTTACCATAATATCAAATCTCTTTAATTTTGCACTATTTTGATCACACAAAATAGTAAAATGTTTTGGTGTATGGGTTGTTTTTTTGGGGTCATTCCTAGTACATACAGGTGCAGGCCTAACCTCCACTAGGGCCCCGCCACTCCATACTCCACACTCCAAACTCCACACTCCACTTCTTCCACCTCTGCTGCCGCTCATAACGACGTTGATGATGATGCCGAACGATAACGATGATGCCAAAATGCAGCTTGCGTGATTCCATGCCCCCATCCAGGTCCCGATCCGATGCACCAGTAGCCTGTAATAAGAACGCTCAAGAAAAACCAAGCTCTGGCTCTCATATACCATATAGCATATAGCCTCTATGGGATGGCCAGGGCCATCATAATCAATGCCGTCATCATAGACAACTTGGCCAGGCCAGACCAAGCCAGGCCAGGCCAGGGCACGATTGCCGGGTCTGGTCCGAGCCAGTTCCCTGGGCAAAATGTCTCCCGCATTGTGGGATCGGACTCCTCGCCGCCTGCTGCCTGCTGCCTGTTGCCTGCCGCCTGCTGCCTGCCATTGACAACTGTCTGCGAATGCTCCTCTGCAGCAGCAGCCTCCGCAGCGACGTCCAGCGACGACGACTGCGAACTCTGAAGCTGATGCTGAAGCTGGGAAATTACATGTCTTCGTATCTAAACGCACATTAACCATCGCGTTCGCCAGAAGAGTCGCCAGAGCTTCCCCAGAGCGTGTCCAGAGAGTCCCAGGTCCCAGGTCCAGATCCAGGTACCATTTTGTGGGGACCAAGGACAGGGAGAGGGACAGAGACAGGGACAGGGCATTTTCCCTCTTTCCTTACTTTTCTTATTTAATTTCGATCGATCACTTAAAGAGTACGAATAATAAAAAATTGCAGGAACATGCCGCGGGCCCACAACTTGGTTGTGGGTTCCCTTTTTTCTTCCTTTTCCTCTCTTTTTGCTGTTGTTTGCAGATAACACAGATACTCACACACACAAACAGACACAAATTCTAGAGGTTTTAGTGGGGCTCTGAAAAGTGTTTATATGGGAAGACAAGTCGAGGGTTCGCTGGCGGCAAAGGGTTTCGAATTAAAGAGCATTATCATAGCATTGGCTATCGGTTAAACGGTTAAGGCATAGTCCCGTCTGTCGTGGGGATACATATCTGAAAGTGATACGAGAGCTGCTGCTGTTGTAGGAGGCAAATATGTTGCAGTTCAGTGAACCTTTGATAGAAGTACGACAAAGTTATCTCTAAAATACAAATTATAGTTGGGCATTTTCACTAGATCTTAACACTCAATATAATCCACATTTTCCATCACAATCGTTGGCGATCGATCAACGATCAACGCTTAAAAATTCCAATTCCAATTTGCATTCTGAACGATCGTCAGAGGCCCGGAGATTACATCGGATTTGTGACGGTCATGCGTGGCATTTGAACTTTTTGCAGTCCCCAAAGCCAGGCCGGCCGCTGCCTGTCTGTCTGCCTGTCCCCGGCCTGCCTGCCCCACATGTGGCACTCTGTTCTGTGATTCTGTGATTCTCCGATTCTGCGATGGCCAATGGCCAAGGCATGTGGAAATCAATTAAGCGAGGTTCTCACGATCGACAAGTGACTGGAGTCAGAGTTGGAGTCGGAGTTGGAGTCGGAGTCGGAGGCGCAGTTGTAGGCAAGGCAGATGCTTCCACAGATATACTCGCATGTAGGCTTACGTTTGTGAGGAATATTTACTGCCTATCGTATGATAGGTATATGCCAGCTATGCCTGGACACATCCTTTATTTCCTTTCACTTTCACTGACAATAGCCATGGTTGAATATGTGGCAATGAAATAATTTATGCCTTGGCTTTGTGTAACGCCCATACATTTCTTTGGTGCACTATTTTTTCAGTTGAAAACCCCAAAGAGAGCATTTAAAAGCCACTCGCAGACCCGTAGACTCTCTCGTATGAGAGAGGACTGAGATTTGCATGAAGGCATGCACGCCCTATGCATTTTAGAAATGTCAGTCAAAGCGCGTTTTCCAGCATCTAATAACTCTAATATTAATACTCTATATGGGAGGGAAATTGTAGGTATCTCCGACTAGCTACTGTTACAGTATTATTTGTAATGTTGGAAAAGTTTATGGATATATTTATCCTAGTATTCACTTGTGGTTTGAGCATTATGTATATATTCCCCTTTCGATTGCCTAAAGTGGGTGGCGGCTCAATGCGATGCCATTCGATTCGATTCGGATTCGATTGGGAGCCAGGCCAGGTGCAAAGCTTCCTAAAGCCAGCCCAGTCGAATGGCATTATCGGTGGAAGTCATCGAAGTAAAGGAGGAGGATGTGGCGGAGGCGGAGTAGGCTAGGACCTGGGCCTCCAAGTGCAGTTCCATGCAGCTGGATTGAATGACCCGCGGCAGTTTGAATTTCCGTCTGGACCCGATCCATCGATAGCATCTGCAGGGATCCGCCGCACATTGACTTTGCTCTTTCGCTGTTCGTTTGCTCTCTGCCTGAGTTTTTGACGTGTAAACCAAATCACATCAACTGCGCTAGTAGTGGTACTTGTAGTGGTATGGTCCTGGTCCTGTTCCTGTTCTCAGAGTCCTCAGGGAGGCCACAAAAGGCTGCAGAATTGCAGTGAAAGCAAGCGTTGTGCGGGTCACTAATCGCCTCTTGTCAGGTGTATTGTAGGTGTCGTCACGGCGCAGTCAAGTGGCTGAGGATTGACTCGAGAGACGGAATGTGACTCGACTGGGATTGGGATTGGGACCCACGACAAATGACAGAATCCCGCCATTGTTGCTGTCACCGTTTTGATTGGGATCTCGGGGGTGTGTACACTTCAAGAGCCCTGATCTCACACGCAGACACACAGAGTGAACCCGGCAGTCCTGGAGTCCATCCTGATCCTGCAAATGTTTGGCTTCACACAAAGGGGGATTAAAACATAAAACGCTCATGACGGCAATTCTCTCAACACAAAAGTGAGAACACAGGGAACAGAGGACTGAGAGGACAGGACAAGGGCACAAATTCCACAATTTCATTGTTTTGCCAGCCTCGCTGGCGCATCCTTTTGCCTTTGGTCCTGCCCTGCCCTGCCCAGCCCTGCCCTGCTCTGTCCTGTCCTGCCCATGGGCTGGCAAATGGTTCAGGTTCAGGTCTGCGAGTCAAGTGCGCAATCCCGCAAGGTGACATCGCTAAAAATGAGCAAAAGAATCGGGCAAAAATAAATAAATAACACAACGAAAAAAAATGCTGACTAGATGGAGTGCCCTTGTCCCTCACTCTGAGTGTCATTTAAGATGCCTCTCTCTCTCTCAAAGGGAATTCGTGAGATGCACTCCACACTCCACACTGTACTCGACACTCTTAACTCGAAAGCGATAAGTTTTCTCAGCAATTGGCAAATTTACGAGCATAATGATTGAGGAGAACTTTCGATAAGAACCGAAACGCACTTCCGACACGACCCGTCACGATTTACAGTGGAGTCGACTTGGCCCACTGTGCATTAACGGTGGTCAGCGTTGGTATTGGGATTGGCAGCCGGGAGTCGGGAGCCAGGGCCAGGGCCAGGGCCTGGAACGTCAATTAAAATTAACAGAAGATAAATTAATTGCCGGCACGGCTGCTCTAATTGTGCTTAATGTGGAACCGATAGAGAGTCCCGAGAGACAATGGGCGCAATTCTGATAAGCGATTAAACGATTAACCGATAACCGCGAATAGGCCAGGGCTAGGCTCTCCTCGCCATCAGGGTGGGCTCTGTCCCCCCGTCCCCGTATCCGTCCCCGCACGCATTCACGTTCGTGTTCATTAGAGTTTTTTTTCTGTTTTTTTTTTGGGAGCGTCAGATGACGCTGACAGCTCTCGACCACGATCCGTGTGCCATGTGGGCAAGAAGTTTTTGGCCAGGGTCCGAGTCCGAGTACGGGTACGGGTCCAAGTCCTGCCTTGAGGGTCAACTCAACAACTGTTGACCGCAGAGACCGACCACAGAAGACCACGATGCCCATTGAATGTAATATTTGTCATGGTCATTATGAGTTATAAACGATATTTTGATCCCTAATCACTTTTCCAAAGGCAGAGAGAAAGGGAGAGAGAGGGACACACGGCAACACACACACACCTCAGGGAGGAGAGACACTCCACAAGCTGTCAACGCATTCGTTTCACGTGTTACCAAATGTCTGTGTCCCGATACCGATCCCAGTCTTATTACCCATACCCATACCGATACCTTTTCCCCTGTCCCTTTCTGCCATGTCCCGTCCTGCCAGCCCCCGCGACAGTAGGACACATTTTCTTTGTCTGTGTCGTTGTCGTCGTCGTCTGTGTCGTCGTTGTCGTCGTCGTCGTCGGCGGTGGCGGTGGCGGTGGAATTAAAGGAACAATTGTTGTAGCAAGGGCAATTATAGATTATCACCTTCTCTCTCCCGCACCTTGGGTGCAGAACCACAGGCTTACCAGTGTGTGTGTGTTTGTATGTGCGTCGGACCTTCCGACCATCGAAAAAGAACCATAAAAATGACACCACATTGTTTTATCTTTATCGCATAATTGCGGTCAATTCTCTCTCGACCATGGCTACACTACACTAAGAGAAATTCTGGCGGCAAAAGTTGCAAAAATTCGAAATTACAAAACAGAAATTTTCATATAATAATAATACAATAATTCTCACAAAGAAATAATCGTAATTATCGGTAAGAATAGTTTCATATATTTAAGCAAATATGGGTCTCCCACTTTTCAAGATTATATAAAACTTATTTATCTAAATAAAACAACCAACAGATTTTCTTTAAAGATATCTATGCATTTGTTATATAATTATGTAAATATTTAGCCCTAAAGGACTCGTTCTATCTGTTGTATTTTATACACAAAATGGTTATCAAATGTATAAAATTTGTCATAAAGTCACGCAGAGATTTCCCAAATTGTAGTAAATGTTTCTCTCAGTGTATCTCTGGACCCGACTTGGCATGATTTCAATACTTCTCCCTTGTACCCGTCCCCGACCCTGTCCGCTGCTGTGGCTGTGGCTTCGGTTTCGGCTTTGGCTTTTGATCATTTGCCATGGCTACAATACATTCACTAGCCTCTCGATAGCGTCTCCTCTCCAGCAGCGGACATGGGACGTTCCCCCACATTAGAACGCGGCAAGGTGAAGGTGAAGGGGCAGCAGGGCGTTGACCAAAGAAGGGGCGGAAAGCGTAGAGACAGAGAGACAGAGAGAGAGAGAAAGAGAGAGAGGAAGAGCGGAGAAACATTTATCTTCTTGTCACAAATTAACGCTCTTGAAAATGTACAAATCGAACAATATGCCTTTCTATTTCGTTTCGTTTCGTTACGTTTCTCCCATGCCCATTCTAGTTCTCATTCTCCTCTCCTCTCCTCTTCTCGTACTCCCATTTCTATTTCCCATATCCCACATCCTATTCTCCCATTCTGCTCAGCCCCCAAAGGTGTATTTCCATGGTGGGGCGGAACAGGGCTGAACATTTTGGTCAACAAGAGACAGAGAGACAAAAAGAGAGAGGGAGAGAGAGTGAGAGCTCCGCTAAGATCTGGGTGGCAGAATTCCTCAGAAGCATCTACGCGAATGAAAGCAAAGCCAACAACGGATTTAATGTTGTGCAGGAGTCGATTCTCTGGAATATCATTGGAAAAGAAGAGGCTATTAAAAACTATACAAAAATTCATTCAATTTATAAAAACAAAGCCCCATTCAAAGACACACATATTTTCTACGGAAATATTCTAGGATTTGAAATACTCTCCAAGAAATACTTTCCTAAAAGTCTTATACAAATTCTTTATTAATTAGAAACGTTTTACTTGCTGTACAGATTTAGATATATGTATATAGATATAGCCAGATACAAACTGAAACATAGATTTGTAAATATCAGAGAAAACAAAAAAAAATGTATGTAAGGAGCCTTTCCGGGGAGGTTGGATACTTGGGTCGAATCCAAATACGCGACTAGAATTCCAAAGATTGTGCAAAATTGTATTCAAATTCGAAATAAATAAAACCTATGACAGACGAACTTTTGATCTTCTTATAGCGAAGATTTATTTCCCTATTACGAAAATAATAGTAAAAATGTATATGGGGAAGTCCCGGAACTATAAATTTATGCATGCTTCCCAAACCAAAAATTAATATTTATTTTAAAGCAGAATAAACTTAAAAACAATTTCAGTCCATCGATAATAGTTTGAAACTATTAACTAGATCAAGATCTGTACGTATTTATGGTACTTCTAATCCAACAGAATTATCTTAAAGAGTTCTTAGCATTCTTATCACAAGAATATATTTACTTTAAGACATGGCTAAGAGCTCTGAAATCCTCAAGTCTCGCCTTTCCATTCTCCTCGAGTCTCCTAGAGTGGTGCATGCGTGGTCCTCTTTGGATAATGGATGTGTAGAGCATTACCCATCTCCAATCATATCTAGATGATGCCCGGCAATTTCTCATAGTTAAGGCAGAACCAAAGCCAAAACTCTGTATGCGAAAGGGGGCGTGGAGTCGCACGCCCAAGGCCCCCACAATGTATGGATGGAGTGAGTGTTGGGAAGCACCTCGAAAACTGGTTCCACACACACACACACACACACACGTTCATAAGAATCTTTTACACTCCCAGTACCCCCCGACACACCCCACACACCCACCAACCAAAAACACACACAAACATCATCTCTGGGGGATTTCTTTAGCTGCAATTTGAGCCGCGACCTTGACGCACATACACATGTGCAAGTGTGTGTGTGTGTGTGTGTGAGAAGGGGGTGTATCTGTGTGTGTGCGGTGTGCGATTAGCATATATACATATACTGATTATAAACGTAATCATAATTCCCTGTCAAATTGTTTTCGGCTGCCCTGGACGGAGTGGAGTGGAGTGCCGTGGAGTGCTGCAATAAAATTGGGAATCTCTGTAGGTTGTAGGTATCCTCTGACCCATGCATCCAAAAGTACCAACTGGACCGCCTTGCCTGCACTGCTTAGCCGACTCTAGTATCTCACCGAACGTGTGCCACAGCGTAAGCGAGAAAGCGAGAGAAAAAGAGACAGTTAGACGAAGAGCGAACGAGCGAGCAATAGAGTGGCGGCTCTCTCTCTTCGGGCCATGCGCAGCCATCCGTTCGCCGTTCGACCAATGTGCTGGGAGTAGGTGCACCTGGGATGGGTGATGGGTGATGCGAGGGGGCGATAGGGAGGCCTGCCGCCTATGCCGAGTGTGTGGGTGGATGGGAGCAGGCGACACATTTTCATGTGTCACATGGGGGCCACCGTCCGCCCCCATCTGCCCTCCCACTTGCTGCCCTCTTCCTTCCACAGCGACCACGAGGATTACCGCGCACTCTGTCGGGCCTTGCCTTGCGGGCGTGTGTGGGGGAAAGGGAGAGCTCTACGTGGCACGAGTGTTGATTGCGGGCGGGGGCTGCGGAGAGGGCCGTGGGGCAGGTGCCTAGATTACGATTTGACCCACACCCGTACCGTATATCCGTAGAACCGTTTACGGATGCACAGAGAACTTCGTTCGGCAATAAGAACACAAACACACACACACACACTTGCCCAGAAACACACATACAGATGCAGATAGAATCACAGATTCAGATACATACATATGTACAAACATAGAGAATAGATAGAAATGGTATGCATTTGTATGGCACATAAGAGTATCTGGCAGATACATGACCATTTACTTGTACATATGTCCAATAAACAAAGTCTGTCTACAAATCCAAGAACACAACCAGCACACACGCACACCCCCACACCCTCACAGATGAAGATACACAGAGGTACAAATGCAGATACAGATACATATGTATTTAGCAGATGCGTTTATTTGTATGCAATTGACACTTGCTTTGACTGCAATGCAATTTCCCATTCATGTTTCGTATCTTTGAGGTTGAGATTGGATAAAAGACAAATTGATTGCCAGAGCTTAGAGGGGAACAGGGGTATAGGAAGGTAGCAAATTCACCAAAGTTATAGATACAGATACATTTTTATGTATGTATATACATATGTATGTACATATATTCATGTGCAACCGAAGCTCCGATTTCTGATTTAGATACAAATATAAACGGATCGATGGCAAACTTTCTATTTTCATTTTTTTAAACAAATTTGAGTGCACAATGAATGGCAACAGATACAGATACAATGGACAAATAAATACATATGTACATACCTAGATGTGCAGATTTCGATGCAGATATTAAATATATATCATAGATATGTAGATTATTGCATTTTACATACAGGTTTAAAAATGCCTGTGCTGGATGGATACAAATTCCTTTTTAGATACACATACATATGTATGTACATACATATGTACGTGCACAGCGAAACTCAAACTAAAGATATCAAATGTAATAGTTAGCAATTGAATATTTAAGGCATTTATACTAATAAAGGAATGTTTACGAAATTTAAGATATTTTTAAGATGTGTAAAACTGCTTTAATCTTTAATATCCAATAGAAAATACTCTGATAAAGATAGATACATACATACATATGTATGTACTATATGTAAATATGATTACAGTGAATGCTAAAAAAATATCCAGCTTCTTTACATAGTTTTACAAATGAATCTGAAATCTTAAATCTTGTAATTCTTGGGTACCTATGCAGGGTAAATAGATAGACGTAGTTCTACATACAATAGATGCAAATTTTCTAGAAAAATTATAGTAATCCTCTTAGAATTCATGCTTTTCCCAGGATCAAATATAGTTATATGTACATACATATAATTTGTTATAAACATAAAACGAATTCATCAAAATTCCTCATCGGATGACTTCTGTTTGCTTATGGATAGGAATTTGTGCAGGGAATCATCTTCTTTCGCTTTCCCTACCTAGAATAGGGTGTAAATCTATATACATACAGAAGTATGTACATATATGTATGTCTATGTATCTTAAATATTGAATACCCGCATACGGGTTTCCATTTTGAATGAAAATTCTCACAGACAACCTTTCAAAAGTAATCCCGAAATGTGATTTAATTAAACTCTATTGCACTTTCTTGCCAGGCAGCCATCCAGCCATCCAGCCAGCCCCCTCTCTCTCACTGCACACCCTCCACTGAAGTGGCCGTAGAGGAAGTCTGCCCATCCGTCCCTGCGTCCGTTCCACAAGTGACACACACACTGCCATTGCGCGATTTCCCGGTTCCCGTCCCGAGACCCATCTTTCAGATACACTTCCATCCGCAGATACATCGTGCACTGTGTGTTGGGTGGAGTGGGGTGGGGAGAAGCTCTCCAATGGGTGGTGCACCCATCGATGTGGCTGGGGATTTGCTGCTTGTACTCGTAATTAATTATTTCATTAGAGCACCACTCGATTCGTACGACTCTTCGGCCATACTGCTTGCGGGAATCTCCTGCACCGCAAGAACTGCTTGATAAATTTCGCTGCTCTATAACCGCAACTGTAAACGAAGAGCTGCAGCAGCAGCAGCATCAGGGTAGGGTGCAAGAAGTGATAGCAGATATAGTGGGGCTGATGCTGCTGCATTGAAGAGAGCCGCCGAGTCTACTCATACTCTCTTAAAACCCGCAATGCACTGCTTGATGATTGCCTTCGCCTCTTTGTGTGCTAGGACTGCTTGCTTTTGTCTCTCCATGGTTTGGCTGCCTGCTCTGCTTACACCTCTTTGTTGTGCTTGGGCGTGAGCGTGGAAGAATGAGCGAGCCGGCAATACAGCATGGACAGTGGTGGTGGCCGTCTCTCTCTCTCTCTCTCTCGCGATGCATGTGTGTGAGTGTGGTGGCCACCAGTGGCCAGCGCTGCTTGCTTCAATATATACACATCCACACAGCAATCTCCCATTTGTGTGTGCGTGTCGTCGGCTAACACGAGCGCCAAAAAGGCAGCAGCTCGGCAGCGCCAGCCGCCGCAGCCGCAGCAACCACCGCGACGGCAGCGACGTGATTTCAAACGTCGACGTCGACTTGCCGCTGCCGCATCGCACCGCATCGCAAGAACGGTAAACCCTCGGGAACGGTCACTCTTTTTTTTGTTTTTTGTTTTTTGGACTGCTTGTCGCCATCCATCGCCCGTCCGTCCGCCCACCGCCGCCGCCGCCTACGTTGTTGTCGTTGTCGTTGTTGTTTCTGCCTCTCGCATGTTCTCCTCTGCCTCTCCATCCGCACTGCTCTGCAGCCCATTCTATTCTGTTTTTACTGCTGTTGTTGCTGGGCGCGCGTGTGGTTTTGCCGTCGCTAAAACGACAAAACGCCAGCAAGAGCCCCCGGAGAGCCCCAAACCGAACCGAACACCAAATCACAACCTGAGCCCTGAGAATCACAACAGCACTCTTCAACCTCGGCTTCAATCCGCTGTGGTGCGAATTTTTTAAGTTGCATGCGTTTGTTTTTTTTTTGGTTGTTTTTGCTGTGAAAATGAAAAATATGAGACAAAAAAATGTTTAAGAAATAACTGTTAAGGGTGAACGCCCCGGAAGCCGGAAGGAGCGCTTCTAGAACCCCCTTCTGGGAAGAAGCAGTTGAGGAGTAGTGCAGTGCAGTCCCAGCAGAAAGCAGTTTCAAAGGAGTGCATCCGATACAGAAAGCAGTGTAAGATCGAAGCAGTGGAAAAGTGCATCGCATCAAAGAGCAGTTTAAGAAGACTGCAACCTTCCAGAAAGCAGTGGCCAAGGATTGCACCCACACAGAAAGCAGTTGAAGAGGACATTGCACCTCCCTCCCTCCACGAAGCCAGAGGCGGTCAGCAGAGCAGTGCAGTGCACCCTTGCTTCCAAAAGAAGCGAGAAGCAATAAGCAGTTGAGGAGTTCACGTTCACCCCCAAACAGGAATCCGTGCAGTGGGGTGGGGAAGAGTGCTCTGCACCCACACAATGACAGGATCTATGTGGTATATACATATGTACATACATATGTAAGTCGTGGACTCCCTTCACTCTGCACACACACAAATATACTGCTGGTGCATAAAAAGTGTCTACCCAGGGAAGTGTCGCCCAGTCCGAGCGATGGTCGATGGAGGGTGGGTGGTGGTACGGGAGGCAGGTCCCGGTCCCGACTTTGTGTAGGGGTCACGTTCCAGAAGGTGTTGGGTAAATTACTAACGGTTTGTTTCGGGGGTAAATACACACACCCACACACACACACACACACATATGTACATATACAGAGTGCGCGCTCCGCCCCTCGGCCAAAGGATACGATGCAGATGTGGGTGGAGAATGGTAGGGCCACGCATGGAGTGTATGCTACCCCATGCCAACATTCCCATTACGTATTTGTAAGTGTCTCTGTCCCACTCGCACTGCCACAAAAGTGTCGTCGTTTGTCGCTTGTCGCTCTGGTCCGATGCTTGCCCTCCCCCACTACTTTTAGTATCGGTCTCTCCCTTGCTCTGCTGACACTGCTTCTACTTCTTCCACTGCTTCTACTTCAGATTGTACTACTTTGGTGTCCTCTCTCCCTTGCACTGCTTATTCTTTTGCGGCCGTGCGTCCGTGTCCTCTGCTCTTGTACTGCTTCTTCTCTTGGATTGGTTTCGACCGCTTCAAATGCGTTCGTTCGTTTTTTATACCCCCCTCCCCATCTCCACCCACACCAGCACTCAAGCAGTGTGTGTGTGTGTGTGTGTGTGCGTGCGTGCGTGTGCGTATTTGTTCTCGTTTCGATTGGATTACATTGGACCCTCGTCCCACTCCACGAACAGCCAACGTTCCATTCCGTTCCTCGAGGTTCGGGTCGTTTTTCTTTCTTTCTTTCTTTCTTTTTTCCATCGTTGTGTCCCCCAGCATCTGTGGTAGCGCGCCCAGCGACAGCGGCATCTATCGCCCCTGCCCCACCTTCCGCGATCAAGCAAACGACGACGACGACGACATTTCGTTTTTTGTGATTCGTTTTCTGTGTGCGAGACTGTGTGTGTGTGTGAGAGAGAGACTCTGCTTGCGTGTCGGTGTGCGTTCTTTAATATTGTCGTCGAGTGTCATTGGTCGGACGGCCAACCAAGCAGCGCACAAAATAAAACCTTCGGTCGCACTGTTGCTGTCGCGTCTTTCTGCCCCCTCTGCTTCTGGCATTTTATTAGAACGAACTCTCCTCCCTCCCACAGACCCATGAACCCCCTATTCTGCAGACAACCCTCTGCTGTACTGTCCTTCTGTTGTGGGTGTGTGTGTGTGTCCTGTCCTGTAGGGGCTTTTGAAGGGGGCGTGTGCGCCCAAGTAGCCGAATGAGTTTTTGATTGTATGTCGTCGTCGTCGTCGTTTGTCGTTGTCGTGTCGTCGGGTGCGGGTGCGGGTTTGTGTGTCTGTGTGTGTGTGTTTGAGAGAGAGAGAGCGCTGCTTTGGCTGCACATGCATGAGTGAGTGTGTGTGTGTGTCGTGTCTGTGTGCGAGCGAGTGCAAAGTGCATAAAAATGGCGACAACGACAACGACGACAGAAGCAGCGACTGGTGGCAGCAGCAGCAGCAGTAGCAGCAGGCGACGGACAGAGCGCAAAAAAAAAATTGTTTGTGTCGTGCGGATTTTATACCCGTTTTTAAAAGCGGCGGCGTTGCCAGCCCCTGCCTGTCGTCGCAGAAACCAAAACGGACGGATGGACGGACGGCTCGGACGGACACTCAAAAATTGTTGCAACAAATTCGAATCGAACGCGAAAAAAATAGTGCACGTGCGTGTCCAATTGGAATGTGAAACAAGAAGAAAGGCAGCGAACGGCAGCGAAGCCATAAAACCATAAAAGAAACAAGAAAAGAAAAGCATTTACATACAAGAAATTCCAGGCACTACATGAATCCGTGTAACGCTTGAGAATACCCAACAACAACAAAAAAAAAAAAAAAAAAATTACTATAAAAATAATATCAATATGTATTTTGCAGCTAAAAACTAAAACTAAAAACAAAAACAACACACACACACGAAAATGTGTTCAATTAAAATGTGATCAAAAATGAACAAAAATGAGCGAAAATAACAACAAAAAATGCCCAGAAGCAGCGAGGGGAGCAGCCGCGGAAAGAGAGAGGCAGCAATAGAGCAATAGAGAGAAAACAGAACGAGCATAACGAGAGATTAACAACAAAAATTAGCAACAAATCAGTTCTAAAATATTAATACATACTCGTATGTGCAGGTGCATTTACAATATTCGTACGTATGTCATATGTATGCATGTGTATGTCTATGTGTATGTGTATGTGATAGAGCAACATTGCAATATTAGCAACAAGAGAAACAGAGAAGAAGAAGAGAATAATCAACAACATTTGCAACAACAAAGGAAATCGAAAGAAATCACAGTCGCGGCAACAACAAAAGAAACATCATCCCAGAGGCATCCACCCATTCACGCACACACACACACACACACACACGATACAGATACAGGTGAGCAAAACGATTAAAACTTGTAAACTCGATGTTAACTTTAATGCTGTGATAGGGGAGCGATCTCTTTCTTGAGGAGAACCCAGCACATTTATTGTTCTAGAAGCTATTAAGGATCTAACAGATTTTCAAGTTAGGAGTTTTCCATTTTAAATTTAAAACTTAAAGTCAAAGACTCTTTGCCAATTGAACTCTAAAGAAAGAAAGACAAGAATTACCAATGCAAAATTTTTGAAAAACAATCATGTTTCTGTATTTTCTATATTTTCAAGCCGTTGCTTCGATTGTTTCGATTTCCAAATCAAAAATCTTTTAAGTAAAAAAGTTCTTAACATTTTCCAACTTATCATTTTAACAGTTTTTCGATTTTCGTTCTTTTTAAAGTCATTTCTAAACTAAGAATCTTAAAGCAACAAAAAATTAATTAGACTTGTATATAGGAATGTTTTTATAAATAGAATACAAAATCGTTTTGGCATTTTCTTTCGTTTTATTTAAAACGAGATTCGCATTCCATTGTCAATTCCATAAAAAGCTGTCAAGGGAGACAAATGTTTGTGGTCTGTGTTTTCATCGCGAGGGAAATGAAAAGCAAAATGAATAATTCTCCATACGCCAACGATTTGCCAAAAAAATAACCAAATAGACCGAAAATTTAACGAAATTCTTTGGTTAAAATCAAGCGAATTTAATTAGGTAATCAAAATGAAAACCTGTACACTTTTATTGCATACATACAGATTTATATATGTACATATATTCGAGATTACAACCACTTTAATGGCAATTGCATGACGAATTTTTTAATTGTATTTGAAAGTATTGATATGGATTTTATGTAATACAATTAACAATAGAGGAAAATGCTTATTATAAAGAGAACTATCCGATAATGGAGAGTCTGTGGAGTTTTGACAGCTAAACTTTCAGAAGAAAGTATACTTTTGTAAAGATTTTGTACAATTTGTTCCCTCATTTAAAGATCTTTGGGATTAAGTATTTTCCATTCTACATAAATGAATGTTGATTATATCTTTGATTCAAGTTGTTAATTCACTTTCCGTTCCGTTCTTTTCCAACTTTGATATGAATTAGAATAAATAATAGATTATGACTTATAGAAGAAGTGGTGGGGTCTTCGGGCATGCCTTTGTCTTTCCGTACATGTGTGCGGTTCCCATGGATTGAAGGGGCCACATTTCATTTCTTCTGCTGGCTTCAAGGTCTCGCGAGTGGGGTGGAATGGGTGGTGGGTGGTGTGCGGGGGAGGTGCGAGTATTGCCTAAACATTTCTGATTTCCTATACGCAAAAGTGACGATGCTGATGAAAAATAAATTAAATTAAATGTGGAAAAATCTGTGCTTGGTCTTTGGGGGTTTCGTTCTCCAGTTCTCCATTTCGGATCCGACAAATGACAAATGAAGACAGCACAAAAGCAGAACGGAACGGTAGCAAAGTGAATGAGAATTCCTCCGACATTTGCCTTTTGTCTTCTGGTTTATCTCTCTCTCTCTCTATCGCACATATACAGATACATATTCGATGGGTGCGCGCGGTTGAGGGTGCGGGTGCGGGTGCCGTGTCACACAGCGGAGGCCATAACTATATAGCCATATAATCGCTTGTTCGTGAGCTGTAAACACAGGCATTGTAAATTTACACCATGCTTATAATTAGCAATAGAACGGCAGTTGACTTCTCCAGTTGTTATTTCCATCATGCTTCATGCCATGCCATGCCCTCTCTCAACGCCTTTCCGTTTCGTTTCGTTCGTTTCGCTGCAAAACCTGGCAACCTGCAACCTGCAAGCGGCAACCTGCAACCGCAACCGGGTATAACCGTAACCGTTTACCAGATAAACTGATCTCCAACGGGAGGAAGGTGACAGAGCAAAGCGACAGTGGACTATGGACTAGGGGATACCCATTGATCAGATTGCATCAGTAGAATGCATGAACTGTAAACGGCATCGATTTGATGGGATGAGGCATGAGGCATGAGCACGAGGTATGTGGATTCATGCAGGGCACCAACTGCTTCATATCTGTGAGAAAAAATCAAAATTTTCAAGAATCCAGTATACCCTTGAAGCCCCTACAGGTAATAACTGGGCATAATAAGAGACTAAAAGCTCTTTAGGCACCTCTATCTGTCCCTCTCTCTCTCTCTTTTATTCACTCTCCCTCTCCCACATCATGCTTCAGTGCCAGCAAAAATTGTCGCTCAGGCGATCCCAATGGGCGCCAACCAGGGGCCGGCCCAATGCATCAGTGCACCTGCGACGGATCACCTTCTCACCTTACCTCTCCTCTCCTCCACTCTCCTCTGCTCTCCCCTCCCGTAACCGAACCTCAAGCCCAACCGCAAAGCAAACAAAGTTAAGAAATGGCAAATGAATTTGTCTCCTCCGGATTGTGCAATGGCCAGTGTCCAGTGTCCAGTGCCCAGTGCCCAAAGCCAGTGCCCAGTGTCCAGTGTTGGTGTTGGGCAGACGTGCTAAATGCAAGTGCAAATGAATTTGTTGATTGTCCCAGCAGCAGCAGCAGCAACAACAGTGCACTGCTGCGGGAGAGAAACGAAAGGGTTTTCCCAGATGTTCAAAAAAGAAAAATAAACGAGATGGGGTGGGGGAGGGGGGGTTCGCTAACCAGCTAGTTTATTGAATATAGTAGCATTCCACACTTCTTATATACATACATACATAGAGCTCTAAACCACTAAAAATAAAACGCCTTAAATGTTCAAATAATAAATTCTTTTTATTGGTAATCGATTTTGTGCTAAAACTAAATACAAAAAACAAAAAACATATGTAAAATGTACATAGATACATATATGTACTTATGTAATACTAGAAGCATATATGTGGTATACATCTTTTAAATATCATAGTTTATGTAACTAGGTAACTGCTATAAGTTTTCAAAGTTCAAAGTTTGGTCAACTCTTTGGATCTATTTATAAATTCAGAAATTGAGAAAATTAGAAACCAGAAATAGCTCTTATAATACCTCAAAGACGGAGATGGTGACGGGCAGGCAGACTGGGGGGGACTCAGACGGGGGGGACCTACCTGTATGACAGAGCTACGTATCGTAAGCGGCCTGATAAGTTACCTTCCTAATGGAATCATCACTCTTCATTAGTTTTTGATGACTTCTTTCCGAATCCGTGTGGGATCCATGGCTCTGCCCATCTCTATATATCTCTCTCTCTCTCTCCTATCGCGTTCTCTGTCTTCCAATGTCTGGGGTGCCCTTTTGCCGGCTATTAATTAGCATATTTCGTCATGAATTAGCAAAGTAAAGTCAAGTTATAATGAGGTGGAAAGCCAGCAGGCCGCGGGGCCGTCAAGACCAGACCAAACCAGACCAGGGATAGATCAATCGATCGCTCTTTCGCTTCTCTCCCTCTTGAGATATTTCTCCTGCTCTATCTCTCTCCCTCTCTCCCTCTCTTTCTCTCTCTCTCTGTCTTGCTCTGAAGCTGAAACTGTAATCATTTTGCACGGTTCTCGGTGTGGAACCGAAGCTCAACTCCAGAGAGACAGACCCCTTTGCCCCGCGGTGGCATAAAATGAAAATTGCAACAACAGCAACAGCAAATGTGCAGATGCAATACGACATCGTCCTCGTCCTCTGCCACATCCTCTACCACTGCCACATCCACATCCACATATCCGACCTCGTCATCGTAATCGTTGCTGCCCCAGCGCCGGCTCTCGCATAATCCGCTCAATCCGCTGCCTGCTGCCTGAATCGCCATCGCCCCCGCCAGCCATGGCGTATAATTGCAGTGCCGCCACCGCCAAACCGCCAACCGCCACCGCCACCGCCACTGCTTGCTGCTGCCCTCCCCATCCACTGGTGTGGCACAGTGGTGCCATGTGATCTCCGTAGGGAATTTGTGGTCTAGGAAAAGGAATAAAACTGTGTACAAGTTTTTGTAACTATGAATTTTCAGAAAATCTCGGGACTGGCATAATATTTATATGTATGTATATCTTATGTTTGTATAATGCCCTATCGAGGTTCTTCTTTATCCAATTTTTGTATGAATTGCTTTAGTAAAGATTCGTTGTGGTTTCTTAATGTTCAACCTTCATATCTTTAAAATGATATGGAGACTACTACGACAGCTACTCCAGCTCCAGCTGCTCCAATCGGAACACTTTGAGCCGACTTCCTAAGTGATTGAGTATGTTCAAATTAAATTAAAACCGAAAATATACTAAAAATAAAAATCACGTTTGTGCGGCGTGTTTCTCGTCCAAACATTGCGTATACGAATAATTACTATTTTTACGATGTGCCAAGATCCTCAGTGTGTGTGTGTGTGTGGTTCTGTTCTTTATCTGGTGCACCACTGTGCACCACTCCGCCTCCTCATCCTCCTCCTCACAGCCAGAGTCACCAGATGTTCAAGCCATGTAGAGGACAGACCAGGCCTGGTCGATTGGCCAGGCTCTGGCTCTGGCTCTGGTCGGGGGTTGGGGAGGGTGGGGAGGGGTTTTGGCCAGATCGGGATCGGTATCGGGTTCGGGTTGGAGCCCTCTCCGACTCGTACAGGCAGATGAAGACGACAATTCGGAGCTTATGTGTCAGGTGCGCGTCGTGCCGCGAATGAAACAATTTATTGCACTCGCCACTCGCTTTTGCGGTGTTTTTTTCTTCTTGGTTTTTCTTGTTTTGTTGTGTTTTTGCTGCTGCCTGCCGCTGCCTGCTTGCCTTTTTCTTCTTCTGTTTTATTTTATTTTATTTTTTATTTCTGTTTTTTGTGGCTGTGGCACTAAATTGAATTTTCCTCCATCAGCAGCGCTCCATTGCTGTTGCTGCTGTTGCTGTTGCAACCCGACTCGGGCGAGCATGAAAGAGTCTCAGAGTCTCAGAGTCGGTTTCGTTTCGTTTCGACCATTTGGCCACTCATTGTCCAACAGAGGAGCCATAACCATAACCATAACGAATGCGGCAAATGGCCCGAAATACAAAAGATCCCAGGACCAGAGATCGGAGATCGCAAATCGCAGATTGGAGAATTTTCGTTGCGGTTCCCAATCGAAAGAGCCGCAAACAAGTGACAAAATATCGGCCGTTTCATTGGTAATTACTCAAAAGCAAGAAATATCACAAACACAGACACAAGTGTGATATAAAATCCATCACTAATTGATTGCAATTTTGTGTTGTCAGTCGAGGCTTTTCCTTGGATCTAGATGGTATCTATAGGTAGATATATCGCAGTGTATAACGATCACAATATTCCAATAAAAGCATGTCAATCATTGGTGCTGTTCCTGCTGCTACTTTTTTCAGATACAGATCATAAGCCAATAAATATTTAATATTAAATAAATCTTCAGAGCACCCTTCGAATGCTGTTTAAAGATGGAATCGATTGGCGAATCGCCTGTCGTCCCACTGTCTGATTAAAATGTACATATATAAGGAATTATTTTCGCTGATTTAATACAAGGGTTTAATTTAGAAGACTCGACCCCTGAACGGCATTCATTCATTCATTACCAGATTCCCCGATTGCGTTTGACAATTGATAAACGAATCAATGTACAGATATATGCACGTATGTATATTCCCGGACCTGCATACTGACATCTCGTCGCGTCAATCAACGCCTCGAAACATCGCAATCGAGAATCCGCAATCGGCAATCGTCAATCGTTGTACCGTCCGCCCCATTCCGGGGACCCTCATCGACAGGGGGGTCGCGGTTCAAGGTACAAACAAGCAAAAATCTGTATGTCTATATATGTATGTATGTACAATTGCAGTGGCAGAGACAGAGACCCACTCAAAGGCAATCTTTCTGTTGCTGTTGCTGTTTTTGTGTTTCTGTATTGCTGTATTATTATTATTATTATTCGTCCGGCAAAATAACAAGCAAAATCAAATTGTTCCATTGTCTGCTGACGGTCTGATGAGGACGCGGGGGGAGGGTCGGGGATCGGGGGATGGATGGGCATAGGATCGGATTGGATTGGATTGGTTTGGTGTTGCTTTTTTTGTTTTCTGCTTGGGCTGTTGCCAATACAGAAACCGAAACTGAAAAACAGCAGCAGAAAACATGCGTACAGCTCGCACTTCATGGATCCAGCCACAGATACAGATACAACTACAGACACAGATACATCTACAGATACTCGTACATAATTCATGTACTACAAGCAGCGCGCATTTTTCTTCTTTTTTTCATAATTCATACGAAAATCAATTCACAGTCAGAGTCACAGTCACAGTCACGAGGCCGTGAGAGATTGGCAAAAGCCAGCGAGAGGCTCTATCTCTGACAGAGATTCATCTCTCTCTCTCTCTCTCTCTCTCTCTTTAGCCAGTCGGTCGACAAGGTCGCCGGCAACCCAAAATAATTACCATGCCTCAATTATTAATACACATTTACTGATACCAAACGTTGTGCTGCGATGCGATGGCTAAATCAAAGCAGCGGCCAAGACTCTGGCGGCCACTCGACAAAGATGATGATGAATCAGCAGTCGGCAGTCCAGCAGTTGGCAGTTGGCAGTCCTACAATCGGCCTGTTGATGGTCCAAAATCGATTAGCAGACTCTGCACACTGCCATCGGTATCGATCTTAGAGATGTGCGTGAAGCGAGTATATCACGATGGGTACATACATTCTGTTTATTTTCTCTGTCTCTCAATGGGTCTTGGAAGTATTTAGTTATCTGTTCTATTCCTTTAACATCCTGGATACTCATTTCGCACAAACATATATTGCACGAATGCCTTCCTATTGTGTCGATAGTTGTTCTTATATCACTATACCATCTCCATGAGCAGAGACTTCCTGTATCCCCAGAGATCTGCTTCCAGACAGAGAACTGACATACAAATCTTTCAGCTCTATCAGCTCTCATCTCTCAGTTCTCAGTTCTGTTTGGACAGCATTAAGATCTCGCTGGCATTCGTTGGGTTTCGCAATTCTATTCTACTTGCAACATGCACCTGATCAGACATGTGTCTGTCGCATCCGTATTACGAGCACCATCCAAACAGTGATCCCACAAAATACTAGGGGGGAATCATCTTATTTGGCGTCTTCTTTCCTCCTTCTTCCCTTCCGACTGTGGGGTGCGGTGCTCTTAGTAAAAAACTTTCTATTTGCGGCAATTGAACGTCACACTGCGGGAAATGTGAATAGAAGCCTTGTATTTTAATATTTGTGTCTTCTAAATGGGAAAGAGGAGTGTCAATGAATGGCTCTGGTAGTAATCGAGTAATTGTCATTCAATTCGATCATTTGCCAGGAGTTAAGGAACTTATTCTTTATAGTTTTTAGAATTATAATAATATTTTTGAGATTATTTATAGCGCCATAAATGGGATAGTTATAAAACGTAATCTCTATAGTCTTCTTTTTATTCTACGTGATTTTGTAATACTCCTAGAAGTATTAAAAAAAAACTTAAAAAAAAACCCAGTATGTCTTTATTTTTAAAAATTTCATTAATGTTTGGATTGCATCATTTTCTGCGGCACAAAACTGCATTCATTCGTACACACAAATATATATATGTACATACATATGTATATGTAGATATGTATGTATTTATTTGCACATACTATATATTTCTGTCATTCTCTGACAGTTCTCTGGGGTTCTTGCTCCAGTTTCGATCGTTGTCTTTGTTCTTTTTTGTTCGGGATTCGAGTTCGAGTGCGAAAATGAATGATGGGGCTATTCGTGTGACGGGCGGTGTGTGCTTTTCTTTTTATTTTTCCTTTTCAACGACTTTACTACTCTCCTGCGATTTGTCTCTCTATTCAGTTGTTTGTTTCGTGTTTTGTTTTTGTGCCTCTCTTCTGTTGGGGCTTTTCATCGCAGTGGAAGACTTGGAAGCTTGGGAGTCGGTGGCTTCTTTGGATCGTTCACTTGGATCGTTCACTTGGGCCTCAGCACAGAAAAGATTAAATGTTTTTAATTTTGGCTAATTTGTGACATGCGCGACCTTAATGGCTTCTTTTCACATCGTAAACTCCCCGTTCCCCGACCCCCGTCCCTCGCCCAGTCCCCATCCCTGCTCTGGCGTTTAATTGCTCTCTAACCAAAAACCAAAATAAAACTCACAGCAAAGCCCTCTCCCATTTCCATTTCCATTCCCGCCGCAAGTTGACAATTCTCTGGGAAAATCTCTCTCTCTCTCGCTCTCTCGCTCTCTCACTTTGGAAAATTAATTATGCATTTAAGGCTTGAGAAATTAAAGCTTGTATTTTTTTTGTTTTTTGGGAAGCGCTGATGTAGTCGTCAGCCTCCACCCTTTTAATATGCTTTTATATTCAAATTATCACGCATGCCAAACAGTTTCCATGGGGCACAAACGGGGCTTTTGTTGCTGCCACAGAAAACCCCAACCAGACCAGATCAGAGCAGAGCAGACCAGAGCAGAGCACTCCCAGGCAGAGTCGGAATCGGAGACGGAGTCAAAGCCAAAGTCAAACATTACTTTGGGGCACAGAGCGTCGAGCGGAGACGACGCCAAAAGCCCAAGACCAAGACCCGACGACTCGCTTTTAACGAGCCCCACTGATGATGGCCAGAGGCTCTCTGGCTCTGTCTCTGGCTCTGGCTCTGACTCTGGCGGCCCGGCATTCATGTTTATGTTTGGGTCAAAGATTTTCGATTGCCCACCGTCCCCACTGATGTCCACTGTCTGTCTGTCCCGCTGTCCCGTGTCTCGTGGTTAGGTCCCCCGCGTTTGGAGGCAAGGTCTGCAATTAGTTCGCATTTGGGGACTGCGTTGCACTCGAGGAAATGGGTGAGAGAGCAGACTCCAGCGGCAGCAGCCGCAGACTCCAGCAAGATGGAGACGAACCAGGGGAGGGGAGACGACGAGCCCAATGGGTAGTTTATGATACGACAGCGATGTGAATATGTTTGACAAACCAATAAAGAAATAATTGGAATATTAAAGCTTCACAGGGAATAAATGGGGAATGGAGAATGGACAATGGAGGAGACGAAGCCAATTTCCGACATTTCGATAATAAAGAACTGAAGATTATAGGTACTATACTATATACTATACTATATACTATAGGTAGATAAATATGTTTGAAGTCTGAACCTGATACAACACTCAACAATCTGTTCAACGTGCTTTCCTTTCCAATGAAATCCCGAATGCTTATAGCTGTACAATTATTTCGAAATCGAAAGCAAAGGATCGTTTATGTCACAGCTCTTGAGGCTCTTTCCTTTTGAAATAATTTGGATAATTACGGATAATCTTTATCAGGCGCCAGTCCCCTCCCTCCCTCCTCAAGGAAAGCTCCCGCTGATGCCGTGCATGGATTGACTGACCGACGGAGTGAAACTCACTCAAGGTCGTCCCCACCGCCCCCACAGCTCCTCTCTCGAATGGATTGGTTTAATGAGAAGACACGGGTGACATCGTTGTCGCATCAGGCGCACAATTACACCAGACAATACTTCGTTGATGCCGCAGCATTTATTGATGTGGACAATTTGTAATGGCATGCGATTTCCTGCCACTTTTCAGCCATTCCACCTCCAGTCCCCACTGCCAGTCCACAGTGCCGCCAGTCCAAGAAGATGAGCCAGTCGGGTAGGGCCAGCGCCTATAATTGAGCTCACGCTGGCAGCTGTGAGCTAATGACAAGTCGAGTCCAAGCAAAGGCGTACAGTGCCTCGGCTTCGGACCAGGCACACGCATCAGCTGTGTCGACCCGTGGCCCGTGATCCCAAAGCCAAAGCCAAGCCCAGTCCAAACCATTCCCAATCCCATTCCCATTGCCATTGCCATTCCCAGTCGGCGTTGCAGTTCCAGTTCCAGAGTCCCATCCCGTGGCGGGGCACTTTGCGCCATTATCTGCTGCAATTGCCACACCGCATGGGACGCATGGGGCACCCAGACACGCAAGTCCTGGCCCAAAAGAATCCACCATCGTGCTGATATGTTGATTAGTCAATATTCCCCCATTGCCATTGCCATTTCCATTTCCATAGTCCATTTCAATTCCCATTCCCTGAGCTCGAAGACAACATTAACCAAAAGCAAACCAAACCGAATGACAAAGCATTACTGCTTTGAAGAAATGCTTTCTCCCCGTAAACCGCTCCATTCGATTCCATTTGTGGGACTTTCAAGAACCTGTAGCTCTGAGATTCTTTGTAACGATATCTATGCCAATTTTCACTGAGATCGAACTATGGCTTGAACAACATTCTCATATGTATATATAGTTTGTGTATAGCATACAAAAAGAAAGCCATAGCTAAGGAACTCTCCCTGCTCTCCCTACCAACAATCGCCATTGCATGATACTAATTTTCGTGATAATTGAAGTTCCCCAATCGAAGGGCAGATTATCCATATCCAGCTGTCAGTAGCCAGCCCTTGATGACAATTTCTGGAACGTAACCCTCATGTAGATCCCATGCAGGCTGGGGCAGGCACAGGGGCGGGCACAGGGGCAGAGGCAACTGAAAGCGGCATGGCATTCATTCCGTATTAGATTCAATGAGCATCAGTCATCAAGTTAAACAACTGCTGGAGCTAACAGCCAACAACCAGTAACCAGCAACCAGTTACTGCTGTAAAAGCAGCAACGCTTAAAGCGGCAAGAGTAAGAGGTAAGTGGCCAGGGGGCAAGAGGGAAGACAAGGTTTTCTTTTTTTGGTTTTGCTTTGGGATTTTGCACGTTTTCGCACTGCCCTTTGGTTAATATTTACACCTCGCAGAGACGAATCCATCAAAATATGGCAACTCGTTATATGGCCAAAAGGATTGCGCGATGGGAGTGTTGGGAACTGTTGAAGGCAGCATCAGCATCGGCGGCAGCAGCAGCAGCAGCAAAGGGGGTGGAACCCCAAGGTTCAGCAGAGATCGGTGCGGGTTCGGGTTCGGTTCGGGCTCTTTGTACAGGGAGGGGCTCCAGAGGGAGGCGGACACTTGTCATGTCGCACGACTAGGCCCTGGCTATGGGCAAAGCTCGGTTCAGCCTCAGCTCTGGAGAGCACAGCACACACAGTCGCACAGTCGCAGAGTCGCAGAGTCTCACAGCACACACATCCAGACCAAGTTCAGTTTCTGTTTGAATTTATTTAATGGCATGACAAGGTCAAGACGCCACTACCATTTCCATGGACTACGCAGCCGCAGCCACAGCCGCGGCAGCGTCAGGCATCATCAGACTTGAGCCACGACCACGACAAGAGGCAGAGCTTCAGCTTTGTCTCTGACTGGCTGGCCGGCTACCTGCCCCGCGACTTTGGCCACGAACGATGGACGCTATGGACGCGCAAGTTGGGCCGGGCCATAAGTCACAAAGCAATTACAGTGAATTGCTTTCTACAGGCCTGAGTCCGAGTCCAGGGCAAGCCAAAATAAATGGCGGAGTAGGAGTAGGAGCAGGAGCAGCATCCGCAGCCGCAGCAGCAGCAGCAGGAGCAGGAGCCGATGGAGCAGCAGCAGCAATAGAGCAGAGCCCAGCGGCATGGACACAGAGCACCAGAGCACCACAGCGGATGCAGCTGCATGGGCGACCCAGGGGCGTCGTCGTCGATCCACAGTGTGGACCCAGTGTGACCGATCGGTGGGCAGAAGAGCGTGAAAAAACCGAAAAAACTACCAATGCGGATGAGCCAGAACTAACTAGTATCTAAATACTATTAATGCCACACATTTAATTGAAGTTGGGAAGGAAAATATACAAAGACATATAATAGCGATTACTTTCCGATAAACCAAATAAATAATCCACGGTTTCGAGCTCCAAAATATCTAAACTTCAAAAATAAAAATCTAGTATAAATATTTGGTATTAAACACATATTTCTTAAATACCATAAACTTACGCTGTTTCAGATATGTTCTTAAAATGTTTCCAAAATTGCCAAAAGAATAATAATTTCAAAACGGATGAAATTGAAGTTCAGTTGCCTCCATTTCCAGATCAATCAATTTTTGATGCGCGGCAGATGGGTCACCGTCGACCCCCGCATGGCGACGCTCGTGCATTCAAGCAGTGCCCCAGCCAGTGCCCCGACCAGTGCCCCCCCAACCACTGCAACAGTCAGTCCCACCGTCTGGCTGTCCGATGTTGGAGGTGGCAAGCGAAAAGGTATTTTTCGTGAACCCCGAGTTTCATAACACTATAAAGATGAAATTGAAACCGATTACCGCACTCTTGAAAACAAAAAAAACAACAACAAAAAACAGAAAAAAGAAGGAACGAAAAAAGAAGGAAAAAAAAACGATCAAGTACCACGAATGCTCGCGGACACATTTTACTCATGTAATTTTATTGCGGCTGCGAATGATTGGCAATTCTGGCTAAAAGACAAAACGCAGGGGAAGGCAGGAGGCTGCCGGCATGGCATGGCTGCTGTGCCTGTGCCTCCTTGTGCCTCCTGTGCCTTTGCCTGGCTTTTGCCCGATGGATGGATGGATGGATGGATGGTATGGACGGGAAAACCAGTTACCGCCGATGCACAATGGCGATGCCATGGGAATGTGCGAATGGCAATGGTCGGGGGAGGATGTCCAATGTCCAGGTCCAGCCTCAGCTCCAGCTCCAGGTCGATGGTTGGATCTCCTCTAAATGAAAAAAGAGTAAAAAAGTATGAAAGACAATGGCAAACGAAAATCGGCAAAGCCAAAGCCAAAGCCGAAGCCGAAGCCAAACAGTTAGACGAGACACCTGCCATAGAAAGAGACTCTTTTTTTTTTTTGTCTTCTTTCCTTTTTTTTGTTTTTGGGGTTTGAGCCAAGTCAAGCCAATCCAATCACTCAACGGCACACACACACACAAACACACAGACAGTGGCGTGGAGAGCGGACTCTCAAGGAGTAGCTAAAAAGTATGGCAATCTCGAGCCATCATAAAATGTGCGAAGGAAAGCCCCGCAGTCCGCCGCCATTTGCCGCATCCACCATCCAACATTCACACCACGCCACGCCACGTCCGTGTCCATGTCCATGTCCGTGGTGCCCGTCCACATCCACATCCACGTACAGTGTCGTAGATCAGCAAGGGAGACCGAGAGCGAGAGAGAGAGAGAGTGAGGACCAAAAGCCACTTATCTCGTCTAAGGCTCAATAAGCAAACGTGCCAGCGGGAAAGGGAATGGGCACAGGCACAGGCACAGGAATGGCAATGGGAACGGATGGGCACCGGCATCTTGCTCTCATCTCACCTGGCAGCAGGAGCAGCAGCAGCCGCAGCAGCAGCCCATGAACCATGAGAGAATAAAAAGCAAAATAAATGTAATGCCGCATAAAAATAAATAAATAAAACCTTTCAGACGCAGCCGAAAATCATTTAGAGTAGATGAGTGGGCCCCTCCGCCGCACTCCCCTACCCCCCACGTACACCGCCACGATCCTTTTTAAAATAGTGCTCTCAAAGTGTTGGCTCTACAGCAGGATTCTATTCGGCCAAAAAACAACGGAATCGTAGCCGACTCTTCCCTCTAAAATGGATGGAATTCTGCATTCTCTTCTTGAAGAATTGAAACTTGAAAGATTGTAACTAGAAATATAGAAGGATTCATGGTCAATAGAAGGATCGTGGATCAAGGATTTTGAATATTGGCTTTTGGTTTTTGAAGTCACAAGGGAAACTTTGTCACATAATCATAGTGGTGAAATCTAGATATTAACTTAAGTACTTAACCAGCACATAGCCAGCACTTAACCAGCACATAGCCAGCCCTTAATCAGCACTTAACCAGTACTTTACGAAATGCCATAGATGAAGATCATTTGAGGGAATAACTTGTCTTAGGAGGTTTTATAGATAACGAATCTTAAGGAGACAAAAATATGCAATCGATAGTATCAAATGATCTCCAAAAGATATATCTATGTACGTATTATATATACATATTTATATATTCATTTAAATCAAAGTTCAATTTTGAGCATTAGATCTGTGTCGCTTTCGTATAATTTCAAATTCCCATGATGATTCCCCCCTACCATCCCAGATCCACATCCACTCCACAGTCAGGACAGGCACAGATCTGGACAGCCGTGAATCGCTGCCGATTCGAATCGGTATCTATTTGGTGTTGTTCCTGGTGTCGGGGGCTGTGTGTGAGCCGGGGGCCCAGACGACAAAGTCGATCAGGCAGCCCCTGAATGGACGAGGATCGTCGGACTTGGAGGACAGAGTGCTGCGGACTCGGGGGGGCTCTTTGGGGGCAGGTGGGTCTTCGCACCGTATGTGGTCCACTCCCTGGCTTCACTGGTCACTACTCCGACGGGGGATCTGGGGAAGTGTGTATGTGGCAAGAGACTCGAGGAGTCCCACAGATATTCCCATTGGGTCGCGTACTCGTTTTTCGATTTGCAGCACCCAACGCACTGAAATCGAATCGAAATAGGCCATGGCTCTGTCTCTGTGTCTGTGGCTGCCCCTGCGGTTCTCGGGATGCGGCTCAAAGCCTCTGTCTCCTGTCTCCTGTCCCCTGTCTCCTGTCCCTCTCTCTGTTCGCTGGTCCAGTTCTTCTTGTTGGTGGCGGCGGCATCGCTTTTAGCCATAAGATCACACACTCGCGAATGCAAAGTTGTTGGCGGTTCGCGGTCGGTGGTTGGCGGTTGGTGGTTGGTGTTGGCGGTGGCGGTGTTCGTGTTCGAGAGGTTGCGGGTGGGGGGAGGAGAGCAGGAGGCCACGGTGATACATTTACGAGCGAATGTTACCCAATCTGACGATTACAGACACCCATAGCCCTGGCCCTGGCCCTGGCCCTGGCCCTGGCCCTGTGCAATTTGTTGCCATCTTATTTTCCCATCCTATCGACGGGCACTGCAGGACTCTTCGTTTTGATACTGCCGCCACCATTTGGCGGAATGCCCATTGCGATGGCCATTGCCGATAAAGCAGAAAATGAAAATAAAAAGTGCTCTCCTCTCCCGCAAGATCATTTGCATCCAGCGATGGAAAAGCCAGCCAGCTGCTGAAGCCAATAACTAATCACTCATCGCCCGGATACTTCCGCTTCCATCTTTCATCTGCCAGTCCAAAAACAGAAAGAAAAAAAACATATCCTGTTGTGCAAATCAATAAACTTTTTTCTGGAAGGCGATCCTTATTTAGTGGTGGAAAACTTCTGCTTAACAGAAGATCTTAAAGATCTTTAGCTAATAGTTTCTTTCACAGATAAAGATACAAAGATGAAGCACACGCCTATAGCAGGTTACCACCTGCTTCTAACAAAAAAAAACAAGCCAAACTATAGTACATTTCGAATTGTATGTGTAATAACCGATATCAGATGAAAGCGAACGAACAAGAAAAAGGAATACGAGAAATATGAGAAATACGAGAAATAACTTCAACATAAACATAATAAAGGACATGGCCCCTCGAGTATGAAATTCGCATAATTTAAGAGACCCAATACCGATCCCCAGACCAAGATCTTCCAGTGGCATGACAGAGCCAGAAAGCCAGAGTCCAGAGACCCAGAGAGCCGCAGACCAGATAATCATTTAATGCCGTCCGAACAGGGAACGCCCCTGGATAAAAAACAAAAAAAAAACAAAAAACAAAACTGGTACCGCGACGAGAGCTAATAACATAACCCTTCCAGCCAAAAACCACACGAGTTATACGAATACGAATACGAGGACGAGTACGAGTACGAGTATATATCCAACTCTTGGACATCGTTCTACCACTCGAAATGCTCCCCCTCCTGTATGCGGACTCTGCTTCACCACCCATTTGTTTGCCTTATTCGCTGGCTTTTCGGGATTGACAGGCTCTCTCTCTCTCGAGAGAGCCTTTCGCAAGTGTTTTCGGGCGACACAATGCACCTTCCATCACACAAACACACAAACACAGAGACACACAGACAAACACACTCCACTCCAGTTCCTTTTTGGGCCGAGAACCGGGGATTGGATTGGTTTGGTTTGGTTTCGTTTGGTTTTGGAGGAGGCGACCAACTATTTTTCCCCGTTAACATGTTCACTTCTCAAGTGCTTCCTTTGTGACTGACTGACTGACTGGCTGGATGGCTGGATGGCTGGCTGGCTGGATGGCTTGACTGGGGCTGACTGAGCGCCTGTCTACCTTATATGAGGAGGCCCTGGACGGGTCGCTGGCTCGACCGGCATATAAACACTGACACTGTCATGACGGGTGCCTTTCAAACGAAACGCAAACGCGAACCGCCGAATGCCAAGTCCCCATTCGCAGTTCCAAGTCCCCAAACCCATACCCATACCAAGTCCCAGTCCCAGTCGGAGTCCCTGTCCCAGTGTCAGTTGCAGTGTCAGCTCCGGAGAGAGTCACTGCCAAAGAGCCAAAGAGCGCGTGAGCAAAGATTATACAGTAGATGCCCCCAAGAATGGACTAATTGGGTCTAAGAATGTTTAATTTCAGTGTAACAATATGGCTCAACATATATGTATAAATCTTATATACATACATTCAGAGATAGGTATAGATAGACAGTAGATACATAGGTAGTAGTTACAGATTGATAGTAGTCTTAAGATATTAGGAAATGATTAAATGAGAATAATATTAACTTATTTAATGCACATCTATTGATGTATTCCTTTATTTTGTTGTCAAGCATCAGAAGAGGTTCTCCTCTCAGTTCTCATCTTAGCCTGTGTCCACTGTAACGTCAAACACAACTTGAGAATGTTGTTTCCTCGCCAGTTGACGACGCCAAACGTCGTCGTCGCTGTTAACCCTTGTGTGCCCGTCCCGTGCCGTGCCGTGTTGTTCCGTGTGTGCCATGTGCCGTCCGTGCGCGCAAGGATTATGATTTATGCGGAATTGTCACGCCGCTGACAAAGTCAAGTCGTGTGTGGCTATAGCTATAGCTATGGCTGTTGCTGTAGTGCCTCTTCAGTTCCAGTTCCATTTCCCGTGCCCCCTTCCGCGTTCCCCGTACCCATTCCGTTCCCCCGAATGGATGGATCAACTGCTAATGGCTTGCCGGGGGATCACTTGAGCGGCGACAGAGACAACAAGCGACAGACAGGCGAGCGAGGCAGCCAGAGAGGAGACAATGACAACGACAGAGACAGAGAGAGTGAGAGAAACGAACGAACGACCAATGGACGGGACGGTAGGTAGACGGCTCACCAAAGGGTTAATGCCGAATTTCAAAAGACTTTAATGAAAAGTTTAGTCGATTTGACGTCGCACTCGAAAAATCGCCTCTTGCCTCAGTTCCAGTCAAAGTCACACACAGTCGCAGCCGCAGCCCCCCTTTACCCCCCATTGAATACTGAACGGGGGGAACGACAGCAAAAAATGAAAAATAAACGAGAGGGAACGTTGTGAGCCGCGGCAAAGGCCGCGGCTCTACCTTATACCCGGTACTCAGTCAGTATATACATACACACATTTATGAGCCTACGATTTATGAAATTTATTATATGTTCTCAAAAAGGACAAAAATAATATTTAAATTAAAAAATGAATTTTTTGGAATTTGTATACATGTTTCCATTTTTGTTTACATATGCTTTGTATATCTGCGCCTACATTTCTACATGACATGTATAACTACATATTTGAGACGTACAAGTGTTTAGGAGAGAGAGGGAGGGGGCATGAGGCCGCGCTTGGCAGGCGTTGCGTAGCCACTGAAATTTAATTTGTTTCTTCTGGCCATAATATTGATCCGATCTGATCCAGATTCGGTAATCTGTTAGATATGGTAATTTTTCATGATTCTGCGTTTTTGGTTTTCATTTATCTTAAAAATTGTGGATTCCACAGATTTTCGTCTTTTGTGGGGGCGGAAAGGGGCGTGGCAAAATTTTGAAATACACTTGTTCAGGTTTGGTATCACAGGAGCTTGGATAGAAAGTTTGGTTGCTCTAGCTCTGATAGTCTCTGAGAACTAGGCGACACAAAATACGAATGGGCAAAGCGGATGGGGTCGCGTGTGAGAGAGAGCGAGAGAATGATGACTTTCGAAATGGTTTCCTTCATTGTAGCTATAATAATGATCCGATCTGATCCAGATTCAACACTCTGATAGAAATGGGCATTCTCTATGACTCTGCGTTTTTAGTTTTCTCGTATCTTCAACATTGTGTACGCCACAGACTTTCGTCCTTTGTGTGGGCGGAAAGGGGCGGGGCGAAATTTTAAATTACATTTGGAGTAGTGTGATCACACAGGAGACTGGATACAAAACTTGGTTGCTCTAGCTTTAATAGTCTCTGAGATATAGGCGCAAATGAAGACGGACGGACAGACGGACAGACGGACAGACGGACGGACGGACGGACGGACGGACAGACAGACATGGCTATATCGACTCGGCTATTGATGCTGATCAAGAATATATATACTTTATGGGGTCGGAAACGCTTCCTTCTGTGCGTTACACACAACCGTTATCCGCACAAATCTAATATACCCTTTTACTCTTCGAGTACCGGGTATAAAAGTCAACCTGGTTCGAAGTCAAAGTCGAAGTCGACATCGCATCGCGTCCGTGGCACGACAACACGACATCATTTTGTACGTCAGTCAAAAACGTTCGTAGGCTGTCAGGGAGACAGTTCAAAAATGAAATATATATACACACATATATACATATACATGTATACATACATATGTATATAAATTATAAAAAAATTCTAAAAGGCAAAAGAGAGGGAAAGACAGAGAGAGCGACAGTCAGTCAGTCAGTCAGTCATTGATTGAACATACACCTTGGACTCGTAAGCGACCCCCACCTGGGGGAACCAAAGGAGAGGGTGGCCGGGCTGCCATTCCGTAACGATGACACGGACACATGGGAGGGACAAGGATACGGATACGGATACGACGAACCCCAGAGGCTATGGCAAGTGCCCAAGCACAAGTGTCATTGTCGTCGTCGTCGTCGTCGTCCACGTTGTCGTTGTTGTACATTTTGATTTTATTATTGATTCAATTACAACGTCAAGGGAAAATACCACTCGTACGTTTCCAGAAGAGACAGTCAGTCTCAGGCGATAGAAAGGGTTCGGTTTGAATTGGTTTGCTTGGGTTTGGGTCAGGGATCAGGGCAGAGAACTACATACATGCATATAAAATATTCAGTTGCAAGATAGACCGAAGGACGATTTCATTAATGAATCAATAAAACATCGATCCAAATGGCACGGCTTTTCAGAAGACTAATCAAGGCACGGGGATCTCAGATCTGTTATAGATTTGATAGATGTTGATTTGCTGTTAGCTGTTTGTCTGTTTGCTGGCAGTTGACATGTGCCCCATGCCACACAAAGAGTCGTAAATAATACAAACAGCCAGCCGATAATTCCGCTAATGAATTGCCCCAATGTTTGCGTAGTTAAAACTGTTAACTGTCCAAGTCTCCTCCTAAACCTAAATCAAAATCAACAAAGTAAGCAAAATACAAAATCCGAAGCAGAAACAGAGCCTATCGAACACTGGAATGCCCTACAGCAGAAATGACTTCGAGAGAGATAGGGGAGAGTGGGAAACAAAAGGGAATATTATATGTACATAGATATATGTTTAAATAAGCTACCAAGAATTCCTAGAATGGGGTTACAATGTAAACCAATCACCAGAGAGATCATTGAACTTTGGCCAGGCCTCAACACTGGTTCTAGGATGTGTTTCGCCCTTCCCTGTAGGGGTTGAGGGTGTAGTCGGGTGTAGGGTACAACCGACTTGCTTCTTGATTCTCAATTTGTTTGTTAAAGCCCCCTGCATACACAATGGCCAGAAAAGAGCTGACGAAAATACCTAAATGGTACTGCTAATAAGCCGTTTAAATTTGGTTTTCTTCTCTTTTGTTGCTGTCGGCAACAGACTGGCCGACTGGCTGGCTGTGCTGGCTGGTGTGTGCTAATGACAATATTATTTGATTAGCTCGTTTAATTGGTTTTCTTTTTACACTTTTGTGTCATACGCGCTGGCTGTCAACGTTTGTCCGTCGGACACGATGCGCACTTCGAAATGGTCTGCAAGGTCCATGGGTTCGGATATCATGGATGGAGATACTTTTTCTTATGACTATACACTGTTGATATATTCCTTTGATTGCTATATATGATAGGATTTCGAGTGCTTAACATTAACTTACATAAATTGTGATTGCTTTTTTTGATATTTTTGTCTTGTTTGTGTTCTTTGTTGATGCTCTCTGTTTCTTCTCTGCTAAAATATTCACTCATAATTATTATTAATATCCATAAAATGTTATTCTTTAAGGTCTTCCTATACTCGTATTTCCCTCCACAAAAAGCGCATCTCTTAGTCGCCTCGAAGCCCCCTCCTACCTTCCGATGGTGCGACTATTTTTTGTTTGTCCAGGCACTTTGCACATTTGTCGTATCGTTTTAGAGAAGACTCGGATTAAATATTATGATCGTTTATTATATTTTGTCATTTGATTTAAATTAACACCATTTGGATGGGCTTGGGGTTGGGGTTGGAGATGGCGGTTGGGGGTTCCAAAAACGATATTTGATTCGATGCGATATGATTTTTCTTGCATGGATATGTGAAATATTTCAATTTCTGTTGGTGTGTGTGTGTGTGTGCCCAATCATTTGACATTACGTGGACATTACGTGGACCTGGATAGATATCGACTAACCATCTACTTTTCTACTGCTCTCCATTTCCAGATCCCAGCACAGTCCAGCAGCAGGTTTTTTGGGAAGTAAAAGTCGGATCACGGTTACGGCTACAGCTACGGTTCTCTCTCTGACATGTAAGTAGGAATCTCCGACAGCATAAAAGCTAGCTGAACTTCCTCATTCTCTCTTACTGCCATCACCGATCCATCGGTTGGTTGGTCGGTCACTCATAAGCCATTTTGACAATGTCCCAAACAAACTAATTTTTATATCTCTATAGAGGCCGAGAGACGAGCGCCGAGAGAGGCCGAGAGATGGCCCCAGATTCGCTTCAGATACGGCCACAACACAATAGAGTCACAAAGCTATTAAAAACTGATATAAATCTCATTAAATGCGATGCTTGTAGCAGATGAACAAAGCAGCCGCCGTCTCGGCCGTCTCTCGGCCTCCTCTTCGGCCGCCTCTTCGGCCTCCTCTTTGGCCTGTTGCCTGGTCTGGTTGCCTGGTTGTGCCTTGCCTTCAATCAATCGTTTGTTTCGCTCCCGGCAACGAACAAGAATGGCTCTTGTGCTGCCCTGGTCTCACCCTGGTCTCCTCTCCGGAATGGATTCGAATGGAGACTGTAGATCGCTTCAGTTCCAAAATGCCATGGCCAGGCCCAGACCCAGACGCAGACCCAGAGATCAGAGCTTGAGTGCTCCTCCTCGCTCATCGCCAAAGTCGGACTCAGAGTTCGGTCATCAGTTTGGTGACGCCCCGAAAAAAACAAAAAAATATACTAAACAAAAGCACTCTAAACAAATAAATTGTATAGAGTGGCAGTAGTTTCCCCCCCGTTGAACTATTATGGCAAATCCTTTCCATCCAATGGGGGGGATCTGTTTTTTGATACTTCCCTATCTATATTAACTATTCCCAAATCATAAATACATTCCAGTCTCTCCTTCATTATCATCCCAATCTTCATTATAGAGTCCGCAGTTCGGACAACTCATTAAGAGAACTTAATTTCGTGAAAGTGTGCCCCAGTGTGGTATTCCGAGATTCTGTCCAGATATCCCATAGATATCCCAGTAGCCCCAACATCACACTTTCCTCCTAAACAGCGCGCCTCCCTGGCAGCCAGGCAGCCAGCCAGACGGGCAGCAGCAGCGGCAGATCATATTGATCCGCGGTGCGGCGCAGCGCGTCTGTCCGCGTCGTGTGCGCTTGAGGGCCTAACCCAACCATTCCACTTATTACACAGTCTAAGTCCCGGATTACGGGAGCGTCTGGCTGCTCAGACAGCAGCAGCAGCAGCTTACAGATCGGAGAGCTCGAGGAGCTCCTGCTGTGCAGTCAGACCCAAAACATCACATCTGATCGGCTGAGACACTCTGCTGGGTAGCGCCACTCTACTGGTACCCCCCGAGAATATCCAGAGAGCACAGACGAAGAAGAGTTCCAGGCTCCAGAGTCCAGTCCAGACTCCAGAGTCCCCCAAAACCATGTTCGTGTTCGTGCCGTGTCCTTTCCATTGAGCCTCGCGTCTGTTGGCGCTCTCTTGGCTCTGCTGTGCTATGGTGTGGTGTGGTGCAACCAGCGGCTTCCGTCAACGATCCCATAAGATCCCCATTTGCATAAAAAGAAAGAAAGAAAAAAAAGATGTGAGTTTTTTGTTGAAATCACTTTGTTAAGCTTTGTTGTTCGTTCCGTTCGGCAGCAGTCGGGGGCGATCAGAGGCGTTCATAATCAGAACTGAAGTGATGCCGTGGTCACGGCGCTGTCGTCTCTCTCGGGTCTCTCGGATCTCGGTCGGGGACATTGGACATTGGGCATCGAGCGAGCATCGGCATTAACATCGGGCCAAGCCGGGCCGGGCTTTGACGGCGATCACTGCCCAACATATCTCATATGCAGCAAGCCGTGTTGACACTTTTTATGTGTTTCATAAATTAAGTTTTACAAAATAGAGCCGGACTGTGGGACTGTGGACTGTGGAGTGGGACTGTGGACTGGTACTGTGGAGTGGGACTTGGGCTGGGGCTGGGGCTGTGACTGGGGCCCTCCGTCGAGTCTGGTTTGTGTGCTGGGAGATCTGTGGGACACTCAACTCCGCATTGGATTGGTATCGAAACGGAACGGATTGGAACGGATCGCCTCTTGCCTCGCGTTTAATGGTTGACATATGAAATTTTCTGTTGGTCGACTTTAACACGCATTTATGGCTTCTGCTTTATGGCCTTCGGAATGCGTTAAAAAAATGTTCCTTATGACTGCTCTGCTGCTGTGGCTGCTGCTGCTGTTGCCGCTGATTCCATGCGATAAAGCCCAATAATAAAGATGATTGGTGTCTGGAATGCCATTTTTATCTTTTCTTTCTTTTCTATAGGATACACACACAAACACACACACACTCGCACACACACACACATTAATGTGTGTACTCGTACACGTCTCACAGCTTAGCGGCAATTTTGTTGTGAGACGAAAATGAGTTTCATGTGAAATTCAAAATTGAAAGGAGGTCTCCAAGTCTGCCGCCTGCCTGCCTGTCTGCCTGCCTGATGGATATGCCAGCAGGATGGATACATCTGATATGGCTCGAAAATCGATACGGCCATCAGAATCCATATAGAGGATAGAGGATAGGATACTATAGAGGTGGATCAAGGACAATATTCACACTAAGATGTGTAACGCTCATACAATTCTGTTTTGTGGGAAGCGACGTTTATTCGTGAGAGACGAAATACGCGCATGTGTGTGTATGTGTGTGTACGTGTGCAGAGCTGCCCAAATTTTGAGACAAACTGATTTCTGAGATTTCCCGCTACGCACTAATACCCTATAGACAATTTGTATAATTTGAAGTCAAGTCTGATACACATTCATTATATTCGTTCATTATATTCGTTTATAGTACATTATTGTACAATATAGTACATTACATTACATAGTGCTTACATTGTCTTTGGATAGATGGTAGGTTTTGGTTAGACAGAGAAGATATAGTGATCTTTCCAATGGTTCTTTGGATACAGTTTACTGAAACCATAAGGAATGGAAATAGAATGATAATACTATTGTCAGATACTTTATAGTTGGTTTTTTTTATATAGTTCTCTATTCTCTTTTCGTAACGTTCCAATAGTAATTATAGCCCTGGCATTGACAATAAAAACTCTTATGAAAAAACTGAACAATTAGATGAACATAAATATATAAATATGCAGCTATTTTTATGGAGCTCTGTTGTATGACTTTTATGTACGTGTAATCGTGGTAATTTGTGGTCGCAAATACATCATAAAACATGATCGAAGGCTTGGCCAATGTCCGATATCTGATGTTACCAAGAAAATACTTGATAAATGAATATCTCAGGCCAAACCAAAACCAGAGACGTCTTGGCTGGAAGATGGAAATGCCAGCTAGGGTTACAATGTCCACCCCTCAACTGTCCGTAAATATAGAGCACAAAATTATAGATCTGACAAACAATCGATCTGTGGGCATTAAATAACTGTCACTTTGATGCAATAAAGAATCAGATTGATACAATTGTCGTATGGGGCAAGTATGCCCCGGTATATACTTACAGCCCACAGGGGGGCACATACACACGAGATCGGAGAATGGAGAACGGAGATCGGGGATTGGCTTGGACATAACTGGTTTGGCCAGAACTCGAGTTCGGAACGAGCCAAAACAGAACGGAGCAAAATATAAACACAAATACAACTCGAAGAAGGGGAAAGGGAAGGGGGTTGGGGGGGAAAGCAATTAAAAGCGGCCGAGACTGTGTCGCCCCTGTGTTCATCTCTGGGTGCCAGATTCTGTAGAGAACTGAAACGTAATCGAAATAAATGTCATTACAAAAGCGGCGGCACAGCACAGCAAAAACTACAACAACAACAAAAACAAACCGAACTCGAACCCGAACAGGTGGCAATTAAAATACAATTTGTATACCATTTAAATGACTCTGGTCAAGATGACATGTGTCATGCAAAGGCACAGTCCAAAGACAGCCAGACAGACAGACAGTCAGCCAGCAATATAATAATATAGTAAGAGAAAACTTCCATATCGGGTAGGGGTACTCTCGCAGAAAACTGTCAGCTTAAAAATGAACAAAATACATGGTCTGGTTTTCTATTATTTGCATCGGGTTTCAGTTATTGACCATCAAATAAATACATGGGATTATTTCCGTATTGCTGTCTTTTTCCTGGGGGAATATCTCTATAGGAAAGGTATCTCTTACTTTAGGACGTTGATATGCACTGACTTCACCATCAAGTGGCCCAAGCGACACCAGCAGAAGGACGTTAAGCGCGGATCCCAGGCAACCGACCGACCGAGGGGCGCTGCCGCATAACGCGCGACTCGTTAACCGAACCGATCGCGGACATGCAGGAAAGATATTTAGGTGTTAGACTAGAGTTCGAGGAAAAGTAGAACTAACTAAAAAAGAATGACTAAAAGAACCTAGCAATTTCCAATTACGAGAAAGATATGAGAGTATCAGTGATTTAAGACTAGGAAGGGAGTTAGTAGTAGATATGATTTGGTAGAGGGAATTATAGGGCCCTAAACGGTTCATGCAAGGAATAATTCGATCTACAAAGCGGAAGGTACATTGGTACATAGTTTCTAGTACATAGTACATAGTTTCTAGTACATAGTAAATAGATTCTAAAATCGTGAAGTATATGCGGCTCAACAAGTCAGGGTTATGGGCTATCTACGTCACCCTTGATCAAGTTGTGCACAAAAATAACACCATTATGCTTATAACAATAACAATAATGATTTTTTCCATATAAGATAGCTTAATATTTTTGATTTAATCCAAGGCGAAACACTTACAGCAGGAAAAGATCTTAAGCATATAATTTATTATCTTCCAAAAGAAGGGAATATTCTTCTACCTATATAGGAACGATTAGAATTAGCCTAAGCATCAGTAAAATGTGCTCTATAGGATCAGTGAGGTATAATAGTACGAGTAGTTAAACAGATATACGATTTTATCCCTCCCCAAAACTCAGTCATCAGCTAGCAATTCATCAAGAGATCTTGCGCAGAGATCGCAAACGCGATCTCGATTTCGATGGCGTTTGAAGATCACGATCGGAGCCAGTTTTGGCCAATGTCTAGGGTCGGGGGTCGGGGATCTGGGCTCTTGTGGCGGTGCCCAAGAATGTGACATGGCAACTTGAAGTGGCCCCAGTCATGGACAGCACGAAGAGACGAGACGAGACTCGCACTCGCACGTTGTCATGTCACGGCGGGCTCTCAACTCCACTCCCGGACTCTCCAACACTGGCCCAGTGCCCAGTCGCAGTCGCAGTCCATCCCATCCACTCTGCACACACACTTTATAGCAGTGCGATCTCTGTGACGACTGTATGTATGTTTGTGTGTGTACCTCTAAGTGTCTGTCCTCGCGTTCACCGGCTCTCCAGGGCCCCGTGAAGTGTCCACTCAGAATTTGTCACATCATTATTCTTATTTTTCTTTTCAATAATCATATGTACACACGGCAGAGAGAGTCCGATCGCCCGAGATGTGGTGATGTGTGCCTGGGAGGTCTCCGGTCCGCTCCGCTCTGGCCACTTCGTTAGGCTTCGTTTTCGGTGGAAAACTCCTTGAGTACTTTTTGTGCTTATAGTGGGACAATGTTTCAGATGAAGCGAAGATATGGCCCGAGGGCCACTGGGGGCGGCCCAGAAACTCGTTCCGACCACTCGGCCACAATGCCACACAGCTCGATGAGGGAGCTCAAAGGTGTAGATATATAACTAGGGTTCTACATATATACAAATGTATGTCGGTATGTCGGTGCCTTAAAGAAAAGCCAATAATCGGGATAGGAATACGAATCCAGAGGAAGAGGAATATTTGTGTATCCTGTTTCCTTCGGGGGAAGCTTTTCTTTCTTCTATTTAGTATATTTGGTATGTTTAGTATATTTCGTATTTTAAGAATTTATTTTAATACAACTATTTTATGTTTTATTCCTTTTTCTTTCAGCCACTGCATGGAATTGGAAGAACCCGAGAAAAGGAGGAGGAGGCATAGGAATAGAGGAATAGAGGAGAAGGAGAGGGATCATCATACCACAACGAATCTATATACAAGAGCTATACACATCCTATATCTAGTCTACGATATTGTCAGAAATATACCGATTAATTGTAGTTTGTAAGCCGCTTGATGAATATTGGTCAGGAGAAGCATCCGCACTTGCATCCGCATCCGCAGCAGCAGCAGCAGCAGCATTCACATCCGCAGGCAAAACAGCAGCATCAACACCACCACCAGGAGCAGCCACATCCCCCCACGTCCAACAACAACAACAGCAGTCGTCTCACAGATCTGTCGAGTCCACCGGCTCCTGGTAGTCCATCGTCGGGGGCCATCCCTATCGACTATCCCTATCTGCTCGGCTACCGCCTGCCTCTGAACCACGGCCATGAGAGACATCCTACGCACCACCAACACCATCATTACCACCACCAGCATCAGCATCCATCGATTGGCAATCCTAGGCGCTCCAGCTCCAGCTCCCCCGTGCCCCTGCCCGTTCCGATGGTGATGACACCCAGTCGACGCAGTTCGCCGCCTCTGCCGCTACCACTGACGTTGCCGCTGCGCCATCCCCTGAACCTCAACCACAGCCACAACCACAACCATAACCACAACCACAATACCCATACCAATGCGAGTGTGGTGGGCGGGAGCCATCAGTCTATGAGCGCCCACTTCTCGTCGCTGGCCCACGCCCAGCTGCATCTGCAGAGCCAGCTGCACCAGAAGCTATCGGCGGCCAGCTACTTCCGCAATCCCTCGCCCTCGCCGACGGACAACAGCAACACGAACACCGGCAGCAGCAGCGGAAACAGTCGGAGTCACGGCAACGCCGCCTGCTCCACGGCCCCAGCCTCGACGGCCGTGTCCCCGCCCGCGACGAGCATGAGCATGAGCACCGCCCAGATGAATCCGCTGAGCGATCTGCAGAATATGCAGCCCTTCGATTTTCGAAAAATCAGCTCCGCCAGCCTGGGGGCCTTCTCCACGCCACTGCCGCTGCCGCCCAGCCCCACCGAGTTCGTGCACCACCACCAGCAGCATCTGCAGCAGCAGGCGGTGCAGCAGGCGGCCGTCTTGGCCCAGGCACGGCGACGGATCAGCGAGGCCAGTACACCGGGGGAGAAGAGTGCCGCCGTGGCGGCTGCCGCTGCGGCGGCTGCAGCGGCGGCCGCTCAGAGCAATCAGTTCTTTAGCGCCATGGCCATGGCGGGGCATCCGTTGCCGTACCACCTGCCGCCGCCGCCACCACCGCCGCCCCCACCGCAGCAGTCCTCGTCCCAGTCCTCGCAGTCGTCGTCGCAGTCGCAGAGCAATCAGACGGCGGCAGATCGATCGGAGATGGTGCATGGCCATGGCCACAATCACGGCCATGGTCACGGACACAGTCACGGCCACGGTCACGGCAACCATTCGCCCAGTCACAATCACAGCCACCAGTATCCGCATCCGCACCAGCATCCGCATCCACACCAGCACCCACATCCGCACCAGCATTCGCATCAGCAGCACTCGCATTCGCACCACCAAAAATCAACCGCCGCCGCCGGAGGAGGAGCAGGAGGGGGAGAGGAGTCCTCGGGCAAGACCTCACGTCATATGGATAAAGGCAGCAACAGCTGTTCCTCATCGACCGCCTCGGGATCGGGCTCTGGTTCCGGCTCCGGGTCAGGCTCAGGCGGGGGCTCTGGGGGCTCCGGTTCGAGCTCGCAGCGCATGAATCGACTGGCCCTGTCCTCCAACCTCCGCTCTGGCCGCAAGGCGCACTCGCCGGGCAGCGGGGGCGGTGGCAGCAAGCGTCAGTGGGGCTCAATGCCGGCGAATCTGGGGACACAGTTCATCAATCCGGTGACCGGCAAGAAGCGGGTGCAGTGCAATGTCTGCCTGAAGACCTTCTGCGACAAGGGCGCCCTCAAGATCCACTTCTCGGCGGTGCATCTGCGGGAGATGCACAAGTGCACCGTCGACGGCTGCAGCATGATGTTCAGCTCGCGACGGTCCCGGAACCGGCACAGCGCTAATCCGAACCCGAAGCTCCATTCGCCGCATCTGCGACGGAAGATCTCGCCGCACGACGGACGGAGTGCCCAGCCGCACCCGTTGCTGCTGCAGGCCCCCAACGGTATTATGGCGGGGCTGGCGCCCTTCGGCAGCTTCCCCTGCTGACTCGCCCCCCGATCTGCGCCACCATCCGGCCATGGGCGGGGATCTGCAATGGATCTGAAGCACGGACAGGAGTATCTGCAGCGCTCGTACATGGAGAACGGGGGCATGATCGTGGGCGGACGCTTCGACGGTCAGGCCGAGGCGCAAGGCGCTGGAGGTGGAGGCCGACGACGACGAGGATGACGACGAGATACTCGAGGTCGGGATCCACATGCCCGACGACGATGATGACGACGACGATGGAGACGGAGACGGAGATGGCGATGGCGAGGACGATGATGACGATCCCGATGGCGATGGCATGTGGTGGTGGTGGGCGACGAGCTGGACAGCATACCGGACAGGCCCGGCCATGGCCACGACCAGGACTTCATGCTGGACCAGGACCAGGACGAGAGCGTCTCCAGCCATAGCCACAGCCACAGTCAAACCAAAGAGCAGCCCAGCCCGGGCAAGGGGACGGGGACGGCAGACGGTCTGGAGGCCATGGACGAGCAGCACGACGACTCGCCCAGCCATGGCCATGGCCAGATCTCAGCCAGCAAGCGGAAGCGCAAGAGCCAGAACCCAGTGCGCTGCACGGTCCAGTCGGACGAGAATTCCTGCGAGAACTCCCTCGACTACGATGTGGCCGCCGATCTGTCCATCAAGAAGATTCGATTGGGTGCGCAGGATGGAGGAGCAGCAGGAGCAGGCGCCACAGCAACGGGAGCGGGTGCGGGGGAGGAGCACGCTTTATCAGCCAAAGAAACGGAAATGGGGCTCACGAGCTCCAGCTCCAGCAGCGAGTCCACCAAGGCCATTCCATCGCCCCCACTCACGCCCTACACGACGCCCGGCGACGGGAGGCCGCCCGTCAGCATCAAGACGGAGCTGCCGGACGAAACGGAGACCGAGGTCGACGCAGAGGCAGACGCGGAGGCAGAGGCGGAAAAGGATGCAGGCACCACGCTGGACCTCTCCCTGGCCTCGGCTGGCGGGGGCGGGGCCATCAAGCAGGAGCCGCTGGAGGACCTGGCCCTTGGCTATGATAACGATGAGAATCGCTATCTGCGCATCAAGCAGGAGCTTCTCGGCACCGACGACGTCCAGGACTGCAGCAGCAGGATAAGCAACAACAACAACAACAATGTGCTAACGGACACACCTGGAGGGGATTTGCTCAAGGGGGAGGTCAATGGCGAGGAGGAGGAGGAGGGGAGTCGGCCTACCTGCACGAGGGGGAGAGAGAACGCGAGACGGAACCAGAGCCAGAACCCGAACCGGAACAGCCAGAGCCGGAACCAGAGCCAGAGCCAGAGGTGCCCATTGACAAGGAGAACCCACTGAAGTGCACCGCCTGCGGGGAGATCTTTCAGAATCACTTCCACCTGAAGACCCACTACCAGAGCGTGCACCTGAAGCTCCACCACAAGTGCAACATCGACGGCTGCAATGCGGCATTCCCCTCGAAGCGGAGCCGCGATCGCCACAGCTCCAATCTCAACCTGCACCGGAAGCTGCTCTCGACCAGCGATGACCACGGCCACCTGCCGCCTGGCCCTGGCTCCGGCCCCGGGACTGGCACTGGCTCGATCACCGGCGATCCCCTGCTGGATCTGATGAGCCTCAATGTGAACCTCAACAACAACAAGGGCGGTGGCTTCGGCGGCTGCCCACCTGTGGGCGTTCCCGGCAACATTCAGGCCGAGATACTGGCGCGCATCTGTGCCGGAGCCCATGCCCATGGGCTGAGTGTGCCGCTCTGTTTCGAGGCACTGCAGCATCGCTTCGCTGTGAGTCATGGCCACGGGCATGGGCACGGGCACGGACAGTCGCCCACAGGATTCGGGGATGGCGGTCCCAGTGCGAACGCCTTCATGGGGAGCGGCGATCCGAGGTTGTTGCTCAATCATGGCGGTAATCCGTTACTCTTTGCGGGACTGCCGCGACTGCCACGCTTCCCACAGCTGGCGCCGCACATGCTGGCCGCAGGTGCTGCTGTCGGCGGGCTGGGCCACTTCTGCAGACGCACCTCCTCCGATTCGAATTCGCAGCACTCGATCACGCCGCCGGTATCGAAGGGTTCGCCCCAGCCTCAATCCCACTCACAGTCACAGTATCTGCGGCCACGATCCCGTTCCGGATCGCCGGACTACGAGCAGCATCAGCAGCAGCCTACGGCAGCATCAGCAGGAGCGGAAGAGCAGGAGGCGGGCCAGAGGCAGAGTCCCGATCGCATATCATGACCATGTACCTCGTACTATGCCAAGGCATTGGCATTTTATCACTAAAATCGATCAACGATTAACGATCAACGAGCAGCCGCCGCCGCCACCCACACACAGAAACACACACCCCACACACACACACAAGATATATATGAGTATATATATTCATTCATGCAATATCAGGCTAAAACGTAGGACTACAGCATTGCTCATAATTCACATCGATAAAAGGTGGATGGGAGGGAGGGAGGGAGGTCCTTGCCTCGTCCTGCCGCTCATAATAAAACAACAAAAATAAATACAATATACAATTTTACTAGGCTAATGCTAATATAAAATATTAGATGGATCAACTAGCATTTTTTTTTCTATATATACACACACACACCTACACACACACACACACACGTATAGTATATGTATGTATGTATGTGTATGCGAGTCGCCCTTTTTTTAAACTTGTATTTATAAAAAATGGAAAAACTGTTTGTTGTTTTATGTACACAAGCGTCGACGTTGTAGAGAATTGATAAATGAATGGAAGGCCGGAAGAAAGGAAGGAAGGATAAGGGGCAGATGGACCGAGAGAGAATGTGGGATTACTTATATTAACAAAAGTACTAAATAAATAATTAACGATTATATATTGTTAGTGATACTCGATTATGTAAGTACCGTTTAGCCACTAAGCCAGCGCCTAATAATTTTTTTTTTCTCGCTAATGGAATCCCTAAGTGTATTTGTATATGATATAGGAAAAACAAACGATGATCGATGATGAGTCAACGACGAAACGCTTGCTAGGAAGAAACCAACAAAATAAAAAACAAAACTGATAACTGATTAGTGACTAGCGATCTATGATCACTGATCACTGATCTGATACTACTATCTGATACATCGCGATGATCCGAAACCGAACCGAAGTTGTGTTGTTTTCTTTTTACTCCAAACAAAAAAAAACCAATCCTAAAGTAATTATATAGTGAGTTAGTTAGTTCTGAACAGAAAAAAAAAACAGTAACCAGGCAAATACCTTCAACTCATATTTAAGCTATATATGTTTGCAATAAAATATCAATGAAAAATCCTTACATCAATGGCCTTTTGTGTACCTGTGTTCTCTTTTTGTGGGGATGTTACAGGATCCAGGATCCGGAGCTCTGGCAGCATTCTGGCCTTAGCGGATCTCCTGTCTAAGTATTAATGGTAGAAAGTATCTCTCGTTCAACTGAAAGACTTACATTAAGTTCCATAATATACGTACATATGTATGTATGTATGTTTGTGCTGAAGGAAAAGCCAAGCACTGTGTATGATGTTATTGGCTTCAGGGGATCGACTCAGCTGACGAACAGACGAAGCTGAGTGGGCGGCAGCGGGTCGCCTCTTGCCACATCTTGGCATTGTCTAGTCCTTTCTAGTCCTCAGACTTTCTTCTGAAAGATAGGCAAAAAGAGTGAGATTTTATTTGGATTTATTCTCCATATTTATTGAATTTAGATATATTTCATTATATTTATTTAATGTACATTATTTAGATTTCTTTTCCATATAGTAAAAAAGTTATATTGTTTCACGAATCACACTCTTCACTATCCATTCGTTAAATCGATTTGCTTTGATGGCATTGCAAAATACTGAAGCAAGACGACTCGTTGTTAAATTTTAATATTCCTTTTTTATTGTTACTTTTTTTGGCATAATTATAGTGCATATCGAACTGAAGAGACAGCTCCAAACAGAGGCAACAGATCGGCCAACTCGTAAATCCTGCAATAAATCAAAGCTACTGCTATTAAAGATGTTGCAATATCGTTTTACATCTGAAACTCTGAGAGAGAGTCTCACCAAAGACAATATAAACACTAAGATGTGTAACGCTCATACGATTCGGTTTTGTAGGGAGCGATGTTTTTTTGCAAAGGGACAAAATAAGCGCTGTCTCGCTCGCACGAACTTCAGTGCGTTCGCAGATCTAAAAATAGAATCAACTTTCATTGTATGGCGTGACACATCTTAGTGTTTATATTGTCCTTGGTCTCCACTGTTGAGAGAGGGGTTTCGGTTTGGGTTTGTAATGGATATGTTTTGCTAATTTTAGAGAATAGTTTGATAATTCTATGTATGGGGGGAAAAGCAATTGCAATTTGCCAAACTGATAATAATTGGTATTGCAGATAGTACTCCATAGTTGCAAATGCAAAATGGAAGTTGGTTCGCCCCGAAAAGGGGTTGATTCTAGCGAGCTATTTAATTTTAGATCGATTAAGGGAGCTCGTAAATTTGGTTGCCTTTGGGCCCTGTCCCGGCACTGCCACTGCCACTGCGAGGGCGTCAGTGTCCAAATAAATAAATGCAGCGTCGTCGTCGTCCGCGTCGTATGGGTACCGCAAGTACTCGTATCGTATCTGCACATGCTGGCAGGCAGGAAGGCCGGCAGGGGGGCAGGGGGCATTGTCTGTGTAGGGTGTATCTCATGGATAAATGGTTGGTGTTCGGTGTGGTTGTCCATGTCACCCCTGGGTCTGTGCCTGGGCCTGGTCCTGTGCCACACCGACGCCATCACCATTGCAATGGCAATGGGCCCTCCCCTAGGACGGGCAGGAGCCAGGCCAGAGAAAGCCCGAAGCAATAGCACACCACACACCACACACATACGTACAGAAAATAACAGAGCCCGGAGTCAGAGCCAGAGCCAGACCCAAAGCCAAAGCCCAGAGCCCAGAGCCAAAGCCCGAGTCTCAGTGTGGTGCAATTTATTTAAAGTAACATTTTAGTGTTTCCTTCCGCTGAAATTCGTTCTCTTCCTTCCTGTTGGCAGGACTCGTACTCGTACTTGTACACGCGCTCTGTCTCTCTATCCTGTCTTGTCCTATCCTGTACTATCCTATCGTATCGTATCGTATCGTATCGAGGCCCCAGCTCGAACCTGAACCCAAGACGACAGGAGACCGAGGTGGAAAAACAACAGATTGTGGGTAAATAAAATTGCCACAATGTTATCGTTAAGCCTGCAGCGGACACGCAGAAAACAACGGCAGCAACAAACAGTTAACAGCCATAAGGAACGAACGGGGTATGCTATGGTATCCGTATCCACACATCCATATATAACACACACACACATAAATACATATGTACATACTTTTACTATATGTACTCATACTCGTGCACTCATTCGTCCATTACATATGAGTACGCTCGAGTGTATGCTGGCTGCCACCATATGGTGTACCATACATGTTGTACATACTCTTAAAAGTACTTGTGTGTGTTTGTGTGTTATCTATGAGTTGGTATGTTTCGACCTTAATACGGGAACCGCTTAAATATATGCCATTTAGTGGCGCCAAACGCCGGAAGAATGTATTTTTTGGGGGAACATCAACCGAGAACTCAGAACCGAAGGCGAGCTATCAGATGCGAATATTCTATCCGTAATTATACCTAAATAATAAATCAAATGATTTCCACGAAAATATAGTTCTAGATAGAACATAGACATACATATTTGTTTCGATATACATATGTACATTTATCAGAAATAAATATATAAACCAATCCATGTTAATTCTTAGCTTTAACTATTTATTGGCATAATTGAATGTGTGACCCACATGTTCTAATAGGACTTCTTATAGACTATAGACCTATAGACCTAGATAAGTCCTCCCCCAAATCCTCTTGTTATAAGATTGTTAAAACTACATAGATCTTGCAATCACGATCGTCTTTTTGGTAAGGCTGCAAATGAGCTTCAAACTATGATCCAGACTCTGGATTCCAGTCTCCACTAATAGGACTTTTTATAGGACTTCTTATAGACTATAGACTTATAGATATGCCCATGAATACCAAGCTTAAGTCCTCCCCCAATTTCTCTTATTATAAGATTGTTAAAACTACATACATATGTACATAGATCTTGTATGCACGATCGTTATCTGCCACCTCATAATGGTATGATCCAGTCTCTGAATTCCAGTCTCCCTCCAATCTAGTCTCAACCCTCCAATCTAGTCTGGATCTTCCAGAGTTCAGAAACTTGAAAGACCAACGAAATGTTGAATGTTGAAAAGTGAAATAAGACACCATTTTGCCAAAACTCCACATTAATATGCATGCAAATTGGTGGCTGGTCGATTCATCATGGAACGGCAACGGGAAAAATGGGAGAGCAGAGTGTTTCCTTATTTGTGCATATCCGAAACGGGGAATCATACACCCACGGTCTCGGCTCTGCTTCTGGTGATGTGATGTGAGGGCCACTTAAGATATCAGCAACAATAACTCTCAATGGGGATAAGTCCGGGCATCAGCGTGAGAGAGGGCGAAAGAGAGAGAGAGAGAGCCAACCCCTTGCCCACATCGGGGACGAAACCCTTTTGTCTCTCCTGGAAAACACTCTTCTCCATCCATCAATCCGTCTATCCATCCATGCATGCACGACCTGACCTGACCCGACCTGACCGCACCGTACCGTCCCTCCATCTATTCATCTGTACGTCTGTCCGTCCATCAGTCCTTATCGGTGTGATTCCAACGGCATAGAACGAATTAAATGCTTATATGAACAACAGGACTGACAGAGCTTTTGGCTTCAATGTCAAAGAGTTTCGAAAGTATTTCGAAACCAAGACCGACGTTTGAATACCCTGCACAAAGGGGCCACCAGTCCTACAAGTATCTGGATTAGCCAGATGCGGAGGAAGACTGTGAATACATATGTTCTTAAGGGGTTACGGGTGGACATTGAGGACCAAGCCCCACATAAAATTATGTTGAACGAAGGGTCCTTTAAGTCATCAACACTCAACTAATTTGCAGTTTTGTATCTTACAAAATATCGCTACAAAAATTGAGAAATATCCTAACAGTTGTGTACTCAAAACTGCCAATAAAATCGGCATCCCCTTCCTGGGAGAAGAGTATGAAGCAACACAAAAATAATAATAATCAACAGAAATATAAAATAAATCAAGCATCAAGGCTTCCCGAGGCGTGCCCTGGACATAGCTGCACACTTTGGGCATCGGCAGGAAGGACCAGTACTAGAAGGAGCAGCACCAGGACCTCCTCCACCAGCAGGTGTGTGAGCCTTAGCGGTTCAAATCGCATTGACGTGTGTGCCAAAAGAGCGTAAAACCTCAGACACGTTGTGTAACTTTTATGCGTTACAGTTGAACCGGAAACGGAAATCTAATAGACCAAAGCATGAATAAGTGATGAAGCGAGAAAAACGTTGCCCGAACCCATGTCCCCCTGCCCCCCAGCTCCGTGCATCCCCCACCCCTGAGTGGGGAGTGGACGCAAAACCCTTTTCAATGCTCGCCCAAAATCTTATCAGAGGCTTCAAGTTTTGCCTCCTCCCCTCGCCCCCGCCTCCCATCACGTGTGGCCTTTTTCTCCCATATTCGACTTTTCCCCGTTTTCCGGCTTTTTTTTGTTTTCATTCCTTTTTCGGCATTTGAGTTTAGCCCCTGGTCGACAGGGTGTGGGGGCTGAGGGGGAGTGGCTTCTTGGCCAAACTTTGGCAGCCACAAAAACCTTTGTTCACTTCCACTTTGGACCCGGTCGAGCGGATGTGTGTGTGGGCGGACGGGGATGGGCATGGGCTCTGGCACGGCCTTGATATTGCCAACACATGTTTTCGGGAAGATTACCTTGTCAATCGGTTCGTTGAACGATTACTTTTCAAATGTTTTGGCAAAAGCCAGCCAGCCCAAGGAACCCAGCAGGAACAAAGGGAAAGTTACCAAAGGCCAAAAGACCAGTACCAAAAACAGCAGGGAGAGGGTCACGATGGGGCCGGGGCGGGGGCCAGTTCGGGGGCGGGGGCCGAAAACAATCTGGCGGCCCAGTAAAGCTGTCATGCGTTCTCCATAAGATTCACAACTTCCTTCCTGCTCGTCCTCTTCGGCAAATAGAAAGCATACAAACATACATATACTGAGTGTACGCACCACCAAACCGAACCACACCGAACCGAACCACCTCGAGCATTCCCATTCCCTGTTCTTCCCTCTTCACAGGAGATGGGATCCAGCGACAACATTGTTTTATTTCTCATTTCACAGGCAATGCAATAAAATCGCCTAAATACGCTCCGACCGAAGGTAAGTGGTTTCGTTTGTTCGCAGCAAAAATTCGCCTCACTGCATCACTGGGCGAGTGCGCCCCGCGGTGCAAACATTGGCGCCTTTTGCCCCGGCTTATCCACCGCCGACAGTGGGTCCGGTTCGCGTTTGCGTCAGCCAGCACTGGATCAGCCAGCACTCATCCTGCCAACGTGTAAATGCAATCCCCTACCCTTAGCGAACACTGGCTGACAGCGAGTTGATGCTAAAGCTAATGGTGTTTTGCTCCACTACACCTCAAGACTTTACTCGTCTTAAAGACAGAGATACCATGAGATAAACCTACAAATTAGTGTTGGTAACCGTCTCTAGAGTGCCATCAGTCGAACACTTCTACAAATGAGTGTTGGTAAACGTCTCCATAGTTCCCTCAGTCGAACACTTCTACAAATGAGTGTTGGTAAACGTCCATATAGTGCCATCAGTCGATGGACTTCTACAAATTAGTGTTGGTAGCCGTTTCTATAGTCCCATCAGTCGAAGACTTCTGGAGCTATTTGTGACAAAATTATGTTTTCCAACACACACACAGATGATTTCGAGCAGTAAATCGTATTTTCAAGGTAAGATTTTGGAGCATATACATATGTAGGCTCTCGCTCACACTGCCTGCTTTTCCCATCAGCGTTTTTCCAGGAGGTGTCACTCCCTGTAGTCAGAGTCCGAGTTCAGAGTCCCAAAACGTTTCTTTTTTGTATAAGACATCGATAAATTATCGCCTCGAAGCTATCGGTATTGTTATCGAAATGCCTGCCAAAACTGTGCAGCTCATTGAATGGTCCATAAGCCGGAATCAACAAAAGATGTGATCTGATCTGAACTGCGCGTAGCGACATCACCTACAGCCCATCCTGCCTCATCCTGCAGCAGGAAGGGGACAGGGCACGCAGGGTCATCCCACTCATATATGTATGTGTGTATGTATGTTTGTATGTATATTGCGGCTTGGCTTGGCGTGGCGTGGCGTCCAAATGAATGTGACGACAGGACGCCCCAATGGTCGGTCGGTTGGTCGGTGCTTGGCCCCGTGGTCGATGCCCGTCGATGCCATTTATTCTCAAGGAAGTCAATTATAAATTATGATGACAGTGATCACAATGTTAATGGCATCCGAATGCGACATTACATTGCGGTGGGGGGAGGGGGATCGCGTTCGCACCGAAAAACTTTGGGACACTCGTTGGGGATTCATTCATTAAAGCCTACCCTACCTAGGGGCGGGGGGTGGTGCACATACCACATACCGCATATACCACATCGTGTGTATTGCTTGCCCGGTCACAACATTTCTGTTGTCGTTAATAATTTAAAGACTGACTTTGTGGCATTTTATGGCTGCATTTTTTGCTTAACCGTCAAGTGCCCATAACGATTTAGACGATTGACAGCTGCGAAGTGGGTGTCCACGTTTACCTTTTGCTTGTACCAATGCCGACAGCTCCACTCCACTCCACTCCGGCCCTAGTCAGGTCGGGTCTGGTGTGGTCCGGCTCTGGCTCTGGCTATGGCTATGGCTCTGATGGTTCCTGGTTATCCAATGCTATTCCTCGCTCTCTCGCTCTCTCTCTCTCTCTCTCTCTCTGTAGTTGTTGTCTCTGTCCGTGCCGTTGTTAAGTTTGTCATATTTTATGGCCCGGTTACGTCTGGCAGCGACCTCAGTCTCAGTCCTGGCCCTCAGTTCCCGGTTCCTGTTCCTGTCGAGTGATATATATGACAGGCGGATTTTTGTTTTAGTGGCATGGGTGACAATCCCTTTAGAAACGTTTTTATTTATTCACGCATGCTGGCAAAATGTGCCTCTTACACGCAATACAAGAAGAGCAAAGGCAAAGGATAGTCCCTGTCCCAGTCCCTGTGGCTGTCCCTGTTCCAGAGACAAGGACAACGACAGCAACGACAAAACAATGAGATAGCATGACCATTGGTCACATCGAACCATCCCGGATGGGATCACGAACGGATGGGGGATGGGTGACTGTGTGTAGTAGTTAAGGTTTTGCATTATTAATTATTGTTAATTACCTGCACTTTTTACAGCTCCGCCGCCGTACGCCGTACGCCGGACAGGGGGAACATTCGCGTTTACAGGCCACGACACGTTGCACAACAAATCGACAGGTAAATATCGTAATTACAGTGAGCATAAGACAAGCCTGATAAAGCCACTCCACACTCCACTCGACTCGAACCCACTCCGCTCCAAAAACAAGATCTCAACTGGTCTGGTCTATGCAGTGAACCGTCTATACGTCCGTCTGTCCGTCCGTCTGTCCATCTGTCTCTTGTCACATGCTATGTACTCAGACTCGTACTTCTCTTTATGGCTAATTGGTTGTTCTGGCATTTAATTTGCTGTCTACCATAAAGGTCACCAATGATGTGATACCGCACAAGACATATGTACATATAAATAGTACGATACATTACGTATGGGATATGTGATTATAATAATTAGGCTTTAATTAAGAATCTATTAAGGATACTACTCGAGCAGTTGCTGCATCAAATATTGGATCCAGGATGATCCCCGTTCCCTGTCCAAGTCTCGTAAATAGGTGTGAAAATAATGGACTGAACGATGGATGGCAGGAAACAAATCACATGCCTGCCTCAAGTAGTCAAAACACAGTATGTACTGCATATGTGGGAAGACGTGTTGAAATGGAAGAAGCTTTTTCCACCTCTGGCACATCTGCCGCATCCACAGATGCACAGATCATGCGGCGAGTATGCAGGAGTATGCCCATGTCAAGCGGAGGCGGCGCCACCGATCGTAACCCTAACAAGAGAGTGGAGAGCCAACTGAAGTCCATTCGTTCACTGTGCAGGTGGAGGTGGCGGCTTGGGGGCTAGGGTGTACAGTGTACGGGGTACGGGGTAGGCATAACAATAGCGAAGAGAGCAGAGGCAATCAAGTACGCTCGTTGCAACTCGTTGGGGTTGGAGGCAACAAAAAAATGGAGGAACGGACAGGTCAGGATTAATGGCTCTCGCTCCCAAGAAGAGAAGAGGAGCTGGCCGCCAGGTGACTGTGTTTGTATGTGTGTGTGTTTGTGCTTGTGTGTGTGTGTTGTATGAGCAGATGCCTTAATAGATGCAGATGCTCCAACCATGAGGCCAACAAGTTGGCTTAATCAATGGCAATACGCGTACCGCGCGTACCCCGGAAATGCCTTGAGTTTAATTATTGAGAATATATGTAGATATATACATACATACATATGTATGTGTGTGAAAGTGAGAGCGCGGTGCTCTATCTGCTACGTACTACCTTGATGAATTTCCAATTGGTGGCACATTGTTGAATCATAGAAAGTGTTACCCGATATTCAGTCACATTTCCCGCGAAAAGTCCATCGAGGCCAACAAATTCAAAAGGCTAAAAAAACACATTTCCATATAAAAGACATTTCCATATACATATGTACTATGTATATATTTTCCGAAAATATTGAAACTCATCTACGTACATAATTTTTATTTTTTTTTATATTTTTTGGAATTTTTTTGAATTTTATTATTCATATTTTCCTCTATTTATTTCTTCAGTAAGAAAGAAGTTTCTGGATACAAATTTTTCCTCAAATTCTCACCAAAATATTGAACTGTTTAAAATAAATTCCAAAAACTTTGTTCAATATCGGTTAACCCTTATTAGGCCAAGAATTTCTGAGCAAAACGAGCAACTCCGGCCACCAGCAGCAGACAGAGTAATGAAAAAAGTCGGCAGGCCAACCTGACGAATCATGGCCATAACCTTCTTCTTTTCTTTTTACCAATAAGCCGGAGTCGAGCGAATATCTCGAAGAACAGAACCCTATATCCCTCATCGTGGCTTATAAGTAATATTTGTAACCATTTTAGAAGGACATCAATCAACAACATTTATTAGAAATTCTCAGCAATATGTTTGTCTAAACTTTTGCTGAAATCTGAGTTTGAACTGATGGCCGCGAAAAACACTCACACACTTTTCATTGCTTCGACCTTAGCATCAATTACAGGGCAACTCAATAAAAATTCTACCACTTTCTATCTGTACGTTTGTCCCGTTTGATATCCGGGAAATATCCATCTGTACTCCTATGTTTTTTGTAACCCCCAGACTATTTATTTTCTCTGTTTTTTTGGTATGGCTTTTGTCAGACAACGCAGAACGCAATGGAGAGTTGACAAACACAAGGAGTGAAAGAGAGAGAGTTGCTGTTTTAGTTCTTGCTCTTTCCAGTTTCCCAAGTTTTCCCAATGTTCCCGTTCGGCTTCCAATATCTTTTGGCCTTTCCTTGAATCTTCCTAACAATCAGCAGAGACTGAGCTTAGGCTTAAAAGTTTCTTGGGATTACACATATGTACATATATCAAATCCCAACAAGGATACCTGCTTATCGAGTGTGAGTGTGTGACACATTCAGTTGGCTTAATTGACTGCATTATTTATGAGATGCGCCAGAGGACAAGGACATGGGATCAGCAGCAGCAGGACTAAGGACTGTCCCAGGACTATACCCACACCGACACCCTGGACCCCCAAGAAAAGGGTTGACATATGGTTTGGGCCAAATCACAGTACAAGTGGTCAAGCCAGGACATGGGAATGGGTTTGGATTTGAATTTGTGTGTAAACTATTTCCCATCGCTTCAGGTCATAAAATATTCAAGAAGTCAATTTAGTATAACGGAATGGTATGATATGGTATGGAATGATATGCTAAGGTTTCCTTGCAGTTCCAGTTCTTGGGTCCACGGATTGATTTGCGAGTCAGCCAGAGCGGTGAGAGACCATTAATTAAATGTAAGTTTCCTGGGAGATCAGAATGGAACATCAGAATCAGAATCGTTTGTCACGGCTGCCCAGAGAGCGGGGCGCTCGCATCTATGGCCATGGCTAGTAGTACTCGTAGTGGGACCTGCGCTGGGCAGCAGCAGACATCCGGCCCTGACGCTGGGCTACCCCCCGACCCGACCCGACACGACCCAGTGCTCGTTTTGGGGCATGGACAGGGGCTGGGGCATGGCATCGCGGATCGCGGATCGCGCGTCCTCTCGGCAGGGAAAAAATAAATTACTTTAAACGTTTTTCGAATAGCAAATTGCAGATTGTCATTTCGAAAAGACATACCTTGCCACACATATCAGTGTCAATGACTGGCGGGGAGCTGGATGGAGTAGGGGGGGTAGTATGGGGTCCCGTCCCGGAATTGGAATGGAGATTGAGGGACTGGACTGCCCAACTGAGGACCGGACACTGGGCCAGGCTCTGACTCTGTCTCTGTCTGTGGCTCTCACTCTGGCCTGAACCTAAAATGACGAATGACCACAAGACAAGAGGAGCAGCAGCAGCAGCAGCAGCAGCAGCAGAGCAGCAGAGTGAATCGGGATCAGGAGATGAGAACGGCAATAATACGAGTACGAGCCTGGCAAATGGCAAACGGCGAACGACGAACGACGATTCCCTGGAATTGAGATTGGGTTGAATTTTTATAATTGAGTTGAGGTGAATTTTTAATCTCTTCTTTTGTTCTGCTCGTAGCTTCTCCTTGTCTTGTCTTTGGTCCCCATTGGGGGCTATGGATATTGATACGGGGGGATATGGGATATATGTGGAGAGTGGAGAGTGCTACACAGATGGGAAGGAAGTACGGAAGTAAATCGATTAGCCATGGCTTGGAATGGTAAGGTTTTAGTTGTACTATTTATATAATTTGTATAAGGAATAACATGGAATGGAAACACTGGGTTGAATCACTAACCATACAGTATACAGTACAGCCCCATCTATAGGACAGTTCAACCGTCTCAACTTTCTTCTCTCAACTTTTCTTCTCTCAACTTTTTTTTGATTTCTGCGCTCACGCCATATACTGGTATGGTTATGGTTATGTTTTCTATCGTCTTCCTGAATTGAAGCTACAATATATTCCCTTTTCCTAAGCTCTAAATATTATCTTTGAATAAAGACAGTTGGAGGCTGCGTTACCGAATTGATTAAAAAACACCCCATAAGAAATAGTTCTTATTAATTCCATCCGATAACTCTATAAATGGTAATCTCGTGTAAAGATCTCTCCATATGCCCTATGCTACGCTTTCTATATGCCACACAGACCTAAGAAGCAATAGATGATGAATGCCAAGCACTATATCATGAGTGCAACTACAGGCACTGGGAGCACTGGGAGTATTACCAAAGTTTTTGCAGTATAAATGGTCGGTTGGTAGTATGTTGAGGTCCCACCATTTGCTTTTGGGGTACAGTAAACTACCATTTGTTTTTGGGGTACAGTAAACTACCGGCATTGCTCTGAATTATTGACATCTGGTACCATGCCACCAATCTCCCGACAGATTATGAGCACTTTGGGTGTTGTTGCTGCTGCCGCTGCCGCTGCTGCTGCTGTTGAGGCAACCTTCTATTACATACAGGTACAGGCACACACACAGGGGGGTGGGGGGAGGGGCAATGGAATGTACCGAGTGTATCTGTATCTGTGTGTAAGTATCTACCCATAATGCAAGTGCAGACAAGTTCAGCCCCAACTTTAGCCCCAGCCAAATGCAATTTCACTGTCTGACCATCGATCCCTTCTGTCCAAAGCCGCATGAGGTGCACCAATCTACCAATATACCAATATGGAAGTTTTAGTTGACGTCGTCGTTACTGCTGCCCGATGCCCGCTGCCCGCTGCCTGCTGCTGCCATCGTCAATCGTTGGAGTTGGAGAAGGAGGCTGCTGCTGCTGTTGTTGCTGCTGCTGCTGCTGCCATCGTATCAAGAGCGTGTAGCAAAATTCGTGCCGTGACCGCCCCTTTCAATTCTGTATTATCAGATTAGCTCTTTTCATAAGCTATTTGTTGTTGCTGTGTGTTGCAGCTTCAGCTTTTCTTTTTGTTGCTTTTTGCTGCTGCTGCCTCAGTAATGCTATTGACCGCTAGCATTAAGTTACGATCTGGTACATAGGCATGGCCAAAGAGATGCTCTACGATGATGACACTGCTCTACGTCTCCGTCTCCAGCTTCAGCTTCGGCTCCGTCTCCGGCTGCTGGCTGTCCAGAACACACATTGGGGGCTGTGCAAGAGAGAGTTGGGTTAACCATACGACAGGTGCACTTAAAGAAAAAGAGAGAAACATAAAAGCAAATAAGAAAACAAATCGATGCCTGAAAAAGGTTATCCCATAAAAGAAGAACACAACAGAACAGATCAGAACAGAACCCAACGGACAGACTCCAGTCCATGATGTACGGAGATATTTCCGTCATAAGGTCAACTATCTGATGTAAAAATCAGTGGGCCAAATTGTACTTGCAGCTGAAGCTGGAGCCATAAAGAAGCTCGCTCGCTCGCTCTCTCTCTCTCTCTCTGTCTGTCTACCAAAATGATCGAAAATGTCGGTCGTCGGAGGAAAGTTTTGAAAGAGTTTTGGCTGTGGCAACTGCGGGAAGGTCAATGGTTGTAAAATATGTGGCGGACCATAATATTATAGAGATTACTCTGATAACTCTGAAATGAAATGAAAGTTCTATGAAAATATCGAAGAAATATAAGCTTAGGTTAGGTTAGTTTAGGTTAAGCCGTACGACCCTCAGTGGGGGCCCCTCATAGGCCAGTTTGGTCCATAGTTATCCGGATAGTAATGGACCTTTACGAGGGTGCTAGTAGGGTCCCTCCTAGAGCTCTCCTACAATCGAGATGTAGTTCCTTTGGCGGCCTCTGGGAGGCAGCTTCCAGTGATGTCAGTATTAATAAAATTAGAAAAAACTCGTAAATTTCTTGTCCTTTGAACATACTTTATTCTAAATGCTATTCAAAATATATTACAAAATGTATATGTATATGATCTATATGTATAATTAAGTCAAGCTTATGTTATGATCTGTCTATATCTATGTATATCTCTATTAAAAAAAAAGGATGAGCATTAGATACTGTTTCACTGTAGTGCCAAATTGTGACTGTTTAGAGGGGAAGGAATACTGTTTGACTGTAGTTCCTAATGGTTCCCTCATTGCATATTGGTTGATGGGATCTACTATATAGGAATTGTTCCTTCCTTCCTTGTTGTTCAGTCATCCGATGTTTCGGTCTTTCTGCTGCAGCTGCTGTTGCGTTCTACGCTTGAGACTTGTGGTGTCAATCAAAGGCGATTATTTCGGGGAATATTTCGGGGTATTCCTCGTGTGTCTAACGCCACAAGCATTCTATGGGTTGTCGCATCCACTTGTCGGCATACGGACTTGGATATTGCTCCTGCTGCTGCTGCAACTGATGATGTTGCTGTTGCAAGTAATAATTGTGTTGCTGTTGCTGTTGCTGCCGCTGTTGCTGCTGTTGTTGTTGTAGCTGTTGCTGTTGCTGGTGTTGTCGCTGGTAGTAATTGCTGTTACCAGGTCGATGATGATGCTGCTGCTGCTGCTGCTGATGGAAGTGCGATGATAGCGTCGTCTGCTGTCGATGCTGTTGCTGTGCCTGTGCCTGTGCCAGTGCCGCTGCCTGATGGTAGTTCTGCATCAAGATCGTATGATGCTGCTGCTGCTGATGCTGCCGTGCCGTGTCGGCAATGGGAAAGTAGGCAGCATGCGGCTTGAACATCGAATGGGCATAGAGCTGCATCTGCTGCTGGTAGGGATGAGCCGCCTTCGAGCGTCCCAGCAGATGCTGGCTGCGCCGCAGGCGACCCGTTGTCTCGCCAATGGTCAGGTCCTCGGCATACGGATCCAGGGCCCAGTAGTGGCCCCGTCCGGGATCGTCTAGGGCGCGCGGCACGCGCACAAAGCACGGATTCAGGCTGAGGTTGTGCCGTATGGAGTTCTGCCAGACGCTCTTGTGGTTCTGGTAGTACGCAAAGCTGTCGGCTATCCACTTGCAGATCCCGCTGAGGGTCAGTCGCTTCTCGGGGCTGCTGCGGATGGCCATCACGATGAGGGCGCTGTAGGTGAAGGCGGGCTTGCTGGCGTCCTTGGGGCTGGTTGTGACACTGCCGCTGCTGCCGTTGCTGCCGCGGCTCTCATCGGAGGAGGCATCCTCGGAGCTGTTGCACGAATGACTGGGACTGGACGGCTGGAGGTAGTACTCGCCCTCGCCCTTCTCGGAGAGCAGTGACCGGATGGAGAAGCTGGACTGAAACACTTGCGGGCTTGTGGTGGTCGTATCCATTTCTTGGTGTGATGTGTCACTTGTCAGGATCGTCGTTGAACTGTGAAAGATTTGGCTTGGCTCTGGCCTATATATGCGCCTATATTCCGAATCGCCATGGTCTTCGGGTGTCGGAAAAGCTGGGGGGATTATGGGTATATCCTGTGTGACGGAGAGATCTACACACAGATCTCCCCTTTAATCGCCATGCAGGGCGCAGATCAGATCAATGAAAGCCATGGGATTCATTCATTGATCCACAATCTCCTTTCGCTTCGTGGATTAGCCATTCTGGCCGAGCGCTTTCTAAATTGGATTAATTCTACCTGCTCCTCGGATTCATCCTCATCTGCATCCTCATTCTCATCCTCCTCACCCACTCGAACTCCCACTCGCTTGTGCGCAGCCCAGATTTACGCTGCCTCTCAATCCCAGTCTCTCGTTAATCAACCCTCGCAAATATTTGTAAATTGTTCACGCTTAGACGAGTATTATAAAGTCCAAGCCAATTACTTGCAGAAATACATAAGAGTATGTGTATGTGTGTGTGAGGAGAGCTCCTAAGATCCTAACATCAATCATAAATAAACTATTTACAATCATAAGGATGATTATTTTCATTTCGGAATGGAATATTTATGATCCCAACTTGAATATAGATTGCAGATATTCTCCAAAAGGGATTTACATTTCATTAGAATATCATGAAATTTTACTATCTTCGGGTAGCTCTTTGGATGGTCAAAGTTAAACCTCAATAAATGCCATAAATTAGAGAAACTCTGAATGTTGAATGTTGGATGCATGGAAACGGGAAATTGGTATCCCTAATCATCCATAAATTCTATGAGTTTCCTTTGACTGTAATTGTCTCTATAGAGCCGGCATCTTTGATTGACAAAATTCCCATTCCACATGCCAGAGACTTGGCTTTTCCCCCAAAAATGATTATTTTGCATGTCTGCTAGAGGGGGGGTGTGCCGTGTGGGTGGGTGGCTTGTGCCCATAACAATCTAAACTAACGCTAAATATCGAGAATGTTTATCAAGGCCTGGGACTGGGCCTGTGCCCAGGGGGTTGAGGCGTGTAGGGGCAGGGGGTACTAGGGGTTTTTCGTGGTCGCAGCAATATTTACGATGCGATTCAACGGTAGACGTATGTATGTACCGTACGTACGTACCACGAGTAGACCCCGCTCTAACTAACAAATTAGTTGCAGTTGGCAGAAAGTACATTATCAGTTTTTGACTGCCAACATTGCCACACCATGCCCCAGTCGTAGTTCCTGCCCCCAGACACAGTCACGCCCACCCCATAGCATTCAGTTTTGTTGCTCCTCCGCCCCACCCATCACATATGCATGTGTGTGTGTGTGTACATGCCTCCCGTATACACATAGATACACGCTCTATATCTATCCATCCATCTATCCGAGTACGTGTGTGTGTGTGTGTGCCACACCGACACCCCGACCGACCGACATTCACCTGCACCGTAAGCCCAAGCCCAAGCCCTGGACACCCCGTCCTCCCTGGACTCCCTCTATGTACGATACGAGAGCCATTTACATGCATCCATCCATCCACCCGTCCATGTGGAAGAACCTGCCACATCGGCACCCCATCGTGTACATGGTTGGGTCTCTGCTTGGCTTCGTTTCGACCAGCCTGCCTGCCCCCGATGGGTGCACAAATGATTGCTGAAACTACGAGTATCGGTTGTTCCAAAAATACAACAAGCTTGTGATTCCAATTACGGGTAGCATTATGGGGCCAAATGTCCTCCAAACCGAAAGACTGATATTCCAATTAGTAGCTATGCAGAAATGTACTACCAAATGTTGTAGGACCATCCAGCGATCCAGCTTCTTGGCATATTATTTGGGGTACTCGATTAACATTAACTAGTATCAAAGACTATCTAATAGTTAGTCCAAGAGGAGTCATCCGAGGAGCCCTTTCCATTACAATTCCCGTTTGATGCTTCCTGGCAGGGTTGCTCGGGGTGCTGGTAACCAAAGACTGGCTATGTTTTTGTTGAATTCTGGGACCGACTCAGCTGCCAAAAACTGCCAAAAACCCGCCATTTATTTGCGTTTTTCGTTAATCCAAGGAAATATTTTTGAGCTTCTTGCGCTGAAAGAGGAGGAGAATGCAGATGTCTGGCAACATCTGGCACGTCTGGCAACTCCTCTGATATGATGGCATGAATTTGTCTCCGTCTCCGGATAAACAGGGGTTCTAGAATTCATGCAATTCACAGTATAAACATAAGTCTAGATAAAAGTGAAATCTAATTTCAATAAATTGGTATTTAAATACTGAATAATAGGTTGAAGTATTTTTCGGTATGTCCTTTCTTCACAGTCTTCTCTTGACACTCGAAAGATTCCCAAACAAATGGCCCAAATGGACTCTCTGGGTTCTGGGTGGGTAAATTAATAGCCTTTCGTGATTGAATGCAGTTGTTGCCACAAAGTCCGAGAACATTGACAGCGACAGAGTAACGGACACAGGAGATAAATATATGTACGTATGACTGCGTGAGGGGGGCATCAATAATTGTGACAATTTCTCACTCCCCATGAGATGCCCATGCCCCTTGCTCCCTGCCCTGCTCTGGCCCCATGGAACTATTCGATTAATCAAATATTACGAGTATATTGTAAAAGCTCTCAATATGACAAAAGTGGAATTAATGATATACTTGTATACCGATTCCAAAAAATCCAACCAACCAAAGAGAAAAAAAAGGAGAGAGAGAGAGAGAGAAGTCAAAAAGGCAGAAAAGGAAAATGAAACCGAACCACGTTGAAGCCTGAAAACAACAAATCATCAATTGACAAATCGATGCGCATCACTAAAAACTCATTATTACAATAACAGGACGCAGCAGCAGCAGCAGATCTTAGCCAGAAAAGACAGACAGGGCAGAGCAGAGCAGAGCAAAAGGGCCAGTCAGTTGCCAGTTTCTTTATGGAATTTTCTCCCCTCCTTGGTAACACAGCATCAACATAACCATCATCATGTCTGTCTGTCTGTCTGTCTGTCTGTCGTCAGTCCAGCTGTCCATCTGTCCATCTGTCTGTCTGTCCGGCTGGACTCACCCACCTCCTCCATGGCAGGCAGGAGACAAGAGGCATGAGGCAGTCAACGTTAACGCTGGGCTCTCAAAATCGTCGCATTCGTCATCGTCATATCAGCCGCTCATCTTGTAGTTGAGTGCGAGAACAGTGGTCATTATCTGTTCAGATTTTGTTGCCCTCTGCCTGGACACAAAGGGCAGGCGGATACCTACTACATAGGGATATACCATACATACATATACATATATATATATATAGGGATCTATATGTACATGTGTGGCGACAACGGCGGTGGAGAAACAATTTTGTAGTCCACTGCAATCATTGCCAGGATCAGGGCTCAGAGCTCACAACCAAGAGTGGACTTTGGTAGTGCAGTGTAGAGTGAAGTGGAATGGAGTGCAGTTGTGTGTGTGTGTGGAGTGTGGAGAGGCAAACTTAAATCCACTTTGCCTCATTCGTAATTTACCAGGTTAATGGCAAAAGGAGGGAACCCAAAACTGAAACAAGCTAAAGGCGACAGCCCAAGTCGCCAGTCCCCAGTGCCGTCCAAAACGATGGCGAAAAAAAGGAACAGCCAGGCCAGAGCCAGGCCAGAAAAACGGCAAGAGATGAGAAGAGGAGGCTAACCAAACTAGACTGAACAATGGTTGGTCTCTAATCCATTCGATAAAAATGGCCCCAGCCTCGGACAGCTCATCTCAACTCTCATCTTAACTCGGTCTCCAGGTCCACGTCCAGAGAATGTCCGAGTGCCGCCTGCCGAATGCCGCATACCGACTCTGTCTCTTGCTCTGTCTCTGGCCTGTTGGCCTGTCCATCCATCTATCCATCGAGGGAGAGACACATACAGCAACCAGCACGAGGTAAAGCCACCAGCCAACAGCCAACAGCCACCAGCCAGTGTCAGAGTCGCAGTCGCAGTCCCAGTAAGAGCCACATATATGTACATACATTATTCCAATTCTGATGGTCATCATCTTTATCATTAACTTTTTGCCATCGAAGATTATGGCCAGTCCCCCCAATCCCTTCCCCAGTTCCCCCTGTCCTCTGTCTTCAGTCGTGCCCTGTGCCCTGTCTGTGGTGTCCATGTGAGCGACAATGGCGCAGAGTGAATTAAAAATACAAAAATGAAAATAAATCATCATCAGAGACGCATGTCAAATTCATCTCTTGTCTGCGTGTGTGTTGCTTGGGGACTAAGGGGGGATTGGGGGGGGGGGGGGGGGGAGGGCGGATTGGAGGGGGACTCTGGAGACTCTGGCTGAGATTGAGATTGAGGCGAAGACGAGCCAGAGCCAGAGACGTCGCCCCGACGGTTGGTTGTTGAACAATGTCATTGGAAATGTAACATGATGAAAATAATTAAGGCGCTCGCCCGTCGATGCCCCCCGGCCAGGAGAGGAATGTGAGCCACGAGTGCGGTCCAAAGGCGATTCGCCTATCGCCATTCTCGTGGCAAATCGGTAGATCAGTGGGAAAACAAGGAAACAGGGATACAGGGATCGATAATTCGATGACGATTGAAACGCAAGAAGAAAGATGTGACAAGGGAGATATCGGAAGGGGAAACTTATAACTTTTTTTATGCACTTATCACTCAGAATAATCGGTTCAACTTAAATCAAAAAAATATTTGACATTTATTAATCTCAATAGAGTGATTATTGTAAATCAGTTTGTTTAATTACCTGTAGAAATCATCACCTGTAGAATAGCCTCCATTAATAATATATAAGAATATGAATCACTCCTTTAATGTAGATACTTAATGTAGATAATACAATATGTAGATGTGGATAATATAAGCCAATTCCTAGTTTTTATATAATGTTTAATACAAAAATCTCCAATCCATGCATCGGGGAATTCAATCTTGCAGTTATTGCTATCAAACAGACTCAGATTGGGATTATTTTATCCCCGAAAAGCCTTAAACCTTCAGGTACCATTTCAATCATTGAACGACGAATTCGTTGAAAGGGCAAAGGCCACCAACCAATAAACCAAGAGGCAAGATGCAACCCTCATAGTGTGGAATAATCCCAAAACTCGAAAAATGGCTTGTTAAAAAGTGTCAAAGGCGAGTTATGTGGTAATTACCCAGCATCCAGCAGTAAAATCTTCGTCTGCTTCAGCGGCGAAGTGTGAAAAGAAATCGGCTTAGAGCCTCGGTCTCAGTAGCCAAAGAATCACACACAATTGGGCACACAGACACAGACAGACAATGGGCCCAAGCTGGACATGTAATCAATCAAAATTAGATGTGACTTAGGGCAGGGCAGTAGTGCATATTGTGACAAAAAGCGCTGAAGCTGAAGCTGGAGCTGGAGAAGTGGCAAACCGAATCGAAGCCATCGCAGAGGACACAAAAGCCACACAGAGTCCAGAGACAGAAGCAGAGACAGTGCCATAGATAGAGACAGAGATAGAGCCAGAGACAGAGCCATAGACAGAGCCATAGACAGAGCCACTGACAGAGCCCCATATTCAAACTCGAATTAAGACACCACACGCAGACACCAGAGATACAGATACAGATAAAGATACAGATACTGATGGTAAGAATGCGCCCCCCGTGGGGATGCGTTGACAAACGGCGGAGCCAGAGACGCGACATGGAAGAGTTGTTGTCCCCCGAGTCATAACAGAGACATTGCCGAAATCGCCCTGGATTCGCTGGGTACTCGCACTCGCTGGGCAGTGGGGTAGGCATTACCTTGGCTCAACCATCTACCTGCTTATCCCAGATGCAGATAAAGGCCTCTGCGAAACCGGCAATCAGTGGGCTTTAATAACAAGCTCCAAGATCCACAAGATTCCCACAATCTGAGTGCTGAGTGCAGGGTTTCGGTCTCTGAGGCATTGAGAACATTATTGTCCATCGATCCTGAAGCTCTGCATCTCTGTACTTATCAGCCACTCAATGGAGAGGCTTACGGGGGGAGGGAAAACAATGTCAACCAAACGATGGCCCGAAATGTTTACAGATTGTAGATGTAGATGTCAATAATGAGATCAGTGGATCATCTACTTGGAATAGGGTGCTTCAGATTTGATATACTTTCTTGATCGAATATACAGTGGCTCAAAGCTGAAACTATGCAGTGTCAAATAAAATGTTTAAGGTGGTACAGATTTTAAACTAGAGGAAAAACAAAAAATGTTTAAACGCCAGTTTGTTGTATGTTTTATCCCAGTTAAAAAAGGAACTTTATTTGCTGATTTTATATTGCTCAGTTTTAAAAATAAAATAAAAACTTAAAATATATCGTAAATACAGGTCAAAGCTGAAACTATGCAGCCACAAAAAAATTTAATATTAGTCGAATTAAAGGTTAAACAGGTATTTTAATACTTAGTATGCAATCCCTTAACCTTTATTACGGCTTTTAACCTACAATTAATGGAAGAGACCAGCTTCCGAGTGCTTTCCGAGCTTATTTTGCTCTATTCAGCCCACAAATTTTGAATAACATTTAAGTATGGAGACTGGGCTGGGGGAATCATCAAGTGGGGACAGTTCCAGATAAGCCAGGACTGTCCTATTCCGGACGAATGTTTCGGGTTATTATCTTGGTAGAACCGGAAATCAAGTCGGATTCCTAGTTTCTCGGAGCTTTGGTGCAAGTTTTCTTTTAGAATATTGAGGTACATGTGCTTATCCATCGTAGACTCGATAAACACCAAGTTTCCGACGCCGGCTGCCGACATGCATGCCCATACCATGACACTTCCTCCGCCAAACTTGACTGTCGCTTTTACGTGTTTGGATCCAGCTCAGTATTGGGCTTTCGCCACACAAAGTTCCTTCCGTCCGACCCAAAGAGGTTGAATTTGGTCTCGTGTGCACAAAATACGGTATTCCAGAACACCAAATCCTTGTCAAAGTTGGTTTTTGCGATCGCAAACCTTGTCCCTTTGTTCTTCAGTCGTATGAAGGGCTTCTTTCGGAGTACTCGGCCATTGAAGTCATGGTTGCGCAGAACCCGGCGCACAGTTTCCACACTGCAGTCCTTCCCCATTTTGTCCTTTACCTGTTGGGTAAGTTTTGGGGCCGATAACTTGCACCAAAGCTCCGAGAAACTAGGAATCCGACTTGATTTCCGGTTCTACCAAGATAATAACCCGAAACATTCGTCCGGAATAGGACAGTCCTGGCTTATCTGGAACTGTCCCCACTTGATGATTCCCCCAGCCCAGTCTCCATACTTAAATGTTATTCAAAATTTGTGGGCTGCGCTGGAGAAAAACATCCAGAAACACAGGATTTCTAGCAAAAACGACCTTAGAAAAGCCCTGCTGGAGGAATAGAGCAAAATAAGCTCGGAAAGCACTCGGAAGCTGGTCTCTTCCATTAATTGTAGGTTAAAAGCCGTAATAAAGGTTAAGGGATTGCATACTAAGTATTAAAATACCTGTTTAACCTTTAATTCGACTAATATTAAATTTTTTTGTGGCTGCATAGTTTCAGCTTTGACCTGTATTTACGATATATTTTAAGTTTTTATTTTATTTTTAAAACTGAGCAATATAAAATCAGCAAATAAAGTTCCTTTTTTAACTGGGATAAAACATACAACAAACTGGCGTTTAAACATTTTTTGTTTTTCCTCTAGTTTAAAATCTGTACCACCTTAAACATTTTATTTGACACTGCATAGTTTCAGCTTTGAGCCACTGTATATTGACTATCAATCTATCGACATATCGAAAGATTCTCGAATAGAACAATCGATCTATCACTCGTACACTCGCATCTTTTGATATCGGAGTTCGGAGGGGAGGGATCCCTCAATGGAATGACCTTGCGTAATAGCAGGTAGCCAAAGTAGAGGCGGCCATCAGAGTCAATCAGAGGCACCACCGAATGACACACCAGAGAGAGAGAGAGAGGGAGGGAGGGAGAGAGAGGGAGAGAGAGAGCGGGAAAGAGGATCGTTAAAAAGAGTGAGTTCTCAGGTAACCAATGGATTGGTTCAAGTTAGTGATTGCAGAGTTTAATAGCCGCATTATTACAGCCAAACAGAGCCAAACAGAGCCATGCAAAAACAATAAAAAAAATGAAACTCCTCGACGAAAAAGCAAACCAAACCCACAAGCAGAGCCGCAGAAAGCCACACACTATCCAGCGAATATCCAGCAATATCCCAGGCACCGTTCAAGTTCCAGTTATGCCCATAGTAAGTGCGCCTGCGCCCCGCCAGCAGCAGCAGCAGCCAGCAGCAGCATCAGGAGCCGAGCATAAAGAGGCTGTGGCTGTGGCTTTGACTGTGGATGAGGATCAGAGGAGGCCTCTCCTCTGCAACATTAATGCTCTCCAAGTTAATGAATATTGTGTTTCATAGCCTGCCGCAGAAGGCTGAAAGTCGTCTTTTACAGCTTCCGACTGGAAACCGTTTTGCCCACTGAAAATACAACCGATAGAGTCCCAACTCCGCTTCGAGAGATGGCAGCTTGAAGCTGAAACTGAAGCTGCAACTGAAGCTGAAGCTTTGGCAACAGTTTGGGTTTGGGTTTGGCAGCAAATGGATCGTCGTCGTCGTCTGCATCTGCGCCTGCGTCGCCAGGGAAGGTCGTGCACGCCATCAACAGATCACCACGACACACTTACGCCGCTGTAGCGCCGTCGATACCATACCCTCCTCTGTATGCATCCTCAACCGCATGGATCCACCGATTCACCGATCCACCAGGAAGAGTGAGCAAGTGTAGGCGTAATTGTTTTATGTTGCTCGCTTCGCTACGCAAACTGTTTTTCGAGGCTCTGCCTCTGTGGCTCTGGCTCTGGGTCTGGGTCTCGGTCTCGGAGCTGAAGCTATGGCTCTGTGGATGGTTATGGAGATGGAGATGGTTTCGACTCCAAACAAATATTACCAGACTCGTACTCGTACTCGTACCAGTGCAATATCAAACGCTGACTGCCACTTTGACTGCAACTGCAACTGCGGCTCATGTCATGGCCATGGCTGTGGCTATATGGCTGTGCGCTTCATCGTTCCAGAAGCAACATGCCTTTTAAATTGGCCGACTGCCCCGCCTACCACAGCCTACCACAGCCTACTACAGCCTTTCAGTCATTCAGCCTCCATGCTTCTGCTGCTGCTGCTTATGGCTGCACTTGACTCTAAACTCCGCTTCCATCTGCCATCTCTGCCTAGGCTGGCAATGAGCGCATTTTCAATTTTATGCTAATTAGTTTGGATTTGCTTAGGAATGGCGTTGGAGGAGGAGCTGCAGATGGAGCTGCAGTTGGCTGAGGAGCAGGCACAGGAGCAGTGGAACAGTGCAGCAGGGCTCTGGCAGGGGTCGGTGCTTTGGGCTCTGGGGCTCTGGGCTCTAGAGGTGTTGGCCAAGGTGCGACTGCCTGCAGTAGTTGGGGCCTAAACGCCTTCTAGCCATAATACAGCTAAATTAATGAATGATTGCACCCGTTAATAGCTCAAATCAAAAGGGATCATCAGATCGCGGATCGGATCGGATCGAGTCGAATCGGATTAGAGTTCAAAAGCAACAAGCAGCTAGTGGAAATAACGACCACTTTTCGACCTAAGATATAGCCAATTATATATCAAAGATATCTATGTGGATCCATAGATCTCCGTTGAGCATTGCTTTCAGTATTTCGGTATCAAAAAATATACCTAAAAAATTAATATTTTATATACTTAAGAATATTTACTGTTAAGCAAAAAGTAAATGCAAAAATGTGTCACTTTTTGCAGAAAAAAAATACAAAAAAAAAAATACATATATATATATATGTATATATATACAAAAAAATTAACCCAAGATATAATTTTTTTTTTGTCATTATTTCCTATATATGTAAGGGTTTGGTTTACATTTAAAATAAAATGATAGACTCTGCTGGCAATAGAACCAAGACTGAAGTAGCTCATTTAATTGCTCTATATACTATTTATATATGTATATATGTACATACATACTTACATTACATAAGAAGAAAGAAAGACTTTTTGGAAGATGAGCCAGAAACAGAAGCGTTTATAAGAATAGCAATCACACAGCTGTAAAGAACAAAACTTTATACATTATTATATTATTAAGAACTTGCATCATTTGGTCCGTAATCGAATTCTGCATTCTACACATTTTCATTATTCTTTAAAACATTAAATGAATACTACAGAAATATACTGGATACACGTATGTGACTGGAGGCAAGGATAAGGCACAGACACATGTATAATACATAGAAATATAAACGAATATATATGCACATATCTGGGAAGATTGGACTGTAATAGGTGCATCATACAGTAGCTGGTAGCTTCTGTGTGCACGTATTCCTGTGGCATGGGGCTCGGGATGGGAGATGATGCTGGGATGAGATGAGACCTTGGCATTGGGCCTCCAGAATGGAAATAACATCAATTTCCTGTTAATGTCCATATTGCGCCTCTCGATACACGAGAGTGGGGGGGGGGGGGGGGGCAACAACGGCAGAGGCACCGGCTTCAGCTTCAGCTTCGTCGTCGGCACCGGCAGAGGCACAAAAATTTAATTGAACTCAATGCAAATTATGGTGAAGAGAATTTTCCCACAGATTGCCAAAGGTTTTAACGATACTTTTTCTCTCTCTCTCATCTTATGGACGTAATGAGCCTCAAAGTCAAACGTAGACCTGACAGCTACCAATGGCTTAAACGTAGCACAGAAGCTCTGCAACTAACCACAAATCACAATAACACCATGCCACACCACACCACACCACAGTTTGGGCTTGGACCTCAGCCTGAGCCTGAGCCTGAGCCTTAGCCTCAGCCTGAGCCTGGGCTTCGACCTAACCGAGAATATGGGAAGAGTCGAGGCAACGCATAATCATTATCACTCAAATTGGGGGCCCCTTTCAATTGGTCGGCCCAGCATACGATACGATGCGATATGTGTATGCATATCCCCACAGACGATGATGCCACGCCAAGACCAAGACGAAGACCAATTATGTGGCGAAAGCCAAGCCAAAGCCAATGCCAAAAACTGAAAACCCAAAGCCAAAACCCAAAGCCGAAGCCGCAGCCGAAGCCAAAAGTCGAGACCAAACTCCTGACTTCTGAAATGATCAGGCGTATGCATATGAGCCCAAGCCCATGCCCAGGCCCAAGAGAGAGCCTTGATGGGATGCGCCGGCACTTAAACGATCTACTAGCATGAAATGGGCTGGTCCCGGGCCATCTTCCATCCCCCCTCCCCGCCATCCCATCGAAATCCCGATTCGAGTACCGTAACTTAAGCCCCTGAATTAAGTCGCAGTCAAAGCCAAAGCCAAAGCCACATTTTTCAGCTCAATCGATCCACGAATCGATCGACCAGTTCCCGCAGAGATTGCCAGTTAGACGATCAGAGGGGCCATGGCCGAGATGCTCTCTTCTCTTTGGGGGTTGGACACATCCCATCCCCAACCCCATCACCATCGCTGGTCTCTGCCTGCTCGGAGCTCTGTGTTAACGCAAATTGTATGCCCCGAAGCAAATTAATCGGCCAACCGTGTGTACTTACAGTCGCTGAAACAGTTCTCACACTGATCCCCACTGGCAGGAGCAATCCCAATGGCCAGACCCACTCCCAGTGCCAGTTCCAGTGCGAGTGATGGGTGGTCAGCCCTAAAAACTAAACAGAAGCCCAAACATTATTGCTAATCAATTAAATCTGTTGCATATTCCCTAAAGTGTGGCAGGCGACAATATCTAAGATATAAGATAGGATGAGATAAGATAAGATATTGTATCAAATTAGTTGAAAATTAGTTCATGTCTTCATATCCTTTGTCTGGAAATCTGTACAATCTGAATTCAGAATAGGGTACTGCCTGTGCACTCATTTGGAATAGATTATTTATCTTTAAGATTTATATGAAATCGGTAAAGAATTTAGGAATCATCTTCAGGAATCCTTAGGAATATTCTTAAGAACATCAAAACTTTAGCTAATATAACTTTGATTCCTTTCTTCTTATAATTCGGATTATTCTATAGAAACGAACTCTTTCCAAAAATTGATCTTAAAAATGGATTTTAATAGTCATTAACCCAATATTGTTTGTAATTAATTTAAATTAATTTTTTATTCATTTATTTTTAGTGAACCAACATTTCTATGTGTAGCACTGGCATCGGAGGACTTTGCCTACCATACGAATATCATTAACAAAAACGTATTTTTATACCCGGTACTCGAAGAGTATAGGGTATATTAGATTTGTGGGGATAACGGTTGTGTGTAACGCCCAGAAGGAAGCGTTTCCGACCCCATAAAGTATATATATTCTTGATCAGCATCAATAGCCGAGTCGATATAGCCATGTCTGTCTGTCCGTCCGTCTGTCCGTCCGTCCGTCTGTCCGTCTTCATTTGCGCCTATATCTCAGAGACCATTTAAGTTATCCCCAAAAATCGAATATACCCCTATACTCTTCGAGTATCGGGTATAAAAACAGTAAAAACGTCAATATATTTCTTTACTTATCAAGTTGGCCCAAAATATGTAAAAAGTTCATAATTGCTAAACATTTGAAGGATGTTTCATTCATTTCACAAGACAAAAGTGTCCTCCCTAGCCGAGACGCAAACCAAGAAACTTAAGCCAGCGCCGTCTGTAGGAGTGCAAGCCATCATTGCTTCTTAGCAGTGACACACACCTGCGAGAGCTTGAACCGACTCTATGTGGGTTGAGTTTCTTGCTAAAAGCTAGTTAAAAGCTTGCATTTATTGGAATTTAAATTAAATAAATTATACTTTTTTTATTCTTTGTTATTATATCACATATTTTCCATTTCCACCAATACTGCAGTCTGATTTAGAGCATATTTGAATCTTCATTTGCTCGTGCTGGAAAAATGTGAGACATTTCCGCAGAATGTTCCTGTGAAAATATAATTATTATAAATAATATTATAATTCGGACTATATCTTTGCGAAGCCGAAAATGATGTATAGAAGAAATTATGTAATAGCTGTCATATTTTTTTTGAGCAACTCCACGGTGGAAAGTGCTGACGCTGCTTTCTGTCTACGCCGCTAGCTACGAGCGATTCTCTTGTAATAAAAGGAGAATTTATTTTCGAAAAGGAGGCAGTTCGGCGAGATCAGGCAGACAGTTCAGAATAAGAAGAATCATAAATATAAAGTGACTACACAACGACAAACACCCCGAAATCGCCCAATACAAGACAAGAGCACAGTACACAGTAGAATTAGTGGTAAGATTCGCCCCGCCCCTCCTTGTGACACTTTCTTGACCCCACTAGTGTGATACGCTTCGTGACCTTTCCCTAGACACCCCCACACGGAGGTGATACGCTCCGTGATCCACATCCAGCAGCAAGTGCATTTTATTACAGAAATAAATATTTATTCAAATATCTCATTCTATTCAATATATCGATCAAATCAATCGATAGCTTTTGGCGCCGCCAACTTCCCTTTGAAGCGTGTGACAAGGAATTGCGCTTAAAAGCAATACATTTCTGAAAAAAACGAAAAACGAAAGTCTATGGAATATACGGATTACAAATATAAAGAAAAACTCTTCCAGGCAGTATCCAGTAACGAGAATGAACAGCCCGGCAAGCAACCCAAACTCTTCGTCCCCCGCCAAGAGACGCCGCAGCGCCAAGCCAAAGTCAGTGCACATCTTCGGCGACCAAGTCCTGAAGGACCTGGGACGTCTCTGCATGAACAAGCTCTACTCGGATGTGTCGTTCCTTGTGGAGGGCCAGTGCATGCCGGCGCACCACCTGATACTAGCCGCACGCAGCAAGTACTTCTGGGCCCTGATCGACGGGGACATGTTCAAGTCAAAGCAGCGAAAGATCCAGCTGGAGGCCCCGCTGGAGGCATTCAAGGTAATCCTTGGCTATCTGTATTCGGGCACTCTGGCCATAGCCACACTGGACGTGGATGCCATCATTAAAGTGCTCGCCTTGGCCAGTCTGTATGGCTTACCGGAAGTGAAGTCGGCCCTGGCCAATCATCTGGAGGAGCACGATCCTGAATACGGCGCGCAAATTCAATCTTGCGGAGCTGACCACGCAATGCCTCAAGTTCATGGACAGAAATGCAAGACTCCTTCCGACTGCTGTCCAAGGAATCACTTGAGGAAGTCCTGCGACGGGACACATTCATTGGACAAGAACTGAACATCTTTCTGGCGGTACGCAAATGGAGGCGGCACAATCAGGGCGTGGACATCAAGTGGGTGGTCTCGCTTGTGCGTCTCTCTCTCATTTCTGTCGAAAACCTGGTGCATATGGGTCGTCCCTCTGGGATCGTCGAGCAAGATACTCGACGCTATCGAGAAACCGAGAATCATGTCGACGGCGGTCGACCAGCATGACACCGTCATCAAGCTTAACTTCTGGTGCATAATCAACAAAATCTCTATCGTAGGCATCAAAAATTCACTAGATACTAAATACTCGTTTAACTGCTCTGTGGAGGTCGCTGGCGACATGACCCACTGGGTGGGGGTGGGAAATATATGATGATATGATATGATATGATGTTCTGCTCAAAGCCATGTTAAGCCACACCATTCCCTAGGCGATCGACTTGACCCCTGAGTGAGGATCTAAGGACTTGTTCCTTCGCTTTTTCCTTCACAATAAATAGATTATGATCTTTTGTACTTGCATTAATTGATTTCTTGGAATAAATAAAATAAATATAAGATTTGTATTGTTGATATATCCAAGTCCCTGGACATCTGCCATTGTAGCAATCGCCCGACCCATGACCCCCTGATTTCTTGTCATTATTATCTGGGTTTTAGAGCAGCTTGGAAAAGAGAATTTTGAAAAACCACAATTACGTTTCGTTCGGTAGCAAATTTGTAGTTAAGGCGTAGTTACCATGTAAAAAGTGCACACATTTATGCACCTTTTTAGTTTTATGCTTATTTTATAATTAATCCAATAAAGAGCAGTACTCAAAATTAACCAATATTGTAGAAAACAAAGCCTTCAATCGCATAAAAGTATGTGTTCAGGCCTGAGGGTCCTAGTTAGCTAGCAATATTAGTCGGAACATCAAAATCGAGGAATATGATTTTCGTTGATATTTTTGCCATGGTATATACTGATATTATTTTCAAAATTACCGCCACATCACCAAATATACTTTGTTATCGATGTTTTGTTGCATGATCGATTCGAGCCCATACCGTGAGAGCAAAAGAGATTAAGAGCTCATAAAGAACCGCGAAAATGAGTAAAAGAGTGCGTCGTTTGGGTTGAGCAAAAAAAAGGTATGGATAACGGGTAAATTCAGCCAAGGGAAATTTCACGGCTCGCACGATTTTCACCTTACCCGAATTTTTCCCCGATGTAAATCAGGTGGGGTGGATTTAACCTTGCAGGGCTTGCATTTTCTGGGCCGTTTTGCCTGTTGTCCATACCCGACTTTTTCCGAAGATCCTCAGAAATTTCCCAGGGAAAAATATTATAAGCTTCCCAGGATGGCGAGGATTTTTTTCAGCGCGGGCGGATTTGAAATTAGCAAGGGAGTTACTAAAATAGTGGATAAATTGCTGAAATCAAAGTAAACTGTTTCGTGGGAAATCAGTTATTCCATTATGTTATCTTTTTACTATAATTTATGGGTTTCCTTCCAAGGAGTAGCCCCAACACTTTATAGCCCAAATTATAGCCCCCAAAACAACTAACTTCGACACGAGCGTTACAGAGCGTTGCCCTCCAGCCATTGTTAAATCTATTATTTGCGGCCATAAACTGCAATATTATATTTTACGGAATATCAAATATGAGTTATGAGGAATATGAGTTTCGAAAATTTTCAAAATTACCGCCATATCCTTTGTTATCGATGTTTTGTTGCATGATGGTTTCGAACTCATACCGTGAGAGTAAAAGAGAGTAAGAGCTCACACATTAACGCGAAAATGAGTAGAAGAGCGCGTCCAGTGTCAAGCCGATCGGTTCGACACAACATTTTGGTTTGAGCTTGGGTTGAGCCAAAAAAGGTATGGATAACGGGTAAATTTAGCCAAGGGAAATTTCACGGCTCGCACGATTTTCACCCTACCCGAAAAATCCCGATAGGCTTTGAGGGGCGCATGCGCCTCTCAAAGCCTATTAGTCAGCTGGGTGGATTTTACCTTGCAGGCCTTGCATTTTCTGGGCCGTTTTGCCTGTGGTCCATACCCGACATTTTCCGAAGAGCCTCAGCAATTTCCCAGGGAAGAATATTGAAAACTTCCCAGGACTTTTTACTGCGCGCGGAAATGAGAAATTTGAAACGAGCAAGGGAGTTACTAAAATAGTGGATAAAAATGTTGTTCAAATGTTCAAATGCGCGGTTCCGGGGTGGTCGTGTAACGTGCAAGCGCTGCGTTTGAATTTCCAAGTGTCTTGGCTTCAGTTCAGTTTTGCGTGATTTGTCTGATCGGTTTGCATTTAGTTATTGTATTATTGTATTGTTTGTATTGTGTGTTTAAAAGTGTTTAGGGTACATGCAGACGTTTTCGTGCGGCGAGCGGACGTGCTTTTATTGTATGTTTATTTTCTGTGTACCCTCTACCCGCCGTATTACATCGTATAGTTTAGTGCGCGCGTAGTAAATTGTCTTTACTATTGTTGTGGTTTTTTTTATAATTACCGGAGAAGCGGAGCGGTTGACTGCTTTTTGCAATCTAACAGTCAAGGAGAGCGTACGAGAGAACGAGAGAGAGAGAGAGAAAGGTACAATGGCTTTTTTTTTAACGTGCCTAAGGTTTAAGTTAATGGTCGTTTACGGCGAAATTAATAACACTACAACAACCACCAAAAAAACAACGAGCCTCTGTTGAATGCGTGTGAGAGTGTATCTGTGTGTGAGTGTGCGTGTGTGTGTGTGTCGGCTTAGCCAAGAATTGGAGTTTTTGTGACAGACCAACCAACTCGGGATGTTCTTATTGGCATTTGTCTCTGGTTGGGTTTGCCGGTGAATGAACCCCCACAGCCATCAGTGCCTGTCCGTCCCGTGTATCTACAGCCCGTACCCCGTACCGCTCACCCACTCCCGCCCTAGAGAGCGGCGGCATTAACGAAACAGAGCTGTTCTTGCGGCGGCCTCAAAAATGGTGGTTTGTGGGAGAGGGAGAGAGAGAGGGACGGACACTCGAAAACATTTTCGAATTATTAAACCAACTGTGCGCAACGGCATACTAAAGCCGCTGCAATAACAATAACGGTAACAAAGGCAAGCCCGAAGAAAGCCAAACCAAAAGCAGAGCAAAAGGAAAGTGGTGCAGGGAGCAGGGAGGAGGGGGGCAGGGAGCACAGAGCGGAAGAGAGTGGGCAGGCAGCGTTACAGCAGCCGCCACAGAGCAGCAAAGCGGTGCACACAGAATAGTGGCAGAGCGGAAAAGCAATGACTTTCAAGGGGGAGGGGATGGGAGAACGGAGCAGCCAAAGCAAAGCGGTACAGAGTAGAGCAGAGCAGCGATGCAGCCGCAGCAGCAGCGGCAAAGCCATACATGGAGTGGAGCGGAAGAGATTAGGCGGCGCTGCAGCAGCAAAATCAAAGCCATATAGGGAGAAGAGCGGAAGGGAGTAGAGCGCAGCGGCAGCAGCTCTGCCAGCAGCAACGCCGGCTGCAATTTAATGTCTTTCACAGTTGCTTTCGACACCCTGGCCACTCGTAAAATCCAAGGGTATATGCGGCAGGCGGCAGGAAGAGCAATCTTCTTGGTGTTTATCTTTCGATACCTATGCGTATGTATCTGAAGTTTCCCAGGGTGAAGTCCATGTGAGTAACGGGTATCGTAATTGTCTGGACTCTAGACTCTCAGTTGAGTAATAGCATTTCCTCTGCTGCTGTCCCTCTCCGTCTCTCTCTCTAGTTCTTGTTGTTGTTCTCTCTCTGTCCCCTTCTCTCTTTAGTTCTTGTTGTTGTTCTCCAAATGCATCTTCCGCTGCTTTCCAAGTGCATACATCTACGAGTGTCTATGCATATGTGTGTTTGGCTGTGCTTCCAGCCTCTCTCTCTCTCTTTGACCCTCTCTCTCTCAGTCTCTGTCACTGCTTGGAATTCAAATTAGAATTGGAGCGGATCCAGATCGACTTTGTTAGTGTCTGTGTGTGTGTGTGTGTTTGTGTGCCATGATAATTGTTGCTATCTTATCAGAGGAGAGGTTTAATCTTTTTGCAATCTGCTGCTGCTGCTGCTGGCACCAACAGCTGCCTATTTTACCAAGTGCCTTTTGCAAATATATTTAACAAATATGGATAAAATATATCTACATACTAGTACCTGTACCTTTACCTGTGTGTATGCATAGTACATATGTATGTGCACCCCCGCCTCCCCCCTTCCACCAATGTACTCGCTTATTAGCTGTCTTCAAGGCGCGTTTTTCGGCGTGGCACGATGACGTTGCCCTGGCCCTGGACACCCGATACCCCCTTTAACCCATAACCCATACTCCATACCGGTTTAAGGATTCTTCCACATAAAAACACACACAAACACATACTCATACACATACATACATACGTACGTACAGACATTGGCAAAGGGTGTGCCAAAAAACGAAAAAGCTTGTGTACTTCCCCATGTATTTGTTTGCCGTGAGTCGTCTTAAAAACGTCTTATGTCTGGGCACAGACACAAACACACATAGGCATACACACACATACATATGTATGTACATACATACAGATGAGGGCAACATAATAGTGGTCTGGTCCTACCCTGGGACTGGTTAGGTTAGGGATATTTACAAAGGAAGATACATATATACGTATTTGTGAGCAAACATGATGGGAATATGTAGTAGAAAAATAGTAGAATAGTAGTAGAATAGTAGTAGAATAGTAGTTATCACCTTCAAGAATATCCATTGGATTACCTAAATATCGTTTTGTTTCTATTCAGCTAATAATTTACTAAAAATATTCCCTTAGGGATTGGAGAATATCTAAAAAATCGTACAAATCTACAGATTCCTCAGTTTAATGTCAGATCTTATGTTGTCTTTGGTTCCAATTATCTACATGTGATGCAAGTTGCTTTAGTTGTGCCTCAACATTGAATGACTAATGCCAGGCATATTTGTGATTAAATATAATAACATAAACAAATATTTCCCTAACTATCATGAATAATAGTCAGAGATACTTAACATCTCCACCGCAGCTGTGTATACGAGTGCGAGGAGGAGGAGGAGAGTATCTAACCAGAAGTTTGTACTGACACACACACACACACACACACAAATGTTTTCAGTTTTCGTACACAGCTGTTCACATACACCCATACAGATCGTGATCGGTTATCACACATTGTCAAGGTGAATCTGCTGTGTAGGTGTGATGGCTTTTTGTAATGTGCTACACACAGACACACACAACAACACACAGGCCCAGTCACAGTCGCAGTCACAGTCGAAATGTCATAACGAAATATCATGATTTATGACTGGAAGTGGAACTGGAACTGGAGAGCCGAAAGCCCCGCCAAGCAGCAGTAACCTCCAATCACACACACATACTTGTACATATGTATGTACATACATACATACATACAAACACGTGAAAAGACTCTCTCACATGCCAGTGTAATCTCCATTCCATTCCCTCCATTGTATGCCGTTATTTACGAGTACGTGTGCAGCTCTACCCCCCTCTCCCCACCCACCAAATGCCACAGTAAAAGCTCTCTTTTGGGGCGTCCATCCATCAATCGATCTAAACATTGGATTGCATCTGCAACCTGGAAGCCCTGTGTCTGCTCTGCATAGCCTTCACTGTACCGAAATATTGTAGGTTTTTGGTTTTTATTTTGTGAACAAAGTCTAACTGCCGGAAAAGTCACACACAGCGTTTTTGTTGCTTTTATTTGTGCGAACGCGATTACGTTTAAGTTTTTTGGAAACATTTGCAAAGGGAAAGGGGGGCAGGGGGGTGGGGAGGGGTCTTTCTTCCTTTACCCCGTTTCGTGTTACTTCTTGCATTTTGCGCAACATTTTATGGCTAAGCGAGCGGTACATCAACCCCAGGGCCCTGCCCAGCCTACAGGGAGGGGTGGGGCGGGGTGCAGGTCGCACAACCGACAAACCGACAACCGGCAGCCGGCTGCTGTAAACGCAATCAAATCAAATGTCAATCGTAAGCGTCCAACGGCAGCCCCACCGCAGAGACAGAGGCAAAGGCAAAGGCAGAGGCAAAGGCAAAGGCAGAGGCAAAGGCAGAGGCAAAGGCAGAGACAGAGAGAGAGAGACAGCGAGACAGCCACCGGTCTCCGACCGACTCCGATGTCATAAAATTGTTTGTGCAAGCATCTGTGTAATAATTGCAACTGAATTTTCCCCCCATGCGAGTCCGAGCCCAAGTAGTTGCTCCACCGAACAGCAGCAGCAGCAGCAGCAGCGGCAGCAACCGAACCCCACCACACACTCGACACGACACGAGTGTGGAGGGCGACCCCCCTCCCCGCTCCTCCTCGAGGGAGTGTAGGGTGGCTGCCTTGGTAGGTTAGTAGTTCACCTGTTGATGCCAGACCGCAGCTCGGGTCTCGGGTAATTCGATATACATAAAACTGTACCCGTACCCCATACCCATACTGGTACCCCTACCCCTAGCCGTACCCCTAGCCGAACTCGTACCCGTACCCACAAATGTACTTATCATCAGCATTTGAGCGATAAATTTGTGGCAAATTAATGTACGACTGTGAACAAAACAATAGATCACATAGGGAATACATACATATATATATATATGTACATATAGTATGTTAATTTCTCCTTTACCCTCCACAGACTGCCATTATCTACTATATTTCACTGTTTTTTGTTTCTATTTTTTTTCTATTCAATCTCACGTGCGTGACATAAATAATGGTTGACTTTTTCAAGTTTAAATATGAATAAGACCTTTGGGGGAAATAAATGAATGAATAATAGAGCGTAATATTAGGCAGTCCTACAATTCGTAAAACAATTTTGATAGATAAAAAAAAGAACAAACAAAAATAAGAGCGCTCTGCAAATAAAACTAAAATAACTTCAGTAGTTTTACGCATAAGATTACCATATAAGGAAGCGAAAGGACTCATGCACACGCCATGTATGTTGTTGGTTGCTATTCTCGCGGCATTCTAGCCATCTACAGCGTCATATAGCAAGAGCAAGCAAGGATAGACACTGTATCGATACACGTATCCTGCTATAAGTATATATATCCATATACAAATCAGTAATATCCAATAATTTTTTGGGAGCAAAATACTCTCCATGGAGAAAGATTCCAAATATTTGCTAAGAGCAAAAAATATGTAAAATATTTTAAAAATATCCCCAAAGAAGATCCAAAGGTATTCCCCTGATGGACAGGCATCACTATTATTTCTACCTCCATTGTGGCACAAACACACACATATGCATGTACATATCCGCTGGCGTTTTAACGGTGCTTTTGCAACATTGTAGATACCCTCGTTTTTGTATCTGTATCTGTGCATGTCTGTTTGTGTGTGTGTATGTGTGTGTGTGCACACTTCTGGTGCTTCCAGCCATTGCACAATCTTTCACAAAAACAGCGCAGATACTCGCACTCGCCTCGTGAGTTATCCATGAAATGAAACACAAGAAAGACTCCAACCCCCCCGCCCTGCCCCGCACCGACTCCCTCCCTCCCCCTCCCGAACTTCTTCTCCGACTTCTTTTTCGGAGCGAAGGCCTCCATGGAACAACGCGGCGTACAACAAACGCTTTTCCGTCTGAGGCAAGCGAGTGAAGTGACGTCATGCGGTGTATGCGCGATTGAACGATTGAACGGTGGAATACAGTGGACGCGCGATGACGTGTACCACAGCCAAAGCCACTGCCACAGGTTGTAATCAGTGGCAGTGCCGCCGCGGCACCCGGACTCGGACCCGGACGGCCATTTATGGTGCGATAGTTAAAATCAATCAATATCGCCGCATCGCATTGGGGGACGATCCGATCCGGGGACAGGGGACCGGCACAACCTCCCCCCCGGCCCCAGCCCCATTTGAGACGTTCAGCCGCTGCTCAGATTTATAGTCTAGTAAAAACCTATCTGAGATAGTGCAAAAAAACATATAACAGTTTGACATAGCCGTGATGGGCTTTGACAGCAGACATAAACAGTGAACACTCGATAAGGCCAATGATTTCTCAGGATTAAAAGCTAAAACTTTAGGAGCAACCGTGACAAGATACCATACCATAAAGATGGGCAAAATGTGTTTAAAGATTGATCTGCAAATTGAGGATCATCTTTGGGAGGGATTATGGTATATTCATAACCAGTGTCCACTGTATTACAGAGCCTCAGCTAGCTTGGGCATCGATAGGAATTTGATGGGTCAATGGGGGCAAACTATTGTTGCGACGTCATCTTCCCTTCCATCAATTAATTGTGTGGAATGGAAAACCGTAAACTGAAACGATCGGAATAGTGGGGAAGGGGGCGCCCCAGATTAGCCAAAGGTCAGTCCCAGGAGGAGGAGTCCCAGGAGGAGGAGGAGTGGTTCGGCCCGTCCTCAATTGGTTCAAAATCAAAACATAAAACCATTCCTTGCCACTGCCACGCGCACACATTTGACGTATTAAGTGAACAATTAAAGATTCATTAGATTGCACAGATTGCCCCCCCGGGTGGTTGGGGCATGCCCCACAGAAGAAGCAGCCTGCCCCGGAGCACATGCATATCATTATATAAATATAAATACGAGCCTAAAACTCGTAAATATCATCTCTGGCATTTCTCGTACGCACATTTCTCTCTCTCTCTCTCTGTCCCTCTCGTAAATAAAAACAAACACTTGAGACGGACGGACTACGGGCACTCCTCCTTCCCATCTCAACCATCCGCCTGATCTCATCTCCATGCTCGACCACAAACCCATGCCCCATACCCCATACCCCATCCCCCATGCCTCTTCCTACTCATCGAGATCAAATAAAACGGGCAAATGCAAAGGCAAACACAGAGCGCCACAGCCCCCCCCACAAAATGAATGTTGCCTCGACTTGGGGATACTCCATTTAGCAGAGAGAGAGAGAGAGAGAGTGCTTGCCCGTTTCCAATATTCCCTTAAACTACAAACTGTAGAGGGTATCAAAGCCACCAGAAAGCCAGAAAGATACTCCGTACTCCAGAGTCGTAAAGCCAGAGCCAAAGAAGTCCAAGACTTAGCCCTGGGGCTAAGCTCTTCAGCTCTTCATTCAAGCTGATATTTGAGTACACACAAACACACACAAATATGTACATATATATGTATGTATGTATGTATGTGGTATCTGTATGGAGAGATCTCTGTGTTCCGTAAGTGTTGCGCAATTAATTATGCGAGGAGCGTTGTGCGTGCCCCGCAGAGGGCTCCGATCTGAAACCAGAGCCACATAAAAAAGCCCAAAAACCAAATAGCCCAATGCCAGCCAGCCAGAGCCGACACCACGTTCTGGTCAAGAGTGGCCGCCAGTGGCCAGTGGCCAGTGGCCAGCACTTAACGACTACAAGTACGAGTACGAGTACAAGTCGTTTGTCTGATGTCTAATGTCTGGGACTTGGGGATCGTTTGAAGCATCCGCATACTCTGGTACTCTGGTACACACAAGTACACTTCGCTCCAAGTTCTGCGATCTACGTTCTACGTTTTGTGGCAAGTTGACTCGAAGAGGCACACACACCACTACACCTCTCCGCCACACAATACACTCTTGACCCAACCTGTTTGCCAGGTTCTAAAGTTCAAGTCGAGCACTAAAACCGAATTGAATTGACCAAAAACCGTACCTCCCTCCATGCCTCCATCCACACCACAGCAAAGTCTTTCTGCTTTGAAAGAGTTTCCGTTCCCTGGGGAACACTTAATAATAGAAATTGTACGAACAATAGATAGACGGATAAATAGATAGATAGACTGACAGTTGGATATGTGGATATCATTGAAAATGGTTCGGTTTGAAGGACCTTTAAATGTCAGAATATTGTCCTCATCAGGTGTTTTATGGACAATATTTTACTGCTGTCATTTATCCTCCAAAATGGACTCGAATTGCATTTAGCTGGTAATGCCTGTTCGTTTAGGCCTTAAGATATTAAGCCAACGTTTAGCTGTTAAGCTGTGTCGTGAACTGAATACTAATACTTCCAGTGGCATGACCAAATTTCTAATTAAATAAAGCTAACAGTCTAACAGTTTGTGGGGTTTACAGAAAGCAAAAGCAATCTTAGATAGTTTTCTAGTTCCAGAGATCCTAGGAAGAGGGTTACGAGTATCCAATAGAGTTGTAACCAAGCTCTGTCCAATGATAGTTAGATTATAGATTATATATTTGGCTTATGGTTACTTTCAGTTCTAAACAGATCTCAAATGGTAACCCCGATTCATGCAGAAAAAGATATTTCCCCATTCGTAATGGGTTTTACGTATCATATGTACATACGAGTGTACAGTACTTCCCATAACCATTGTTAACGCCTTTTGTTTTGCTGCTCTCTCGCAGGGGGGTCGTCGGGTGACAGAGAAAATAAAATTGATCAACTCAATTCCCGAGCGAGAATTCCCCGAGTCGTAGATACAATATCTGGCGGGCATATGTAAGATACGAGCGGAATGGAGGAATGGATAGTAGTACCAGGCATCGTACTGCTTGCTGCTCTTCCCTGAGGCCCTGCCTGCCTGCCTGCCTGCCTGTTGTGGGTTGTTGTTGCTGTTGTCTGGCTTTATTGAGGTCGATTGTTCATTTATCGTCAATGTCAGTCATCAGTTGGGCTGCGTGCCGCGTGCTGCTTGCGCTGCGTGCCGCGTGCTGTGGCGTGTTGCCTGTGTTTTGTTGTTTTTACACATTCCCTAGCGTTTTGTTTACGCGTTTAAGGCGTTCAATTACAAGACGCAGACCGGCCCTAGAGTTTCCCAATTTCCCAAATCCAAGCAGCTGGAAGTTTTTGGCAAATGTGTGTGTGTTGCATAAACCACTCTGCCACTGCATCCTCCCATAGCCCGTAGCCTCCTGTTTAAGCTGCATGACTCATTTTGGGGCAGGCTCTGGCTGGACATTTTGTCGCAGCTCATCTGCAAGATGCGCACATAAACATTCATCCAAGCATCCGACCATCCGTCTGGTCATTGACTTTATGACGTCCGAGTCATGCGCCAAAATATGCACAAAGGATGAACACAAGGACCAGCCATACATACACACATATACATATGCATATGCATGTATGTATGTATATATGTATGTACAGATAATCGTTTGTGATAAAAGTCTGGCCAAAAAGCAAATGATTCACATCGATTTGGAACGGTTTCAAAAAGATTAACAAAATGCTGAGGAAATATAAATCAAACTTTTAATCGATTGCAAGGCAACACAAAGAAATCCAAGATATACATACATACATATAGGTATATAAGAGATATATGTATGTGTATAATACTTGTAGATCTTTTGGTATGCCCTCCAGTATAAAGATCTATAGATAATCTGAAACAGTTTTCAGGTAAAGAACTTTGTAATTTTCCCACAAATTTTGTGGGAAACTAATTAAAGCTTTCTGAAACATAAACATTATAAAATATACATAAACTAAGACTCCAAACGAGAGCGAAAGTGGAGTGGAACTCTCATTAGAAGGCCATAAACATTCTCAGTGCAAAGAACTTTCCGTAAACATTTAGATTTAAGTGAAAGACCCCAAACAATTCAGGGAAACTGCAAGAGTTAAACCTTCCGATTCGGATTCCTTTTCAGCATTAAAGAACTAAAATTGATAAAAATATGAACAAAATAAAGAAGAAATACGAAATCCGGATAACAAAATGCCAAAGGGCTAAAGGAGAAATATACACATACTATTATTAAGTTTATACTATGAATTTAATGAATTCTGGAACCCCTGCTTATCCGGAGACGGAGACGAATTTATGCCATCATATCAGAGGAGTTGCCAGACGTGCCAGATGTTGCCAGACATCTGCATTCTCCTCCTCCTTCAGCAGCGCAAGAAGCTCAGTCACCAGTCAGTAATCAGTCCACAAAAATCTTTCAGATTCTTCTTGTTTCGTCGTCACTTTGCCCAATTGATTTACCTATTTCGCCCGTGGTGGCGTTGCCACCTACTTTGACTCACCATTTCACCATTAATGAGGCTGATTCTTGTCAACTTTCGGATGTTACCGAATCCATGAAATGAATCCAGTAATACTCGTACATATGTGGGAGAGTATAAATAAGAGTTCTATGAAGGACCTTTTAGGTTATCCTTATCTCTCACCCTTATATGGTTATGGTTGGTCCTACTGTGAGTCAAGGTTTTCCCTTGGCAATAAAATTAAGTGGCATTTGGAATGTTTGAATCGTGCCTCGTGTGGCATATCGAATGGATTTGGATTTAGGCCTGCAACGAAAGTGCAGGAAACGTTTTCCAATAATCCAAGCAACTTTCTCCTTTCTCCGGAGAGTCGTTTTGTTGTTATCCTGCACGTGGTTGCGTGGCTGGCGGGGTTGACGGTATTGCGGGGTTCCGGGGGATGGTTTTGGCCTTCAAGCTGTTTTGGGGGGTGGTTGCTAATTCTAAGGGTGGACCGGTGACCCCCGCCAGGCTATGGCTACCCCCAGAAAACGAGAAAAACAGAAAAACAGAAGGGTAGTGCCCATACATACATACATATGTATGTGTGTGTGTGTGATTTCTGGCCATTTCCACGGGTCACGGTCCACGGGTGACGGTTTACAGCTGGTTCTGCCCGACACCTGCCCCTCGCAACGGCCCAAAAGTTTTTGTTGTTTGTTTCTCGAATCTATGCAAAAATAATAATAATCATAGTAATCGCTGGGGCCACCAGCGAAAGAGCAGATTAGCGCTGGATTAGCACACGGGGCACAATTGTGGCACAACCATAGAGGGGGAGTGGGGGCGTGGGGGGAGTGGGAGGCGGGTTGGGTCGGGTCTTTGAGCAATTTGCAATTTAGCGTCGATTTCATGAGGCGAGCACTAAATGCGCAACTGTCCGTGGATCCAAGGTGCACTAGATATTGGACACAGGGGCGTAGGCCATGAGCTCATCATCATCCAAAGGGGAGCAGTAGCACCCAAAGCACCCAAAGGAGGATCAGTTTAGGATTCAGTCTGTGGATAGCTGCAGCAATGTTTCCCCATTTGAATCCCTCCCTGGGGGACGCCCATGTCTGGGATTTAAAAGCAAACGCAAAATGGTGCCCCCCGGTTATGCAAATTGGATGTTTGTGCACTTAGAAATGCAGCAAACCGGTTTAAGTCGTCTCCCAGTCCCAGTCCTCCCCCCCCTGCCGCCAGTCAGGGGCTGCTCTATGACCCACATTCTATGCATTCTATGCACAGTGTCACCTTTGGAGGTGCCCCACTCCCCGAGAAATTATTGAAAAATATTGATTTCATCTGTTCTTCCTTCCATCCATCCATCCATCTATCCATCATTCTCTGACTATTCCCCGGTTTTCTGTATTGTGGCATGCCACTGATTGGCGGTAAACGGTAAGGCGACGCCTGACCCATTATAAATTGCCACCACAATTGGTGCAAGACTCTCGGATCTCTGCATCTTGGATTACTGCAAAAGCCAATCCCAAAAGGGGGATTGTATAAACCTCCTCGCGACTGTTGCAAAATGGAGCCATAAAAAGTCATATGGAAATCTTGACTACGAAAGTATTCAAAGTCGGCCAAGAAAATTGGTTTGAAATCCAAAAACCAAAAAACTATCGAAAGATAGATATATGTAGGAGTAGATATAGGAGTACTAGTAATCCTAGAAGAGAATTTGATATCCTTTTCTTATTGAAGGCAATTTCGGCCACCAAGATCAATCAAGCCAAAAAATATATAAAATCTATCCCAACAATACATATGTATGTACATATATTTGATAAATTTGATTGTTCTGGAATTTCGTACTTTAACGCCTCAGAAGATTTAATACAAAACAATGCAAAAAAAAAAGGGCAAGGGCCGCGGCTCTACTTTTATACCCGCTACTCAATCAGTACATATAATACATATGTACATGTACATATGTGAGCTTATAATTTATAAATATCTACCCAAGTTATGTAACTTTGTAGCTTTCTTTGTAGTCGTTACTTTCGATTGTAGCCCAGAATGGAGCAACTCTTTCTCTCGCAGTCTATGAGGTTTCCAGGTCTTATCTTCTCCCAAGAATGAACGAATATATCGTATAATCGTATTCCCGTAGAGTGCTGCCACCAATTGCGGTTTAGTTATCAACCACCTTGCTCGGGGGGCTCTGTTTAACCAGAATCGATCGGATTCGGAAAGTGGCCAAAAAACAAAACCAGTTTTCCGGTTTTTAATTCGTTTTTTTTTCGTTGTTTAGCCATTTGTTGATTAATGGCCCATGAAATGTATGGAAAGAGACTGAATGAGAGAGATAGAGAGCCATGGCAAATTGAGGGATTACGAGTACACGAATCCACCGCCCCCAACCCCCGCCCCACCTCTGCTTAATGTTTACGCTAATCTCTTGGCATTTTTCCAGATTCTGGCGATCTGTTGAATGGCGACTGCGTGGGAACTCCTCTTCTTGGGCTAATCGCGCAGCCCCCGCCCCCGCAGGAAAAGGAAGAGATATTTAGACGTACGTATGAATGAATGAATGAGATGAATGATTGAACGTTTAATTCCCTTTTTATGTGTTTAGATTTCCTTTAACGGACATTCAGGCCAGGCATTATCAATGGTGGGCGGATATACGAAAGGCAACTCCAACTCTTCCACTCTTCCAACTCTTCCACTCCAAGCCCCTTCCAAGCTCTCCCCCTCACCACCACCATCCCCCCTCAGCAGGCATTGGAAAGCTATTACGAAACATGTCTGAGGCGATTATCGAGGAGAGAAATGGCAATGTAATCATTGAAGCCGTTGTTGAGGTCACACCAGAACCACAACCACAACAAGAAGCTGAATCCGAACCACAATCACAGCCCGAGCAAGAGAAAGTAGCTAACGGTACTAATAATCAGCGGGAATCGGAGATAGACAGCGATACGATCGACTATATCGATGCAACGCTGAAAATAGTGGAAGCCTTCGAGAGTGACACGTGCTATGCCACACTGGAAAAGAACAGCTGCGTCAAGGCAAAAAAGAAATCGGTGAGCTTCAATCCGAACGACGAGAAGATCACAAAATTCACCACTGGCGAGCCCATCGTTGACCAAAAGAATCCCTTCCGGAATGGCCACATAGCAGGTGGAGGAGGAGCAGGAGGAGGCAGGGAGAAGAAGACCCCACCGCCAGTGCCCACAAAGCGATCGACATTGAGCGTACGCAAGACGGTTACCCAACAGCTGCGCGAACGGGAACGAGAACGCGAAAAGGAACGAGAACGAGAGCGAGAGCGGGAGCGAGAACGAGAGCAACTGAAGAACGAGACGAATGCGCGCAAGAAGAACGGAAGCATCAAGGGGAATCCTGCCGAGGACTACATAACCACCGAGGAAGTACTTAAGCAATCGAAATATGTAAAGACGTACATTAAGAATCCGGACGCCTACTTTGTCTACGATCCGACGGTGCTGGCCCGCCTCAAGAGCGAGGAGGAGCAGCAGAAAGAGAGGGAGAGGGAGAAGGAGATCCCCAAGCGTAAGCAGACGGGCCTGAATCGCTCCAAGGAGCCCAAAGCGGTCAAGCAGCCAAAGTTGAATCCGAAAACATTCAAAAAGTGCTCGAAACCGAATTATCCGGAATTGGCCAACATCAAGATACGGACGGGCACGGCCGACTCCGAGGGCGATCTGTTCAATCCCGCGGAGGTCACCAAGAACGCTAAGAAGTTCGACGAACGCGTGAAGAAGCTGCAGATCAGCTCCGACGACGATCTGGATGACATCGATGGACCCCTGACCAAGAGCGAGTCCAGCGACGATCTTTCCCATTCACATACGAACGGCAATCGGGAGGAACCTCCTCCGCCCCAGCAGGATATGACCACCAGCAGTGAGCAGCCGGCGATCCCGAAGGATCACGAACCACCCTCGACCTTCACGAACACCATCAGCTCTGAAGAATTCCAGGCCTATCTGGAGCGCAAGGGTCTGGCGCTGATGCCCAAACGAGAGCTGGCCACACCCTCGCCTTCGTCGACGCCCCTGGCCTCGCCCGCGCCCTCCACGCTGCAGCGGACGCCGGAGGAGCGACGCAAACAGGTGGCCGAGTCCTTGGCCGCGCTGCGCCAAAGCAACACCAAGAAGCCATCGGTTCTGCAGCGTCTTTCCAACAGTTTGTTTACGCCCAAGCGCAAGACAACGCCCAAGCCGGTGACGCCCATGCCGAGGTCCGTCTATGGGCAGGAGGAGTACCGGAAGGCCAGTGGCCACGGAGATGTGCCCACGGAGATGCGGCGCATTCTGCTCGAGCGACAAGTCCACCAGAATCAGACACAGACACCGAACGGTCGTCTCCAGAATGGACAGGCCACTGCCATGCGACCCTCTTCGAGTACACCAATGGCCATGCGGTCCAGAATGGGGGTGGTGCACCCTTCCAGCGCACCATCGAGCGTCAGAGCCTGATACCCAGACGCGTCTCGCCGGAGAGCCAGAATCCCAGCAGTTTCAATCGCTCGGCGTCAATGGACAGGAGCCAGATCCGGGCCCAGAGCCAGAGGCAGCCCAGCCGACTGGAGGCAGTGGGCCAGCGTCGATCCCTGGCCTCCGCCTATGTGCCGCCGTCACCTAGCGAAGAGCATCTCAGGCCAGTGGCCACCTCAACGCCCCAGCGGAAGCCACAAGAGAGCAGCAATCAGCAGCAGCAGCAGCAGGCCAGCGGCAATCAGAACGACTGGGAGAAGCTGAAGGCCATCAAGGAGGTGACCGATCGACAGCTCTACCACAAGGTGCTACAGCAGCAGCAGCAGCAGGGACAGCAGCAGCAGCTGGTGCAGCGGCAGAGCCAGGAGAACATCTACGAGCACCTACAACCGAATCAGCTGCATCCCGTCCAGCTGCATCCCGTCCAGCAGCAGCAGCAGCAGCAGCAGCCGTTTGTGCGGGGCTCGCTGCAGCGGAACACCTTCTCGGGCATCAGCGGCCGCAATCGCCAGGTAATGATCCTCGATGGAACCCCGATAATCCCTGTCCAGCAGATGCAACAGCCGCAACAGCAGGCGCCACCGGCACGCTGCCAGAGTGTCCTGGACAACATGATCCTCCAGCCGAGTCCCTCCAGCCAGAGCCATACACGACGTGGCTACGAGAGCGAGAGCGAGGCGCCACCGAACGATGGGGCGACGGTGGTGATGCGTCGCTCGAGCAGTGCCTCGAGCCGCAGGATCGGGGGACTGCTCACCCGCGAGGAGATACTCGAAAAGGTGAAGGAGTTTTGCCGCAAATCCATCAGCCGCACTCCGCTGCCCGCGGCCAAAATGCAGCCCATCTACGAGACCCGGAGTCCGAGTCAGAGCCAGAGGAGCCCCGCCCCTGGCGCCGCTGCGGACACCTCACCCGTGTCGTACGCCTCTGTGGAGACCAGCCACAAGCGTCCCGCCTCCCAGCTGAGCGCCGCCCGGCCCCAAGTGCCCATCCGAGTGCAGAGCCTGCCCCAGTCGCGGGCCCTTGCCACCACCGCCTCGCCCATCTACGCGCACGTGAACAAGCGGAGCAGCCTGCTGTCCAACGACTCGGAGCAGTATCTCTCCAGCCAGCAGCTGCAGCAGCTGCCGCAGCTGATGAGGCTCACCCCCACCGAGTACGTGCTGGTGGAGACGGGCGAGGGCCTGCAGGCCGCCAGGCTGGTGGACTACCACCACAACAGTCTCTACATGCAGCCGCAGTTTGTGGCGCGTACGGCTCCCGGCCACGGCCACGGACAGGGCCAGGGCCAGGGCTCCTATGTGCTGCAGGATGGCCGTGCCACGCCGCTGATACTGGACCGTGCCCCTAACGGACACCAGAGCCAGATCTATTGGACGCCCCAGCACCACCACCAGCTGCAGCTGCAACAACAGCAGCAGCAGCAGCAGCATATGATCCTCCAGCAACAGCACCTACAGCAACAGCGCCTCCTGACGATGCCCCTCAGTCCGCGCGGATATCCGGTGCCAGCGCCACGTCTGAGCATGCCCATGGGTGCCAAGGGCCTTGTGCCCGCTCCGAGGAGCCTCACACTGCACCGGGTGCAGTCGCGGCCCAGTCCACAAGGGCGACACGCCTCCTCCGACTGGGAGCTGAGCTCGGAGGCGGGCGAAGTGCGGCGCATCATGGAGAAGAACTTATAAGGTGAGTCTTTCACAAGTTTTCCCTTCTTGTAAAAGCTGAAAATCCTTTGTTGTCCAGAATGTGTTTCACTTAATTTTGTCGTCCCATTAGGTCTTAAAAAACGAATAGCTACATATTCTTCTGAACTTTTCTGATTTTGAACTTTAATTTTAATTTGGCGCTTCGTACCATCCCTAAGTGTGACCGCATTACAGTCGTGTGAATAAGTATCGATTAGAGGTTCGATGACAGGTATCGATATAACAGAAAATCAAATTCAAATATAATTAATATTGAAAAAATGAGTTAAAGTCGAATTAAAATCCTTTAAAAAAATTAATATAGTATGGGCCATATTTGAGAACTACATAGAACAGGGTTAGCACTCCCAAGAGGTTCCCTCCATTATCAGAGTCGGCATAGATTGATAAAAATTATTTGTCTATTACCTTAGAAATAATTCAAATGAACACACCAGAATAAAAAAAGAGAAGATGACAAGGGGGAAATACAAGTAAATATAGATATGGAAAATATGAATACAGAAAATATAATTTCAGAAAATATATAAATAAATCAAAATGAACAACAACAAAAGCAGTAAAAGAAGTGTTAGCCAAAAAGGAATCACTCACCCAAAGCGCTGCCCAAAGCGTCTTGCACTGCTTTCCGCCTGGCACTCCGTGCCGTCTTCATTGATATCTTGCATTCAAGCTCACAGAAACAGAAAACAAATCACTCAAATGGTTGGCTCACTTGCACTTTCACTCACTTTTTGCACTCACTTGCACTGCTTACTCCCCTTGCCGTCTTCATGACCTTCCAGCACTTAAGCTCACAGAAGCAGAAAAAAATCACTCAAATGGTTTGCTCACTTGCACTTTCACTCAAATTTTGCACATATCGCCTTGCACTGCTTGTAATGCACTCATGCTCACAGAAACAAAAAAAAACACTCAAATGGTTGGCTCAATATTGTCTCTTAATTTTTTTCTTTTCACTTGCACTCACTCACTTTTTGCACAAATCGTTGTTCACTGCTTGCACTGATTTCGCAAAAACGACACCGAAAGTTTCTCGAGGTGCTTATGTATTTACATATGTGTAGGTGATCACAGGAGTAATTATGCATTTCGGCGCGATCGCACTTCACGGAAGCAGAGCAGCGCATCAAAGCTCGTCATAGCACGGGTTGACGAGCCTTTGTTTCCTCCCTCCCTATCATACAGTAATAAACGAAAGCGAAGGTTTGTGGCCTAGCAAGAGCATCGCTTTTTAAATCAAAGCGATCACTCACTCTCCTTTTTATCCGCTGCTAGCTCGCTGCTTAATTAAAATCCCTCTGTAACGACACTAGAGTGTTGGTTCCGTCTCTGTAAGCTCATTAAACCCAATGATATATAGCTATGCAGAAATTTGTGCTGAATATGTTCCTTTTCTTGTTTACCCTACGGATAGAAATCAGATAAATCTGAGCATTATTGATTTAGATTTTGCCGCTTCGAATAAGAACGATCCCTAAGTGTGACCGCATTACAAATTGCTCACTGCTGTGGCCGTACCTATATACTGCATAATAAAAACAAAAAAAAGATGAAAGCCAAATGATTTATATACAAATATTATGAAAAAATGGAAGTTAGCACTCTAAAAATCAATAATGAACATTTCGCAATATCCAATCGTGATTCCCTGCATCATTTATTCCACTGGATGCATTCATATCTTGTCGCTCATTCACTTTCAAATGGTTCCACTTTGGCGCGCAGTCGATAGTATCGGTAGCCGTTTGTTGGGATTTCCTCATATTATTGACTGTCTTTTGTTTAAAGCTTATTTTATAAAAAAAATTCAATCAAAGAGTGTTTAATTTAACCAATATGGTAGGAAATTGATGTATCAATCGGATAAAATTAAGTTTTTAGAGCTGGGGGTCCTAGGTAGCTAGTAATATTCAGCCGAATATCAAAATCCGAATATGATTTCAGATCATGGGCAGAGAACGATTAACCCATTGTCGACCAGTGGGAATTAAAATACACTCTACGAAAATAATAAACTTGAAGAATTTAGTGCAGTTCACGTGAAGGATGTGGTGTTTCTGTTTTTGTAAAGCAAAGATTAAGGATCTATGGGAAGAACTATTATTTTTATTATTATAATTTGCCGCGGTTTAGCTCAAGTTGTGATCAAGTTTAAAAAAAGGGGGCTTAAGTGGGTTAAGTGTGGTATGTTTCGGTATATTTACTATCTTGTTGTTGAACAAGTCTTGTTTGTTCAAAGCGCTGACAGTTTTATCTCAATTTGCGACGGTAAAATAGTGTCACTGCAGAAAACTGGCCGTGATTGAAGGTAAACTGCGAACTATTTGTCCAGTGAATAATTTGAACTCAGAATGAAACCAAATGAAAACAAAGTGCACTCACACACTTGCAGGCAAGCGAACAGTTGAGCCTACTCATACATACATAGCGCGAACATACACATAGACATATACATGAATGCATTGTTTTTAATTTCTTATGCTTTAAAATGCAAATAACAATAGTGAAATACAGAACATATGAAAAATCTGAAAAATTGTGTGCATCTGTGTGGGCGCATGCAGGTGCGTGTGGGTGCCGTGTGTGCATGTATGCATGTATACCGACAGCCCTGAGAGCCCCAGACAACAACACAAACGAAATGCAACAGTTCATGCGCGAGCGAGATAGCCAGCTGTTCTCTTCGTGCGTGCTGTGCATAATTTAGGCCTCGCTCGAAGGTCACACGCTGCAGAAACGCACTCTCCTTCCTCCTCATCCTATTAGTTCCTTCCTGCTTGTGGGGCAGCCAGATAACACTCTCGTTATCTCCTTCGTTTTCCTGCAGGAAGCTCTATCCCTTTCTATCGAGCATTACGCAGCAGAAAACGTATTTCAGATGGTTTTTTGGGTGCAGAAAAAGATGCAGTTTCCATACCAAAATACAGTAACGAATTTATTAAAAATAGTAGAGTAATAGAGTAACAGCAAGTATTTCTGTATCTCTAACCGTTTCCCGTTTTCCCGCACATTTCCAAGTCAAAAAAAACAGCATGGACGAGGACACCAGCAGCACCAGCAGCAGCAGCGGGAGCGACAAACCCACATCCCACTCGAAGTCAACATCCACCGAGGACTCGCTCGGCGTCAGCACAACATCATCCACATGGACCATTCTACCATCGGACAAGATCGAGACGGTGTTGGACAAGTCTAACAGCAGCGAAGAGGCCAAAGTCCCAGGGGAGTCCCAGTGCGGCGACCCCGAAGATAAGCATGAAAACGAAAGGTACTACACACAGAGATACCCTATAATACCTAGAGTACACTCAAATAACCCACTCAAATGTCTTCCCTTCGAAACAGATGCAACCTGGCCGTGGTTGAAGACTCCCAGGCGGATGACATTTCCGATGGCATTTCCATCATCAGCGACTGCGAAAGCACCGATCGCATTTCACCCCATCCCTTTCTGCGCGACACCCTGGCCGACCTGAACTTCAACGAGCTACCCAACACCCCTCTGAGGCTTAGCCGCAGAGATATAGAAGGAGTGTCGATAACACCGCCGCCACCGCCGCACAGGCAGCGACGCCACAAGCATACCGAAACGGAGCCGTATGTGCAGCCGGAGTTGAAATTATTGCAGCAAGAGACGAAGCTAGAGACCCTATGCCGTATGTATCCGGTGATGCAGAACAGTCTTACGGCCGTCTTCTATGTGGGCGCCACCCTGGCCATACTGGGCTTCATCGGAAAGCTGCAGCATCCTGAGTGGCCGGGCCTGGGCAGCGATAAGCCCATAGCCGAACTGGAGCGCCGTTTGGGGGAGCTGGAGATGTCAAACAACCTGATGCGGGCCGAGATCGACATAATGTCCAAGCAACTGCAGTACCTGAGCTCCGGGCAGGGACCGGCCTATGCCCCTGATGGATACCAGAATGCCTATGCCCAAGAGCAAGGGGAATGGGAACTCGCCAAGGCAAAAGTATAAGAAATTTAAAGCCTGGCCCGGACTCGGCGACTCAATGGAACCGTTGGACATAACAAAGGAGGACCTCAAAAAGCCGCACAAATGCCGCGATGGGCAATACGTGAAGTTTGCCTCCATGTGCATGGAAAGCCCACTACCGGCTCCCGAATCTCTGGTAGATGAGATCGGTGATGCTGTCCACGATGTGCTGCAACAGTCTCAAGCCTTTCGCAACTTCGAAAAGGTCACCGAGAAACTAGGCACACTAGGCACTGGCGGCGCCGAGGATGAGGGCGACGCCAGTGGTACAAACGAAGCAAAGGCTTTCCATCCGAATGGTAGACAACAGGCAACAGGCAATGGCAATGGCAAGCCGAATGTGGATCGATACAATGACAAGTACTCGCCGAATGCCTCCAAGGATCGCTACAACGACAAGTACAATCCGAATCACTCGCACGAAGGGAAGCGGGATAATGGTCGCGACAGGAGCAAGGAGGACCATTCGAAGGAGTACAAAAACAAGAGGCGTTACAACGACGATCCCTCCAGCCATGAGCGGGAGGGGGAGCAGCGCTTCAACAAGAACGGCAAGAAGCAGCGCCATGCCAGCGGCGAGCGTGACGAGAGCGACGGTAGCGGCAGCGGCGAATGGCACGGCAAGATGATGCAGCACCGCGAGCGGAGTCGCCACAGGCACGACCAGAAGCGCAAGGACAACAACAACTGGTACATTGAGCGCGGCGATGGCCGCGAGCAGGCGCGCTCCACCGAAGCAGGACGCTGAATGGACAATGGAAGATGTGGAATGGTGGAAGATGGATGTTGGATGTTGGCACGCATGTATTTTAATCCCAAATGTTAGCTTAAGGACGAACCTACGCGCCGATGCGTATATGGATTTGTGTGTTGGTTTCGAACATAGTTTACGTATATCCCTTCGACAATTGCTACCAGTACAGTGCGTTTCGAGGCAATACGACAAAGACAGAAAGTATCTCAAAGGGAAGGAAAAAATGTTTCTTAAAACATAATTTTTTCCTATATAGATGTACTATGTGTATGTGCTATATGTTAGTTTTACTATAGTTTCTCATGGTTCTACAATGGATGTTTGCTTATATTTGACAAGTATTTTATACAAACTATGATATCCTTTTAAATTATGATTTATCTGTAGAAACGATTCACATTTATGTATGTTTTTCTCATTGTTATTTTGTATTTGAAAATGAAAATCAAGTAAGGGCCATTGATTTTATATTTGTAAAATATGCTTTGTTTATAGAAGAACATTATACTTTATGTTTTTATAGGTTCTGATGGTTCTACAAACGAGATACATTTTTTTTTTTAATTTTGAATTGTCAGTAAAAAAAAAGAGCAGCTTAATCTTGAAGCGTACTGTACAACTTGTAAGCTTGACTCGGGTCAAGCAATGCACGTGCTTAAAAAGATAATATTTATATATGTTACCGACTGTGCAGTCGGGTCTTCGGTTTTGACGAAGCTAGAGGCATACTACTCCCAGAAACCCCCAACATAAACAGCAACAACAAACCCAATCGCTTTGTATGTGTACAGTTGAAGTCGACCATGTTGAATAATCTTAATGTATTGATGTATATCATATTATTGACTACAAATATCCTATATGTATAAATCGGTTCCATCCGCTTGTGGGTGTGGTTCCTTGCCTAAGTTCCAGCTCAACCTAAGAGATGGTCCTGGCCCCGGCTCAATCCCTGGGGCGTGGGTCCGTCATCAAAGCAAAATCAATTTCCTTTCAACGAGTATAACGAATCCTTTTTCTTTTTGTTTTGTTTTTAAACATCAAAAGCTTTCGCTAAAGTTATATATTACCATATATATATATATTTGTGATACATATACTTACATGTTTTTTTTTTGTGTTTAGACTAGAGGAATAATTTATAAATTATTGTATCATAATAAAACGAAAAATCCTTGAAAGCCAATTTGAAAAGAAAAACGAAATATTTTTGTATGCATGTTCGTTCGTTTCGAAATTTGAGAATTTATTGATGTACATATGTACATGTGTATACGTCTATGTATCTATTTATGTGCATGTCGGTGTACCCCCAAATATACATATTGCAGAAATAAATAAACTATCCCAAAAACCCTTATACAAACGACTTTTTTTTTATTGTATATTCGTATTATTTTGAGTTCTCTAATAAAAGATTACTTAAAAATTACGTATTAAGACTCTCACGTTTGCCACACAATATATATCAAAATTGGAAGAAAGAGGAAAAGAAAGGGTGAAAAGAAAGGGCAATCGCCCTTGGGTAGAGGGATTTTTAAATAACAGGGCCTGGAGCTTCCACTGTAAACTTCCGCCTTCTCTTTCCTTCTGTTATGTTATTATTCACACTATACATATATGTACACAGAAAAAATAACAGCGTCTGGAGCACCCACTGTAAACTTCCGCCTTCTGTTTCCTTCTGTTATGTTATACAGAAAAGATAACAGCGTCTAGAGCTTCAACTGTAAACATACACCTTCTGTGTCCTACTCTTTATGTTACTCGTATTATTAAAAAAAAAAGCTCTACTTTTGTGATTTCGCTTTTGTTTATTTTCTGTAGTCTTTGATCTGGTTACCTTTTATATTATCCCTCAATTGTACTGCTCTCTGGGCCTCACTTCAGTCGTTTGGAATACATCGAAACCAATTTTTGAGGGCAGTTCGCGTTTTTCATCAGCTTTAATGAACAGATAAGGGGAAACTAAACCCTTCGTTACTTGCGCTTGTGCTTGCGCGTCACTCCCCATTTCGTGCGTTGAGGTGGCCAGGGCCAGTCTCGAGATCATCGCCGAGCTTGGGGAGATTCTTGGCCTTGCCTTGCAGGCCACCAACTTTTCACGGTGTCAGTCACTTTGTTGATCGACCAATTTCTTAGCGCAAACTGCTGTAAAGCTAACATCAGTTGGCGCAAATAAATTGAGAGCAAAACGGACGCATAGATTTATTCCGAATTCGCTTCGCTCGAGTCAGATAACTAGGAATCAGAGGAAGATAAGGGGAGCCTGAGGAGGAGGGAGACCCAAAGTTGGATTACGGCTTCTAGTTTGACCTTGTGGGTCATCCAGACGCCTCACTACCTCATTTCTCTTCCACTCCGAGGGCAGGAACGCGTAAGTCTACTGCGATTAGCATCTTCGAAGAAACCGGTGGAGAAAGCACTAAAATCGACCCTGCGTCATCTGGTGGCCAGACTGCCAGGGCTAGAATCGACCCCGACCTCTGCGATGATTTGTAGGCGAATATGCTGGAAGCCACCTCAACGCCCCAGACGGAGTAAAAAGTAACGGAGGCTTCTATTTTCACTTTTATTTTTCTAAATGTTTATGTTTTATTGTTAAATATACATAATTAATTCTTAAGTTTCATCCAAAAAACAAAAGAGCTGAACTGAGCTGTTCTTAAAGTTATACTAAATGTTTGCTTTAAAATCGAAAATAATAGTTCTATTTTAAATAAATTTGAATGAATTGAAATATCACATCGGTTAAAGTTGTCTACGGCTAGGTGGAAGGTACATTTGAAGGACATATGGACATGTTAACTTACAGCTGCACATTCGAGACCCGATTCTACACCCCACGAAAAAACATCCAGTTATCAAGTAATCTATGGTTCCAGTCTCCGCGTGTTTATGGCAGTCGCTCTCCCACTCTCCTGAAGATCCTTGGCCCAGGGCAATACGATCTCGTGGTCCCCTTACAAGGACCCCAAGACTCTGAACAAGAACCAGTCCAAGCCGTTGTGGGACGGCCCCTTTAAAGATCCTTTAAACGATCCTCCATGGGCAGCTCGCCAAACTCAAATTGGAGTCCCGTTGTGCCAGTTACCATATGTTATAAGTCTTATCGCGAAACGAAACTATTTTAACATCATTCGGATGTGTTCTTTTGCTTATGGGAAATTTGTTATCTTATCATACATATGTATGTATGTACATACATATACATATGTATCTGACTTTTAGAGACTGAGAAAAGATTCAGTCTATAAGATTTTAAGCGTGGAGAAACCTTGTCCTCAGGATATACATTGTATGTACCTTCATTCACATATACATACATACATATGTACATATGTATGTTTGTGAGTGCATATCATTGTTTTGACCCTTTGCGAAGGACGAAATACTAAATGTTAACAGTCAAACGCTGGAGGGTAGATTATGGAAGGCTAACTGAATATTTTTGGATACCTTTACTACTATTGTGGTACAGCAGTCTATGACGTAAATACAAGTGTACATACATATATGTACATCTGTAGATAGATCCTTAGGTACTTGTGTTGCATATTTTCTCTATAATACACATGGAAATACGCATATAGAACGACATAGATAGTTATGTATGTACATATGTATGTACATAGGGCATGTAATATTTATGCTACTGTGCATGCACTTTCGTTTCTCGTTCGACTTTTTGTTATTCTAGGGCATGCGGCCAAGTGGGGGCGGTTTTGTGGGCTGTTGTCTGTGTCTGTGTGCCGCGCGAACCGAAGACCGAGGACCCACACAAACCTCTTGCCGGGCTTTCGCGTTGTCCTAGCTCTTTTATTTTTACTACCAATACACACACACACGCGCGCACATTACAGAGAAAGCTTTACACGACCACCCACCCACCCACTCTCCACAAAGAAGAGTGCAAGTGTGCGAGTGAGTGACAGAGAGCACGGGGCGCAAAAAAAAAACTAAAAATCAACGATGAAAGCTCGACCGCCAAGCGCTTCGTGAATCACGCTTCGTTCGTGCCAAGGTATATTTATAAAAGGTGAGGCTTGGCGGCACTCTGAATCTTCTACTTTGCAAAGGATAATACATTAATTGAATCGCTACTTGATGTGATTAGCTGTATAAATAACGTATTCAATTAATAAAATTTTCGAAATAAATGCGAATATCAAAAAATTTCCAAAGAGCGAACTCTCACTAGGCCATACCTTGCGCAGACTTTGCCTGCTTCGTGGTGCGTCGTGTGTCGAATGCAATTATGCCCGGCGCTGGCGTATGTATGTATGTATCTGTGTACGTCCTATGTAGATGTGTGTTCGTGTGCTTGCTGCTGTGCTGACTGGGGCGTTCGGTTCGTTCGCGCGTCAATTCTCATTCTCGAACCTCAAACCTTACTACAACGGGATTTTCAAGAACCACGGACGTTCACACGGCGTTCTGCTGTTGGCGCGCGCGATACGATACCCATTAAGTAACGTAACGGGCAGATGAGGCGTTTGACAAAAAAGAAAAAAAAAATTACCACACACAAATTTCAAACAACCAACAAATAAATAGACACCCCACTCACAAGCACATCCGCATTCAAAATCGAAAAAAACAACGGAACGGAACGGAACAGCATAGAACAGAGCAGAAGAACGAACAATTGCAGCTGCAATTGGAATAAATCGAGGATTATACAACCCGTGCTACGCTTCATCATCATCGTTATCAGGCAGAGCAGCAGCAGCAGCAGCACCAACAGCAGCATCCCAACCAACCAACCAATCAATCAACAAATATAATTCGGTATATAAATATAACTGCAATGTTTAGATAAGACTTTTGGACCATCAAAAAGGTGCATAGATATGTGCTATGTAAGTATATACACACGATGGCCGGAGAACTATCATACACGCACACACACAAGACAATAACAATAATTGAGATGGAAATGCCAAAAGTAGGGGTACATGGATATATGTATCCACATATATCTATATCTATGTAAATGTATGCTCAATGCGGGGAAAGTACACATCGCTCGGTGTTGTGAGTTTTCATTTCGTTTTCGTTATCCGTCGCTCAGTAGGGCAGTGTGGTGCTGCTCCAGTTTGTGCTCCCAAGAGCGAGACACAAGGGACACCACAGCTGTTTCTCTCTCACACGCAATTGGCTTTTGAGCTACTACAGGAGCAGCAGCAGCTCGCATCTCGCTTTCTCTCTCCCACTCTCTGGGCTGACAGCTGATAGATGCAAAAAAAAACAAAAAAAAACAAGGAGTAGGTGGGGAAACCATTTACCGTTGCATACATTGTGTACATAGAATCTACAATACGTTTTTGAGGGGGAATTTCGTGGCTAGAGACCAGAGAAAAACCCCATTGACTGCAGCTGTTGTTGCATTTCTATGTAGAACAGAGTGAAGCCCAGAGGCCCAGAAGCCCAGCCAAGCTAAAGCAGCAGCGTCATTTGACATTTCAGCATACAACAAAATAGATATAAATATTTACATACACACATATATGTATGTGCATGCATGTACTGGTACATATGGTACATACAATATATCTAATAGACATTCCGTTTGGGAATCTATTTGTCGTTTCCACTGACGAGTGTGCCAGTGTGTGTTTGTGTTTTCGGGCAAAGATAAACGTACGAAAAAATCATGTGCTTTTATTATTTTTGTGTGCTTTTTTTTTGTGACGTAAAGAGTTGCGTTCATAGCGTATGAACAGCTGATTGTGTTTTTTTTTTGTGACTGGTGTAGGTAATTTGAAAATGTGCTTGAAATTGAAACAATGTTAAAACACCTCAATGTCAAAAAGAAAATTCTCCCACAAATTCCTTAAAAACGGGTAAAAGGTAGAGAAAGAAGGAAGGAAAAAAGAATGTCAATAAGTCGCTCAACAACCACACACACACACACACACACACATGCTATATGTATACACACACACACACACACACACACACACAAACCCATTCGATCAGCTGTTTTGTGTTGTTCTGCTATGGGCAAACAATTTCATGAGCCAAAAGGTTGGTAGATGTGGATAAGCAGGTGGGTGGGGGGTGTGTGTGTGTGGTAAGAGGAGGGTATGAATATTTGGTGGTAGTTGTGTATGTGTGTGTGTGCGTGCCACTCTGTATTTGGTATGCGTGGGTGTTGCTCTCGCACGAGTTCTCTCTCTCTATATATGCCACTACTCGCTCTCTAATAGAAGCAAGGTATGTAAAAAGATGGTGTGGTCGACCCTGACGGCAGCTTAGTTGTCGCATTCTATTCCACTAAATCTCAATGCCGTTCTAGCTAATTCTTAGATGGAAAATTATAATATCCGAGTATGAATTGATTGTTTTTATGGTGCTTCCATACTAGAGCTCTCACTCTGCCTGGATTCCAGAGTAACTAGATCCCAGACTTCGCTGTGAGTGACCAAAACACTGGGTTGCGATATCCCACAGTGCGGGACTGCCATACCTTCCATTCGATAAACTTTGGATAGCACCAGCAGCGGCAGGGGAAATTGAGAGCTAAGCTGCCTTGGCGCTCGGGCTAGTCGGTGGAAAATGTTGCTGACATTAAGTACAAATTATTTAGTGTCTTTCTTCTCGTGATCTTGTAATATGAATTACTGCATCCGTGTACGTATGTATGTGTGCCCCACAGTTTCAAAGAGTGTGTCAGGGTGTGCGTAGCTTGGCGGTGCGTTTGATTCGTTTCGGATTATGGTAACCTAAAAGCATTATGCAAGCATTGTTTGTATTTTGTTGTTTCTTTGCAAGTGTGTGTCAGTGTATTAGTGTTTGTGTGTGTGTGTGTGTGTGTGTGCTAAAGTATAACGGAAGGAAGCAAATGTTTATAGTAAAACAAGAGACATAAACACAGAGTGAGAGCATAGAATTTTATGTAATCAGGCAACCCGTTTGATTTGCCATTATTATCCCTCATTGACCCAGGGCTATGCTCCGCTCAGCTCCCCTGAAAATGACCAGCTTTGAAAAACGGTTAAAAGTGCAGTCAGCACATCTGATCTCCCTCTCTCCCACTCTCACTCCCTCCCAGTGTCAGTGATGTAACAACAATTTTGTTTTGTTTTTTTTTCTTCTTATTTTTTTTGTTTTTTGCGACATGTGAACTGGATTACACAGAGGCATGTGAAAACAATAGGGGAAGGCCAGAGCCGGAATGCTGATGTTTTTGATACCCTTACCTGATTCAGAAGCATCATGATTGAATCGTTCGATTTCGATTCAAATTGCATTGCCAGAGTAAGCTTCAGCTTTATAGCTATAGCTTTTATTTCTTCTACCAATCTATTGGTTGCATTCCTTTGATATTGTTTGAAAACGATGCATCCAACATAAAGATTTTGTTAGTTATGTTAGACGTGTTTTTTCCACCTTCTCTGCGATGTCAAGCATCTGCTCCAAATCGTAATATCCTCCTTCAAAGGGAAAACAGAAATTGAAGCAACGCAAATGAGAAACGCAAACAAACAACCGCAATAAATTGACACACTGTGCTCTGGCCCCCTCTCTTCTTCCCTACTCTCCTCCTCCTACATATGTATGTATGAATATTTGTGTGAGCTGAGACAGAGAGAAAGACAGAGAGAGGGAGAGAAAGAGAAAGAGAGGGGTCTAATTATGTGCAAACAAGCAATTTGAAGGCTGCGTCTGGCCGTATCGCGAATGCCCTTAACTGCTTATTATCGTCGTAGCATTCGAAATCGACGACTGAACGTAATTGAATTAATTTTGCCTAATGGCAAAACAACAACCATGGGCCTGTGGTAAATGCAACGATAAATTGTTTGCTGTTTTGCTGCTTTCAGCCTGATCTCTCAATCGATAAGGCGTCAATTTAGCCAATGCTAAACCAAATCTTAAGGATATGACTCCAAAAACTATGCTATAAATCCAGATGGCAAGTCATTTACATTCAAAAGAGTATAAAACTATTAATATTCGTACTAATTTGCTACTATGAATGCAAAAAATTAAAGCTTGAGATGCCATGCTTTTAAAATATGTTAAAATTTAACCTACATTCATATGAACAGTTATTTACATCTGTACATGTGTATAGATACAATTGAAAGTTGACTTTCAAGCACACTTAAACTGTTCTAGCTTGAAGCTGCCTTCAATGAAGGTCAAGTCTATACTGGAAACCTAATTTAGTAGTTTAATAAAATTTAACTAGAATTTCCGCACAACAGGAACGTGCCCTTTAAGGGTAGACATATGGGAATTCAATAGCTTTTTTAATGGTACCCATATGCAGGAAATTACACTTACGATTTCTGATAGTTCCAGTGCATAGTTCTCCCAGGTCGGTGGGATACGTGAGGAAATATTAAAAACATAAATGTCCGGTAAATTGTTTAAACATCTATGTTTTCGTTTCATTCAATTAAGAACTACCATCCAAAGCTAATTAAGATAAATTAGAATTAGGCTTGTCATTTATGTATGCCTCAAAGACTCCAATGGGGCTACACAGTGGATCAGATTTGGTGGAGAGGGGGGCGCTGCTTAAGTAGGGGTAGTACAGCTCTACTTAATACACATTCCGCCTCTAAAAGCTGCGATTCCATTAAACCCCTACTTAAGAGTCCTACTTCAGATGTAATGTACATACGTACTACGTACATATGTACATTCATATGTACATACATTAGTGAAGATTATGTCCTGTGCACAGATGGGTAATAATCCCATATCCCACTCATATACTCGCATGTACCAGAGGTGGCTATACAGCCTGTTTAACATTTCTATATTTCACACGATGGGGAACGTAAACACGGGAATAACAATAACAACGGTCATTTGGCACGCTCTCTCTCTCTCTCTCCCTCTATCTATCTCTCTTTCTCTCTCTATTAGCAGCTGTCTTATGGGTGCTCTCTGCTTCTGGTTCGTGCTCCAAGCTCTCTCTCTCTTTCTCTCTCTATCTCTGTCTCTATCTCTGGCTGTGTCTTATCCCTCCCCCTGTACCCCTGTCTATTATGTGTCGCGTGCGCTGTTGCACTCGTAAATGGGGGTCCGGGTCGCTCTTTGCAATGCAAAAATCAATAAAATCTGGGCCAACAGTTTTAAAGGTTGATTTAAACGGTATGACGCTGTCGCAGCTCCTGTATGTCTTTATGTGTTTGTGTATACTACTGTGCGTGTTGCTGCTTGTGTATCCGTGTCTGTGTGTGTGTGCTTGAATATAAATAAACATTCAAGAGTCCAAAAGTCCATCCATGCTCCGCCCCACCTGAGGATTATCTCACAGGTTTCCCCTTCAGGCTGTCGGTGGCGCACTCTGCCATTAAAGATATGTTGTCGTCGTCGTCGTCGTCGTCGTCGCTCTGCCCGCACGCGTCCTATGTACTCGCACAAACAAGCGTAAAAGTGAAACTAGAGCTTTTTCAAGTTCACTTCGGAAGCGCACACACACACACGTACGTACACAATAGCATGCACATGCACATGCAGTGGCTGGAATATAACGGCATGTACACACATGTGGGAGGGGAGAGTGCCATTGCACATAATGTGGAATGGAATACTTTTGCACCTTTAACGTCATCAAGAGTCATGCTCTTTCCCCATGGAATGATCTTAGCTCCGAACTGGGTTAACCGCCGGCCCCAGGCTCTAGGTCTCTGGCCACTCCCCACTCACCAGTCTCCAGTCCTAATGTCAAGGTTATCGTCGAAAAGACAGTTAATTTGCGTCAATCCCGCAAAGCAACTCGTCTGAAATGCCAAGCTAGTTAACCTTGTTAGTTCATGAAGAAATTCAATTAGTTTGCCTCAAGGCAGCTACAGCCTCCTCCCCCTCCTCCTCCTTCTCCGGGTTACGGGAGGATGTTTATTGTGGGGACACGTCTACTCATAGTGGTTCATAAGAAAGATTAAGTGTACCTACATTTGTAAATGTACGATCTTGAAGCCCCTATTTAAAGGCAAAGTTCAGTTTCGTCATTGAAGATTTTATGGAAAAGCCTAAATATGGTCTTAAAACTCGTCAGGATGTTCATCTAATAAACACTTGTTTGATTCCCAAAAAATGTGGAAAACTTCGTATGACTATATCATGTCCAGAGTACAGCCAGCCAGCAAATCTGTTTAAGGTCTTACCGGATGCATTCAATAAATATTGTTGCAGGCATCACCTTTGACCTTTTAGTCAATGCGCTATGCCATGCTGTTCCCCAGCTCAAGCTCTCCACGGCATCCGTGGCGGCGGCATTGAAATACCGTTTGGAAAGTGGTCTTTCCCCCCTCCCCCTGTGGATGAAATATTGCATTGGCTAGGTGGCTATTTTTGGCATTTCCCATTTATATGTACGAGTGCGAGTAGTGCACACCCGTAGCACTCTCGTGAAAGGAAATCTCAAGCTTCCAGTGGCGGGGCTTAAGGATTTCAATGTGTATGGCCTTCAGATGGTTTAAAAAAGACACACAGCTAGTAGCATGTACATATGTATATACTATGAGTATATGTGTATTTAAGCAGCACATAAACGAGCTCGGTGTGCCCCTACGGTGCACGTTGCACGGTGCACCTACACACAGCTGCTGCAGCAGCTTGCAGCAGCAGCGGCAGCAGCATAAATCAAGTGAGGGGGTGTGAAATGTGTGCTCCTCTCGGGGTCGTTTATATGTCATTGCGCACCCGTTGCTCGGCGCAAGAGCAAGAACAAGCCCAAGCTCAAGCTCTAGCTCTGTTTTTCTCTCTGGCTTTAAGTTTATTTTTATCCGCACGCACCGTTAAGCGTTGGGTGACGAGAGAGAGAGAGAGAGAGAGAAAATGGAAGGGTGTAAGCTCTGCGTGGGAAGCTCGCTGGATTGGTCTCGGCTGCTCCAGTTAGGAATGCACTTCGGCTTACTGTACTACTTTAACGGGGAAAGCACTCTCGGTCTCGTTTGCGCTCTCTCTCTCTCTCTGTCTCTCTCCACTCTCTTCAGTTAACCTACATATGTGTGGGTACTCGGCATTTGCATGGGCAGTGCAATGCAGGGGAAGTGCTGCTGGTCCGAATGACGTAGGAAGCGCGCTCAAACACCAAAAAGACATACAACATATCTGTAGCTCCCAAACTGTTGCAGAAGTTGCTGGAGTTTAGTACATATGTACATATATGTACACCACACATACACAGAAAAAGTCATTGCATGTGCGTGGCTGTATAAGAGTATTACTTCGCTTCACATGAGTAGTGCACAAAGAATTTGGAGAATGGAGAGAATGGGGAATGCATTCATTACCTGCAGTCCATGAATAGCGGAGTGAGAGTGAGAGTGGGTGTGGGAGTGAAAGTCGTTAATCTTGATCGCTGGTCTCCACAATGCGACACATAATGGGTATGTCCTCCTCCCGGGTCGCATTGCTTTTCTTGCTGGCGTCCAGAGTGCGCTCGATGTATTCATTTCGGAACTTGTCCCAGCGCCGGGTCTTCTTATAGTCTTCGAACAGGTCCTTCCGCGAGGGCACACTAGTCTCAAAATAGAAGCGGCGACGCGGCCATACATCGCCCGGATTCTGTTCATCCTCCAGCAGCCAGAAACGCGGCAGGATCAGGCACTGGACCACAGTTCGGGCCATTATCACACGATGCTCCATCTTTTCGCCCAGGCCAATGATGGCGCCGTATGTGAGCGAACCCACGTCTATAAAATGGCTGCTATAGGGGTCCTGTAGCCACAGGGAAAAGGGAAAGTGAAAGTTAGAGTGGAAAGTGATAGTGATTTAGGACTTACACGCATCGAAGGAACCAATGACTCATTTGATGAACTCTTCGAATCGCTTTGGATAGCCATTTTGCCGATCTGTTTTGAGGAATAAGACTTGACAAGTGTTTTCGTAGATACTTGGGAGACGGTCTTATATTGCGATTTCGTGGGGGCGAGTGTTTTATGCCTCGATCCCGAGCTAGAGGTTTCCACGCCAAGGGAGGATTCTGATTCAATGGATACCTCCTCGCCAAAGTATTCAAAATAGTCCTCGTATTCAAACGATAGCTCCTCCTCCTTTTCGTCGTCCTCAGTCTGAAACTGCTCGTACTCGTTCGTGGAGCGCCTCGGGATCTTTTGGGTGAACCTTTTCGACTGCTGTATGGTTTTCCTCCTCACATTCCTCTCAGACAATCTGGCATTGCCGATTTGACAATATGCCTCAATTTCTTTCAGTCCCATTTTGCGCATCTACAGAGTTTGAGTTGGAAGAGAAATACCTAGACATAGATCGCATAGATCGCATACCGCATGTTTCTTGTGGGCGTTCTCCTCGTTTTGCTCCGAGCTGGATGAGAGCAAATAATGCTGAACATCAAAATGCGAGTATTCTGAAGCAACGGTCGAGTTCTTAAAATCCTGAAACATGGCCTTAGACTCGGTATCCTTTTCGATGTCTGGCAGTTCAAAATGAGGATGTCCGTTCCTGTAAGTAACCTGCAATGGGACAGACGAACGAATAACGGAATCAAATGCTGAGTTTGTATGTACGGGTGGGATATATCACCTTGAGGTTCAGGCATTGTAGGATAACGCATTCTCCGCTCAATATAAAATGCACCATGCTCAAGTTGCCCTTGTCCTCGACATAGATCGTCTCCAGAGGATCGTACTGCACCAGTGTTCCGAACATACAGGCCCGTCGTATCTGATCCTCGTTGAGAAAATCAAAGTACGGTAAGGTGCTCAGTGCTATCTTCTTCTCGTTCCATTGCTTTTCCATATACGGTTTCAGAATTTGGTTGTAGTCGTTATCGAACAAGGCCAATATTTCACAATTTGCTACAAGATAGATCCAATCCAAGGGGAAGATGGGATTACGACAATACATACATACATATATATGTACATATGTATGTGAAAAGTGCTTACCCAGAGTCGTGTATGTGTTCATTCTGGGGCAATTCTCAACCATTTCCACATCTCCGACGCAGTCGCCCGGACCGAATATGGCCGTTGATACTTGAGTGATTTCTTTTGTGGTCTTTGGACAAAATATTTAGGTGATTCTGTACCATCTTAAGAATTGGTCGGACCTACCTTATTGTATTCGGATCTTTTCATTTCGACCTCGCCGTTCAGTATAAAATACACGGTAATGGGCAGGTCCCCTTCTTTGATCAGCACTCGCGACTCATCGATGGACATTAATTTTATCACCGGCACCAGGCGAGCCCTGATTTTCTAGATCACAGATCGTAGATCGTAGATCAAGTTACAAGTTGGGTGGAGCTCAGTTTGAGGGCTTACCGGAGGTATCCTGGCGAAACACGTTAATCCCGCCAAGACCGTACAGAGCTTTTTCCGATCCTCGATTGTCCGCATCCAGGGGAGCGTGCGCAGCAGCGCCTTTTCCTGCAATCGATTATCGCAAATCGCCATCGATTACCTGCACGATTGCTGGTTGTTTTTGTTGGTGGGTAGAGCTTACCGCTACGGTGATCATGCCCCGCTTCTTCTTCTGTCGCACCAGCAGAGCCACGTTCTTCTTGACGTTCATCGACATGCCCTGATCCTCGACATCGACCAGCCAATTCTGGTTCATAAGCACCGCCCGCACCAGTTTTTGGAATCGAACGCGTATCGCCTTCTTCCTGTTGGTCGACTCCGCGTCAGTGCGTCCTCGCTTCATCACTCCACTATATTGGACTTCTACTCTTAAATGGAATGCAACTTAACGCAACGCAACTCTGTGTCTGGTGTTTCACTGCGGAGCCGTGTGTGTGTGTTTTTATGTTTTTGTTTTATAAGTATAAATGTGTTCATGTACTGGTTTGTGTCTATAGGTCAAATGTGATTGAAGCCAACAGAGTTGCTTTGATGCCCAAGGGCCCTTGTACGCTGTGCAAATGTTCCATAAGCGAACGGACATGACTGAGAAAATGCTACACTGATCAGGGATAAAGTCCTGGTGATGGTGCGCTCCTTCTGTAGATAAGAATGGGTCCTAAGGCTAACAACAGATAGTCCAAAATATTTATAGTAGAGCTCAGCAATAAAATCGATTTCGTTATTATCAAAGTTTGTAGTCTTTAAGGAGGCTGTCAGATCTATTCTGGACATCTTTCTTGAGCATGCTCCTGCCGTGGAGCATGTAGGAATATGTACATAAAGATTATGGGGCGTATACAGACAAATATACGGAAAATACTGTGTATTTTGTTGTTGAATTTCTCGGACCGACAAGTACGAAAAGTATATTCTGCTCCTTTTTGTGTGTGCGCTAATTCATAGGATCACTGTTGAGTGTTTTGTATAATATAAGGATAAGGAAATCATCACCATCTCTAACAGATCTCCTTATTATGTTTTTGCAGCTACGGACACAAACGACTTGCCATAGAATTGCACGGATCATCTGAGGAGACGCCACTCATGGAGGCGTTCTAGGAAGGAGGAGACAAGACACGGGAAACGGAAAACGGAAACGGGAAACGGACCAACGTTTGTCAAAAATCAAAGACAGCAAAAGACAGAGAGTAACTAACTAGCAACCGACTTAGAAAAAGCCATTAGCAATTACTTTAAACACATCCACACACCCACACACATAACACAAAATCGACCCTTTTTATGGGAGATGCTCTGTAAATACATAATACATAATAAAATTAGGATCTAGGACTCGACGCCCCACACACCACACTCAATTCTCTGAGATATATATATATACACAATACAATAAAAACACACACAAAAAACCACATAGACTCAAAAAGAAACAAACACTACTATGTATAACTAGTACAACACATCGCCTGAAACTTCACAGCCAAAAATTGTGCTCGGTTTTTCATAAATGTGCGTTTGATCAATCAGATAGATATATATACTCCTACTCCTACTCCTACTTCCACTCCTACTCGTAATCGTACACGTACTCGTAAACTTAAACGTACACGGCAAAAAAACACCGAACAGAATCGAAAAGAAAGAAAAAAACCAGAAAACAAATAGTGACTAGTGAATAATCTTCGAAAGGATCAGGGTACGGCGGACAGGGTACGGTGCCAAGGACTGCCAAGATGCATATTGAAATTCAGGTGGCCCTGAACTTTGTCATCTCCTATCTGTACAATAAACTGCCCCGCCGACGGGTGAACATATTCGGCGAGGAGCTGGAGAAGGCATTGCGCGACAAATTCCAGGGACACTGGTACCCGGAGAAGCCTTTCAAGGTATCCACTTGAATGCAATCAGATCTCTGGGAATCTGGCATCTAATGTATGAATACTTATTGCAGGGTTCCGCTTATCGTTGCCTAAAGACCGGAGATGCCATCGATTCGGTGCTGGAGCGTGCCGCTCGGGAGAGCGGTGTGCCCATCAGTGATGTTTTAGAGAATTTGCCCCACGAGCTGTCCGTGTGGATGGATCCCGGCGAGGTGTCCTTTCGCGTTGGCGAAAAGGGAGCCGTTAAGGTATTTGTTGCGCCCAAGAAATGTGCCCCAAAAAGTACACGCATCCTCCTTCTCCTCTTACGATGCAGATTCTTTATACAGAGAACAATGAGAACCACGAGGATAGCCGCTCGGCCGATCGCGAGGTCACCAAGACGTTCAATCCGGAAGCGCAATGCTTCCGACCCATCGATGTGGTGAACACGACCCTGACCAACCTGAGCTTAAGCCCCAAGTCATTGCCGGTGCCTATGCCCCAGGCGGGCTCCTCGCCACACTCGGCTGCCTCTGGGTCGCCCACTTACAAGGGCAGCCCCAATCCCAATGCCAGCAACGGCAGCTGTGGCTCCGCCTCCGGTTCGTCCACTGGCTCGGCTCCTGCTCAGGGTCAGGGTCAGGGCCAGGGCCAGACTCAGGCTACGACTCAGGCCCCGGCTCACGGCAACACTTCAACCGGCGGCACAGCCTCGGCCTACTTGCAACGTGCACCACAGGCGCCATTAACCTTCACGACCGCCACCTTTGCCCAGACAAAATTCGGCAGCACCAAGCTAAAGACCAGCTCGAAGCGGGCCAACAGGTGAGCTCTTGTTGCCATTGTGCCACTGGGCGGGCACCAACTAAGGCCATACCTAATGCCATTTATCCATTGCAGCAGTGCGTACCGCATGTCGCCTACAGAGTTCTCGAACTACATCAAGCAGCGGGCCATACAGCAGCAGATGCATCACGGCCATGGGGTCGTACCGTCCCAGGGCTATGCCGCCTTGGACCCTGTATCGCCGGCACGCTCGATCTCGCCCAATCCCTTGGCTCTGGGTGGCCAAATGGCCAGCGGAACTGTAGCCGGCGATCACTTTTTCTATCCCGGCGTTGTCATGGGCCTGTATCCGCAGTTCAACGGCCAGCGAAACCTCTACGAGCCGCACTACAACGGCGATGCCAACATGGCCATGTTTGCCGGACATCCCCATGTCAATGCCGTGGGTGGAGCCAAGTATAGTACTTATATGGAGGCATGCTACTTTCCCAACGGCCAGCATCTGTCCCAGCAGCAGCAGCAGCAGCTAGGCGTCCAATTGGACAACGAGAGCTGTTCGTATGGCCTGGAGACAGATCAGTGCATCGTCGATGAAGTGACAGCAACAGCGGGAGCAGCAACAGTCGTTGCTGGAGTTGGCGTTGGAGCTGGTCCTGGAGCTGGGGACTCTTCCCCAGACAGCAGTCCCATTGCCACGCCACCAGTGGCTGCAATGCCCAACCAAAATGCTGCTACTGCTGTTGCAGCCACAGCAGCTACGGACACATCAGGTCCCGCCAGCCCGGGCGTCAACCAGCAGCAGCAGGCTGAATCGTCGTCGGCCAGCAATCTGATTGATGGAATAAACTCGTTCTACGGCACTGGATCATCTTACCAACAGCTCCTGGTGGCCAACTAGGTCTCCCCACAGCCCTAAGCCCCTAAGCCCCACTAACTAACAGATCAGCAGATCGGCAACAAAAAACAGACATACCAACCCGAAAGGCCGAGAACGTAGAGCCAGAACAATAGAAACTAGATTTAAACGAAAGCTCCGCCACATAGTTATATAATAGAGTTATAGAGTGAATTTGACTGGCCACTGAGAGCCAGACACCATACCGATCCAATTGTTACAACATTTTGAGCCACAAACGACAAAAAAAAAGCAACTTAAATTCAGAGAAAACAGGATCCGTTTAGCTATATACATTTTGGATTGTGTACACCTCCCGTTTGTGTTGTATATAATTATGAAAGCTATAGTAGCTATAGATAAAGAAGTACTCCCATAGACGATAGACCATAGCAATACCAATACCAATACCATTAGACCGTTCAATCTGACTATGTACGATGGCCGCTATTTATAGGAATGTGTATAGATTCATATTTTTTACGGCTCTCGTTCGTAGGCGATTGCACACAGTCAATCCTTGGATCGGCTAACCGAAGACCTACCCCATAGATAGACACCCAGGTCCTGCGTCTATTATGGGCCTATTTATGAGAATGTTCATTAGTTAGCGCCCATACGGACAGGTATATTATACACTATTTATATTTTGTTAATAAATTCAAAGTAAAGTCTCTTTCATCTAACAAAAAATCTGCCTAGATTATACATATACCATATACATATATAGCTGCATATATGTATGTATGAAATCTGCACAGACACAACAAACAAACAAACACTGAGACAGAGACAGACACAGGTGTGGCCGCCATAGGCCTGCAAAAACAATAGAAAAACAGAAAAACAAAAACAAACATGTGTACAGAAGGAAATCCAAATAGAATTTCTCAACTAAAATTGTTTTTAATTGTTATACATATATATATAAATATCCAAACATTGGATTGACTTTCGACATTAAGTTTTTAATTAGTTATAACAATTAAGAGATAAGCTCATTTTGATAACAAGATACGAAAAATGGAAACTGGCATACCCCTACTATACCGAAAGCCATACACAAGCGTTGGGCGTCTGGGACCCGGATCAACTTCGAATGAGCCCGAAGATCCAGGCCCAGATGCTCAACAAAAGCATGTGCCCCCTACTGTACCCGGCTGTAACCTACCGACTGTTAATGGTTGGGATATTCTAGCGAATTGAACGATACGATGCAAGTGATCCCTAGAATATTGGGCCCCAACCATTCGAGCTATCCAAGCCATCTTTAGTCTCTTCCAATGCATCGGATCTGTCTGCTGTCTCGAGCCAATCCAGATGATATACATGTAAACCATACAAATGTGCATTATCCATCGAATTCCAGCAATGGAAAGTGGAATGGAAAGTATGCAGGCCTCGGAAGAGGTTCTCCACAAGGAGCATGTCAGGGGGAAAATAAGAAACAAGAAGAAAAAACAAAAAAACAAAATAGAAGTACTATAAACAACTCTTTCATTTGTGTGTTATATTGTATGTATTACTATTTGACTTCATATTTTTTTATATTGTATGTATATCTATTTTTATATGAACATTTGTAATTTTTATAAATCAAGTAAAGTAAAAAACAATTTTATACTTTTTATATGGGCTTACGTGAAAAATACCTTGTGCTATAGTATGAATGTTTACTTTAATTTTCAAACAAACAAACAAACAAAACCAAAACAAAGCGAAACAAAACGATAAATGTTACAAGAAAGAAAATCCAACCCAAAAAAACCAAATGAGCATTTTTATTTAACTTCCATATAAAAGAAAGAAATACCCAATCGAAGCACGAAACACGATAGAACACACACACACATACGACAAATATTGATGTAAATATCTGATCGGATATACAACAGATACAACAGATGTATGTATGTATGTATGTGTATGTCGTCATAGGTCTATAATTTTCCTTCTCCCGAATTTAATGGCTGACACAACTCTCGATGTATGTATATTGTATGTATAATGGTTTAATGGAAATATATATAGACTAATCTGTAAGTAGATGGATGCTACGGCCAGAAACCAACCAAGAAACAAACAAAAAAAGATAGACAGACCTACCATACAATAGTATGTGTGTATAAGTACTTTCTCCCACATGCAGAAAGCTTAGAGATAGTGCCAGTGCATATACATATATAAAACATAAATATAAAAAGATGATCTTGTTAAGTAGATATTTGTAATTTATGCAAATATTTTTTACATTTTGTTACATCTGAGAAGAGAATGAAAAACAGAAAAAGTAACTATGAAGAAATGAAGAAGGGAGAAAGGAGAAGGGAGCAGTGATGCCGTGGAAGGACCGGAGGAAGATTTTAAACATTTTGAAAAAATGTATTCGAATATATATATGTACCTACACATCCCACAGATGTGTGTATCTCAAATCTTACCACTGACAAACGGAAATTTAATGAAACATTTAAGTACCTTAAAGAAGCTTCTGACTATAACTACTGTGATCACGATCAAGAGTCAAAATCAAAACAGAATCAAAGTCAGAATATGAATATGAATATTGATAAGCTTCAATTGCAATTCGCTCATCCCTAAAATCCGTTCGGGCCAGGGACTTAACATAGTTTTACTGGGAGCCACCGCACGGGCATGAGGGGTCAACGAATTGTGGATTTCTTGCTTTTGTATTCTGATCATAGTAGTGCTTAAGTACCTATATTCATACATACTATACATAGATACATTCATACATGAGATACATCGTCCCATTTGACACACGATGAACACAATGAGCGTATGGACACGGGACGTTTTTTTTAGATATATTAGAGCTATTCAAAAACTATCAAAAACCAGAAAAAGGAAAGAAATTTTTTACTTTTATATATAGTATATATATACATATGTAGATAGATATACATATAGATGTATATGTATGTATCGGTATATACAATATACATATATGATATATATTGCATGTCTCCATTCTCAATGTGTTTGATGTACAATATTATACAAAGCAATGTCTGTTTCTCGATGTACATACTCGTAAATAATGAAAATACATAATGTTAACAAATGTCCCACATGCCATAAGCTGTATAATTAGGTATATGGCCCTAAACTCTCTCTCACTTTCCCCCTCTGCCGGGTGGGTGGAGGGTGGAGGGCGGTAAAGTTGTATAAAATACATAGTACTTATAGTATGTGTAAGAGAATACTGATTGCTTGCTTAGGCACTTTTCTATTGTGATTGTGATACCAATGTAAGGCACAGATACCAAAACGGATACCGATACCGATAGAGATACCTAGCGAAACATACCTACATATATAGATGTCATTGTCCACCAACTTGAACCCTAAACTAAGTCGAGATCAGATGATCAGATTGTATCTGAAAGACACCTTAAGCAAAAGCAAAGCGAAAGCAGCAAAACCCAACTGGAGTAGGAATAGGAAAGGAATCATCATGGTAGATACTACAAATATACAAGAACATACACTATATTTTACAATATGGAACACACACAGACACACACACAGACCCACTCATAGAATCTAGAGTTCGGATTCTGGCAAGATTGTAGAAGGAAGCAACTCACTAACTAAACTAAAGAGCAACATTGGTGTTAATCAATATTTAGGTAAGAGAGATTCACAAAAACAAAAGAAACAGACAACAGCAAACAGCAAACAAAATACATACATAATAATAATTATAATAATAAACTGCTTTTTATACCTCAGATATGTTTCTATATATGAGTACATGCGAGTATGTGTGTGTGCATATGTTTACTAAATAATATTCTTCATAGGGAAAGAACTCCACTCTACACCCACTCCCTACTCTACCCGAACCCAAAGCAAAGCAAACTAAATTAAATTAAATGTAATTACATTACACCCACTGATCGTCGTCTATACGGGTGGTGATTAAGTAACGTTATCTGGATAAGTAGTTAGAGGAAAAATGAAAATGAATTTGAATTCATTTATGAATGTTGGATGTAACTTTTGTATATTTTTAGGTAAATTGTTCAATTGATACGCTTTTTTCTAAACCAAAATCTAAATGTGCATTACCTACCCCAACCACACACACACACACTACCACTGGGGTCCCAGACTCTAAAATAGGATTGTATGTATATGTATATGATATGTATTCCTGGAAAATTGGCGGGGTAACAATCAACGCCACAAATTAAGCTCAATATTTACTACATACATATGTACATATGTATATGTGTGTTTCGGCATTATAAAATCCAAATACTCGTAGATGTACCGTATAGGTATACTCCGTACGTATAGTACATACATTTGTAGTAGTGTACCCAGCCAGATATTTTCGAATGAGTGTCTAGTTTCTTATATACATATACCTACTATATATCTATTTTACGACCTATGTAAGTGAAATCAGCAATGGACATGGAAAATAATGTGATTTAAGTTTGGCAATTGGTCATCTTTCGTTGAGATGTGTTACATATATAGAGATACATAGAGATCATATGTATGTATGTATATGTGGCAGAGCAGAATGCAATAAATTTAAATTTAAATGTACATGTGTACGACTGTAATTATGTTCTAAAGTTTGACTCCAATAAGTTGTCGTGCTATCGTACTGATTGCCATATCGCGTATGATTGCTACTATATCGTTCGCTTAACAGCAAGGATGAAAGAGAGAATTCGAATTAAATAAATGCATATCAGTGAACACAATACAATAACGATGTACAGACAGATAAACAGACAGACAGACAGACAGACAGAAAAAACAATATATTGAATTTAAAGTGCTATAAATGTATATGTTGTGTATCCTAAACCCAGTACACAGATACGAGTATTCAATCAATTCAAGAAGAACAGAACCCTTTACGTGTGTACATAAGTATAGAGGTAATTAATGTAATATATATACATATATATGTATTATGTATAGTAAAAATATAACTTCCATATTGAGTATTTTTCATATTACCTTTAATAGAATAAAGATTATCGTATTATTCGAAGACATGACACCTGCGTTTTACCTATGCAATTAAGGTCCTACAACATTTAGCTTTCTTCACCGGATACTTTCGATACTTTTGGTGCCTCGGATTGCCGCATGCCTCTTTTTTCGCAAAGGGGGGTTTTTGGTAGGACAGCCAACGCAGCTCACAATCTCTCTCAATTTTTGATCGCATTTTTTAAATTTTATAGTACCAATCCACCCACTTCTCACACCAACACCGGCCGCTACATATATCTCGCTTCTTTCCGCCAGGGGCGCGCACACTGGGCGATGAAGAGTTTGTGGGAGTGTGAGAAAGAGTAAGAATGTAGAAGGTGTTGCGTAGCACCTGCTAATGGATTTTTTGAAACCATCAGATCTGATCCAAATTCGGCTCTCTGGTAGATATGGTCTATCCCTCTCTCGATTCTCACACCAACACCGGCCGCTTCCATCCACCAGGAGGCGCGCACGCTGGGCGATGAAGAGTGTGAGATGATCATGATATCACCTACAAATTTTGAAATGCTTTTTACTACCGTTTTTTTCTGTATTTTCATTTTTATTTTGTTTAAGTGTATACAATTTTGTAATACAAGCACTTAAACCCATATATGAAATGTTTCCGATAAATTTAGCTAGATATATGTACATATGTATATGTACGTATGGACACAGATCAAAAATAATATGAAAAGGTCATACAGGACTAGGGAAACATAGAAATGTTTAATACCTTAAAACGTTGACTCATGTGAAACATATTTACATTACATTGTGTTTTTAAACGGTTTTGATTTAGCACGGTTTGAAAATACAATACAATACTTAATTTCCATTTAGCACTATTCAAAATTGTTTGGGCCTAATATATTTTCATATCACAAATTTAGAAGAATTCCTTTGTGGATACAAGCTACAAGCAATTGTAAATAGCACAAATGTAGGAGAGTGTTTTTACACAATTTTTTTTGGAACCAATCTACCGTGTAAAAACAGAATTAGGTGTATATTGTGTATATTAAGTTATGGTACCCAAACCATTACCTAGTAAATATTTTCGAAGTCGATATTTAAAACCCATTGGACTTGGGTGCTCAATTAGTCCAGCTTTTGACCTTAGAGCATCGAAGAAGTGCGTCAAAGGTTCCTGTGATATTCGGCTAGTTATCAGGTATTCCTTCCCGTATTCTGTTCCTAAATATTGAAATAAACTATCCAGCGACGTATTGTTGACAATCACTCCATTTTGGAAGTGGAGTCGGTGCTCGGAGTTTGGCACTATCAAAGTGGACATTATTGCTGTCATCTCACTCATCACTCTGCGCTGCTCAGTTAGAGATTTCCCAAATGGTTGCTTGGTCGGAATTGATTTTTCTGTTGACAATCTAACACTAAATATTTCGAACCAATCGTTGACGAGCTCGATGAAGTCTGCAGTTTCACAGGCATTGTGTACCTCCAATCCCAGATGATGGCAATGTCGAATGGCACTTGCTGTGGTTTTGGACAGCAATTGAGTGGCCAATTGAATGGGGGATTTCACGTTCAAGTGATCCTCCGTTATTTTCCATAAAATGTCCAAATCGGAAGAAGAGGCATGGTTCATCACTTGCTTTATTGTCGTTGCGGATATCAAATTGCCTTTAAACACAAGTCCAGGGACTAAGAAGTGATTCCTTATAAGCTTTACCAGGCGAGGCACATCAGCAAATACAAAAACTTTCATCCGTGCATTAGCTGGATGTTCGAACCAGGTTTTTTCTAAAATAAAACACGTGAAGTTAGTAGGTTTTTTAAACCTAATTAATTGGTTGGTTAACCTGTTGATATTCCAAGCTGTGTCCATAAATTTGAATTTCCGGGTCCCATATCGGGTCCCATCACAGCCACAACATGATATTGAGCAGAGTAAAGCCTCTTGATAAGCATGTGCAGGGTGGCCATTGTCATGGGCTTGTCAAAATCGTAGTAGATGAGATTCTTCCAAGATTTCCGTAATCCCTGAACCATTGCCACTTGCACACACTTTTGTGGCTCTTGTTGAGCATTTTGGGCGAAGTTGTATACATCGAAACATAACACGCACAGTTTGTCGTCATTTTTCCTGTCAACTGCCGCCTCCATAAGTTCAAGTATACAATTTAACGGCCCAGGGTTTATATCCACCGTTTGCGACCATTTATGCAGTGTCGATGTACAGGGGAATGGAAAACCCTTTTTGAGGAGATGCCTATAGGCTCTAGGTCCAGCAGCTTGAAGACAAATTGCTGAGGAAATGTCTTCGGAGCCCCAACATACTGTGTACCTCCATTTTCTGAGCTTACTGATTTGCTTTTCGGTGAATATACTTTTAAGGGAAGCCTCCAACGCTTCCATACTCTCTAGTTTCTTGACGAGCCGATTATTTTCCTTTTGCAATTCTTTTATTTTGAATTTTAGTCGCAAATTTTCTATCGCTATTCCGCATTCAATTACTTCTTTTCTGTTAATAAATAATCATAGAAATAATAATAGTTTTCAAGGTATATTTCATATTTACTCAGTCTGCGAACTAAAATCACACAAATTATGACCGACAGCAGAGGGCATTTCTTCTGTGTATAAGTAACGCTCCCCGCCTCTTTGGGGAACGGCGTTTGGCAGCAAACGCCTCCGCTTTGCCTTGCTGTCGGATGCATAGTGAAAATCGCCTATTTGAAAGTGATTTTCACAGATTTTATTGTGCTCCTCCAATTTAACTTGAGTTGCTTTTATCCACAGTTGTCTTTTCTGGCATCCTTAGGAACACAAATCAAACGGCCCGAATTGGAGCGACAAATCTTGCAAAGTTGTGGCATTTTTTCCGGACGTCACACACAAACGAATAATGAGCAAAATACGGCCCGAAAAGAGGGGCGTGACGGGATTGAACGCACCACCTGGTTATCATGGATGAAATTATGTAAGGTGGTGAATTCGTTCTCTTTCGGGTCTTGTTCATTACTCTCACGCATGATGAAATCATACAAGGTGGTGCGCTCCATGACGCGCTCTCTCTTTCTCAGTAACTGCAAATAAAACATTAAGCTTCATTGTGATTGCAGGACTCACATGCAGGAGCTGAACTACCTTGTATAATTTCATAATGCGTGTAGGTGGATTCTCTCGATTTCAGGTCTTAATTTACGTTCAGAACTACTGAGAGCGCTTGGACGCCATGTTTGATGTGAGAGAGAAGACAGAGAAAGTAATATAGAACGTATTTTGTTTTGTTTGCTATACTCTTTGCTCCTTTGTAAAGCTGTCGTTCTGAGAAAAAACCTAAACCAGAAATCCCGATTTTGACGACGCAGGCCCATTCTTTGCGATTAGTCTCAAGGAAAACTGATGGTTCCCATCAGTAGATACAGTTTTGGCGCCCATTGCGGTCATTCTTGGACTCGTTGCATACGAGTTAAGTGTTAAAATCTATCATTTAAATGTGTTCAAAGTTATTGTCTAAAACTGAGGCCTAATAACATAACATAGCATGAATTTAAGAATCGAAGACTTGCGTTTTATTCCCACAGTCGATCTGTACTCTCAGTCATATTGGTAGTTAGTTAGTTCGAATTTAAATCAGCCGTTCAGCCGTAGACCGCTAAAGTTGATGTCGTTCGCATGGTCATCCTCGATGGTAAAGTTGAACTTAAACTGACTCCCCGTGCTCTCCTGCTGCAGGCTGTTGCGAAGCGATGATAAATCAGACGATTGTGGGTGCGATGCCGTCTTCTGGGCGGGCTCTGTGCACTCTCGTTAGTATCGGCAGCGGTGGGCACAGCAAATTCAAAGCGAAAGTCCTTTCCAGATGTCAGAAGTGCAGACTTCTTCACAAAGCTGGATTTTTTGTTTGTGTCAGCGGATGGTGTGAATTTTATTTGCTTGGAAGCTGTAATATAGAATGATGAATTATATTAAAATATTTTCCATCGAAATGAGTGCTACACAGATCAGAAAGAGACGCACATACATTGTGGAACAAAAGAAAATTTACTTGTGCACTTGTGTAAAATTGTAATTTGTAATTTATAATTGTGCTTTGTGGAACATACAATGTAGGACATATGTAGGTCCGTCGATAGACAAATCTAATCGCAATAATCCAAATTGCAATATTTTGTGGTTGAAAAACTATATTTTACATAAATACCAATCTCAGTGGGTTTTCAGCCATAATAACTGTTTATCTTTGGGTTTCTTACCTAGCATCATCTTCCTTTCTTCCTGTTGCATTTTGGATCGGTAATCCCCCATGGAGAGCTTCATCACCTGCCGCTTCTTGATGAGGGGTGCCGTTTGGCTTGTCAGAATTTTAAGGTTTTTGGCAGTATCTTCGGCTACAGTGGGTGGTTTTTAGAGAATGTTAGCACACATCAATGTTTTCGCAGTGTGTTTACTTACCAACTTTTTGGCTCAGCTTGCCCCCGTCAAGAGCTGTCTGCAGCTGTTGAACACACCAGCAGAGCTCCAGCTCGAATTGAATGGCGCTCTCACCGTCAAATGCCGGGGCCGTTGCAGCCGACGCCGTCACCACCGGCTTCTTTGCTGGACCCTGAATTGGCGGTGGTTTATTTATTGACTTTGCTGTCTTCCTACGATGCATGCCTTTCAGATTTGTTATTTTTGTTTATAAAAAAAAATGCAATGTGCTCTACAGCTGGATAGAAATTGATGGTCACACATCGAATAAGCGATGGGTGTAAAATATCGATGTCAAAACAAACACATCTCAGCCAACTATCGATGAAGACTTAGCAACTCTAGAGTGTCTGCACGGATGACAGGAGCGCGTTTCCGGCTACTGACCCTTTCTTTTGCCACTGTCATCCGTCGAAGGTAGGTCTGCTCTAAAATCCATGCCCGTGTGAAAATATTAAAAACTTAGTTTTTCCTCAGTCGCTTCTTTGATTGATATACTCAAAATGGTTGCCCCAAAGAAACAGGTAATTATGACGAATAGTGAACATGATTTCGAACAGCTGTGCTGATCGCTGTATTTATGTTTATAGAAAAAGGCGCTGGAGAGCACCAATGCCCGTCTGGCGCTGGTGATGAAGTCTGGCAAATACTGCCTGGGCTACAAGCAGACGCTGAAGACTCTGCGCCAAGGCAAGGCCAAGCTGGTTCTCATTGCCAGCAACACGCCCGCTCTGAGGTGAGAATGCTACCGAGAAGTAGATTTCCATTGCACCCAAGTATGTATGAACAGCAACGCGTTGCTGTTGATGGAACCATATGGAGTCTTGCTTAATGCTGACTGAGAAATATGATTCCAATTGAAAAGAAATTGATGGAAACTATGGAGTAGTATATATCATCTCAACCAGCGCAAGCGGCGAGGGCAGGGCGACTACTTTTATTGGATCTGCCTTGCTACTGCCACTCACGTGTTACCACTAACGAACGCATTGCTGCGGCTGCTTTGGGGTAAGACTGAACATATATTTAATTGAATGTGTGTGTCACACATCGCAAACACTGTGATGATTGTAATTCCGACTGCCCTGACGAATCTTTATTACTAGAGACTCTTTCTGATTATATTGACTCACGGATTGAGATTCTGGAGTTGCGTATTGTATTGGTTACTAAACGATTTTGGTTTTATGCCTTTGCAGGAAATCAGAGATTGAGTACTACGCCATGTTGGCCAAGACTGAGGTTCGGCGCTACAGCGGCACCAACATTGAGCTTGGCACCGCCTGCGGTAAATACTTCCGCGTGTGCACCATGTCCATTACCGATCCTGGAGATTCGGACATCATCCGCTCGTTGCCCGACAACTAAAATGGCTAGAATTTCGTGTTTATATTTGCAATAAATTCTTTTAAATGATGGGTTGAAGAAGACATATTCTGTATTATTTTGGCAGGGAGGTTCTCAAGCAGTGCCCAAGGTGTGCGACACCCACACCCACATGCACTGCTTGCATAATTGTATGAATTGTGTGTGTGTGCTTACCAGACATGGATGTGTTCCAATACATGGTAGTGACTTCACACAGTCTTGCTTTTGATGTGCTATATAATATACATATATAGCTTAATAAAAATAGGCAATGCAATAAATATCTTCTGCATTTTTCGTCCCACTGTTTAAACAATCAACGCGATTTTCCATGTGCTGTCGATACATGCAGACGATATATCATTGACATCTCTAATTGTCTATTTTTGTTTGATTTGTGCCGAATAATTCGCGTTTCAATGAAGAAATACCACAACTGGCGGTAAACGTATCGCAAGTAGAAGGCTTGTTCAATTCACTCATGGCATGGTTTGAAAGCAATAATCAAGTTGTTGCGTTCGGCGACCAGGAAATGGCCCTTGCAGAAGTTCCGGCGCCGGGTCCAGGAGCCACCACAGCGCGTCCAAGAAAGCGCAAACATTCTGCCGGCGAGCCGCCTGTCAATGAAAATGATATGGATGTAGATGGAACCGAAATGAGCTACTTTCTGGGTCGCCATGCGGGCTACCCCGACGAGCTAAACATCCTTATCAAGCCAATGCGCTGTGAGCTGTGCAAGGTGTCGATGACATCGTGCAAGAGCGCCGAGGACCACTACTACTCCAGAGGGCACGATCGCCAGGTCGCCGCATGGATTACCAAGACCTACCCGGAGCGTGGATTTCAAATGACACCCGGTCGCATTGGCACAACTGCCTACCACTGCAAAGTCTGCGACCTGTCCTTGAGCTCTGCGTCCCACGCCCGTCAGCACTATGGGGGCCGCAAGCACAAATTGGTAGAGTCGAAGTTCTCGAGGACTTCGGGAACTACCTATTGCGACACCTCCGGGGACTGGGTGCACGTGCACACACCCGAAACGAAACTTAAGGACTTGTCCTTCCTGAACGACGCAACGCGTTCTGAGCTGCCCGAGGACTGCCCCGAGTCGACTGAGGCTCTAGTACTTAATCAAGCACATCGTCCGGCTATAGTCGAAGAGGACGCTGAGGCTGCCAGCAAAGTGGAGTGTAGTCTGTGCAAAATTAAGGTTACATCTTCGGGGCAAATGGAAATGCACGTCAAGGGAGCCAAGCACCAAAGAATCTACGCAAAGTGAGTATGGAGCCGGACATAGAGATGGACTCAGTCCCGTCCGAAGGATCGATTGCGGCCACTTTTGGTGAGGAGTTGTCGGCTGCGGATCAATCCATGTATCGCACACCAACCGGCGGCTACTACTGCGAACCTTGCAAGAAGCTCATGAATCACGCGACCACCTTGCAACAGCATCTGTGTGGCAAGAAGCACTTGAAGACTGTACGTCAGCATGCTGAACAGTCTAGTCAATAATTTAATGATCTCATTATTTAAGCAACATTTTTTTGAATGGCAATACCATCCGGACAACCAAACTATAGTGGCATCTTGAAGATGGAAAAGATGGATCCGTTTGCCATTTCCCCCAAAAAAGTTATCTTTATTTTAACTGCATTCCAGTGTGTGTTGCCATGCACAGTATTACCCATGTAAAACAGAATTTAGTTTAGCGAAACAATTTTTTTTTTATCGTCTAGTATGCAAACCCAAAGTGGATACTCAATAAACCTTGTAAAAATTGTTATCATGCTGTAAAGTCCGTTTCTTAACTCAAGCTGAGATTCGGTTGATAACATCCAGCCTTCAGGGATATCTTTAAAAGAAACTAGATAAAACTTATGAACATCTATAAGGATTTACAAGGCTAATGCTCATGTTTCAACGACTATCATTCCTATAACACACAAACTTTAGCCAAGTGCAGAGAATCGGTTCAAATTGATGTTCATATCATCGAAGTGGAAAACATACTCATTAAGTTGAAGGGCACGTGTATTTTAATTTATGGATAAGTGGAGCAAACAATTTCATGAATAAATGCAAAACTATTTTGCGCTTTTGCTTGTTTCACAATATACACTCTTATAGCACTTTTATTGTTTTAAAATTTGGTTAAATTCAAGATTTTGTATGTGGGGGCAGGGCACCACACATACAGGATAGAGTAAAATGTACACTTTTTGACCTTATTTGATACTAGAGAAAACTAAAATGAATGCATATATACATACATATATGCATATGTATGATGGCATTATGTACAACGACTAAAACGAGCGGAAGCGGCAATATTACATTCTCACTGTTTCACAGCATTTCGGATTAGATCAGATGTTGGAAACGTATAGCCCGTTCTCAGATACGATATGGATTGATTGTGCCCATACCATATTTATTGTGAGGGCGAGAACTCATTGGGAGCGAGGATGCGGCAATGCATATCTCGAATCAATGGTACAGTGTAGGCCACACACTCGTCCCAGCCAGGGGAACGCCAAGCGGCCTCTCTGGTCTCTTTGCGATCCTGCAGCGAGCTGTAGCCTGTGGAAATAGTACAATTACAGAATACATCTTCATCTGTTCCAAGGAATACAAATATTTGTATATATTGTTTTACATACACCAGATGTGATGGACATTGTAAAGGCGGCCGATCTGTGAGAAGAACCCAGCAAAGGCTTCGTTGTTGTGCTTGCGATAGTTGATGGCACGCGCCCAGTTGTTTCCCCATTCAATCATGGTGCCAGGCGTCAGCCGATATGATCTGCATAAATATATTGGAAATATAGGATTTAATTATTCATTTCATATGCGATTTTGCATGGATTTAGTACCGCATTTCGTAGATGTTTTTGCCGGAACGGCTGGTAATCTGCGGCCAGTAGCTGAAGGCCAACAGATATTGAAGGTGGCGAGCGCAGAAATTTGGAACGCTCCTGCATTAGACTCAGGTACTCGGGATCGTTCCACAGATCCTCCTTGGCCTGATCGATTTTCTCGAAGCCACCCGTGTACTTCCATAAATGCAAACACTGATCCATGTCGCCCACCTGCACGCTCCATGACGCCACCAAGTTGCACGACAGATTTGCCTTCTTGTTGTTCATCAAGGCCACGGTTGTTTTGCTACAAGAAAGTGGAAGTATTCAATGAAGCTTCTGATACAATCACAATTGTAACCCACCAACAAGAGACATTTTTGGGAACCAAAAGGTTTGATATTGATAATAAATATTTTTGTGGGGGAAGAGAACCTTTGGATTAGCCCAATGAAACGCACTTGTTACTGGGTCAATTGTTAAGAATTGTTATCTGGAATATATGCCACTCACTAGTTATTCAGATAGTCGCTCATCGAGGCGGGTCGTACGTTATGCGTATGCAATGCATATATAATTTCCTTGTCGCTCAGCATGCGACTGTGCGACTCTTTGGTTGGCTCGATTTTCCGGACAAGTAACTTTGACAACCATGATTCTGATGTCTCTGAGTTCCTGCAGTTTGCAGTTGTCGAGATCCATCTAAAGAGTAAACAATAAATAAATCAATATAGTTGGATAATATACATACATATGTATGCGTATGTGTGTTTCTGTCTTTCTATCCTTGTGTCTCAACCTTTTAACCAGATTAGCCAATCCAAAACTTAATCAGGCAGAGAACTTTGATCGTTTTATAGGCATGGAAAGAATGGTCTTGGCTTATAAAAATGGTTCTTCAACAGATATTAAATGTGAAAAGACTTTGTATTCCAAATCTTATCTTTCATATATTCAGATATTCATGTATATAGGGATGGGGATGGGTTCAGAACGCGATAGATTGTATTTTAATTAGTTTCAGAAGTTATTTTTTGTAGTGGAATAGATATGCCATTCAAATGATCTGTGAGTAATAGTATATTATATTTCCTGCCGTTCTACTGGAATGAAATCATTCCGAATCATTTAGATGTAAAATAGGTGAATAAGAATTAATTATTTTTATACTATGAAGAAAAATCTTGAATGTCCATACCATATGTACATATACATATGTATATGCATCACTTGGGCGGACATCATTGTGGGTGTCCGCCCACGAGAGCTTTGTCTTTATGTGTCTGTATTTATATGTACATAAATACATAAATATGTACATATATCTGTTAATTTACGTCCTAAAGTACTATGAAATGAGTGCAATTTGATATTCGTCTATTGAATAAATAAATATGAATGCACCTTTCGACGATTGTATAAACATACATACATATGTACATATACAGCTGCGTAGGTTTGGAATTATGTAGGTATACATATATATTATATTATATTTCTTACCGGACAGCGGACAGGCCATTGTTATTGCCGACACCCAGAATGTTACGTAGCTTCAACATTTTCGATTTGGTTTGGCCGTATTATGCAGCGATGCAAGCGTTGATTGTGGTATGAAAACTGTGGGAAATCAGTTGCATATTATTTGTGCTACTGTTATCATTAATATGTTTTTTTCGCACTGCCTCCCTGCCCTGCCGCGTCGTGTGTACTTTAGTCAAGGTGAAGTCAGAGTCAGCCAACAAGTGCGACAGCGATTGCCATTTCCCATCGATACTATAGATGGGGTTGTTTTGTGGGTTATCCTCTTGTCCCTGTCCCCGTGTGTCCGGTGGAATTTATCTGTGTTCTCTGTCGCATTGACGGATTATTTCCATAGTTAATGTGAATGCAATTTAAGCGGTATCGTGTTCACGAAGGTCGTAGGAGGCAGCGCAGAAGATTGCTGTTGCACATTAGAAACCCACTTGTTGTATTGTTCCGGTATTTTCGTAAATCAAACTATTATCTAGAGGAACGTTAACTTTAAATAAAAATAAAAAAATTGCTATAAGTTATTATTTCTGACCCTCAAAAATATACCAAAATATACCGTCTCATATTCGAAATATACCATATATATACGGAAGAATTATTTGTATTCATATTCGATCATATTCCTCGATTTTAATATTCGGTTGAATATAACTAACTAGCTAGAAATTGCGGCGTAGAACATATTATTTTATCCGATTTGTGAGTCAATTTCCTATAAGACTAAATCGTTTTAAGTGCTTCCTTTTACTTGATAGTTTATCAAATAATGTTTAAACGAATTTTGTCAACAACAATTTGCCCTACATCTATGTTTTTACATTGTAGAATGTACACATTTGCTACATATTAGCTACATATTTCTGTAAGTATCCACAGCGACACCTGACGAGAAAATGTTTTTGTTTGCTGAAAAATACTGGAAAATATTAGAAAATACTCAAAAATACTATGAAGAGTATAAAAATATGCAAGGTGTGTGAGCTGCGCAAGGTAATGAAATAAACCATTATATACATATATAGCGATTTATGATTTTCCATCAGATTTTCAAAAATGCAGCGTTCAAATAGTCCGCTCCATTGTCTTAATATACAAAAAGAGACTTATTTTATGTTATATTGGAAAAGCGAATATTAAACAAAACTAATTTTAGAATGCATTTAGTCCAATATGCTAGAAAACGGAAGGTCAATCTCAACAGCATCAACCTGTGGCCGATCGTCCATCGGATGTTTATTTAAATGGACTTACAAATCCATTGCAGCGAGACCTATTGCACGTATTGCCATAGCTCGTGTCAGTAGTGTAGGTTGGTATTCACTACCTCCAAGTGAAGTCAACCGAACTTCGCACTCTGACGCTGCCCACCTGTAGCTTTTGTGAGAAGACCTCGTATAGGAGATTTTACGTAATACGTTGGAATAACGGCCAATAACTACAAGATTGTTCGGCATACGATAATTTATATTAATGGTTCGTATATTTGAAAGTATTTTGATTTACTCATTCAATAATAATTACACAATGACTTCAGTTTAACAATATTTGTTAGTTTTGGGGGGTTGGCATAGTACACACGGATCCTAGTAGATTGCCTCCCGATTAATTACAAGGATTTAACTATACATAATCAACATGATTTGTGAAAGGAGAACAATAATCAAACCGTATAAGGATAACTTTTGTAAATCATGCATTTTACCTTACCAATATTACAATATTTACATAATTACTAAACGAAATCACATCGTTAAATTTGTTTTATGATTTATAACTAAGACAAAAACATCACAAGAACCAAAACACAAAAATAACACAAGGGAATTATTTTTTTAAGCTCACTGAATTTGTACAAAATTGCATACCTAAAGGCTGTATTTTCTTAATTTTGTTTTTGTTTTTTGTTTTAGGTTTTTTTTTTCATTAAATAAAGCTAATACATTCGAGTGCATGATAAGGTGTGGTAAGGTTGGGCGTACACCCATTTTGGGGGTAGAGGGTGTCGGGGGGTGAAACTGATATACAGACTTCACATCAAGTTCTCTTTAATGTGGTTTTGTCCTTTTGATTTCCAGCAAAGGAGCAGAACGTGAAGGCCGGAAAGATAGAGAGATCCTGACACAAGTGTAATGCCATGTAAATTGATATATAAAATCCTATTGTTTATATGAATATTGGTTTGGACAAGTTGTCGATCTGGGTTTTTTTTTTGTTTCTTTTTTTCTTCCTTTTTTTTTGTTACACACATGAGAGTTACATATCTGAAGGTATTACATACATTATTTACTAAGTAAACTGTGTGTGGAAATCGAATCCAATCCAATCCAATCGAATCCAATATCAATGTATTCCATTGCAATATCTTAATTCTCGTCATCTTAAGCATTCGTCATACTAATGTCAAGATGTCGTCTACGAAGTACGAAGTGGAAAGCAATAGGCATTACAAGGAGACACCAAAAGCATTCGGATCTGGGCGCCAAGTTGTGTTGGACAGCAGCGGGCAATTCCCCTAAATGACAGACAGATTTATATATCTATATTTTTTATCCTTGACCAAAACACATGTGGAGAGACTTACCTGTGAGAACTTGTACCTGGACAATTACAGTAAATAGTCTGCCAAGGGAACAGGAATAGTTTCCACTATCAGAGAGCTTTGCATCTTCGATGGTGATGCGACTAGTTAGCCATTTTTCAGATACGCTAAAAGTGTGTAGAGTGAAAGTGAAATTAAGGGCAGGCCGTGGATTGGGCAACCCACCTTGAGCGTTTATTGGTCAGTGGTTGGAGTGGTTCTTCGTCCTTGGCCCAGGTAATAAACTTGGTAAAGTATTTCTCTAGCTCTTGGCTGGTTAGTTTCAGTTGAGTTTGGTTTGTGTCTGCGATCAGATTTAGTTCATTGGCCGTCTCGTTCGAGACGAGGCCTTTGGCTGTTGGATGATCGCTCGACTTGAGGATGTTGTATCGTTCCTTCTGGAAAAAGTTGCGTGATATTTGGCACTGCAGATCCACGGTACTGCCCGACTTGTAGTATCGGTCACCCACATCCCGTTCATGCTCATCAATTATCCTCAAAGGGGGCTCTGCAAAACACCAAACGCAAAACACGATCATTCTGTTTCACTAGATCCTACAAATATAAGGTCTCTGCTATGCTATGGCACCTACCCAAAACAGTTAGATTGGTGGTGAATACCCGCGGCGGATGGGTGGAAACCTGACACATATAGATACCGGCATCTTCGCGCTGCGTGGGATTTATCAGCAATCGCCAGTTGTTCGGATACTGGAACTTGACGCGAATCCGCGGATCTCCGCTGTACGTGACATTGCCCACTGTGAGCAGCGATACCTTTTCGGTGGTGCGTCTGACCCACATGACCTAGAAGTAGTACACGCCATAAACTGAGGGATTCTTTCCAGCTGCCTGTGGAGTGTCGACTTACCGTCTTGTCCTTGAGCATGCCTACGCGACAGTTGAGCACGGCCTCGGTGAACAGATGTACGGCGGAGACGAGACTCTCCCCGGCGGCCACCGAGCTGATTGGTTCCTCGAAGAACGGCCCCCAGTGGTGCTCATGATGGTGCTTGCTGCGAAAGGTGCGTGGCCTTTCCGTCTCATGGGCAGCGGAACCTACGGCAAAGAATCGCCCGCCCCCCGAAAAAAGGGAAAACAAAAAGCAAAAAACAAGAAAAAGAGTGAAAGTGGAAGATTGGAAGAGGCTGTGTCTTGGGATTTTAGCCGCATACCTCCCACTGTCCAATGGTTCCGGGATCGTGTGGAGTCGATGGGTTGCTTTATGGTGCTCCTAGCGCTTTTTGGTGTTGCCACTGCCAGTGCTGCCTCTGCTCCTCCTCCTCCTCCTCCTGCTCCTGCCAGTGCCACAGGCACAGCCACAGCCACTGTTGTCGGTAGGAGCAGGTCTGTTGTCCCAGTGCGCTCAAGGCTGGTAATTAAATTTTTGATTGGTTCGCTATGGCTAATCTCATTGCTGCTGTCTGGTGTTTTAGTGGCGAACGCTGCTGCTATGCCCGGCTTCGGCGGTACGGCAAAGTGTGCTGCTGGGTGCGGCGTGTCCGTCGTTTTCGTTGGCATTTGGGACTGCGACTGGGATACGTAAAGGGTTGTGCTGGTGGCGGCTGCTGCTGCCGCTGCTGCCGTGTTAACAGCGGCTGATGATATTGCCTTAGTTGTATTATGGTCATCAAAAAATAAATTATTATTCTCGGCTCGACGGCTGCTGATGCTGCCGCTGCTGTTCTGTGTTCCCGCTGCGGTTGTGGGTGACGGCTCGACGCTCGCTGTGCCAGTGCCTGTGGGTGTGGGTGTGGATGTGGATGGGAAAACCTGGTCAATACTCTACTAATTAGCAGCGAAGCCTGACTAATTTCCCCGATTCGTAGTGCCATTGAAAATACTAATCAAGAAACGAGTTTCACATGACTACTAGGGCCCTAATATTTAGGTAATTATCCTGCCAAAACCGATTCACATTGTCGCTGAAGCTAGTTCCTGCTTTCTTTCTTTAATCAAGCGAATAAATAAAGCTTCTCTAAGCTCGGAAACAGTTGTTTATGAACAAAAACGGCTGTTTATCCCGTCAGAAAAAGTAGGTACTGCAGCAAATGATCAATAATTGAATTCGAAGTAGCATGAAATCATGAATATCAAAATATACTCATACCAGAGTATCATAATAAAGCATTTTCATACAATTATAGTGAAAAGAGCTTGTGGACACACACCATTACCATTACCAATACCACTGCCACATGCCACACTTAATTACATTTCGATGAGTTGATTAATTATTAAAAATTATTTCGAAACGCAAAGGTGAATAAACAATGGTGGCCAAGTCAAGAATGCGGCACTCCTGGTTGATACCCAGCATTCAGAAATGTTCAAGGGATACGAGGATATTTACTCACTTATTTATAGAGAGTGTCTTAAAAAAAAACTTCCGTCTGAAGAACTATTTGTAAAATAAGCAAAATACCCATTGCCAGGCGAATGTAGAGGGTAAAAGTACCCATTAGCATACGGATGTACTCTGTTTGGTGCACATATCCTGCCTATTCCTGTCGCCTGCATATGTAATTGAAAAGCGCGAAATTTAATTACATCGATTGTTAATATTTAATTTACAAATAGGCTAAACTCTGGAACAAGATAGAAGCTTTAATTCGGCACCTCTTTCGACAGAAAATCTGGGTGGTACAGGGGGACGGGAGTACAGGCCCTAGAAAGCCTGTTAATCACAGTATCTGTGCGGCTCAATCAAATGGAGCTGTCTGCCTGTTGGCTATGGTTATGGCATCCCCAAGCTGAAGGATGAATGCAATTGAAGGAGTTTTATTGATTTTAATTGGTATAGAACTGGCAGAGCAGTAGAGAGTTTAGTGTGAAGAAATATGAGCTATATGATAGGAAAGGAAATTGAATAAACCCCGTTTTTTGACTAGTTTTTGTTTGGTTTTGCACTCAATAAATTGGCTAGATCATCCAATAAACTCTTTAGCTAATCACAGGCCATGCAACACTCGGGAATGCCGCTACTGCTCTTCCATTGGGTGGGGTGGGGGGTGGCTGTGTTTTTTTATGAGACTTTAATTTGAAATGGAAGCGAATTGTATTTGTAGATTGTACGAGTAAATACGACTAAAAGCCCTCTTCTCTTTCAGTTGATTGTGCCAGAGAGTGGCGCTGCTAGTGGATTACTTGTGCTTTTCGCTGCAATAATATTTAAAACAATTTCTCGAGCACTTACCCAGAGCAGAATGAAACTGCGATCCAATTACGGAGACAACGGCTAGCAGCCGGATGAGACTTAGGCTCAGCGTCGTCGTCGTTGTCTTTGTCGTCGCTGTCGTTGTCGTCTGGGGACGTGATGACTGTGGCGGCGCCGACCGGGTCCGGGTCCGGGTCCTGGTCGGTGTCTGGGTCTGGGCCGCGTTTGATGCTGATGATGATGCCCTGTATAGTACTCTTGGACGCCTCATCCTTTGCACGGTCTGACGTGACTTACAGAATGTGCTCGATAGAAATCAGAAACCTTCATTTTATTCTACCAAAAACGCAGCTGCTTCTGGCTGTTGGCGTTCTCGGTTCTCGGTTGTTTGGTTGTTTGGTTCTTGGATGCTTGCTTCTCGTTTGTTGGCTGGCGAAAGCGAAAAGTTTATCCAGCACTTGATGTTGTTGATGTTGCAGATGTTCCTAACGCTGATGGTGTTGCTGCACTCAATGCCGCTGCCACTGCCGCTGCTTCTGCTGCTCGCCTAAGGATGCTCCCCTTTCGAGGGACCTGGTATCATTCAAATTACTGCAAGGCAACAACCACACACAGACACAAATTACATGAATAAATATACAGATTTGTACTGGTACTATAGCACGCTTATGCAAAGCGAAAGTTGACTCGCTTCGTCTCGTCTCGCCTCGTCTCGACTTGGCTTGGGCCGCTCAAGTTTTGCTCATTTATAGTATAATATGAAATGCCACAAAATAGATTACGTTAAGTGAGTCTTGGCTGCCTTTCCAGACAGCAACAGCAACAGCAAGAGCCAGCAGACTCTTACCCCTTTTTGGGCCTTTACTCTAGTACTCTGGGTACTCTGGGGCGGTGCCCCTGCCCTGGTATGGATAGTTTCGAGCTTTGATTTATGTAGCGTGAAATGTCTTCGCTTAACCGCCAAGGACATCGTCTACATCAACATTAACGGACATGCATACACACACAAACACACACCATAGATTAATGAAAGTTCATGAAAGTGTTTTGCGGAGGGCGGAAAAACGGGGTTCTCTTAGAAATAAGAGAAACTTCTTAATTGAAATACTCCCAGGTATTCCAGAGACTTTTTTCGATTACAAAAATCACAAAATGTTCAGACATGAACACATTGTTGTACTTAAAGAACAAAAGTCTTTACACATTCACGGAGATAAGCACAAAAACAATCTATTCTATTCGAGCGGAGAATTGATCTGTCAACTCATTAGCACACACGACACCCAAATTTAAGTGCTGTAAGCAATTAAGACCCCAATTCAGTCCAAAAATACTGATGCTTGTATGCAATCAGTTGGCCACTCGCAGTACCGATGCACCCGTTCCGTGGGTCTAGCGAGTAAGTAAGTATGAATTCAACAATCTGCTCAGAAGTGTCTAAACTGTTCTTTTAAGGTCTAAACACAAAGTACTGTAATAATATTCTAATAGAAAATTGTTAAATTTTCTTTGAAAAAATCGCTATGGAAAGTATTCCAGTCAACTGAAATTGTATTGCTCTGTTAAAACTATTAATAGGAAAAAGAAAACAAAGCGTTTTTTTTGTATATTTTATTAAAAATTTTGTTTATCCCAAGAGGACACCAAGGGAACTACTTGCCTTTGCCAAAAACACCTCGATTCTCGGGGACTTTAAAACCTCACCAGCAGCCTCGCAATGGTCCATACCCATCCGGGTAACTAAGGACCATACTGGCTGAGGGTCGTCCGGGTTAATCTAACCTAACCTTTAACCTAACACATTCCCCCCAAGAACTCCTTCCTCTTTATCTGTTGTTCTAATTTGCTCTCATGTTTTTTCGATATTTTACAGATTTAATCTTTTAGTTTCTAATTTTCTTGTTGTAATACCGACCAAAACTGTTTTGTCAGTTTGTCAGAAAGAATCTTTTGTCTTTTGGCAAGTTTTTGATGGAATCAACTCGTTCGTACATGAAGGCAATCACTCATTCTGTCTAATGTAAGTTTTTTATTATTAATTTCGCTCCATTCCCATACTGATTGCCTTGCATTCCGCTAACAAACTATACAAATATACATATACTATATACATATGTGCATGACATAGCTGCACTCTTTGGTGGGGGGGGGGCTATTATAACCATTTTATACTCTGGAGGAGCAACGATGATGATAACTAGGTCAGGTGATGACATTCTTTAACTATTTTTTTTGTTTCTGTGTGTTTCCGTGTGTGTGTGTTTTTTGACTTGTGTGTGTGACTTTTCGTCCGTTTTTTCCCTTTTTGATTTCACTTTTAGACGACTGCTCCAATTCTATTTGCCATCTCCTGTGCGCTTCCTCTCTGTCTTTCTGCCCCGGTAAGCCTTAAGTCCTCCTCCTTCTTCTCCCCCTTCACTCCTTCACTACTGTGTTCTTCCTTCAGTACTGTACTGTACCACCTGTCCACCAGGCCAGCCATTAGTGCCTTCACGGTCGCTTTGTTTTGCGGTCAACTCGATGCTGACTGGACGCCAGGGATGCCACTTCCAGACTGCCGCCCAGTGAGGACTCGTCCTCGTTCCCGTCCCCTTCCCCGTCCCCCTCCTGCCATCCTTCACAGCCGTTGTGACAGTTTGTCCGGTAACAATGTTATTTTTTAGGTTTTCCGGCAAATAATTATTATTCATACAATGCTAACATTTATCATCTGTCGCCATGAAACGGACTGACCTTGTCACAGCAGAAAAACGAGTAATATATTTTCTCGTAAAATAAATATGTACATATATACATATGTATCTAATACATATATACTATAATGTTGTTTCAGCAATTAAGTTAAGTGATAAAATATATTTTATTTAAATAACAGTTTGATGTGCCTTCGATTTTCCCCTCGGGCAGGATACGCCAGAGGGCGAAACCCATGGCAGGTCATATGCCAGGATTTATGGTATTTTTGTCGCTGTACAGTAAACGCTCCGCTTGGTGAACTACACTCGGGAGTGGTGTCCGGTTCCCGCTCTGTCTATCTGCTACTTCGATTTGTTAAAAATTGTTAGATGGAATGCAATTCCCTCGGACTCAGCAATTCCCCCAATTGCATTGCATTCGAGGATGAAATTCTCGTAAATAATTCCCAGTGTTCGGAATGTAACTTGAGCTCCCAACAGAATATGAAACGATGCGTCCTTCCCAGGGGTTTCCCAGATTATCAATATTCACTATTTTCAATTATAGATATTTATAGTTGGCTGTATTGGCTGTCTGTTAGGGTGTCTGTTAGTTCGAATTCGTCCTGTATTAATATGAATTAAAGCAGTCTGCGGCTTAACTTGCGGCTGACAATCTTAAGTTCGGCATCGTCATCATAGTTTATGTGCTTTGCGGTTGATGCCACAGCACAAAAACTCATCATTTGCCTTCGCCATGGATCCCCGTGCTTCTGCTCCAGCTTCTGGCTGCTACTCCTGGCTCCTGGCTTCTTCTCGCCCCCGGGCCGGAGGGCGTTGCTGCCCTGACATAATCACCGTAATAAATATTATATTAGTCCTCTTTGCCGGCATTCGGGTTCGGGCTCCAGCTCGGTCTCGAGCTCGAGCTCGGTCTCGGTCTCTCTGTATCGGGCTCATCTCCGGCCTGCTGGTCCTTTTTAGTTGGTCTTTTCACAGTCTGTTCTGGAGAGAGTGTTTGCCTTTGTTTTAGTCGGCTTTGCCTTGCTGATATCCTGTCTTTGTTCATTTCATTTAAAATAATTAAATGCTCTCATTCCTGTCCTTTCTCTGACTCTCCGACTCCGACTCTGTCTCTGACTTCATCACGGTGTCTTCATCTCTGTTTGTTTGTTTGTTTCGCTGGTGGAATGCGGAGTGGTGCGGGGGGGGGGAGTGTTGCGGCGTGGAGTGGTGCGGAGTGCCAAAGGGTAAACTGTCGAAATCCACGGGGGTAAGCGCTCAAAGCCTCGCAAGTCAAGCATTTGGAAAGCAACAAAAAAAAGTGTGAGGCCCAGATTCCTTCACAGTGACAATAAAAGTTGAATTATGTCTAGGCCGTTTTGTTGGGGGAAAAATGTGCCACCATGCCACCCTCCCCTCCCCAGCCCTCTAAGCAGCGAAGGTTCCCTTTTCCTTGCCTTCCATAAACCACAATCCCTTTCAGAAACTGGCAACAGAAGTTCCGTACACTGGGCAAAAACACACAACACAAGTTTTGGAGGCTTACAAAGAGATCTTACGAGATGAGATGGATGCGATTGGAAGCCTTTGTTCTCAAAAGGGAAATAATCGTTTTCATTAAAGCTCAACAACAATCCGCCTGTCAAATTGGGGTTTTTATAGAGATAGACGTACCCCATGTTTCGGGATATAATCACTGGTTAAAAATCACTAAGAAATCAACAACGTTTAATCACAAAGATTATACGAACTGTAATTCATCTTCAGATGGGATTTCTTCTGCTCCCAAAAATATCTATTAAAAACCGCTATTCATACTTCATACATTTCATTCTTCATACATTTTCCTTGGTTTTATTTGAAGTATCATTGATTTTCATGGGGGGAGTCTCATGGTAGCCCTTGAATGTTTTATTGATGGACAAATTTAAGAACTTTTCTATCCTCCAAGATATTCTATGTTTTATTTATTCTTTTAAACACTTCTAGAGTCCAAATATTAGATAAAGATATATTCCTGATTTGAGACGTTATTCCTCTGTAATTCTTTCTCTCTCCCAGTGCAGCTGTAGCTGAAAGTAACAGTAACGGAAACTGAAAGGTCTGTCACGTCTTTGTGCCGCTGCCGCTGCCGTTTGTGTTTCTGTTTATGTAAGTGTGTGCTTTTTCTTTTTTTTTGTTCCTGGCGTTGTTTTGTTTTTCCCCACGTCACTCTGGACCGAAGTCGGTCCTCCAAGTCGTCATTTGCTTCCCTCTCACCTGGCCTTACTAACTAGCTCTTAACGCTTTAGTCCCCCGACTAAACCAGCGGGAGATGATGATGATGGTGGTCCTGCCTTGCTCCCCCATACCATACATACTCCATATACCATACGACATCGTATACCATACCGAAAGAGAGAGAGAGAGAGAGAGAGGGGGAGAGAGAGAGGGGGAGAGAGAGAGTGCGAGAGAGAGGCGGGCTGGCTGGCTGGGTGGGTGGCACCTTCTGGGGCGTCCTGCCCTAAGTGCGAAACGTGCTTTGGGTTATGTTTTGTTTTTCCGAGCATTAACTCTTGTACATATTTTGCTATCCCGCTGTGTTCATTACACCCAAAAATTCCACTTCTCTTTCATTCCATTTTTATTCCCCCCTGCCCCTACACGGCCCGAACTTCATGCGCCTTATTTTCAGATTAGAAAGTTCCTCTTTCGGGGGGTTGGGGGAGGGAGGGCTGGCATGGCCCGCGGGGCTCTGGGCGTTAGCCGACGCTCTGACATTTCGCAATTACCGAACATTTTCTGTTGACTTACTCACTTACGAGTATTCGCATTCGCATTCGTATTCGTAAACTCTCATTCGCATTCGTATTCGCATTCGCAAGTATTTCTGAACGCTGTGCTCTGGCTCTGGCTCTGGCGCTGTTCTCCCCGGCAATATGTTAATTTGTCAGATTTGAATATCTGCGACGTTCCTCAATTCAAACGAACTGGAGGGGCGGTAGGGGTTGGCACGTACACCACACCAAGCCACAACCCGCACAACCCACACCAGAGTCGTGGCTCGCAAAAAGTATTGGCACAAGGCTATATTAAAAGTTTAATGAATAAGTTTAGGACGAGCCATAGGACGAGGCGAGGCACAACAGGAATTGTCAATTGTCGCCCTGTTGTACTATTGTCCTGGCCAACATTCAAATCAAATCAGTAATTCAACAACAAACAGAGAGAGAGAGAAAAAGGAGCTGCAAATTTCATTCTTATATTGGATAAGTTGGATGTCAAAGGATGGCCGACGCAGAGGACAAAAGTTGTTCTTTGGGGGGTGTGTGAAACGTTTTTAATAAATTCCTGGGATGCCCCCAGAGATGCCCGAGTGTACTCTCCATAAAGTAAGATATGTCCCCGGGTGTAATAATGTTCCATTTCTTGGCCAGGGAGTAGGGCAGGGCAGGACGACATCTCTCGAGTACATTTTCGACTCACTGTACACCTACACATTCATACGTTTATGAGTTGTCTGTGTGCGTGTGTCTGTGTCTTGAAGAACTAACTCTGTTGGAGGAGAAACTTTAAACCTCGATGGCTCCTTCATGGAAACCATAAGAGGTCCGGCTCTGGCTCCGGCTCTGCCTGTCCATTCTTAAGGCCTCATCGATGCGTCCTTTTCCAGCTTTTCACTCCAGGGATTGATTCAATTATAGTCTGTTATGGCCAGGGCTCTCGCCCAAAGCAAACTGATGGCAAAACCACGGCAAAAGAAAGGGTCCATCCATCCGTCCATCCATCCATCCAAACCCCCTCCGGGTCGTTTTCATATTGATGGATATTTCATGTACAAAAGGATGAGGGGCAGAACAAAAGTGCATTATCTATCTAGCCGGGGATTCGTTTGCATTTTATTTTGAGCCTTCAGCAGGGCGGAGATACATCCATTAACTTCAAAAAGAGGGGCGGTGGCTTTTTTTCCGTTTTCGGTATTCGATATCATCGCTGAAAGCTCTTCTTTGGCCGTATGAAATGTATATTAATTAAAATTAAAATGCAAATAATCATTATTTTACTTTTCTGTGTTGTTGTTGCTGTTGTTGCTGTTGCTGTGTGTGTTTTTTGTTTTACATTTTTTGCATTTTGATAGATATTTCCAATTATTTTGCACACCTGTGGTCTCACTTGAATTGTGTATGCCATCGTCTTGCGGGGGGTGGGCGGGGTGGAAGCAGCGTGATAAAATTTCAGATACAAAATGAAATAAAATAAAAGTGGGTTTCCTGGTAGGACAGGATCGCGATTGATAGATGTATGGGTGGTGGGTGGCTGGGTGGTTGTATGTGACAACAGATTTATGCGTTTTGAAAAGAAATAACTTTCAATTAAATATCCAATGTGAAATTATTGTTGTCTTTGGAGTTGCCTAATGGAAAAGGATTTATTGTTATGCATTCCATTCTTATTCCATGATTTCCTTGACCCATTTTTTTTTTTTTTGTATTTTTGGTTAGAAGAATTTGACTGCAAAATATTTCTAATAATTTGGGAAAGTATTTACCTTTGTTGTCGAAATTTATTCAGCAAACAATTAGGCATTTATTCAAGTCTGAGAAAGGAAAACCATTGAAGCGTTGAATCGCCTCGAATATCTGCCCCAAGGATCAGCTAAGGCAACTTTTGGCTCATTCCATATGCATCTGCTTTTAATTTACGTTCCTTTTTCATGCCACACCGAGCATGCCACAACACACCGTGCATCCTACTCCTAGATGCCACGTATTCGTATACAGATGTGGCGGTGGGTGTGAAGGTAAAGAAAATGCAGAATTTATCAAGTGCGAAAACCCTGCACAAATATCCTCAGGTGTCTGTGACACTTTCCTTTTCGTTCTGTGTGTGTGTGTGTGTGGTCAAAATAGATTATTTAGCAAATAAACTTTTTGAATGCCTTCTTTATGCTAAGCAGAAAATTCCCAAACACAGAGAAATGTGCAAAATGGAAAAAGTTTCCCTCAAATCCCAAAACATTTGTGCAAATCATCTGGGGACAGCAGGAGGGACACAAATCAGATCTGTGACTGCCAAAGTGGAAAGTGCTCGTATCGGATTGATTTTCCTGCTTTCCAAACAGCCAAAGAAACGGCAAACAAATTAATCATTTCATTGGCACTTCCTACAATAAAAAAAAACACAAACTTCGAAACGAATCCCGCCCGGGATTAGGGCTCCCTAGGTCCCAGGGGAGCCCATACATGTCTGGCATAAAAAAGGGAAGAAGTCTTAAATTTATGACAAATATTACGAGTACGACAATCCACACTCCACACACCACGCTTTAGCTTTCTACTTTCTCCACTCACTTACCCCGTGCGAAGACGACTGTTACTTTTACTCGCTCGAATATATTCCATTCCATGCCATGCAAAGGATGGATGGATGGATGGATGGGGGCCAAGGGCTAATGCGATTAGAGAAACGCGTACTTTGGTTTATCCTTGCTCCTGCACTTGCACTTGGCTTGTCATTAAGTCTCACACTCACACACACAAACCACAAACAACAAAAAAAAGCAATGCAAATCAAAGCAAAAAAAAAAACAGAATATGGGAACAATTTGCACCGGCGGCGGGGGTTGGGGGGCGGCCTTTTTGTTTAGTTCTCAGGCAGAGCAGCGTCGGTGTCGTGTCGGCATTTGTTGATTCATTTTGTGTTTGATTTGTGCATTTAAGGCAAGAATTCTCCAGTGGGGGAGACAGAATCACATTGTCAGCGAACCTCGAATGGGGGCCACCACGAGGACTACTCTACCATGACTCTGATTCCGAAACGAAACTGCCTTCAAGTGTGACAGCGCGACCACGAGAATAGAACGAACCGCGACGAGAGGAGAGGAGAGGACCGGACCGATGGCTCTGACGACTGGCGATTGACGATTGACGACTAACGACTATTGACGAAGTTGTCGTCTCCGAGAATTGCGACGTTCGACGTTTCGGCTGTGCCGCGTTTTATTCTTGCGTGCTCCCCAGCCAGCACGTGGGCATCGCTTATCCTTGAAAACAGTTATACCGTTCGCAAAAATCACAGAGTCCTCGCCAAGCATCCAAAACGAACAAGCTCCAATTGCTCCGAGTGGAAGCGTGCCGTTCTGCACACTCGTCACAAAATTGTCACTCACTTAATGGTCGATTCACTCAATGCGCGCTGTTCACCACACTTCCCCACACTGCCCCACACTGCCCCACGGCGTTTGTCCTAAAGCACCGCTAAGCTTTCTGCAGAAGCAGGGAAATTATTGAGCGCTATTTTGCGTGACAATTTTGTTCCCTGTTCCCCGTTGAGTGTTTTCACACAGCTTTCCGAGTGGAAAAAAATGACTACCCTTGTTTTGAGACCAACGGGAAAGGTTCTCCGTTTGCTGAAATAATCGCACAAGTAATTTGTAAAGTAGTGTATGTAGCTCTGGATATTACGTACTTCCGGGATAACGTTTTATTTGCTGCATTTAGTATTTATTTATGTATATTGTTCTATTATTTAGTAGTAAATAAATCTACGCTAGTAGATCTGATCTCTCTGGCTTGAGGAGAGACTTCGGAGAGACCGAATGTTAGGCGCCGATCGCTCTCTCTCTCTCTGCTCGCTGGGTGCAGTCTGTTAGCACACTCTTATTCTCCGTTACTTAACAGACTCCGTTACTCTCTGTGGAGTTCTACAGGACCTTCAAGGCGATCGCTTTTCTGGCCACCGACCATAACTACCATTCTTGAAAAAAGAAGAATATATCTGAGGTCTGAATCATATAGGTACCAATGTATACTTTCTGATATCCATCAAAGTATGAAAATAGATAGAAATATTCGATCTGAAACAGGTAACACATAAGTAAATGAAACGAATACAAAGCCAATATAATACAGATCGGAACAAATACTTACGATCTAGCCAAAGGTTAGAGACCACTCAATGAACGCTAAAATAGTGTAAAAAAAAAGTAATAAATAATAACAATAATTAACAATAACAATGTCGAAGCGTCAGCGCGACAATGCCGATGTGTCGAGCAGGAAGGCGGCCAAGGTCCGATTCAAGCAACTCGTCCGCACCGTCATCCTCAATATGCAGTGGCTCAGCGATGCCCACGAGGACACCGGCATGTCGCTGAATGCCAAGAAGAATGTGGCTATGCTGGTGCGACAGAAGCGCAAGATCGGCATGATGACCATGGCGGTGAGTGACCTGCAGTGTCCTCTACAGTCTACCTGATGATGTCCTGTTTCATTTATATTTCCCAGGAGAAATCCTTGCTTCGCATGCCCCACTCGGTGCGCACCGTCGATGAGAGGAAGAAACTCTGTAAGCTTGTGGCAGATCTTGCGTGCTTTTCCAGATTCAATCCGGTGAGAGTCCACTTCCTTCTCCTCCGTCAGCGATCATCGATCCTTCATTTCTATGTTTTTTTCAAAGAAAATACGTGCTCGCCTGGTGCCGCATCTGAAGTTTTTGGCCCTCGCTCCCGGACGCCGCATCATGAAGCAGGACGATTTCCCCATAACCATATATTTCATAATCACCGGCGAAGTGGAGGTGTCGAAGGTGGTCTACAACAAGGTACGCAGGTCGCAGTTCACGCAGAAGAATTTGTAGGTAATCTTAATATCCATTCAATAGGCTACCCATCAAATGGAAACAATAACGGAGGCTATTTTTGGGCCCGGCGACTGCATTGGAGACATCGATGTGATGGAGGAAGAGCCCAGGACGAATACCTATACGGCTACAAGTGAGCGAAAGACCACCAAGACGATGAATCCCAATTCTTCAGTCTTTATTCCTTATTTTTTTTTTTGATTTTTTTTTGCCAGCGAATTGCGAGCTGCTGGCCCTCTTCGACACTGAGTACACAACCCTCCTGCAGCCGTATATGAAAAAATTTTGGGAGGAGAAGAAGGCTGGAATACGAGCACTGGATTACTTTAAATTTTTCAGCCCAGAGCAGGTAAGACCATACTGCCCATAATGCCCCATTCTGCCATTCTGTTCCGCCTCTTAGATTGTGAGTGCCTGCAAGTTTTCGACAATCCAGCAGTTCGAACCTCTGGACACGATCTACGAAGAGGATCTGGGCTCCCTCAGCTCTGTTTATTTTGTGCTCAGCGGCGAGTGTGTGGTGCTGCAGTGCCTCCACATGAAGGTATCATCCATCAACCATGTCGATCTCTTCAGATTATGCATTTTGGTATATTTCGGTACATTTAGGTGTTCAACTCGGGCACTGAGAAGAGGTTCGTGCTGGACAATATGCAGAGGAATATTATTTCGCAGCCTGTGGAGAAGAAAGAGTCCGATAACTTTGATATCAGCGAGTATTTAGTATCCACTTCCACGTCGGATGTAGAAAAACAGAAAAAAAAGAAAGCAGTAAGTGGGCAGAAACGTACGAAACTCCTTTGTCCTTCGTCCTTTGATCCTTTGCCTCGATAGATGCGTAAAATGGGGCTCAGGGAAATAGAGAAGGCATGCGGCTTGATGACGACGAGGCTAACTGAATCGCCGGAGCCTGAGCATAAAGTTTTACGGAAAACACGATATACCTTCAACAAAGCACCCTACGACGACTACGAGTACTATGTGATGGGCGAGGGCTATGGGGAGAGCCAGGAACGCCGGTCGACATTGATGGACTGGTCGGGCAGCCAGGAGTCGTCAAGCGACGAGAGCTATCACTCGCCAATCAGCGACGGCGAGGCGGAGGGCGAGACCGATGGAGTGGAGATATTCACTGCTTCAGCTACCGAGTCGAAGCGCTCGACAAAACAGACTTCACTGAGTTCCAACAGTTCTGCTGCCAAATTTGAGACCCATTTTATAGATGTGGGATCGCTGACATACGGCGCCATCTTTGGTCTCGGCGAGAAGATGCACCATCGCAACATAATGGCCCGAACTGTGGTCCAGTGTCTGGTTCTTCCGCGCTTCTGGCTGTTCGCAGATGCACAGAATCCGGGCAACTTCTGGAACCGACAGCTCTTCTACATCGAAATGAATCTACCCACCAGGGAGGCGCTGTTCGTGGACTTCCTCAAGACGCGCAAATGGCACAAGTTCCGCCACAACTACGTCCAGAAAGAATTGAGCGATAAGGCCAAACCCGCGATAGCAAGCCCGAGGATGTCCCTATCATTGGTCGCATTGTGGAAACATCAGACTACACCTGAATCCCCCGCATTGCTACATTTTATACAATTACACGCACTAGTACTCGTACTCGTATATTTTTGTACTCAATATCATCTACTATCTTTCGGTTTAAATATGTAACTACCCGCTGTGCTCGTATTGCATGGGTATTCCAAGGCGGATCACAGAAATAAATCATTTATTTTCTTGCATGAAAAGAATACAGTATTTTGTATTACCATTAATGGGGCTTTTCTAAGAAATCCAAACAAATCGTGAAGGAAACTGGCAGCGGCGTGAAAGCTTTACGGAGCTTGAACCTTATTCAATGTCTTGTTTGGAGCTTTCATTGCGGCCAATTGCGAGTTGAAGCCAGAGGAAGAGGATGATGCGAGTCTTAAATGATAGCCTTCTTGAATGCTCGGACTCTACTCTCGAAAAAGATAGTACGACACGATACAAAGGCACTCCATGAAAAAAACTTCAGAACTAAAATAAGAAACTTTGTAACTTCCCTTTTCGGAACATATGGATAAAATAATCGTACATTTCCCCGCATCAATCAACTAACTACGGTCTAAAGCGCGATTGTTTTGCAGGTGAGTGATACAAATTTATTTCCGCTTTATAGCAACATCTGGGCATCTGGACAAATATATATTATTTTTTTGGTGAAAGTACCAGAAATTACCCAACGATAGCGATATTGAAACTAGAGGTAATTCAATATCTTTGTGTACTTTTTTGGGGAAATATATAGCGTGTACCCAACCCATGCCGTTTTATGGAAATGACACAAAGTCCTTAAAAAGTACCGTACGTTATTGAATTTTGCATAGCGCAATAAAGTCCCCCAATATTGAGGGTGAGTGGGCATTTTTTGAGTAACATCCCCTACGATAAGAAGCAGTGGTTGCGAACGTAGATGAATATCGTTTTATAGAAAACTTCGACGAACTATAATAGCCTCGTACTAAATTTGTATCCGTAGAAACGTTTTGCCAAGCAAACCTCTACGAGTACCTTCCGTATTGGGGAAATTTCATAAACGGCAGGCATTCCTCAAGCTATAAGGTTTACGCTTAAAGCCAATCGCTTTTATTTGTTGAAAATGTATAGCTTGAACATTCTCTCTCTCTCGGCGGAGATATAATGAAATCTAAGTGTAAATATTCAGGAATCAGAAATTTTTCCCCCTGAGCGTTGTTAACAAATCAAAGTTCCTAAGGGAGGGGAGTCCGTGTGGCGCTACTGCTAGTTTCCTTTGCTCTTATTACACGACTAAAATCTCTCCCTGACAAAAGCTTGGTCTTCGTTTGGGTGTGTTCATTTGCTTGGCTTGCGTAATAGAAAATAGGATAGCACAACTGTCAGTTGTGACAACTGTGATTCAGGTGACAATCTGCTTGAGAAATGCTGCAGCGTGTAGAAAAAGCGTGCAACCCCCACGGCCAAAAAAGGACCACGTGCGACCAGCTTTAAACCAGCTTTAAGCCTCTGCTGAGATTGTGTTGTCTCCTTCCGCACAATTCTATGTGGAAGCTTTGGTCAAAGTTCTCCCAGGTTGTGAGCTCCGTGCAGAAGTTGTTTGCGCGACGGCACTTCAGCTATGATTTTTCTTACGGTTACAAAACAAATGGCTTCTGTAACATTGGAGCTTGTAATCAGTAATGGTATACAATTTGTGACGTGCTGTCCCAGCATCAGCCCGACCACTGATTAAAATTGTAGTTCTCGTTGACGGCACAAAGATTGGGATAGGTGGGATTGCGTCCCGAGGTGCATTCGGAGGCTGGTGCACCGGCGCGGTAGACGGGGTTGTTGATGACATTCGTAACGGCATAGTCGCAGGTTTGATTCGATTCTGACGGATGAAGACGAATAGGCTTTGCTTTGCACACCATGTACACCAAACATTAAAAATCATAAACATTGGTGCCTTTGAATAATAAGTCCACTGTTTGTCATACCCTAGTACTCTACTCTACTCTACTCTCGAAAAAGATAGTACGACACGATACAAAGGCACTCTATGAAAAAAACTTCGGAACTAAAATAAGAAACTTTGTAACTTCCCTTTTCGGAACATATGGATAAAATAATCGTACATTTCCCCGCATCAATCAACTAACTACGGTCTAAAGCGCGATTGTTTTGCAGGTGAGTGATACAAATTTATTTCCGCTTTATAGCAACATCTGGGCATCTGGACAAATATATATTATTTTTTTGGTGAAAGTACCAGAAATTACCCAACGATAGCGATATTGAAACTAGAGGTAATTCAATATCTTTGTGTACTTTTTTGGGGAAATATATAGCGTGTACCCAACCCATGCCGTTTTATGGAAATGACACAAAGTCCTTAAAAAGTACCGTACGTTATTGAATTTTGCATAGCGCAATAAAGTCCCCCAATATTGAGGGTGAGTGGGCATTTTTTGAGTAACATCCCCTACGATAAGAAGCAGTGGTTGCGAACGTAGATGAATATCGTTTTATAGAAAACTTCGACGAACTATAATAGCCTCGTACTAAATTTGTATCCGTAGAAACGTTTTGCCAAGCAAACCTCTACGAGTACCTTCCGTATTGGGGAAATTTCATAAACGGCAGGCATTCCTCAAGCTATAAGGTTTACGCTTAAAGCCATTCGCTTTTATTTGTTGAAAATGTATAGCTTGAACATTCTCTCTCTCTCGGCGGAGATATAATGAAATCTAAGTGTAAATATTCAGGAATCAGAAATTTTTCCCCCTGAGCGTTGTTAACAAATCAAAGTTCCTAAGGGAGGGGAGTCCGTGTGGCGCTACTGCTAGTTTCCTTTGCTCTTATTACACGACTAAAATCTCTCCCTGACAAAAGCTTGGTCTTCGTTTGGGTGTGTTCATTTGCTTGGCTTGCGTAATAGAAAATAGGATAGCACAACTGTCAGTTGTGACAACTGTGATTCAGGTGACAATCTGCTTGAGAAATGCTGCAGCGTGTAGAAAAAGCGTGCAACCCCCACGGCCAAAAAAGGACCACGTGCGACCAGCTTTAAACCAGCTTTAAGCCTCTGCTGAGATTGTGTTGTCTCCTTCCGCACAATTCTATGTGGAAGCTTTGGTCAAAGTTCTCCCAGGTTGTGAGCTCCGTGCAGAAGTTGTTTGCGCGACGGCACTTCAGCTATGATTTTTCTTACGGTTACAAAACAAATGGCTTCTGTAACATTGGAGCTTGTAATCAGTAATGGTATACAATTTGTGACGTGCTGTCCCAGCATCAGCCCGACCACTGATTAAAATTGTAGTTCTCGTTGACGGCACAAAGATTGGGATAGGTGGGATTGCGTCCCGAGGTGCATTCGGAGGCTGGTGCACCGGCGCGGTAGACGGGGTTGTTGATGACATTCGTAACGGCATAGTCGCAGGTTTGATTCGATTCTGACGGATGAAGACGAATAGGCTTTGCTTTGCACACCATGTACACCAAACATTAAAAATCATAAACATTGGTGCCTTTGAATAATAAGTCCACTGTTTGTCATACCCTAGTACTCTACTCTACTCTACTCTCGAAAAAGATAGTACGACACGATACAAAGGCACTCTATGAAAAAAACTTCGGAACTAAAATAAGAAACTTTGTAACTTCCCTTTTCGGAACATATGGATAAAATAATCGTACATTTCCCCGCATCAATCAACTAACTACGGTCTAAAGCGCGATTGTTTTGCAGGTGAGTGATACAAATTTATTTCCGCTTTATAGCAACATCTGGGCATCTGGACAAATATATATTATTTTTTTGGTGAAAGTACCAGAAATTACCCAACGATAGCGATATTGAAACTAGAGGTAATTCAATATCTTTGTGTACTTTTTTGGGGAAATATATAGCGTGTACCCAACCCATGCCGTTTTATGGAAATGACACAAAGTCCTTAAAAAGTACCGTACGTTATTGAATTTTGCATAGCGCAATAAAGTCCCCCAATATTGAGGGTGAGTGGGCATTTTTTGAGTAACATCCCCTACGATAAGAAGCAGTGGTTGCGAACGTAGATGAATATCGTTTTATAGAAAACTTCGACGAACTATAATAGCCTCGTACTAAATTTGTATCCGTAGAAACGTTTTGCCAAGCAAACCTCTACGAGTACCTTCCGTATTGGGGAAATTTCATAAACGGCAGGCATTCCTCAAGCTATAAGGTTTACGCTTAAAGCCAATCGCTTTTATTTGTTGAAAATGTATAGCTTGAACATTCTCTCTCTCTCGGCGGAGATATAATGAAATCTAAGTGTAAATATTCAGGAATCAGAAATTTTTCCCCCTGAGCGTTGTTAACAAATCAAAGTTCCTAAGGGAGGGGAGTCCGTGTGGCGCTACTGCTAGTTTCCTTTGCTCTTATTACACGACTAAAATCTCTCCCTGACAAAAGCTTGGTCTTCGTTTGGGTGTGTTCATTTGCTTGGCTTGCGTAATAGAAAATAGGATAGCACAACTGTCAGTTGTGACAACTGTGATTCAGGTGACAATCTGCTTGAGAAATGCTGCAGCGTGTAGAAAAAGCGTGCAACCCCCACGGCCAAAAAAGGACCACGTGCGACCAGCTTTAAACCAGCTTTAAGCCTCTGCTGAGATTGTGTTGTCTCCTTCCGCACAATTCTATGTGGAAGCTTTGGTCAAAGTTCTCCCAGGTTGTGAGCTCCGTGCAGAAGTTGTTTGCGCGACGGCACTTCAGCTATGATTTTTCTTACGGTTACAAAACAAATGGCTTCTGTAACATTGGAGCTTGTAATCAGTAATGGTATACAATTTGTGACGTGCTGTCCCAGCATCAGCCCGACCACTGATTAAAATTGTAGTTCTCGTTGACGGCACAAAGATTGGGATAGGTGGGATTGCGTCCCGAGGTGCATTCGGAGGCTGGTGCACCGGCGCGGTAGACGGGGTTGTTGATGACATTCGTAACGGCATAGTCGCAGGTTTGATTCGATTCTGACGGATGAAGACGAATAGGCTTTGCTTTGCACACCATGTACACCAAACATTAAAAATCATAAACATTGGTGCCTTTGAATAATAAGTCCACTGTTTGTCATACCCTAGTACTCTACTCTACTCTACTCTCGAAAAAGATAGTACGACACGATACAAAGGCACTCTATGAAAAAAACTTCGGAACTAAAATAAGAAACTTTGTAACTTCCCTTTTCGGAACATATGGATAAAATAATCGTACATTTCCCCGCATCAATCAACTAACTACGGTCTAAAGCGCGATTGTTTTGCAGGTGAGTGATACAAATTTATTTCCGCTTTATAGCAACATCTGGGCATCTGGACAAATATATATTATTTTTTTGGTGAAAGTACCAGAAATTACCCAACGATAGCGATATTGAAACTAGAGGTAATTCAATATCTTTGTGTACTTTTTTGGGGAAATATATAGCGTGTACCCAACCCATGCCGTTTTATGGAAATGACACAAAGTCCTTAAAAAGTACCGTACGTTATTGAATTTTGCATAGCGCAATAAAGTCCCCCAATATTGAGGGTGAGTGGGCATTTTTTGAGTAACATCCCCTACGATAAGAAGCAGTGGTTGCGAACGTAGATGAATATCGTTTTATAGAAAACTTCGACGAACTATAATAGCCTCGTACTAAATTTGTATCCGTAGAAACGTTTTGCCAAGCAAACCTCTACGAGTACCTTCCGTATTGGGGAAATTTCATAAACGGCAGGCATTCCTCAAGCTATAAGGTTTACGCTTAAAGCCAATCGCTTTTATTTGTTGAAAATGTATAGCTTGAACATTCTCTCTCTCTCGGCGGAGATATAATGAAATCTAAGTGTAAATATTCAGGAATCAGAAATTTTTCCCCCTGAGCGTTGTTAACAAATCAAATTTAGGGAAAATTAGTGCGGTGCGAAAATCATGACACGGAAGTTTTCATGTGACTTGGTGCGGAACTATGAACCCCCCACCCCCTCCCAGACACTAGTAGTATAGTCCTAAGGGAGGGGAGTCCGTGTGGCGCTAATGCTAGTTTCCTTTGCTCTTATTACACGACTAAAATCTCTCCCTGACAAAAGCTTGGTCTTCGTTTGGGTGTGTTCATTTGCTTGGCTTGCGTAATAGAAAATAGGATAGCACAACTGTCAGTTGTGACAACTGTGATTCAGGTGACAATCTGCTTGGGAAATGCTGCAGCGTGTAGAAAAAGCGTGCAACCCCCACGGCCAAAAAAGGACCACGTGCGACCAGCTTTAAACCAGCTTTAAGCCTCTGCTGAGATTGTGTTGTCTCCTTCCGCACAATTCTATGTGGAAGCTTTGGTCAAAGTTCTCCCAGGTTGTGAGCTCCGTGCAGAAGTTGTTTGCGCGACGGCACTTCAGCTATGATTTTTCTTACGGTTACAAAACAAATGGCTTCTGTAACATTGGAGCTTGTAATCAGTAATGGTATACAATTTGTGACGTGCTGTCCCAGCATCAGCCCGACCACTGATTAAAATTGTAGTTCTCGTTGACGGCACAAAGATTGGGATAGGTGGGATTGCGTCCCGAGGTGCATTCGGAGGCTGGTGCACCGGCGCGGTAGACGGGGTTGTTGATGACATTCGTAACGGCATAGTCGCAGGTTTGATTCGATTCTGACGGATGAAGACGAATAGGCTTTGCTTTGCACACCATGTACACCAAACATTAAAAATGATAAACATTGGTGCCTTTGAATAATAAGTCCACTGTTTGTCATACCCTAGTACTCTACTCTACTCTACTCTCGAAAAAGATAGTACGACACGATACAAAGGCACTCTATGAAAAAAACTTCGGAACTAAAATAAGAAACTTTGTAACTTCCCTTTTCGGAACATATGGATAAAATAATCGTACATTTCCCCGCATCAATCAACTAACTACGGTCTAAAGCGCGATTGTTTTGCAGGTGAGTGATACAAATTTATTTCCGCTTTATAGCAACATCTGGGCATCTGGACAAATATATATTATTTTTTTGGTAAAAGTACCAGAAATTACCCAACGATAACGATATTGAAACTAGAGGTAATTCAATATCTTTGTGTACTTTTTTGGGGAAATATATAGCGTATACCCAACCCATGCCGTTTTATGGAAATGACACAAAGTCCTTAAAAAGTACCGTACGTTATTGAATTTTGTATAGCGCAATAAAGTCCCCCAATATTGAGGGTGAGTGGGCATTTTTTGAGTAACATCCCCTACGATAAGAAGCAGTGGTTGCGAACGTAGATGAATATCGTTTTATAGAAAACTTCGACGAACTATAATAGCCTCGTACTAAATTTGTATCCGTAGAAACGTTTTGCCAAGCAAACCTCTACGAGTACCTTCCGTATTGGGGAAATTTCATAAACGGCAGGCATTCCTCAAGCTATAAGGTTTACGCTTAAAGCCAATCGCTTTTATTTGTTGAAAATGTATAGCTTGAACATTCTCTCTCTCTCGGCGGAGATATAATGAAATCTAAGTGTAAATATTCAGGAATCAGAAATTTTTCCCCCTGAGCGTTGTTAACAAATCAAATTTAGGGAAAATTAGTGCGGTGCGAAAATCATGACACGGAAGTTTTCATGTGACTTGGTGCGGAACTATGAACCCCCCACCCCCTCCCAGACACTAGTAGTATAGTCCTAAGGGAGGGGAGTCCGTGTGGCGCTAATGCTAGTTTCCTTTGCTCTTATTACACGACTAAAATCTCTCCCTGACAAAAGCTTGGTCTTCGTTTGGGTGTGTTCATTTGCTTGGCTTGCGTAATAGAAAATAGGATAGCACAACTGTCAGTTGTGACAACTGTGATTCAGGTGACAATCTGCTTGGGAAATGCTGCAGCGTGTAGAAAAAGCGTGCAACCCCCACGGCCAAAAAAGGACCACGTGCGACCAGCTTTAAACCAGCTTTAAGCCTCTGCTGAGATTGTGTTGTCTCCTTCCGCACAATTCTATGTGGAAGCTTTGGTCAAAGTTCTCCCAGGTTGTGAGCTCCGTGCAGAAGTTGTTTGCGCGACGGCACTTCAGCTATGATTTTTCTTACGGTTACAAAACAAATGGCTTCTGTAACATTGGAGCTTGTAATCAGTAATGGTATACAATTTGTGACGTGCTGTCCCAGCATCAGCCCGACCACTGATTAAAATTGTAGTTCTCGTTGACGGCACAAAGATTGGGATAGGTGGGATTGCGTCCCGAGGTGCATTCGGAGGCTGGTGCACCGGCGCGGTAGACGGGGTTGTTGATGACATTCGTAACGGCATAGTCGCAGGTTTGATTCGATTCTGACGGATGAAGACGAATAGGCTTTGCTTTGCACACCATGTACACCAAACATTAAAAATGATAAACATTGGTGCCTTTGAATAATAAGTCCACTGTTTGTCATACCCTAGTACTCTACTCTACTCTACTCTCGAAAAAGATAGTACGACACGATACAAAGGCACTCTATGAAAAAAACTTCGGAACTAAAATAAGAAACTTTGTAACTTCCCTTTTCGGAACATATGGATAAAATAATCGTACATTTCCCCGCATCAATCAACTAACTACGGTCTAAAGCGCGATTGTTTTGCAGGTGAGTGATACAAATTTATTTCCGCTTTATAGCAACATCTGGGCATCTGGACAAATATATATTATTTTTTTGGTGAAAGTACCAGAAATTACCCAACGATAACGATATTGAAACTAGAGGTAATTCAATATCTTTGTGTACTTTTTTGGGGAAATATATAGCGTGTACCCAACCCATGCCGTTTTATGGAAATGACACAAAGTCCTTAAAAAGTACCGTACGTTATTGAATTTTGCATAGCGCAATAAAGTCCCCCAATATTGAGGGTGAGTGGGCATTTTTTGAGTAACATCCCCTACGATAAGAAGCAGTGGTTGCGAACGTAGATGAATATCGTTTTATAGAAAACTTCGACGAACTATAATAGCCTCGTACTAAATTTGTATCCGTAGAAACGTTTTGCCAAGCAAACCTCTACGAGTACCTTCCGTATTGGGGAAATTTCATAAACGGCAGGCATTCCTCAAGCTATAAGGTTTACGCTTAAAGCCAATCGCTTTTATTTGTTGAAAATGTATAGCTTGAACATTCTCTATCTCTCGGCGGAGATATAATGAAATCTAAGTGTAAATATTCAGGAATCAGAAATTTTTCCCCCTGAGCGTTGTTAACAAATCAAATTTAGGGAAAATTAGTGCGGTGCGAAAATCATGACACGGAAGTTGTCATGTGACTTGGTGCGGAACTATGACACAAAAGCTTGGTCTTCGTTTGGGTGTGTTCATTTGCTTGGCTTGCGTAATAGAAAATAGGATAGCACAACTGTCAGTTGTGACAACTGTGATTCAGGTGACAATCTGCTTGAGAAATGCTGCAGCGTGTAGAAAAAGCGTGCAACCCCCACGGGCAAAAAAGGACCACGTGCGACCAGCTTTAAACCAGCTTTAAGCCTCTGCTGAGATTGTGTTGTCTCCTTCCGCACAATTCTATGTGGAAGCTTTGGTCAAAGTTCTCCCAGGTTGTGAGCTCCGTGCAGAAGTTGTTTGCGCGACGGCACTTCAGCTATGATTTTTCTTACGGTTACAAAACAAATGGCTTCTGTAACATTGGAGCTTGTAATCAGTAATGGTATACAATTTGTGACGTGCTGTCCCAGCATCAGCCCGACCACTGATTAAAATTGTAGTTCTCGTTGACGGCACAAAGATTGGGATAGGTGGGATTGCGTCCCGAGGTGCATTCGGAGGCTGGTGCACCGGCGCGGTAGACGGGGTTGTTGATGACATTCGTAACGGCATAGTCGCAGGTTTGATTCGATTCTGACGGATGAAGACGAATAGGCTTTGCTTTGCACACCATGTACACCAAACATTAAAAATCATAAACATTGGTGCCTTTGAATAATAAGTCCACTGTTTGTCATACCCTAGTACTCTACTCTACTCTACTCTCGAAAAAGATAGTACGACACGATACAAAGGCACTCTATGAAAAAAACTTCGGAACTAAAATAAGAAACTTTGTAACTTCCCTTTTCGGAACATATGGATAAAATAATCGTACATTTCCCCGCATCAATCAACTAACTACGGTCTAAAGCGCGATTGTTTTGCAGGTGAGTGATACAAATTTATTTCCGCTTTATAGCAACATCTGGGCATCTGGACAAATATATATTATTTTTTTGGTGAAAGTACCAGAAATTACCCAACGATAGCGATATTGAAACTAGAGGTAATTCAATATCTTTGTGTACTTTTTTGGGGAAATATATAGCGTGTACCCAACCCATGCCGTTTTATGGAAATGACACAAAGTCCTTAAAAAGTACCGTACGTTATTGAATTTTGCATAGCGCAATAAAGTCCCCCAATATTGAGGGTGAGTGGGCATTTTTTGAGTAACATCCCCTACGATAAGAAGCAGTGGTTGCGAACGTAGATGAATATCGTTTTATAGAAAACTTCGACGAACTATAATAGCCTCGTACTAAATTTGTATCCGTAGAAACGTTTTGCCAAGCAAACCTCTACGAGTACCTTCCGTATTGGGGAAATTTCATAAACGGCAGGCATTCCTCAAGCTATAAGGTTTACGCTTAAAGCCAATCGCTTTTATTTGTTGAAAATGTATAGCTTGAACATTCTCTCTCTCTCGGCGGAGATATAATGAAATCTAAGTGTAAATATTCAGGAATCAGAAATTTTTCCCCCTGAGCGTTGTTAACAAATCAAAGTTCCTAAGGGAGGGGAGTCCGTGTGGCGCTACTGCTAGTTTCCTTTGCTCTTATTACACGACTAAAATCTCTCCCTGACAAAGGCTTGGTCTTCGTTTGGGTGTGTTCATTTGCTTGGCTTGCGTAATAGAAAATAGGATAGCACAACTGTCAGTTGTGACAACTGTGATTCAGGTGACAATCTGCTTGAGAAATGCTGCAGCGTGTAGAAAAAGCGTGCAACCCCCACGGCCAAAAAAGGACCACGTGCGACCAGCTTTAAACCAGCTTTAAGCCTCTGCTGAGATTGTGTTGTCTCCTTCCGCACAATTCTATGTGGAAGCTTTGGTCAAAGTTCTCCCAGGTTGTGAGCTCCGTGCAGAAGTTGTTTTGCGCGACGGCACTTCAGCTATGATTTTTCTTACGGTTACAAAACAAATGGCTTCTGTAACATTGGAGCTTGTAATCAGTAATGGTATACAATTTGTGACGTGCTGTCCCAGCATCAGCCCGACCACTGATTAAAATTGTAGTTCTCGTTGACGGCACAAAGATTGGGATAGGTGGGATTGCGTCCCGAGGTGCATTCGGAGGCTGGTGCACCGGCGCGGTAGACGGGGTTGTTGATGACATTCGTAACGGCATAGTCGCAGGTTTGATTCGATTCTGACGGATGAAGACGAATAGGCTTTGCTTTGCACACCATGTACACCAAACATTAAAAATCATAAACATTGGTGCCTTTGAATAATAAGTCCACTGTTTGTCATACCCTAGTACTCTACTCTACTCTACTCTCGAAAAAGATAGTACGACACGATACAAAGGCACTCTATGAAAAAAACTTCGGAACTAAAATAAGAAACTTTGTAACTTCCCTTTTCGGAACATATGGATAAAATAATCGTACATTTCCCCGCATCAATCAACTAACTACGGTCTAAAGCGCGATTGTTTTGCAGGTGAGTGATACAAATTTATTTCCGCTTTATAGCAACATCTGGGCATCTGGACAAATATATATTATTTTTTTGGTGAAAGTACCAGAAATTACCCAACGATAGCGATATTGAAACTAGAGGTAATTCAATATCTTTGTGTACTTTTTTGGGGAAATATATAGCGTGTACCCAACCCATGCCGTTTTATGGAAATGACACAAAGTCCTTAAAAAGTACCGTACGTTATTGAGTTTTGCATAGCGCAATAAAGTCCCCCAATATTGAGGGTGAGTGGGCATTTTTTGAGTAACATCCCCTACGATAAGAAGCAGTGGTTGCGAACGTAGATGAATATCGTTTTATAGAAAACTTCGACGAACTATAATAGCCTCGTACTAAATTTGTATCCGTAGAAACGTTTTGCCAAGCAAACCTCTACGAGTACCTTCCGTATTGGGGAAATTTCATAAACGGCAGGCATTCCTCAAGCTATAAGGTTTACGCTTAAAGCCAATCGCTTTTATTTGTTGAAAATGTATAGCTTGAACATTCTCTCTCTCTCGGCGGAGATATAATGAAATCTAAGTGTAAATATTCAGGAATCAGAAATTTTTCCCCCTGAGCGTTGTTAACAAATCAAAGTTCCTAAGGGAGGGGAGTCCGTGTGGCGCTACTGCTAGTTTCCTTTGCTCTTATTACACGACTAAAATCTCTCCCTGACAAAGGCTTGGTCTTCGTTTGGGTGTGTTCATTTGCTTGGCTTGCGTAATAGAAAATAGGATAGCACAACTGTCAGTTGTGACAACTGTGATTCAGGTGACAATCTGCTTGAGAAATGCTGCAGCGTGTAGAAAAAGCGTGCAACCCCCACGGCCAAAAAAGGACCACGTGCGACCAGCTTTAAGCCTCTGCTGAGATTGTGTTGTCTCCTTCCGCACAATTCTATGTGGAAGCTTTGGTCAAAGTTCTCCCAGGTTGTGAGCTCCGTGCAGAAGTTGTTTTGCGCGACGGCACTTCAGCTATGATTTTTCTTACGGTTACAAAACAAATGGCTTCTGTAACATTGGAGCTTGTAATCAGTAATGGTATACAATTTGTGACGTGCTGTCCCAGCATCAGCCCGACCACTGATTAAAATTGTAGTTCTCGTTGACGGCACAAAGATTGGGATAGGTGGGATTGCGTCCCGAGGTGCATTCGGAGGCTGGTGCACCGGCGCGGTAGACGGGGTTGTTGATGACATTCGTAACGGCATAGTCGCAGGTTTGATTCGATTCTGACGGATGAAGACGAATAGGCTTTGCTTTGCACACCATGTACACCAAACATTAAAAATCATAAACATTGGTGCCTTTGAATAATAAGTCCACTGTTTGTCATACCCTAGTACTCTACTCTACTCTACTCTCGAAAAAGATAGTACGACACGATACAAAGGCACTCTATGAAAAAAACTTCGGAACTAAAATAAGAAACTTTGTAACTTCCCTTTTCGGAACATATGGATAAAATAATCGTACATTTCCCCGCATCAATCAACTAACTACGGTCTAAAGCGCGATTGTTTTGCAGGTGAGTGATACAAATTTATTTCCGCTTTATAGCAACATCTGGGCATCTGGACAAATATATATTATTTTTTTGGTGAAAGTACCAGAAATTACCCAACGATAGCGATATTGAAACTAGAGGTAATTCAATATCTTTGTGTACTTTTTTGGGGAAATATATAGCGTGTACCCAACCCATGCCGTTTTATGGAAATGACACAAAGTCCTTAAAAAGTACCGTACGTTATTGAGTTTTGCATAGCGCAATAAAGTCCCCCAATATTGAGGGTGAGTGGGCATTTTTTGAGTAACATCCCCTACGATAAGAAGCAGTGGTTGCGAACGTAGATGAATATCGTTTTATAGAAAACTTCGACGAACTATAATAGCCTCGTACTAAATTTGTATCCGTAGAAACGTTTTGCCAAGCAAACCTCTACGAGTACCTTCCGTATTGGGGAAATTTCATAAACGGCAGGCATTCCTCAAGCTATAAGGTTTACGCTTAAAGCCAATCGCTTTTATTTGTTGAAAATGTATAGCTTGAACATTCTCTCTCTCTCGGCGGAGATATAATGAAATCTAAGTGTAAATATTCAGGAATCAGAAATTTTTCCCCCTGAGCGTTGTTAACAAATCAAAGTTCCTAAGGGAGGGGAGTCCGTGTGGCGCTACTGCTAGTTTCCTTTGCTCTTATTACACGACTAAAATCTCTCCCTGACAAAAGCTTGGTCTTCGTTTGGGTGTGTTCATTTGCTTGGCTTGCGTAATAGAAAATAGGATAGCACAACTGTCAGTTGTGACAACTGTGATTCAGGTGACAATCTGCTTGAGAAATGCTGCAGCGTGTAGAAAAAGCGTGCAACCCCCACGGCCAAAAAAGGACCACGTGCGACCAGCTTTAAACCAGCTTTAAGCCTCTGCTGAGATTGTGTTGTCTCCTTCCGCACAATTCTATGTGGAAGCTTTGGTCAAAGTTCTCCCAGGTTGTGAGCTCCGTGCAGAAGTTGTTTTGCGCGACGGCACTTCAGCTATGATTTTTCTTACGGTTACAAAACAAATGGCTTCTGTAACATTGGAGCTTGTAATCAGTAATGGTATACAATTTGTGACGTGCTGTCCCAGCATCAGCCCGACCACTGATTAAAATTGTAGTTCTCGTTGACGGCACAAAGATTGGGATAGGTGGGATTGCGTCCCGAGGTGCATTCGGAGGCTGGTGCACCGGCGCGGTAGACGGGGTTGTTGATGACATTCGTAACGGCATAGTCGCAGGCCAGCAGTGTGGCTTGCACGTTGTTGGCGTCCGTAAAGCGGGCAATAGCGCACCCTACGCGGCTGTTCCGCTCGTTAACCATCGTCGTGAAGTGCCCGATTGCGCTGTTGCCGAAAATGGATCAGGAATAGAATAAATGAAAGTGAAACGGAAAGCACAGGCAGAGGCACAGGGGATACGCACGGTCCTCCACGCATTTGATAGTTCTCCATGTCGCCGCTGGTGGCATGTCGGTTCTCATCGAACCAGGAGGCAATGCGCTGGCGCAGGAATTCGCTCACATCCACACTGCGGGTGAAGAGGATGCTGAGGTTCTGGCCCGCGTAGCGGTACGTGTTGGTGTTGCGGCACTCGTCGTGGGCCATGCGGCACTGCAGGGCATTGTAGGCGGCCAGTTGGGCCAAGGTTGGGTCCCAGCTCATGGTGGCCATGTGGACGGCGCTGGGAAAGCCGCTCAGTCCTCCGCCGGCTATCTGGTTGCGGCGCTCGTTGTGCAGCTGCAGGATGAGCTGAATGTGGGGATCTATCGGCACGAACTCGCCGCGGCAGCCGCTGGCAAAGCGCTGAGCCCCACCGTCCCAGAGAAACACAGATCAGAAAAGGATAAGGTCATGTTGGGACTGGCATAGGCACACAACTTACACCGCTGTTCTGACAGGCCACATGTCTGCCGCTGGGGCATAGCTCTGGGTCGCAGTAGTTCTGGCCAGCCGCCAAAGGGTACAGAGACCCAAGGACGGCCAGCAGGAGGACCGGAAACAGTCCGATTGCAATATCTCGGGCACACGATCGACGATGTCTCATCACGGGCATGGGCATTCATAGATGAATGGAGCCCAATGTATCAGACGGTATTTATAGGCAAGCCTTTCTCTAAATTACAAACAAAAAATCGCTTCCCCCAGAAGTGGAGTGTTCTATATATAGGCTTTAGCGTAAACAACTAAGTGGATCAGCGAAACAGACACGCTAATCATCGTTAAAAGCCCAGTTGTTTTAAATATTTCAGGGTGGCCCCAAATCGCAGTTATCGGACGCGTTTGGTACAGAAATACAATGATGCTGACGTATGTATGATTAAAAAAAGCTGAGTTTTGAGAAGAACTCAATAAGCTCTAGTTTATGTAGGGAATAACTTTTTTAGCGGTTTTTCAAGAGACGTATAATACTTTTAAAAGACATTCTGGCGAACCTAGCGATGATTTTTGCAAAAAAATTATTCAGGACAGGTGTAAAACCACCACCAGAGGCGCGATTTAGACTCTTGCTTCGATAGTTGGCCGCCGTGCTAGGACAAACATAAATGTACACGTGTAATAATTAATTAATGTTGGGTAACTACTTTCTCAATTCAAGTTTTATCTGGTGACTATGTCCTGCCAATGCACCAAGATAAATTCATGTAGAAATCAGGTAGAAATGCCATGAACTGTTGTGGCACAATTCAACATGCACCCTCTCTAGCTCGTGCACCTTGTAACTTTCATAGTTGGTATCGCCTTTTAGTATTTTAGACGATAGTTACGGAAATATGTAGTTAGTCTGTAGCAAACGTGTAGTAATTGCTAGTAGTGTAATCTTCTAATCATAATTATAGTTCATATCATCATATAATCATATTTATAGTTATTAGTAGTTTAGCAAACTAACAGCTTAGTGCTGAGTTTCCTAAATTAAACATCAAACATGAGGAAAAATCATTTTAAGTCATGAGCACAAAAAAACTATTAACCCTTTGTTGACCAGTGGGTAAATAAATATGTCCACGAAAATAATGAAACTTGAAAAATGTTAGCGCAACTCTTGTATAAGATATCGGGGTAATTTTTTTATTTGTAAGTAATTATGAAGGATGAGATCTACAAGGGGAATTCACAAACAGTATTATTTAAATCAAATTGTTCACCTGTTTAGAAAGAAGTTTATAGGCGTGGGGCTAGGTGGGTTAGGTTAAAATATTGACCGTTTGACGTTTGATTCGATTCTGACGGATGAAGACGAATAGGCTTTGCTTTGCACACCATGTACACCAAACATTAAAAATGATAAACATTGGTGCCTTTGAATAATAAGTCCACTGTTTGTCATACCCTAGTACTCGCATTATATCAAAAATATTCTCGAGCTCAACCAACCAACAAACAGAACAAATCGAAACAAAACAAAAAATGTCTCTCAGCCGTGTGTCTGGGGTACGTAATGGAATGCTAAGGGAGTTAGCGAAGAAGGTTTCTGTTCCGGTGCTTGTTAAGAAATCAAGCAAGAGCCGCTCGTTCCATTTCCGCTATCAGGAACTATGCCGCCACAAGAACCTGACACCGCTAACCGAGATACGCAAACAGTCACATGAGACCACAGTGCTAGCGCTGTATGCCGACAAGATAACTGTAAACGATTGGCTCCTGATCATCGAGTCTCTTCACAATGACCTCGCCTTGAAGACCTTGACGCTGCGCATGCGTCGTACCTATCAACAGAGTGAGTAGCCATAGTTGGACCGCAGGTTTGCAGAAACTAAGAGAGGGCTCTTCCATCCAGATTCAATTGATCCCACTGACTCCGAGAAGCGTGCCCGACGCTTTACACATCGCCCGGTGGTATTTACGCGCTTTATATTTCGTGCTCTCGTAAACGCCCTCGCGAATTGTGTGTTGAACAACAAGAATCTCAAAGTGCTAAAGCTGGAGGGTCTCCCTCTTTATGAAGAATACATAGAGACCATTGCCAAGGTAGGAGGAGGACCACACATCCCTTCAAGCTAGCGTTGCGTCACTGTTTCTCTGCTTTTAGGCGCTGGCCGGAAACGATTGCCTGGAGATATTGAGCTTCCGCAAGTCCATTCTTGGGGACAAGGGCTGCGAACTGGTGTGCCACACGGCCAAGTACCTTAACCGTATTGCATTAATTGATCTCTCCGAGTGCCACATCACTTACAAAGGGGCCGTTGGCGTGTCCGAAATGATCAAGGTATGTGCATATGTATATAAATTGGAGGTACATCGGATACATGATACATGGTAATCGGAATCCATCATGTCCTTCCCATCAGATTCAAAAGATTTCACGTTTCACTGAGGGCTGGGAAAAATCGTTGCGCTACCAGACTCCCGATTTAAATGAATTGTTGGGATTGCGCACGATTCTTCTTGAAAACAATCCCAATATTGGGGACAGGGGCCTCTCGAGTATCGTCGAGGTGCTGAAGGAGGATGCCTGGATCAAGGGTAAGTAGGCGAAGCATTGGCTTTGCCTTTTAAAGATAACCCGTCTCTGCAGTCATCGACATGCAGCGTTGTGGCCTGACTGATGCCGGCGCCAAAACTATACTCGAACTGCTGGATCTGAATAGTTTCATTAAGGACTTCAATGTACGCAACAACGAGGGGATAAGCCAGACTCTGCATCGAAGTATCCGCGATCACCTGGAGCCGCCACCCGAAGAGCAGAAGGAGGCGGAGCCCGATTTCAATTTCAACGCGCTGGACAGCGAAAACATCAAGAAGTTCACTGTCAAACAGCTGGTCGCGCAGGCCAAGATACTTGAAGATAAACTCTCCTTCGAACGGATACTACGCAAGAAGGCCGAGGACCTGAATGTAAAGCTCAGCAATCAACTGCTGGTCAGGGATACGCAGAACGCCGCCAACAATGTCTTGCCAACCCCTGACATGCCCAACGATCATAAGGAAATGAAGGAAGTCGTCGAAGAGTATGTTTTTTGTCTGCTGTTGCCCTCCCTGCTCTCTCTGTATATACCTCATTCATGTAATTCACAGATTGCCGAAACAGCAAAAGGTGCACATTACCAAGGAATATGAGGGAATGAGTGAAGACGAAGAGTATGTTTTTATCGGCTGTGCCCCTCTGTTAATTGTATATCCCTCATTCGTGTATTTTTTAGATTGATGTCCTTCCGCGAGAAACGTATGACCACCGAATATGAGGAAATGGAAGAAGACACCCCAGAGTATGTTTTTGTCTGCTGTACTCCTCTGTGACTTGTATATTTCTCATTCGTGTATTTTACAGATTGCCGTCCTTCCGCGAGACACGTATGACCAACGAATATGAGGAAATGGAGGAATACGCCTCAGAGTATGTTTTTGTCAGCTGTACCCCTCTGTTAATTGTATATCCCTTATTCGTGTATTTTTTAGATTGATGTCCTTCCGCGAGAAACGTATGACCACCGAATATGAGGAAATGGAAGAAGACACCCCAGAGTATGTTTTTGTCTGCTGTACTCCTCTGTGACTTGTATATTTCTCATTCGTGTATTTTACAGATTGCCGTCCTTCCGCGAGATACGTATGACCAACGAATATGAGGAAATGGAGGAATACGCCTCAGAGTATGTTTTTTCCTACTGTGCCCATCTGTGAATTCTATATCCCTCATTGGTGTCTTTCACAGATCGCCAACATACCGTCAAGTTTCAAACGACTATTCGGAAAGTGAGGACGAATACAGCAATGAGTATGTTTTTTTCTGTGCTATTGTCCTCTGTGTATGGTGTTTTCCTCATTGGTGTATTTCACAGATCTCCGACATATCGTCAGACACAGCTCGACAGCTCCGTGACCACTCAGGAAATGAGTCCACGCCGCGACATAAACACACTGCATCTAAATGAGGAATCTGAGATGTCCGATATGCGATCCGAGCTGAAGCCAATGGAGGTCCGCAAGGTGCGCAGCGAGATGAAATACGTAGAGAAAATGGTTAAAGAAGCCAAAAAGAATCGCGAGTCGAAGTCTGACCACAAATTCGCTAACGAGAATCGCGTAAGTGATTCATTCCATTATTGGACAGTGACAACTATTACCTCCATTCCTTTCATTGTCCCAGTTTAAGCTAAAGTCGGCGGTCCAATTCGAACAGGATATTGGCGACAACGCCAATGTAGGCGCCAATCAGCAAAAGCGAGATCGCTACGGAGGAGGTGGAGATGAGCACGTTGGGCACACTGTCAAGGGTCATAAGCAAGGGCGTGGTCGTAACGATGGCGGTGGCGACCGGAAGTTCAGCTCGATGGAGAAACTCGAGCAGTATGTTGATACCACAGCCATGGTCAAGAAAGGTCTTAAGAAATCTCGTGGTCGTAACGATGGAGGGGGGGACGGAAAGTTCAGCTCGATGGAGAAGCTCGACCAGGACGTTGGTGCATCTAACAAGATCAAGGCAGGTCAGAAGAAAGGAAAGGATGAAGGTGGCGATGGCAAGCGTGGCAAGCAGCCAAAACAAAAACGCCGTGAAAAGATGCCGGAAATGATCGATTAATCTGTTTGGTTGACAATTAATGTTTGTCCGTTTGTTATGGTTTTATATTTTATAAAGCAACCCAAATTAATGGGAGTCGTAAAAGTATACGTTCTTGTAGAAAATTTATTCATTTATCGAATAGCGCAGTTAAGGTGAAACATATAGTTGAATGATTTATAAAATTAGTTTAAACTTTAAAGCATTGGTTTTAACGATTGTATGTATTCCTTTTTCCTCATAATTTTTACGCGCCAAAATTTAAATTTGAAACTGCTATTTTTTTTTGTAATTAGTGGTGATAGTTCCACGATAGGCAGATCAGGGTTTAAATATTGGGAAAATCTAACAAACACCGGTCACACTGTTGGACGGCTAGAACGAAATGCGAATTTAATTCTGAAAACAATGAGGAACTAGACCATTGTCAAGAGGGAAAACTTAACAATCTTGTAGAAAATTGATTAATTTGTCAGTTGAAATTATGTAGTCAGTGCGTAGAGCTTTGATTAGTTAATATTATGGACGGATAGCAAAATCGAGGAATATGTTATATTTTTGGTATACTGCGGTATATTCTGAGGTCAGACCGTATATTTTATTGGGACTTTTTGAGGGATTTTGTGGAGGGATTTAGCTGAGGGAACATCATCACACAAATTTCCTTTTTCACCGCAACAATTTCCCTTACATTCCATGCTCACTTACGTTGCTTACGTTACATTCCATGCTAACTTACGTATTTTACCGTTGGCAACATTTTTTTGTATGGGCCAGTAACATGTGTCGCGAAATGAGCGACATTGTTTCACAACATTTGTACGGAATTATCCACATTTTACATTCCCCTTAGGATATTATAGAATTTAGGAAAGGTTTGTTTTACTAGGCACCAACTATTGCAGAAACTAGTCAGTCTCTATCTCAGCAAATTTTATGGTTTTGGTCTATTTATAAAGACTGAAAATGGGTGTCGGGATCGATATGTTAATAATAATAAATTCATCAGATGCATTATTGGGTCCAAAATTGTAAATATGTGCAAAATACAATATTAAATACGTTTTAAGGAAGCTGGAAAAAAGAATTTTAACATTAATCAAATGAAAAAGGGTATACGTATGTCCATACCAACGGTTGAGTTTTCAAATGACGTGACATTCCATGCTCACTTACGTTTTCTTACGTCGCATTTCATGTTCACTTACGTCTTATGCCTTGACCTTCCCTGTTTAAACCTTATTTTAGACCAAATCCAATAAGCGGTTTTTTTTGTAATTGGTCAATCTTGCAGACAATTGATTCATCAATCGTATAAATTATGTGCTCAGGCCTGAGCGTCCTAGTTAGCTAGTAATATTAAACAGAATACTCAAAATCGAGAATCGGATTTTGTCGGTATTTTGACAGTATATTTTTAAAATGAGACCGTTCTTTTTGGTATATTGCTTTGGTGTATTTTGGTATATATTTGGACGGTAAAATCTACTGCCTGAAGGTGGGTGGTGCCAACAAACCGCAAAATAATTATTTCTAAATTTCTCCTCCGCCCGCTCAACGACAATGGCAGCAATACCGGGACGTGCCCTGCACTATGTATTCAAGATCGGAGATCGAGCCAAGAACGCCTTCTTCTTCCGCCAGATCCTGGGAATGAAGGTGGGTACATTTCTTATGATTTGGAGCCAACCTTATCGCTACGAGATGCGATACGAGTGCAGGTATTTTTATCTAAAAAACGCAATCAGCAATTATTGGCTGCTGACTAACTAATTAAAAGCCCAGATGCCAGATAGCATTAATGACTGTGTAATTTTTCCCAACCTCTAATGCTGTCTTGGCGAAACAGGTTTTGCGTCATGAGGAGTTCAAAGAGGGCTGTGATGCCGAATGCAATGGGTAAGTCGCTGGCGACTGGCAACAAGAATGAGAGGAAAAGTAGTCACCACAATCCTTTGCAGACCCTATGATAATCGATGGAGCAAGACCATGGTTGGCTACGGTCCGGAGAGCTCCCATTTTGTCATGGAGTTGACATACAACTACGGCGTGACCAGCTACGAGCTGGGTAAGGGGCAATCAGTAGCAATCAAATACTGCCGTCATTGTGCCAGCAATCTGTAATCGACAATCTTCCCACAGGTAACGATTTTGGCGGAGTCACTATCTACTCTACCGAGATATTGCCCCGCGCCGCCCAGCACTCGTACCCCATCGAAGAGACGGAATTGGGCAGTTTGCTCACATCCCCAGACGGCTACAAGTTCTATGTGGTCGACCAGGCCCTGCCTGAAGCCAGTTCCGATCCTTTGCAGTCGGTGAATCTGCGTGTAAGCAATCTTGGAGTCTCGCGCCATTACTGGGAAAAGGTACTCCAAATGCAACCGATGGCGGTGAACAAAGAGACCCTGTGGCTGAGCTATGGCGCCAAACAGGCGTCGCTGCAGCTCACCCAAAGCTCGGATCCCATTAACAGGGCCAAGGCCTATGGACGTATCGCCTTTGCTGTTCCCTCGGCAACGCAACCGTCGCTGCACGAAGCAGTCAAAGAAGCCGGCGGCACGATCCTGAAGCCGCTTATCACACTGGACACGCCCGGCAAGGCTACCGTATCAGTGCTAATTCTGGCCGACCCCGATGGTCATGAGATCTGTTTTGTGGACGAGGAAGGATTCACTGAGCTCTCCCAGGTGGAGCCCGATGGCGAGAAGCGACTGGACAAGTACATTGCCAAGGATCCATTCCAACCAAAGTAGTTCCTCTCAGCGATTTGCAGGAGTTGTATATAAGATAAAAAATAATTTTTTTGACCTATTAACCGATGTGGTGCCTTTCTTGGATTTGCAGGAGGTGTACATAAGATTTACAATTTTTTTGCTGAAATTATAAGAATATAATATGGAAATCGGGTAATTACATATATCGGATAAATATCAATTGTAAAATGCATGTAGTTTAATGCTTCGATATGTTTGCTGGTCTAGTGTAACTAACTTTTAGCAGATGGATGCCTTTACCATCTATGTAAATGCGAATGTCATTTGCAGTAGAGTGTTATGATTCAATACAGGCATTAGGAAGATAGACACTTTCAAACAGGATTTAAGAAGATTATTCCATGTTTGTGCAATTGTGGAACGGATTTCAAGTTAGTTTCGGGTCTTGGATTTGTGAATTGTAATAAACATCACAAAAGCTAATGATATGAACACGATAAGTTATAAGTACATTATAATGAGGAGAAGAAGTTGAGGGTACCAATATGGATCTCCCCTTCTCATCGATGTTCTCGTTTAAATCGTAGCTATCTTGCCATAAGCAAAGCTTTCCTCTGGGCTTCCAAGTTTCCATACAATTGGAGTTGCATTTATACATATCAATCTGTGGAATCAGCTCAATGTCTACAGCAAAAAGTGGGTTTTTGTTGGAACCGTAGTGGATGGAGTTCAGCCACTCTCCAGGAATCACCAATGGCAAATTATGGTGGAACTCTGTCTGAGAGGCAGTTCAAGTAAATATTCATTGATCTGAACCCGATCAACTCTTGCTTTGGAAACTGTTGACCTGTCACCTGCACGAATTTTGTGTCATTTTCATTCTAGCATTACGTTAAACAAAATCGTTTATTTTTTTTAACTTTTTTAGCTTTTAGTTTTTTTATAGTTTGTTGTTTCTTTTTTTACTTTTCTGACCATTGCAATGTCAAATACGAAGACCGTTAAGATGGATACATTGGCTGTGCCAACAGGTAAGCTCATGGAACACTTGAGGCCCTGGGAGATGTTCGACTGGCCGGAGCAGCAGCGACGTAACATCCATCGGAGCTGGGGAAGTGTTTTTTCAAAAGTCCGGAGGTACACGGCGGCGCAGAAGTATTTCGACAAGTGTATCGAGGACCACAATGGGGACGACAGCAGGACGCTGCAGCTCAGGAGCAAGTTTAATCGGTCGGTGGCACGGGCGGAGGCGGCCCTGGAAGACAGCTTGAGAGCGGCCCAGGTGATGGGGCCGGACGATATGCAAACCCAACGGGAGATGGCGGATGCTCTGTACGACCTGAACCGTTTCGAGGCGGTGAAGACAATGCTGAGCGATAACGTGCGCCGTCATGTGGGCACCTCCGTGAAGCCGTTCAAGCAGCGACTGCATGTGGTTAACGAAAACTTCAAAGACAGCATGGGCCAAAACCTGGCCAACTTCTTCATGAAGAATTCGAGCAGACTTAAGTCCTTCTATGAGCAGAAGCGGCGAGATCTGGTGCCAGCGGACGGGCGACTGCAATGGAAGATCCTCAGGGAACTGAACCAGTGCGATGTCCAGAGCGTTCAGGAGGAGGAGAAGGAAAGATTCTCGCCCCTGGAGCAGGCCAGGCGCCGTCGCAAGACCAAAACCTTCTATCAGAACTATCTGAACCGTGCCTGGACCGACTTCATCTTCCTCAAGACCCTCCGCCAGAATCCCGATCTCCTGCTTGACCAGTACTTCGGCTCGTCGAAGGAGCGGAGAAAGTACCTTAACAGCTCGTTCGAGCGCATAAGGACTTTTACCCGGATGCTCCACGCCCGCAGTCCCATGTACAATGAGATGAATGAGAAGCACAAGTTATTCCACCGCTTCCGAGAGGAAAACCTGTTCCGCATCCAGTACCAGACCCGCCGGAACATGCACAGCATTCTTCGCACGATCCGCGTTCTAAGGCAGCACGATGATCCGATGGTAAGTGCGATGGTATCTGCAGGTATCATTTATAATATAAAATAATCTTCCTCTGTCTTTGGTCATTGTATCAGCGTCTGCGGAAATTCGTGGAGGATGTGATGGCTAACTATGTGACCATCAAAACGAGCCGGGTGATGCCTTGGAAGGTGGAATTCCTTAACGAGGTGTACAACCATTTAGCCCTGAGTCTGTGCGAGGGCTATCACCTGCCGGCCACAAGAGTCACGCCATATGACAAGAATGCCATGTGCCATCTGCTGAACATACAAGCGATCAAGCCGCTCGAACGGTCGCTCTATGTGTTCGGTGATCGTTCAACATACACCTATCCATTTAGTGACAGATTGAAATCGCCCCAGTGAGTATCATTTCTATATAATGGGTGATGTGATTCGTTTTCCTATGATACTGAATGCTGAATGACTTTACCGAATGGATACTTCTTTTGTAGGCAATTACAGCACCTGGAGGAGCGTCTGTTCTTTGCCCAACTGCCCATTGAGCGTACCTATTTGCTGCATGAGATGGCCGAGTATCATGTACAGCAGAACCATTTTGTGCAATGCCTGTCGTTTGCCCAGAAGTCCATCGAGCAGGCGAAGCTCTGCAACAGCAAGATCTGGCAGTTCCTCAGCACAATGCTGATGGCCAAGTCGCACGCGGTTCTCCACAAGTATGAGCGCCAAACGGATGTCCTCAATGAAGCCTACCTGCTGGCCACGGATCTGAAGAATCCTCGGCTCTGCACCTTCATCGAGCTGTGTCGCATGCTCAATAAGGACTACATCACCCTGCGCAAGCTATCGCAGCTGGGGGGTAGCAAACGTACACGCTCCAAGCTGGATTATCGGATGAGTGGTAATATGAGCAATACCACGCTGTCTCCTTGAGGAGTTCATCCCGAGCAGGAAACGAAGGGAAGAAGCGACTCCAATTATTATACGTACTTGCTTTGATGATCCAGGGGTTCAAAGGCCAAGTACTGATCTTATTTTAGTACCTGGCATTTGAACCCCTGGCATCGGCATAGCAAGTCTGGAACCACCTCAGCCAAAACTCAGAATATTTCAATTAAGAAATTTCTGTCATAAATGCCATATAAAAAACCATAAAATGTTACAAAATCAAATAAATATCCATAATATATAGAGATATTTTCGTTATCTCATCAGTAATAATCTTATATATGGGCATTTCTCTGACGAGGTCCACCGAGACCAAAAAATTAAAAATCAATAAAAACGCATTTGAATATAGTTTTCTCGGGATTTTATTTTTAAAAGATATTGAAAATCCGCCAATTTAATTAACTGACAGGTAATATCATTAACTTTTATCTGAAACCTATTAAAATTAGCAAAAGTTCACTTTTTTGGTATATTTTTGGTATTTTTTTGTCATGTTTTCCATTATTTTTTTCGCATATAAGAAAGATGATTCTTGAGAAAAGTTTTTCCTCAAAGTCTCCCTTACATATTGAACTATCTAAAAAAAATCCCAGAAAAGTTTGTCAATTTCGGTTTATATAGCCAAGAAATTTTTGTCCCGTGCGACATGTCCCGTGCGACAGAGGCTTAAATTGAACTAAAATAAAACTACAAACCATACATGCTTAAAATTATAACCATTTTAAAGAGTCATCAATGAAGAACATTAATCAGAAATTCGCATAAATATATCGCCGCAAATTTCGCTGAAATCTGAGTTTGAATTGGTCGCCGCGAAAACCACTTCTATATTTGTCCCGTGCGAATACCATGCTTTTTTGCAAATATCCCGAAAACGAACAGTAGCCCAAAATCGCCCTTAGCACCAGCTATAGAGCTAGTCAAGTGGCGAATCATAACGGTAAAACAATTTTGAAATTTTTTTTTTGATATTTTTTTGGACATTTTTACAACTTGAAATGCGTACGAACGTCCCGTGCGACATCAGAGAAATGCCCATATGTATGTGTGATTATGGATATTGTGTAAAGCTTCTTATAACTTATCTTAGTGTAAAATAAAATGGGATTGGTTTTTTTTTTCAAATTGCGTACCTTTGTTGTTTATGATGTGATTTCTTTATTGTATATTCGTTTAATTATATAGGATATCGTTGCTTCAGATGTCGAGTAACTTAACTTAACTTTTCGTTTGAATCGATGTCATACCGAACCCAAATCTATAAACCCTCTTCAAGGCCAATATAAAAGCAAAATAATATGGAAAATAATAAAAAGAATATTTAGTATTATTTAATATTTACAAAATATAAACAAATCCAAAACAAACATAAAAACCGTAATGTAATATTAAATTGAAATACAATTAAAAGAATAATGCAATTTTTTTTACTGCAATTATTTTTATCACGTCGAAAAATGGAAAAAAAATTGCTGTATAAAAAGACAAAACGATACAAAAAATAGTTTTTCACCCTTTTAAATTATTTACGATGAGCGGGGAATGCAATTGCACTTGACTTCAATTTGGCCAATAGCCTGCCGCCCATAGTTCGGATAGGGCCCTGAACCCCAAGCCCCAAGCCCGCCCATTCACCAGTGGCCTGACCTCGCCCAACTAAAAACTACGATTTGCATATTTTGTTGGTGAATTTGTTGTTTTCGTTGTCAGCATTGAATTGTCGCATGTTTGCCCCGGACTGGGGTTTTGTTACTGGGTCTGGAAGTGGGTCTGTTTGCAGGACTAGGGACTGTGTGCTGGGGGCTGGGTTAGCCACCCTAAAGCCACCCTGCCTGGGACTAAAGGAAAAATTACATTTTATTTTGTCGCGAGCTCTGCTCCACCAGAAAACAGCTAACAAAAAATAAACTGAAGGGAAATTATAGATTTAATGGGACGAAGCTACAAATACACTTGTAGGTTCGCCGAAAAGAATTAACTTTAGGGAATACTAAAAAATTAATCTGATTTGAAGAAGGAAGAATGAATACAATTAAATGGGGCAACAGACAACTTGTATGTCTTTGCTATTGATTACATTTGGAAAAAAAAGACGCCTGATTATTATAATTATTAAATTTACTCCTTGGTCATGAAATATATGAGTCAGATCCAGATGGTGAGCTTGATGGACAATTTGAAAGACCTACATATCCATATATACACATACATATATACTTCCATTTAACTATTTGACTAATGTTTAATGTGAACATTCTTCTCTGTTTAAAGCACCAATCATCACTTTCGGATGAGCGGAATATTCAATAAACTTTAGCATACAAAAATGCTTAAGTACCGATTAAAAAATTGTGAGTGTGTGCATATGTGTACATACATACATATATACAGCATAACGGAAAGATGCGAATACTCTTAGATAGAGTATGGAGAACATTAAAAATAAGCAAAAAGAGCAAATGCGTCAATAAATGCAACGACAACAAATGTTTTATTGTGTCAATGCTGGCCCAGAAGTGTAGTAGAGGAGAGGGTATTGGATGGGATGTGGTGTGGTGTGGTGGGGCACCGTGTCCCAAGTGGCCAAAACAAATGCAGAGCCCGAGTCTATCTCCATTGTGCCCCATGGCACATATACTTTTACTCGTGGCCGTCATGCCCTCAGTCTTATTTGCAGCTCATTATGCCAGTTGCCATTAAAAGTGAAAGAGAAACCTGCCTGACTGCCTGCCTGCCTGGCCAAGGACCTATCTTCACCCCTCTCCCGCCCTGTGTCAAACACTGTGAGAAATTGTCAGAGGCAGGCCGCCGGTCCCTGTGCCCTGTCCGCTGCTCTGGCATATCGTGCCTCACCTTGCTCTTCAATCAGACTTGGAGGCAATCAACAAGCTCCCTTCTTTTCCGAGGTTTGAGGTTTGAGGCTTGAGGCTGGCATCGAGCTGCTCCTTTTTACAGCAGTCGCAGAAGGAGCACCAGCACCAACACACACAGAGCACCTTATTTGCCAAATTGAGGTCAGCACAAGAAGGTCGCGATAACAGCGCAAATAATTGGTAACGGCAGCAGCGGCAACAGCAAACCAAAAGGAAACCAAATTGCATTGAACGTTAGGGTTCCATTTTGGTCTGGTCTCGGGCTGGTCTCGGTTTGGTGTTTGTTCTGGTTTCGGTTTCGGTTTCGATGTCGGTTTGGGGTTGAGATTGGGGTTGGGGTTCACTCTGGTTTTCTGGGTTGTTGGGTGGCATCGGTGGCTCGGGGCGGCGGGTCAACTGCAAGTCATTTCAAATTCAAACTAGCTTAAATACTTAGGAGCCTTTGTTGGGTGTTCACATTCAGATTGGAATGGCATATGACTGACTCTGGGGAGCGGCTGTTCCACAGTTGGCAGTGTTGGAATGTGTGAAAAATGTGTGTTGTTGTACTTCTACTTGACTTTTCCTCCATTTGAATCCGCCCTCGATTCAGTTTTTGGCAGTTTTCTTGCACCTAGTACCCCCCTCCCGCACCCAACACTGTTTGGAGTTTTGTTGTTGAAGTTTGAATGTACTTCAGGTCTCGAAGTGGTGTAGAGTTTTTGTAATTTTCTGTGGTTTGTTAATGATTTTGTTTCGCTTCCTTTGTGGGTTCAAATTGTCCTTTTAACTTTTGTTGTGCTGTTGAGTTTTTCTTGTTGAAAGCCAATTCAAATTGGTTCATTGGGCTTGCTGTTGAAACATTTGTTGATGTTTGGCATAGGTATTCGCCCGATAGGATATCTATCTAATCTTATTTTAAAAAGTACCAATTGTGCTATCACTTTAAGAATGTCACATAGTACATTCAATGGCCAATATCTGATAAAGATTTTAGTTTAAGTTCCAATTAAATTAAACTTTTGATTTGCTCCCCAAACCATGCTATTTGATGCGATTAAACTTCTGTGAACTTTTCTCGCTCTGTAACTCTGCCATTGGTATTGGAGTTTTTTTGGGTGTTGATGTAGTTGGTGTTGGTGTTGTTGGTGTTGGCTGATATTCGGGTATTATTCAGGGTGTGTGTGTGCAATGGTGTTACTGCCACAGCCATTCGCAACTAATTTACGACTGCCCATCGTTGCGCTGGGGAAAGACTCTCCAAAGACTGCGGCAATTGTCGGCCAATCCCTGCACCACCCCTGCATACCCCCCCCCCTAACAGACTACCATGCACCACAAAGTTAAATGAATGTGGCCAGCGAAATATGCTACAAGTAAACCATGAAAATAAATGCCCAAAAAGAAAGAAAAAAATAAGCGCACAAATTTAACTACAAAATATATACCATGTACCCAAATACATATACTTTATATACTACACACATATACATATCGTAGTAGTGGCAGCATAGAGTGGGCGTCGCAGGGGCGTGGCCCGCACTAAGTGTCCCCAATAGGGCATGCAATGCATTAGGCCACCCGGCAAGAGCGAGGCGAAGAGCGACCAAACCTGACCAAAAAAGCGACCGTCCAGAGATGACGACGAATGCCGGTACGATGACCTCAAAATACACAATCAATGGAGAACGAGAGGGAGATGGGAGGGTGGAATTCGGGCAGAATGTGGGTTGGGAATGCGGACTCCACCAAGGTGCCATTAGAGCCATTACGATTGGCAACTTGAGCCGATGACGAGGCCGATGATGGCGATGATGCAGCAAAACTAATAAAATTAAATTATTATGTAAAATGCAAATAAAATAATATGCAAATCGAATTTCATCACTCCTCCGGTGCCAGAGTCGGAGCCAGAGCTAGAGCTAGAGACCATATCCATTCCCTCTATTGAGTATCCGTATCCATGGCATGTTTTTGGGGGTTGTGAGGGGATAGGGTCATGAGTAATCACAGACGCAAAGCCAAAAACAAGGCAAATAAACACATAAATAAATCAAAAATGGACTTCGACAAATCTCTTGCCGGGTTGGCCAACACAGAAGCAGCCGCAGCCGCAGCAGCCGTAGTAGACAGATACGGACAGCGGAGAGCATTAAAATATGGCCAATAATAACGGAAATTTCCATGTGATAGATCCCACCCTCATACATCCCACCCTTATACAACTGCTGTCCCCCTGCTTCGGCTGGGTCGCTCTTTTCTGGGTTTTTGTACAGAAATGGGTAATACGAGACGGAATGATCAGGAGTGAAGTTGGGAATCGGTGCGAGGGAACAGACGAGACTAGAGAGAGAGAGGCTAAGCTGGGGGAGATGGACTAACAGGGAGTCGAATGGAGGGATACCTAGTGGAAATTATATAAATATGTAGGTACCACTTGGAATCTATTGGGTCATATATTTTTTGGTTGCTCTGCTGGGGATCTACAATATCTTGAGCTATTCTTTCAATGCTATGATTCTATAATTCACATACCATCCCTTTTGCTACCCTCTAGAATACTGGATTCTGGATTTTTCCACTCCTTTCTTTTTTTTTTCTCATTTCGTTGGCGAGGGAGGCAAATAAAGAAAATCTGTGAAAGCCAAAGCCAAAGCCAAAAAATTCGACTCGTGCAAACACACATAGAGTCAGAGACATTTTCGTAATCAACATAAAATCCAATCATCCGTCATGGACAGCAGCAGCAGTAGTAGCAGCAGTAAAGGGCTGTCCCTGCCGCACCGTATCCCGTGCGGACGGTGCCCGCCACTCTCTACTATTCGCAGGCACGCCAACAACCGACCCCTCCCCGCACTCCACTGTTAGTTCTGGCCTTTAAAAGTGCCAAAACCGAAAATTTTGATTTATGAGCTACTAGAAGATGGAGAAGCAGCGCCAACTGAAAGCTAAGGAAAATCATAAGAAGTAAAAGTTGAAGAAAGCACAACCAAAAACAAGAAGGAAACGAAAGGCTATCTACCCCGAAGCATTTGATACACTTACATATGTATGTTCAGATCCATGCACTTTCGATCCTTTGCCAATGATCAATGCAAACCACGTGATATAATGATCGCCCATCTTATCAGTTCAGATTTATGTACATATGCATATGCCTACTGTAAGGATTTCCTGCCAAATATGTAGTTTGAAAAGCGATGCTGGGTACTGTATGAAGCATGAAGCGTGCGCCAACCCTCGGCTCACTTGCTTCGTTTACTCTCGCTCTATTAACCATCATAATATCTTTGGATTCTGCTAGGGTATGCCAATTATGTGTGTGTGTGTGTGTGCGCTTGTGTACGTATATTGGCGGGGCTCATTTATAACGCGCTTAAATCTAATACTCGGACAGTACTCTCACTGTGTGAGACAGAGAAGGAGAGAGATATAGAGTGGGATGGGAAGGGAAGGAAAGGGAAGGGAACGAGAGATGGCCATGGGGCAAGATGGGTAGTGGGTAGGTGGGGGAAGAGAGTGTTGGGTTACTTCTGGCCGAGTCGCTCGTTGTCTTCCGCATCCGGCAAACGTGCGTAAAGCGACGCGTGTCCGCTTTATGATTAATATGCGCGACAAAAACACACAAAAATACACGATAAATGCAAAGGAGACAAGAGAATGGAAAAAAGAAAGGAGGAGAGAAGTAGAGGGCCAGAAAAAGGAGGATAGGATAGGGAGGATGGGTGGGAGAAGAGCACATACATAGCCACAGTTCGAAGACAGGAAATACAATTCCCAGACACAGGCACAGACAGGACTCCACCTCCTTCTCTTCCTCTTCCCACACTGCTGATCTGATGACCAGTTGGAAATGGCCACAGCAGCGTCGTAGCAAAAGCAAAAGCATAAACACAACGGTAATGATAGAGCTTTTACTGCATATCTGGGGATGGATTGGAATGCGTTCCGGCATCGGGTTCCGGGTGGGTGCCGGGAGTGAAAGTGAATTAAAGGAGATGTCTCCTCATCAGGACGATGATGCTAATCGATTGCCATTGCCAACAGTTAATATTCAGTTAAACATTTTAAATTACAGCAAAAGCGAACTGCCATCTTTACCATAGATCTGTATTTGTATGTCCTCATTTTCCAGCCTCCCTAGATGTACCTAGATGGACATAACACTATACTAAGAAACGGTAAGAGCTGTGTGGATCGCGACAAACAGACCGAGAGCGACAGTGAGAGTGAGAGCGAGCTGCTAACAGTGAACTTTTACAGAGCGTTACAGAGTTACACAGCGGCAACAGGCTGTTATCCCTGAAGCCACAGCTAACAGCTCTGTTATCTCTATTTAAATGTTATTTCTGTTATGTATATAAATCTTTGAAGGGCTTTCTACATACTTATACATATGTACACATAAATATGATCCGTCATACATACATATGTACTCGCTTTATCCATTTTCTGAATATTATCTTGAGCGTAAATCTCCCTTAGACAGGGACTTGGAGTTGCTGTTGCTTCCATGATGATGGTCGGTCCCATCCAGGCGTGCTTTCATTGCGCTTAAGAGAGCACTTCTCTCTCCCTGTCTCTCTCTAGCTCGTTCTGTGGTGACCTCTTGCTCTTGCTGTCGTTGCTTGCTTTTGTGCCTTTGTGCGGCTGCTTGTGTTGGACAAAGGAAATCGGTAGGCGGTAGGCGGTAGGGTGGATAGCTGGTGTGGCGAAGAGTTTCCAAAAAGGAATGCTTGGTGGAAAGCAGAGAGGGAAAATGAAAATGATAACGACAAACAAACAAATTAGCACAACTACCGCAGTAGCATTTGTGGGTCTGCTTTCCCCTTACCCTTACCCTTACCCCCTTCCCCATTCACACACCAGTCCGCACCCACTATCACAGCTTTCTCTTCTCTGCTTTCCTTCAGCGCTCCTGTTAAGGTGTTGCTCTGACTCTTGTGTCTGTGTGTGTGTGTCTGTATGTGTGGCTGTGGCAAAGTGGCACACTAACACCCATTTGCTCACCTTTCAGCCTGGCACAGTCCTCTCATTCTCCTGTGTCTTTTGGTGTGTCTCCGGCATAACTTTATCGCCTGCATGTCATATTCCATATTCCATTGTACTATTTGCTGTCATACGTAATGAAAAGGAGCGCACATTTGTTAAAGAGCAAACGAGCGCGCAAATGAACGTGCGAACTGACCCAGGACCAGGACCAGGCCGAGCTTCCTCTCCTATCCTATTCTCTCCACACACCCTCCATCGTTTCCATCATCCATTACGGGCCCAGAGATGGTCAAGTGAGCCAGCCCCAGGAGAGTCTGTAGATACCTACTGCCATTGGCATCAAGTTACCAATTACCAATTTATCCATTAAAAGAAAACAATATTCAACATAATTATAATATAATATAATATATCTTAAAGTAAATGTACTCTGAAATGTACTCTCTCGAAGGCACAACTGTGTGGATTTTCAAGAACTTCAGAGACGAAGCTCTCATTCCTCCGCAAATGGAATACTATTGCGGGCCAACCAACCCTAGGCTCACTAGCTTCGCTCACTCGCTATTTCGTGTCACGAGCTCATCTCTGGACAGGGCCTGCTGCTGATGTTTGTTCGTGTCTTCTGTCCCTTTTTTTGTCCATTCCTTACCAGCCGCGTGCCGACCCGATCCGACCCCATCCCATCCCTTCCCAACCGGTCCGCTCTTTACTGTTCTGCTCTGTGCTGTGCTGTTGCTTGTTGTTTTGGCCAGTGCGGTCAGCTCCGCACCCATCTGCGCCACCTTGCCACAACGCCTGCCGCTGCCATTGCCTCTGCCTCTGCACCTGCACCTGGCCCCCTTTGCAATTCTTGTGCCCGTTTTTGCACCTTTTGTTATACTACTGTTTTTTTGTTTTGTTTTTTTTTGTCCTCCAGCCCACAAATACCCTTACATATTAGACCTCGTGTGATGGGTGGTATACATACATATGTACCTTTGGCAAAATTGTACAGGCGGAGCGGACCGGACCGGACCGGAGCGGAGGGTGTGGTGCGGTGCGGTGTGGACAGAGGACGAGGTGGGAAACGCTTTCACTTGGCCATCACGTACGGCAAACATACGAATAACATCGCTTCGGTTGTTGGTTTCGAAATCGGTCTCTCGGTCTCCCGGTCTCCTGGTCTCTCGGAATGCTTTCTGGTCTGGTCTGGTCTGGTTTGGACACTTCTGGGTCCCACTGTGCACAGTGGCAGCAAAAGTGCAAATGTCATTCGATGCCTGCCGCATTTAAAGTATTACGGAATTAACATTTCTTTGTGTTGCTCCTCTGCTCCACCACTCCACTCCTCCAGATTCTCTCCTCTTTTTTTGTTGTTGTTGCATACACGGAGACGACTCCTCTATCTTTCTCCCTCTTTCTCTCCTCCTCAGTATGTGTGTGTGTGTGTGTGTGTGTGTGACAAAAATTGTGCTTCCTTTTGTGCCGTCGCTTCACATTTTTCATTAGTTTAGTGGGTTTGTGGCACATGACAGTCACAGTCGGGGCACAGGCCGGGGCAGGCGATGCAAGCCCAAGCCAAGGAGCAGCCATCGCCCAGGTCTCCAAAGAGAGAGAAAGAGAGATGGGGAGAAAGAGAGAGAGAGAGGGAGAGACTAACCAACAACTAACGATGCGCGCTGTTCATGCCTCAGTCTCAGAGTCTCAGTCTCTTGGTGTCGTGGCCTTTTGCCTCTTACTTTTGCATGCCATACCCTAACCCTAATGGCCATAGAGTCCCACCGAAATTGGAGACAGGCCGCAGCCGAGTCCTGGAATTAAGGGAAATTAAGGACTCAGGAAGATTGAGGAAACATTTTGCATTTTAATGGACACGTACCCTTAGAAAAGCAGTCAAATCAGAATAGAGAATCAGATTCTGAATATATCCATAGGTCCGTGCTCGGCACGGCGCTATCTAATATGGATAGCAAAAGTCTCTGCTGCTGCGCCGTCGTAGCAAAGCAGCACGCCTTCGTGTGGCTTCGATTTCTCCCGCAGGCATGTTCGGGAGCCACCGCACTTGAGTGTATGCGAGCCGATCACTGGCTCCAGATTTTTAAGTGTCAGATCGGTCTTGAAAATGAATTTTGAATAGAGCATTGAATGGTCGTCGCCCTCTTGGTTTGGTCGGCCTGCAGTTGCCACATATTATAGGGGCCACACGCACACTTATGTATATATGTATGCATGTATGCTCCTATGGATTTCGTGGTTGTTGTCGTTGTATTATTTCACTCTTTGACTTCCGTTTTCTTCAGTGCTGTGCTGCATATTTCAAAAAATGATTCAAATTTGTGCTGCCAGCTGATGGAGGCACAAAAAAAATTTAAAAAAAAGAAAATGGAGAAGAAAAGAACGAAATTGTTGGGCCTAATTCAAAGTGGAGCAATGTGTGGCTGTAAGACTTGCTCGTACATGCACCCAGGACGGATAGAAGCTGGCTTTTTGGCGCGTCTTTAATTAAAACATCATTGAAGAAGGGTTCAAAAGAATGTCGTGCATGTTCTCCGGGCAGGGCTGCAGGGGTGCCCGAAACTGGCCAGAATCTTCATTCAACAATGGGGCAAGGTGCGTGGATGTCGATGTCCATGTCGATGTCGATGGTGAAGCCCGACAATACACAGGCGACGTTGTTGAAAAATAAAGTTTTCGTTGGCGAGGTGCAGTATTGGAGACTACATATGTTATACATACGTCGTTTTGCAGTCTCCGTAGCACCGCAATGGGTGAGGGAAGCTCGGGTTTATGCTCTGAGAGATAGTCATTGTAGATAAGGGCGATTGTGGGCCCAAAACAATGAGGCTTAACTTGCCAGAATATCTCTTATACGAGAACCGCAATCAACTCACCGGAGGCCGGGGGTTCCCCGCTTTAACTCACAATTTTCGATCGGTGTAGATCTCAAAGCAGCCGGGATATAGGAAACCAGCGGATGTTAGTTCGGGCTCGCTTCCAAAGGTTTCATCCATTTTATTCATTCATTTATCAGCCACGCCACTTATTTCTGGGCAATTACGTCGTCGTATTCATGTGCGTCGCATTAGGGTCTTTGTAGATCCGTCTAATTGTCAGAGACGTACTGCATTCGTCGATCATTTTCACTCGTCGATAATTCACACTCGTCGATCATTCGCACTCGTCGATCGTTCGCACTGGTCGATCGTTCAAACTCGTCGGTAATTCGCACTCGTCGATCCCGTCGATCCCGTCGATCCCGTCGGTCCCTTATAAATATGTTGCGTGGAATAGAAACGCACCATCCTTATTTCCAGTCAATTGGTTTTTTTATATATAATACAAAAATGTGAAGAATCGTTAGAATGTTTTATTTATCTATTTATAAAGGTGTTGAATTAATTGAAGAATCTTTTTAGTCATATTCTTACTGAACTGCTTATAAGAGCTCGTTCCAAAGGTTAATTATAGTTTAAGAAATAAATAGAATTATTTGTGATTAAAACACGTTACTCCACTTCCCATAGAAAGAACGTCCGACTGTGGAAACGATTATGGAAACGACTATGGAAAACAGGAGATTATCCGAAGACTCTCTGCAATGGCTCTGGTGGAACTTGGTACGTGTCCCAGCCAATTATGTTGGCAATCGAACCAGAAGCGTCCTTCATTCCTCGCCTCACTAGTCCTGACCTATGTATGTCTCTGTCCTCTGTCCTTCGTCCTTCGTCCATTCGTCTCGAATGGAGCTCTAGCTCCCAATGCGACAACTTCAACTTCACATAAACAATTGCTTAGCCAAACACTCACTTACGGCTTGCTGCTGCTGCTGGCCCGGGGATCCCATTCCGGATTCCGAATGCCAGACAGATGCCACAGATGACACACAGAAGGACACAGAACACAGGACACCGGATACAGAGGGGGGAGCTCTAAGCAGATATATCCTTTGGCCAATCGAAAAGAGGGGAATATGTTTTTTGTTACGTACATATATTGATTCATAAATATTTCAATACACATCGAACACTCTCTGAGAGTGGGTGCACGGAGCGAGGGTGGAGCATGGAGCATGGACCAACCAATTTCAATGAATATATCAAACAACTATAAAAATGCCGCAAAGTGTTTTCTTTTGGCCCGGAGCTTACCTTGAGATTTCGCCCATCCCTTCTCTCCCTCTCTCTCTCCCTCTCGCTCTTTTTCCTCCGCTAATGCTTATCGGCATCAACAGTTAAAGAAGAAATTCATTTTTTTCTTTTCCAGCCTTCCAGAATTTTTATTTTTATTTATTTGCGCATATTTGATTTGGCCCCAAACGAAAAAAAGAACAAGAATGGATGGATATGTAGGGACCCGCTATAAAGTCGAAGACCCGAATACTCTTGCGGAACCAGGGAAGAAAACAGTAACTCAAGAATATCCTTAAAAATGTAATTCTATTTTTATTTAGGTATTTTTAAAATACATATATGTAACTTATAAAGATTACGATCCTGATTAAACCAAGAAAATTAATTTTATTGCTAGTTTAAGGATTATTAAGTTGTTTGGCGACAGGCTAATGGATCCCTTATGGTGGGATATTCGATGAAGTATCAGCTATGACAAGAGACCAACATTGGCCATAATTGGGGACACCCTGTGTGAGGGAGGGTATTTTGGGAAAGGGTTTTTGGTCGGCTCGCCAGAAGCAGCTGCAGGACACTTCAGCTGCAGGATGCTTATGGCTTTTTATGTGCCTTGTTTGGGGTGCTCCTGGCTGCTGTCTTCCTGTCCTCCGCCATCGTCGTCGTCGGCTCCTCCTCGTGCGCCTGCCGCATCCTTGAGCATTGATCGAGCATTTTGAAGTAGGCGTGTGTCCGAGTGTATCCATAATGTCCCCGTCCTGCGTCCCATGCCCATGCCGAACTGTCTCTGCCAATAAAAAAGGACGGACGGACGGACACAGGCATTCAGATTTGGATTCAGATTTCCGCCTGCTTACAGCTTACACACTGCTATAAAGCATATATCTCTGGGCATATCTCCTATCGGGCACCTACCGTCTGTCACCCTTTGTCTCACTCTCTCTCTCTCCCTCCCTCCCTTTCTCGTCTGATTTAAATATCTACTCGAAGGAGTCGAGAGTCGGAGCTGGAACCGGAGTTGGATTTGGATTTGTGGGGACTGGCTGCTGGGCACTGGGAGCTGGGATCTGGGGGTTATGCTAAATATTTATGCATGACTGCTTTTCTGTGACATCAAATAAATCACTTTTATAGTTTTTAGGGTTGGAGTTTCTCCATATTCTTTTGCTTTTGCTAGTTTTTATTTTGGAGCCCTACTGAGGCTGGGAGGCTGGGTGTTAGCAGGCTGGGGCAATAGCCATATTTATTGAGTTGAACAAATTGCTAGACACAATTTGAATATGCAGCCCGATATCCGACACCCATCGATCCGATTGAAGGGCAAACAATGCCGACTTTATTTAACCCTTAAAGACAAGCCACTCATCGAATCATGGCATCATCCGTAGCCGTTGCAGATACATGTACATATCTATTTATATGTATGCAAATACTATCACACACACATCGATTGACGGATGGTTGGGTTGATTCATTTCCAGTCTGTCAGCCTGTACCTGCTGCTGGCTGTCCATCAGGCGGCAATCGTCGTCAGTGCAATGCTGGGAATCCTTGACACTTGACCGAAAACATCAAATCCCCATTAAGCCATCGGGCAGTCAGGCGGTAGGAACAGCATAGAGCCCCAGGGATAGCTGCAGCAGGATGGGCGGATGGGCGGATGGGCGGGTAGGCGGGTAGCAGGTGGATTGGATGGAGAGACGGAGTAAATGGCCCAACCTCAAAGCAATGACAGCCGCCGAACATCAACAGGATGCGACTTGAGGAGCTGCCATTTGTGACGCAATCGATGCGATGCTCAAGCATCATTTCAACCTATGCACGTTAATACCAGTACGAGTACGAGTGCAAGTACGAGTATATATGTATATATATTGCTGATCAGCCTCCCCAGAATGGAGACTTTATTCAGTCTGTCCTTAACACGGTTCTTATGGCATACAAATCCCTCATCTTTCCTTTTTTTAAATGAATGCCGTCTATCGTGTGGACTTTATTTATTGGATGTAAGTTTTATTATTTTTATTTATTATAAACCTGAGAAGAGAAGAATAGGTTCTGTATGGTTTTAAAATCATTTGACTGTAATACATCGCCGTCTACCCTGTCAAGAGCATTGTGTATATAAATTACAGCCGATTCCTTTTTTAATTTATATTAGGGTTAGATAAATATGTTACAATAGTCCTTAAATTAATCATGGGTTTCTCCAAAAACCACTAAAAAAACATAATTTATAGACATCGAAGTGGAAACTATCTGTGCTTCATGTTCTGAAAGGTCTGAAAATGTTCGAAATCGGGGTCACCAAAATAATAATTTCTTTTCAAATGATAGATGGTAGATATCGACTCTATACACACACTCGAAGAGTACTATATAGGGATATATTCGATTTGTGGGGAAAGTTGATGTGTGCAACACCGACAAGTAAGCGTTTCCGATCAGTTTGAGGCAAAATAATTTCAATGGTATTCCCCAAAGAGTGCTTCCAAAACCCAGCAGTGATGGACTGGGAGGGATTGCAGCTGGGACTGAAACACCTGAAACAGCAGGGGAAACACCTCTTGCAACATACCGCAAGCCGGCAAACTGCAAGCTTAACAGCGGCAGCGCAGCCAGTGTTGGCAGAGCCATTGTGGCAGCAGCGACCATCACGTCACAACGAAAGCTCCAGCCAAAAGATACAGCGAGAGAGAGAACCGCAAAAAGAGAGCGCTACTTGCACTCTCTTTCTCTCTCTCTCTATCTATCTCTGTGGAAAGCTCTCTGCTGCTGCTGCTGCCGCTCTTGCTCGTGCTCCTGGATGCTGTTGCTGCACATTTGCTTCCGGATGCAGCATATGCTGCAGCTTTTCCTGGTGGCTCTCCTGCTTTTGCCTCTTGCCACTTGCCACTTGCATGTTCCTGCTGCTGCCTTTTGCTGCTGCAGGCAGAAAATGTTGTAACTTTGCAGCTTATCCTGGAAATTACGTAAGCAGCAGGAGCAGCAGCAGCAGGAGCAGCGCAGGGAACAGCAGCAGCAGCAGCGGCGGCACGAGCACCAACAGAGGAGGAGAGGCGGGAGAGCGGGGAGGCTCTGCCACTAGGACTACTGCAATGCTGTCGCAATGAATAAGGCGGCAAATCAAAACAAAACTAAATGAAAAATAAATCGACGACAGGCCAAAGGAGAGCGAGGAGAGAGAGAGAGAGAGAAAGATAGAGAGAGAGAGAGAGCAGAGTGTAAGGGTGTGGGAAGAGGGATCCTGGAGAGGGAATGCAATGAAGCAGCACAAACACAGAAATTAGGAGAAGACAACGACGACATCGTTGCACCTTTTGGCTAATGTCGTGGCAACGGAGAAGAGGCAGGTGGCAGCCGGCAGGCAGAAGGCAGAAGAAGACGATGACGACGTTGACGATGCTGGCGGTTAAAACTTGGCTTGGCTTTTCCTCTCTCCCTTGGGAGGAGGCTCATGTCTGTCTCTGTCTGTCTGTCTCTCTGTCTGTCGTTTTGGCAATGGCCACGTGTACTTCATGAGTGTGCCTCTGCGTCTCTCTGCGTGCGTGTATGTGTATCTGTCTCTGTCTCTGCCTGTGTGTGTGTGTGTGTTTATGGCATATTAACGCTTGCAACTTGACGGCGGAGGCGGCGGTGGTTGTCTGTGTGTGTGTGTGTGTGTGTACATGGCACTAGCCAAAAAGGATAATGACACTTGGCGCGCATTTACCGTTGCTTGCCAAGCTTAAAGCTGTTGGACACACCAACACTTTTCCACCGACAAGAGTCCACCCAAAACAAAAAAAAACCAAGTGATTTTTTAAAACATTTTTAAATAAAAAACAAAAAAAAAAGAGTTTTTTTTTATATTTATAACAGAAACTAGTAATTATTTTGTCCAACAAATATTATAATCCTTACCGCATATGTTGCCACTATGCACTATGGGCTTTCCAGGGTTTTCATCGCTACACAAAACGCTACAAATTTTTCGTTACATGTAATATTTTTTCATAGAAATCATCTGCGGAAAACTCATCGTATAACAGAACCTGCAATCGTGTTTCACTGTCCGTGTGCAGCAGTCAGTGTGTGTGTGTGTGTGTGTGTGTATGCGATGCGATAACCCTGATAAGATCCTTTTGGTATATAGACAAAAGCTCAAAAGTGCAGCCTTTTTTGGCTACTGATAATTGTGGAGGAAGAAAACTTTAAAAGCAGTACGTGGGAAAATGTATTAAATGCGTTGGGTAAATATAGTAAAAGTTTTGAGCAGCGAATATTTCCGATCTATAAGGCTTTGAAGGTAAGGAGCTGCAGGCTGTTGGCAGTTGAAATCTATGAAACCTTCCCACCCTATACAGTAGATTTGTATATATTTTCAAGACCAGTATCAAAAGCCGAGTCTATATGTCTAAATACATATATATCTGTGAAAACAGGAGAGACGGAGCTCAGGCAAATATTATATAAGATTTAAATAGATCATGAGATAACATAGGGATACATATGTATGTATATGAAGATATCATGGTGTCGCGGGACGGGTACCTTGCCACCCTTCATGACTGGTATTTCCAAACTTTGTACATTCCGGTTACCATCGTTTCATAAACTTTTATGAGACTTTTAGCATTATTCAGTTTCTTGCTAATGGTAGCTGGATCTCTGGTGGGGGCATCTTCCAGCTACTTCTCGTTTTCCATGGTTCAGACTTTAGCTGCATTTTCGGTATGTGCTTATCTAATTAATTTTTGAATCGTGATTTCTTCTTTTGAGGCTGTCTGGGCACTTGGATATCATCCATGAGGCACGCATTCCAATAAGAAATCATACGCAAAGTTTGATTGTCTTTTGCCAGCTGCAAAGTGCATTTCCTCTACCACTCCTCTGCCACACCTCTGCCACTCCTCTGCCACTCCTCTGTCACTCCTCTGCCACTCCTCTGCCACTCCTCTGCCACTCCACCCCACTCTATTTCACTCGAATCCAGTTGGGATGAGTTGAATCCCAGTTTGGAGGAGTATCCCAAGCCCGGTTCTCTAGATGTACCGTGTACCTTGTTCCGTTGGTGTTATCTTGTTAATTGTGCCGCTCCGATTGCAATTTTCAAGTGGTTCCTGTTGAAGTTTTGCACCTTGGAGGGAAAGAAGCCAATGCCGACGCCGACGCCATCGCCAACCCACTCAAGTTACTGTCTCTACAACTATCGCTGAGAGGAGACTTAGTCTGAGTCTGGGGCACCTTTGCAGTTTGCCGTCGACTTAATTAGTTTGTTATCCTCACCCACTAAAACGCCCCCATCACCCTCAATCCCAATCCCAATCCATCCCACGCCCTGCCCTGCTCTGCCCTGCTCTGCACTATGTGGTCTCAGTCTAGTCTGCTGGTCTTGGCCCTGTCTACTCCTCCGTTCCCTTCCGCTCCGTTCCTATGCCTTCCGTGCTCGTGTCCTGTCCTCGACGGAAGTGGTTTGACAATGGAACTTAATGAGTATAAGCGGAAATTTAATCAGCAGTATAAATAATGAAATGACAGCTGAATGGTTTGACTCTCTCGCTGGCTGTATTTTCCCGGTTCTGGTTCCTGATTCTGTCCTACCCTTGGCATCCATCTGCTTCCACTAGTTGGGGTTTCATTTTACGCTAAATGAATCAAAACTCATTTGCTTCGCTTGTTGAGTGTGAATTGTTTGTCTGTCTATCGGTCTGGTTTGGTCTGTTCTAGTCTGGTCTATTCTGGTCTGTTTGTTCGTTTGTTGGTCAATCAGGATCGGGGAATTAGTTGTGTGTCCATCTAGATGGGTTTCAAGTGGATGCTTTGACAACAGGTTAATGTTACAAAACTGCGATTCTTATACTGTGGAGCCTACGATAGGAGTATACGATACGTATGAATCGATGTTTATAGGAATATTCAGAGAACCAATAAGTATCCTAATAGATCTTTCATGCAGGGCATATACTTTTGGCCTGTACTTTTGTTACTCTGTTATAAGAAGCATAGAGCATTTGGAATTCGTTTGTGTGCTCGTGGCCCTTTCGCATTCGATTGTTTGCTTAAGGAAAAACTCTTTGCCCGTTTGCAATAGAAACAATAGACGGTTTCGCCATTGGAGGAGTGGCAGGCAGAATCCAGGCAGAGGCGTTACCCCACATACTCGCATATGTATATGTACACCCCCGCCCACACCAAGTGTGTGCGTGTGTGTGGGTGGGCTGTGTGCTGTGCAACGGAGCGTGCAATTTGAATTGAACTTTCTGCATGCAAATAAACTTCCATCCTCCCCCACCGAAGAGAGGGGGAGCGGTGCGGCTAAAATGTGAAGAATTTAATTTTCCAATTCATAAACAATTTCTGCAATAAAAGCCAAACCAAAGAAGAAGTAATAACAATAAAAAAACTGGCCAAAGTAGTCCAAAACAACAGCTCAAGTCTCTCCAGGACTACCACTAGGCACATACCCTACCTCAATTGCTCCCCTCTCTGTAGATCTCAGTTTGGCGGACTATGTGTTTTTCCAACATGGTAAAGTCTAGTTTATTCACGGTCTTCGATCATATTAACACGAGAACACACATTCCCTGAGTGCTGGAGCTAGTCCCCAAAAGAATCGTTTCGATGTCTATTATGATGATTGTCACACGACCGTCTGAACAATCACGGCAAGCGTGTTCTGGCCATGTTAATCCGTCGCCTAAGGCTGTAGAGTCTAGACCGGTGTTAGCTGGAGAGAAGAAGAGGATCACAGGCAAGAGTCGATCCTGAAAGTAGTTGTTATGCACAAAAAGCGATATGATATCCGCAGACAAATATCATCCACCTTATTACTCTTCCACCTCTATATTATACATTTCTTCAGTTGAGAAATTATATAGAAACGAAGATATTTATTTTGTATTAAATCTTAAAATAAGAATATCAGCCCTAAACGAAGTAATTTTTTCTAAGATTTTCTACACAGTGTTTATAAAATTACAGCTGGAAAATGCTCAGGCCTTTTGAATGCTTTCGATAATTGCGAATCGTTAGATTCAGATTCAGTCAGATTCGAATCACCCCGAATCACAGCATGTTTCGTTCGCAGTCTCTGAAATGACTCAACACATAAGACGTAGTTTGAGTGCCTTCGGGTATGTAGAATCGGTTTAACGTTCGGCAAAACATTCTCTTGTTTTATCTGAAATTCATTTTGTTTCCAGTGTGTAAGAGAGAGAAAGCTGCAAAAGAGAGTGCTTCGAACTAATTCGAACGAACGAAGAGAATATCGAATCTCACCGAATTGATTAGGTTGCTCTAATGTATATTCTGAAGCCACTTTATAAACTTTAAAATGATTAGAGTGGATTATCAAAGACAGGCAAATGGCGATAGAAGAATGTTGATCGAAACGTATTTCAACGTTCGTTTTTGCTAGAGAGCTTGGGCTTGGCATTATGAAATATCTTTCAGTTTAACTAGCTGTATTTATTTTGATTATATTGATGCATATGTTTGCATGTTTAAGAATATGTATGTATGTATATATAGTATATTACCGATCGACTTGTACACAGAGCATGTCGTGTTGTCGTGTGCCCTTTTGCCTTTGTAATCATTTAAATGAAAAAATTATAAATTACCCCAATAATGGGCCTCAGGACCAGCACCAGGACCAGGACCAGGACCAATACCACGACCAGGGCGTGGACAAGGACAAGGACTTGGACCAGTACGAGGACAAGGAAAACGACCAGGAGTCAGTGCAGGAATCACGTTCAGACTATGCACACACACAACACACATACACATTCATCAAATATACATATATGCATATATTTATGTATGCATGTGTGTGTGTGTGTGTGTTTGTGTGTTTGTGTGTTTGTGTGAGTATTTTGATATATGTTTGTTCATGTGCATATAAAATATGTACAATATATTATATATTGCGGCGATTGCATCGCAACGACAATTTTGGCTCATTATAAATTTCCCTTAATTTTAATGCAAAATGTTTCTGGCGCAGTCTGTCTCTGCCTCTCTCTCTCTCTCTCTGTCTCTGTCTCTATATCTTTTCATCTCTCCCTCCCTCTCTCTCTCCCTCTCTGTGTATGTGTATGTGTGAGTGTCTGGCACAGTGCCTTACATTTAATGCATCCAACTCCAGCTGGCATCTGACTCCGACTCCAACTCCAGCTCTCGCCTCGCCTCGCCTCGAGTTGCATTCAACTGCAGCATCCAGAGAAAGAGAGAGAAAGAGAGATGGAGTCAGTGCCAGTGCCAGTGCAGTCAAGCCCTCTGCCCCATCTCATCCCTTGCCAACCGAACCTCGCCCACACCCTTACCCTGCCTCATCCTGCCTCTGTCTGAGTCTGTGTGTGTGCTGTAGGTAATCATGTTGCTGACAGCATTGTTGCCTCAGAGTGCGCTGTTCTGGGATCTACCCTAGGATTTGGGCTGGCCATTCGAGATGCTAAACGGTAGAAGTTCCACCCAAAATAAACAGAACAATTGTTGGCAGCTCCTTCAACTGAATTCTAACCAAACTAATCTCATCTTCGCTTGCCGCAGATAAATTTAAAAATAATGCCCAGATTGCGAGCAGTATAACAATTATAGCTAAAAGGATTAGCCAAGGACTATCATTGATAGATATGGAAGATTACGGAAAAATACTATCACTATTTACTTTTATTTTCGCATTCAATGGACATCGATTTTGCAATTGTAAAATAATATTCATGGAACTACAGTTGTTGTTTATTATGCACATTATCAGGCATGGGTATTCGAATCGGCCTGAAGGGAAGGGCAGCTCAGTCTTCATGTTGCATGTTAAATTGTTGCACGACAATGAGCAAGATGGTGCTGTCGCCGCCAAAAAAAAAGAACATAAAAAAAACTCGCACAAAAGCTGAGAGGGAAAGAGGGCGGGTGACAGGGGGTGGGAGGAAGTAAAGCCAGCAAAATGCACATGCCACGTAGTTATGCATATATCGTCTGTGCCGGTGCCCCGCAACTCTGCTCCAGGACCTGATCCTGCTGCTGCTACTCCTGCCCCCTGGACGAGTGTTCCAGGCAATTCACAAATTGAACGTACGAAATCACATTAGCCCCGACGTCAGACCCAATGCCATTCCCAGTACCACTCCCAGGCCCAGTCGCAGCCCTAAGCATCAGCATCAGCTTCAGCTCCAGATATGTCTGGGCCGTGGTTGTCCTTTCAACATCTTCGCTTGTTGCAGCAGCGAGCAGCTCCTTGGGGAGGCACCGACCCGGACTTTGGACTCCAGACCCCGACCCGTACCCGGAACCGTACCCGAACTCATACCCGTATATGGACTCAGAAATGGAAATGGAATTGGAGCCAGAGTTGGATCGAAAAACCGGTATCGGGTACCGGTATTATTTTTGGCCGAACACGTACTCAGCCGCTGGCATTGGCCAATTGGCCTGCTCTTGCTCTTGGTCCACGACCACGACCAGGACCACGACCAGGACCAGGACCAGGACCAGGTCCCCTCCTCCGCTTCGTCCTCCTCCCAGCGGCAGCAGCCATGACGACGTGCTGCAGCAAAAGTTTTCCTTGTCTATTGATTTGAATTTGAATTTTTCGCCTAATTGCAAAAAGTGTGCACAAAGTGAAACAAGCAAAAGATGGAGATGAAGACCAGAAAACTAGCAACGAACGAAGAGCAACGAGCGGCCAAAGCCAACATAGCAAGCAAAGGACATGCCGGCTACACAGTACATGCCACACAGCCTGTCGGAATGTACAACTATTCCAAACGGATGGATCCATTTCCCCATTCCATATACTATATTTGATGTACCTATGTATCTATTTCTTTCTCTTCAAAACTCAGAGATGCCTTATTCTGCCTCAGAATGATGTCCACTATTACCCAGAGAAAACAGTCCAGAGTCCCGAAAAGGGACTTTTATTTCAATATTAATCCCATTATATTTATTTGCCCCGGAAGTGTGAAGAATCCTTTACCCACGAATGGAATCTGAAACTCTAGCGGCGTCTCGGCGTCTGTCTGCTCAAAACTAGTGAAACGAAGTACTTCAAGCTTCCTTCTTTAAGAAGCGTCATTTAGCGGCAAATCAAGAGCAAATTAAGATGAATAAGATTGAGGTGGTACTGCAGGACCTGCTTAGGTTCCCGACATTTCGTCACCAAAAGTGGCCCAACGGGTTGAGAAGTTCAATGCATGTGTTCGGGCTTGAATATGAATTTCATACACATTTTTGGCTGTTGATGTAGATAATACTAATAATGTAGATATCTATAGTAGATATATGTATAAACGAAATCGCAATGTTTTTACCATCAGGGAATTATCTGGCAACCGTCAGTCCACGTCAATGTCAGTGGGCACAAGGATTCAACAACTGAAACCTGAAACCAATAAGGACCAATAAGGGGCTACACCTTTCCCCCACCCACAATCGACAGACCATCGAGACCAGAGAGCTTAAAACCCCCACCCCACAGACAGCCAGGCCAAATTAACCCACAAAAAAGTGTATGTGTGTGTGTGTGTGTGGGTGTGCGTGTTTGTCTGTGTATCTCCATCTGTTCATCTGCAACTGTGTGGGTGTAAATACGTCAACAATTTTGTGCAAAGAAGGATTTCAATTTCCTTTAAGCGGAAGCGCGCTGTCAGTTTCGCATTTTGCGCCACAAATCATCAACTCTATCTGTCCTCGGCCCTGGTTTTGGCCCTAGCTCTGGCCCTGGCCATGGAGTAGCGCCCCTTCCCCCCCTCAGAAGATACGAGATGGATTGCAACAACAGTATGCAATGCGACGTCAGGAGAAGAGACCGAGAGCAACACATCATCCATCCATCCATCTAACAATAAGCGTCCAGCAACAGCTCCTACTCCAGCCCAATCCCAGGTCCAAGCCCAAGCCGAATCGAGTCGAGTCGAGTCACACTGTGCACCCGTGCCCCCCCAACCATGCCGTGCCATCCATCTAGTCTGGCCATCAGTCAGGGCGCGTTTTGGTACGAGGCCTCGGGAAGGGACGGGACGAGACGAGTAGAGTCGTGCCTGGTCCTGTTTGCACTGGGCTTTGTCCAGGAGAGTGAACAGGGCAGGGCAGGGCTGGGCACAGGACTGGGCACAGGGCTGGACTGGACTGGTCTGGGTAAATTTATAGCAAAATGTCATCAGTTGCCGCGTAAATATGTAAAATTGTTTGTAAATAGCAATTTCGTTTTTGGGCTGTCGTTTGGCCGCCGAAAAGCAAACGATGGGTCCATCCGTGTCGTCCGCCCGGAGGCAATCGAGTTCAAACATCGAATGTGTAGAGTAAACGTAATTTACCTTCAATTATGCGACAGGTGTGAGAGCAGGTGGGGCTGCTTATTGCGGAATCATTATTAGGAAAACCAGACCTTTCTTTTCTTTTTTTTTTTACTTAATTTATTTGTGATCTGTAAGTAGATCGCATAACTGCACAAATATATGTGTTGTCTGTGGCATGGAAACGCAGACTCCAACGCCGGACTAATCTCTCACAGTACAGTCACATCGCCAGCGGATAGTCTTCCTTTTTCCTCTTCCAGTGAGTTTTTTTGGGTTACTTTTCAACTGGATCCATGACGTGTTTGCTCTCGATGCGAGCGGCGATCGGCGACGAGCTGCTGACGGTGGTGAGGCTGTTGTTGCGGTCGCGCAGGCCCAGGTCGTCATCAAAGTCAAGGTCGATGCCGATGTTCATGTCGTCCACCAAAAAGTCGTCCTTCTCATGAATTTTCATCTCAATGCAGCTGCCCTCCGAAGCACACTTTTCCTGCGGCTCCTGCATCTGATTCTGGTCAAGCTGTTCCTTAGGTTGCTCAGACATCTTACCCAAGATAGATAGGAATTATATTTATCTGTATATGTATATTGCAAAATTTCTAAACACTTTTTATTTCGAAAAGTATAATTTAAAATGAAATTATTAGTTCTCAGAGCTGACATTTGTCCAAACGAACGTTTGTCCTTTAAAGAGATGTTCGTATAGATTGTAGGATGGTAAGAGAAAGGCTGGCTAGATGACTGGCTGGTTGGTTGGCTGGTTGGCTGATTACGAGCAAATCGATTTGGCATGCGGCAGACCAAGAAAGGCCATCCTCGGGCCTCACCAGACGCGCAGACACTGTCAACAGAGGAGTCCGCCTAGAGCACCAGACCAGAACCAGTAGAACAGGAGACCAGGAGTCGAGAGCTGGTCAGCAACCTTAATGACTGCCAGTGCGTTAATTGATTGTTCGCCCAACCTGTCATTATCGAGCGCTTGCTTACTGGATGGATAGATGGATGGATGGTTGGATGTACGACGAGATCAGGTTTGGGCTGGAAGCTGGTAGCTGGGACACTGGCCTGGAACTCCAAAAGGAGTCTCAAATTGAAGCCGAAAGTAGTCAAAAATCGTTCGGTCACAATCAATATTATACACACAGGGAATTTAGCCCTGTTTATGGCTTATATTTTCGCGGAAAGTGGAAATATTTGATCTAAATGTTTGCGGTTAGTATCTTAAAGTATTTTTCAACATCCGCTTCGAGTACGAGGCATATATTGAATATTCCGCTCATCCGAAAGGAATGATCGGGTATTTTTAATACATTGATGTTTATATTAAAGTAAATGGTAGGTATTCAAATTCAGGATGCCATTTTTCTCCGAGTGTATAGCCATAATTTTCTAATGGCTAGCTGGGCTTTGCAGCACAGCTGTCCTTTTGGCTTTGGCTTCCCACACACACACACATACACGCACTTTAGAGGCGCCAAATATTGTGACATTATCATTTTCCGCACATCCATCCGATCCGGGGACCGTTTCGCTTTCGCCAAAAGGTAAAACTCTTTAATTTTTTTTACGAAATAGATCCGAGATAGAGATGAACGGCGTAGGATATACGTAGGCATTGATTGTCCGTCCGGTTCGGTTCGGTTCAATGCAATCGCTGCAATTTAAGCGGGTAAAGTTTTTGGTACGCTTCGGTTCGGTTTGGTTTGGTTTGGTTTGCTTTCGTTTTGGTTTCATTCATTTTCTGGTCCTGGTCCCTGGTTTCTGGTCCTGGTTCCTGGTTCTGTTCCAGTTTTTGGTCGTTTTTTGTTTTTGGCCTACATTGGGGCACGGATATGAAACTGGAACGATGCCATGCCTGCTGCTGCTCCTGCTGCTGCTGCTGTTCCTGCTCCTGTTCTCTTTTTCATTTCATCTATTACCGGTCTCTGTCTCTGGCCATCTGCAATATGGTGGCTGTGTGTCTCTCTGTCTCTATCTCTGTCTCTGTCCATCCGCATCTGTATCTCGGTCCCTGTCTCACCGCAGTCGAACTTTTTTAATACGCAACACGAGTGACCCGCTTGCGGACAATTGGAATTGTAACTTTTGATTAAATTCGTTGCAATGGCAACCGGGTAGAAATCGGGTAAAAAGGGTGCAGGGGGAGGGGGAGGTGGAAGGGGGTGCACTGAGCGCACTCCGAAACGGAGGAAACGGTTGTTCATCGTCCTAGTCCTTCTCGTCAAGGCAAGGCAAGGCAAGGCAGAGGATGAACTTTTTTGCGCTGGGTTTTCAATTGCATTTGATTACCTTGTTGCGTGGGGGTGGACAGACACCAGGCGGACTCACGGACAACTCACGGACAACTGCCCAGTCGATGTCTACTTGAATGCTTGTTGCTCAGGACTCCACTACTCCAGGACTCCAGGACTCCCCCGACACCCGAAACCCGACATACATTTCGTCAGCATTTCAATATACTCGTAGTACGGCCTCCCAGTCGGAGTCGCTGCCCAGAGCAACTTCTGTTTGGCCAACACTTGTGAAATCAATTCGAAAACTCGGCGAACGGGGGGAGAGCCCATGGAAATATTTCCATTTTCATTCACCATTCTCCACTCCACCTCCCCCATTCATTGCACTCGTATTATTATTTTTAATTTTATTATAATATTTATACATCCATCTATGCGTTTAATGTTTGCCCCGAACATTTGCACAAAATATGGAAAATTCTATAAAAACAATTTGTCCGATTTGTAGTGTCCCTACTATAAACCATAAATATATTGTGTGTATTGTACTTGATATCTCTGTGGCATCCTCCCTGCCCCTTCCCTGGTGACCCAAGCAAATATTTGTATTAGAAATTCATTGAAATATATAATATTTTGTTTCTGTCCAGCCTGTCCGCCCAGTGTACCTCTCCCAACAAGCAAAATAAACATAGTTTTCGGCCAGACAACAAAAGAGCCGACGAAGAACTACATATAAAAAGTTGCACCACATATTTCCCAAATACAATTCCAAAAATATAAAATCAAAAAATATTTGTTGGTTGAAGTGCGGCCAGGCAAAATTATATTATTAAAATTCAATCGGTGAAAATTGGGTAATTAGTATTTTTGCAAAATATTTGCCCAATAGCTGTAGAAAGGCATTCAATAACCAATGTACCTGAAATTGACTGATTGATAGATTGATAGTAGAGTGGATGAGCACCCAATCAATATTCAGTGAATACCCAGTTCGTTTGGAAAGCCTTTAGGATAACAGAGTGCCGGCTATCAATCCGTTAAATACATTTGAATATCTTTATTACATTTGCTGTTTTTGCTGCTCCATTTGGAGCAGATATGGAACGAAGGAAACTGTGTAGAGGGAAATCCACCCAGAATCAGCCTTCAGCCATATACAATTCAATATAATTTAACTTTCTAACAATTTGATTAGGTGAAGTCAAATGCATTTCGGATGGGAGTTGTTCCCTAATGGAAGCGCACCTGAATGGCGATGGGGTCTGGGCTGCTGATGGTCATTCGCTGGAGCAGCACGTGCGGAACAATGAATGTGGAGGGACTGCGGAATATGGCAGCCATGTGTTGGGGGGCGGAGATGTCATAGAGCTGGGCTGTCAGCACCGTCAGGGTGTCGCCGAGCGGCGACCTGACGGAGAGAGTACCCGAGATTCGAAATCCGTTGTGTTGCTGGAAGCTGCACAGCCAAACGAGAAGAAACTCAGTTGCCTCTGCCTCTGCCTCCTCCTTCTCGTCTTTCTTCTTCTGAGAATGATCGTGGGAGTCGGAGAACTTTGTGCGGGCTGCCATGACTAGAACTGGCAGCAGTTGCCCCTTCTGCTCTGTCTGGGAGTCGGTGGTGTTGTCCTTCACCTGGTACAGCATGATGCATGTGGCCTCATTGAGTTGCAACGCTTTCGGGTCCAGATAGAGCGTCCTCGTCTGCGACAGCCCGACTTGTTCCACGTCCAGACTCTGGTTGTCGACCAGCGGATGGCCGATGGGCTGGTAACTGCACCGCATCACCGTGGACACCGTGACGATCAGCTGCCCCAACTGCTGCACGTTCGAGTGGAGTTCACTGTCTCTGGGATCCGCTCCTCCACTTTGGCGCTTGTTGCCATCCTCCCTGGCCAAATTCTTCAGTGCCTGCTGCTGCTCCTCCAGCTTACGCAGCTCCATCTTGGTCTTCCTGAGCAGATGATTTACATCAAGCCTAGTCCTAGCCAACCATTGCATAGCCTTCGGCTGGCACTTCATCCTAGGCCGCAGAGAGTCTCTTTTCTGGGGGATTTCATAGGCTTTTTTTTCAGAACGTAGCTGAACGTTGTCCACCTCATAGACGCTGCGATTCTCTATATTCATCAGGGTGACGGTGGAAGAGGCCTCCGAGTCCAAGTATGAATCCTGTACCAGGTCCTGCCTTGGCATTGGTACTCCTCCTTGGGCTTTGCAATATGCCTGCCATAGCCCAGGCTTCGTTGCGATAGCAATCCCCCCATCTGAGGACCATCCCTCCTCCACGTCTCCGATCGAATCGCGGCCGCGCAAGCGCTGGCGGAGTGAGTTGTGAATTAGCAAAGGCGGATCGGATACCCACGGATTCCCTTTTCGCTTACCTTTTGGCCTTCTGCTGCATCGCACTTGTGGGCCTCTTGTGGGGGCTCCACCATCTTCGAATCGCCGTCCCCACATCGGCGAAAAAACCTCAAGTAGCGGCAGAAAGTGCAGGCGTCAAAGTCCCAACGCCTTTCACCCATCAGAGTCTCAGCCTCAGAGCCTGTCGCTGCTCTGAGAGACTTCTTCCTACCACCGCATTGAGAGCACTCGAACATTTTTGATTTCGTCACGCTTTTCCAAAGAAATATATATCATGTATTGTGGAGCTCCAAAAGGTAACGGGATGGAGTCGTCAATGACATTTGAGCCTTTGGCAGCTATTTTTGTGCCCAGGGGCGAGACTGATCGACTCTCCGACGAAAGAAGCCGAAGGTTCAAATCCTTTCAGCGACAGAGGATGAAAGTCCAACAAGAATATCGTTCTTCTTCTTCTTTTCAGCGCGATCAAAATGCAGCGAGTAAACGCCAGCGAGTAAAATACAGCGAATATTCTAAAATTTTAAAACCCCCCGATCATAGTAGCTCTGCCAGTGTTGGTAAATAACTTTTTCCGATGTCACATTGCCACCGGATGTGGTGTTATGGGCTGTATGCCCCCTTGCCTTGAAGTGCCACATACATGTCCGGTCCCGGGTTCGATTCCCGGTGTAGGCTGAGTAGTTTTAAGTGTACTAAAACCATTACAAATAAAGATGTAAAAAATGTAAAGTTAAATAAAATTTTGATTATTTTTTTCCGCGTATCTCGCATTTCTATTTAGTTAAATACTTCAGCCATCGATCCACGGATGTCTGAAGAGATAGCAGAATTGAAATATCAATCCTGCGTAGGGTATAAAAAGGATTGCAACCCGAAGATGAAGATAGATTGGAAAAGTGTTCCCCATGGCACGTGGTGGTCCCACCGGCATGGCCCCACGATTTCCCCCATTAACCTATTGCAGCAGTTGAAGCTTGAAAACCATGAAGCTGACTCGTGATTAGCCCCAAAGAGAAACAAAAAGGAGTCCAGCAACAGCCACAGCATCAGCACCAGCAGCCATGCATCCTGTTCCAGTTTTCAGTTCCTTGTTCCATTTTGCAATGGCTGGTGCCTGCTGCCTGGTGCCTGGTGCCTGGTCTGGGTCCTGTGGGTCGCGGGAGCTTGAGAGCTCCCAAAACGTAACGGGATGGAGTTGTGAATGACATTTCCTCCTTTGCCAGTTATTTTTGTAGCATCTATGATGCGCCTCCAGTTGTTTTTTCGTTCAATTTTTGGCACTTCAGTCGCGACTGCAAAAGGGGAGGGGTTGCCACGTGGTTGGCAGTGCGTGAGGGTCAGTGGCAGCTTCACTTCCGGCGGACATATGCTCATTAAATGGTGTGGGGGGCGCACAGCTGCAGCAACAACTGCAGCATGTGCATGCGACATGCGGCGTGCAGCACCTGGCGTCGGTTGAGTAGAGCGGAATCATGGCCGGAGTTCAAGTGCATCGGCATCGGCAACACCAACGTGCACATAATTTGCATGTGCAATGTGCAACGTGCGTGTTGCATGGGTGACTGAGTGAGTGTTCGGGACGAGAGGAAAGCAAAACAAATCAATATTTTTATATTTTCTAAATATTTTTTTTTGGTTTTTGGAACTTGCAACGACTGTTTAAGCTTCATGCGACCTGCAGGGTCACCTAATTGGTAGCATGCCGCACACACAGAGAGAGAGAGAGAGAGAGCGAGAGTATGGCAATCAACGACTCTCCAGCGGCTTATGCATGTGTATGACTGAATGTGTGTGTGAGTGTATGTGTGTGCCATAGCTTCGTTTCACGTTTCAGTGTTCCTCTCTGCCTCTCTGACAGCTGCCCTCAGATATAAAGAGAGCATGAGAGGGATGTTGTGGGATTGGGGGGGGGGGGGGGGGGGCAGGTTGTCATTCGGCTGTAGCTAAACATTTTTGTTCTGCCTGGTTTCCCCCGGCTAAGCGCCTTTGCAGGCAAGACCACCGCCGACCCCCCGCCCAAGCCACCCCCAAGCCACTCCTTTCCCAATTTGCATGGAGTTCAATTAGAATTTGTCATTGAGGTGCGACAGTTACCTCAAAAATAAACAAGAAAACAAATCACCAAAAAAAAAGAAGAGAAATTAAGACTTTGGATACCCTGGCAGAATCATCCTTCTTAAGGATATATTAAGTATCCCCTGAAAGATCCCTTGAATTTACTTTTGACTATCAACTAGAATTGGTAATTGTGTAAACTGTCTTATTTCCTTACTCGTTTGAATTTTGAACTATTTTTTAATAATTTGTAATTAATAAAACAATAAAAAATACACAAATGTTTCGAGTGGAAGAAGGGCAAAAAGCTGAGGGGAGCACCTATGGTATTTTTAAATTTAAAAAAATCGTATCTAAGCCTTTAAATATTTCGATTTCCCAACGAATTTCAGACGATCCTTTAAGTTTTCTTCATGCCTTTCCCATTGATCCTTAAGAGAGATATTGCGTATGATTCGGTATGTTTGTGTTTTTGATAAGGCCTCCCAAAAACATAGTCGAGCGCATGGACCCCGCTGCAAGGACCAGCTTACATTTACCATTTTGAACAGGCATTAAAAACCGTACCGAGAAATGGTTGAATGCCTGGCTAAAAGGCATTTTTCCGGCTTGGTTGCACTACATAAAAATCCTAACAAGGGTGTTCGGAGGGAGTACGGAGTACGGGGAGTAAGGGGGAGGCCGATGGCAATGGCAATGGAAATGGTAGGTTTGTTAGGGACTTTGGTTTTGCTTTGGGCCCTTTGCTTTGGGCCCTGTCCATCGTTTGGTCATTGAGCTTTTGCGGTGGTTTTGCCAGCGTGCAACAGAAAATATGAAATGCATTGGCCTAATGTTCTACCTCTGCCACTACCTGCCACCTCTATCTACGGGTCTATCTCTTTCTATTTTGTTTGCTCTATCTCTCTCCTTCTTTGTATCTCTACCCACCATCGCCATCTGTTTTTGCTGATGCGTTGTTGTCTGTTGTCCGTTGTCCGTTGCCCTTCCAACCTCCCAACCTTCCATCCTTCCATCCTTTTATCTGCCCTCTTTGCACCTTAACCGCAGTTTACTGTGGCTCCATGCTCCATCGATGGTCATTCATCTAACTGCTGTCCTCCTCCCTCCTCACACCTCCCTCCGATTCGGGTCGGATGGGGTGCTCGTTCTTCTCTCTTTGGCCCCTCTATTCACTGCTGGTCGGTCTGTGTCGGTCGGTGATGGTCATAAGGACCATTCTAATCCACTTTGTTGAAAAATACTCCAGTGCATATTGAAGGGTCTGAAAGCATTCCAACGATCAGGGGTGTCCTCTCCGATGAAAGATCGATTTTCAGCTAAGGACATTGGCTGTGATGTAAGGATCTGCGCAAAATATCTTTTTATATGCAACAATTATTTGCAGGTTTTATTTTTAAAAAATGTTTGTGTTTGCATGTGCTTCCGCCCCCTGCCCTCTGCGAATGTCTAAATTGTGTCTAAAATATTTTTTGGACGGTATTAACTATTCAATCCCCCTTGGATGACGCCTCTGTACGGGGTCCAGGAAGTCCCCAAGCTTCCTCCCGTTTTGTGAAGCGTTTCAAGTTTAGCGCATCGGTGACAAGGTATAGGGGGTGGGGAAAGGGGTAAGGGGTAACGGAGGGGTGGTGGGTTACAGGGCTCGTCCTGCATATCGATTTGATGTGATTTTCATTAAAAACTCAACACAGGTAGTAACAAAACAAACTGAAGCTGCGAAATGGATACAAAGAGAGCGAGAGAGCGAGCGAGTCGGGAGTCCTGCAGAATTCTGTTGAGTTGGAGCGGGAGATGGTGATGGGAGGGGGGCGGGGGTTCATGATGGGTAAAAGCCACGCAATGCACAAAACCATTTGAGTGGGGTCATGGGATTGCAAAAGGAAAATCGTTATAAAATCAGCTTTACTCCACCCCCCCACCCAGCCCCCACGCTATGTCCCTTCCGCATCCTGCAAAAAAGAAAATCCCCAAAAATCAAAAAAGAAAAAAAAAGGAAAAACTGAAAGAGCGAGGAACCAACAACAAAGATGACAAATAGAAAAACGATGAATGGGCCAAAAATCGGAAGCAGCTGCACATTAGCCAAAAGAGAGTTCTGGGACTGGGAATGGCTTAGGTATTGAGAAGGATTGAGAGGATTGGGGGTGTTGGTTTGGGTGGGGCTGGGGCTGGGGAGCCGTTGTCCCTACGTGAGCAGTCAAAGTTCGACCAGCATCAGTCCCAAGAAATTAAAAGCAAACAAACAAATCGATTATTAGCAAACACCCACACATAAAAGGCAAAAAAGGGTTAAGATTCGTTTTGGAGCTTTTTTGAAGAACCCCCCGGAACTCGGACACGGCTACGGACACGGACATGGACATGGATTTGTATTGGCCAAAAGACCTACGCAAAAGTGTCGCTGCATCTGCTTCGGCCCATGCCCATGCCCGACCCCATCTTCATTGTTTGCCGGAGGCTGGAGGGAAATCTGTTTTCCGTTCGATATTTTCACGCATGATTTATGACCCCGTTAACAAGTAAAAGTCTCAACGTGCAGCATCCCAGCCATCCAGCCAGCCAGCCAGCCAGCCAGCAGTCCACCAACTTGAAAAATGAATTTCTCGTTTCTGTCCGAGACCAGAACCGCCTCCACAACCGCCATTGCTCTATCCCTTCAATCCTCCGTTCCTCCATCCGCTTTCCTAGTACCCGTTCGCTCTGCCACGAAAGATGAAGTGGCAGCGAGGCACGTAAAGCTCGGGGCAGGATCGCCCTCTTGTTTCGGGGGCGTGCCGCATAAAGTTGCCGAAATGAAGCTTAATTTAAAGACAAACATTTGTGCATAACAGCGACAAGGACAAGGGTTTCCTTCTGCTACTGCTCTAGCCTTCAGCTGGAGGCGGGACATATGGAATGGTGGGGGCACAGGAGGGGCAGCAAGCAGTTAACCAAGGGGTATATTAGCTAACCCATACTTATAGTCCGAGCATCTCGTTGTCAACTTTACGGGACAACAACCAGAACAAAAGGGTGTCGGGGTCACCAAATGGTTGGTATTGCCATTGCCATTCTTGAAAGTGAGTTTTAATTACAAATTTAAAAAGTGTTTTACAAGAATTTAATTTGTATTCCATGAGTTTTTGGAGACTTTAAGCGACTACTTGCACTCTTTGGAAAATTTGTTCATTAGTTGGGAAAGTTTCCCCTTTAAATCAAACGTTGGTCGCACCTTTGCCCGTGGAAGATTTTCAGCTTCTTTGTCTGCTCTTTAAATTTCCATTTGCATTTCTTGATTCGCCTGTGATTCCATCAAGCACTGTTGACCACTGCAGGTCCTTGGCAGGGCATAAGTGGAGTCCATCAATCGCCACCATCTAACCGTCTCGTTCACGTCTTTCATCTCTTTCACGTCTCTCAACCTCTTATCTCTGGCATTCTCACTCTGGCAATGGCCCGCGTGCGTGCGTGTCTACGTCCCAAGCAGTTAACCAAACTTGGACATAGTGAAAGAGAGCAAGAGGGAGGCAAAGAGAAAGAGGCTGTTTGTGTTTGTCTTGGCCAAGGCTAAAATGTTTGCCTGGGAGAAGCTGGCTGGCTGGTTGGGTGGTTGGCTGCCAGGCAGTCTGGCACGCTTGCTGGCTGGCTGGACACCCACCAAAACGGAAAAGTTTTCCCCGTCGCTTTATGAATTTTACATATGTTTTAGGCTGAAACAGAGACGAAGAGCGAACAGAGGTGAGGAGGCGAGGTCGCCCTAACCGAAATGAAATAAACATTAGAGCAAGAGAAAGAGAAGGTGCTGGAAGGAGCAACCAGTCGGATATCCACACAAATCAGAAAAGTAAAAGGAATAGCAACAATAACAAGAACCAGAACCAGAACCAGAACAACCATAGCGAAACTTAGCAGGTGTGCTGTTGGCGTAACTGAAGGAAGTATGAGGTATTTGGACAGGAAAAAACAGCACTCCCCGACATTGTCATCAATCATCGAAATTCTCGCGTGCTCGTAGGCCGCAGCCCACGCAGGACCCAGACCAGGCACCAGGCAGCAGGCAGCAGGCACCAGCCATTGCAAAATGGAACAAGGAACTGAAAACTGGAACAGGATGCATGGCTGCTGGTGCTGATGCTGTGGCTGTTGCTGGACTCCTTTTTGTTTCTCTTTGGGGCTAATCACGAGTCAGCTTCATGGTTTTCAAGCTTCAACTGCTGCAATAGGTTAATGGGGGAAATCGTGGGGCCATGCCGGTGGGACCACCACGTGCCATGGGGAACACTTTTCCAATCTATCTTCATCTTCGGGTTGCAATCCTTTTTATACCCTACGCAGGATTGATATTTCAATTCTGCTATCTCTTCAGACATCCGTGGATCGATGGCTGAAGTATTTAACTAAATAGAAATGCGAGATACGCGGAAAAAAATAATCAAAATTTTATTTAACTTTACATTTTTTACATCTTTATTTGTAATGGTTTTAGTACACTTAAAACTACTCAGCCTACACCGGGAATCGAACCCGGGACCGGACATGTATGTGGCACTTCAAGGCAAGGGGGCATACAGCCCATAACACCACATCCGGTGGCAATGTGACATCGGAAAAAGTTATTTACCAACACTGGCAGAGCTACTATGATCGGGGGGTTTTTAAGTTTTAGATTTCGGCCTCTGTCGCTGGAAGGATTTGAGCCGTTGCCTCCTTTCTTCGGAGAGTCGATCAGAGTCTCCCCTGAGCCAGGCTCTGAGAGGGACTCATGGTCTACTGTTTAGTCGGTCTAAAAGGCTTTATTGCAGGTAGTCCTTGATCCTCTAAGAATGCCATCGCTTAAAGCATGAAGTTATGGATTATCCTTGCAGGGTATCCACTCGATCGACTCCTCTCTCAGAGCCAAACTTTGCGCCATGTCTTCTGGGCTCTTTGTAACAGTTGTCGAAAATGATAGCTAAAGCTCCCGGAAACCAATTGCCGTGGGAGCTAGCCCGATGCTCATGGTTCTGCTCTGCTCTGCTCTCTGCTCTGCTCTCTGCTCTGCTCCTGTGTGGCACGCGTGTTCTTGATGGGCCTCCAGTCGGGGTGCCCGTGCCCCCCAGAGAGAGAGAGAGAGAGAGAGAGAGAGAGGGAGAGGACGGCGCGATTGGTAGTGGGAGTGGGAGTGGTAGTGATAGTGGGAGTGGCAGTGGCACTCGGCGGCTGTTTGTTTGCGCTTAATTCGCGCTGCTCTGCTGCGTCTGAGCGTCAACGACACGGGGCACTCAACCATGTTCGGTTACCGTTAGCGTTAACGTTCACGTTACCGTTACCCGTTACCATCTACCGTTGCCTGCGGCAAAAGCTGTTAACTAAGCGCACGGCAAATGTTTGCCAGCACGAAGACGTTTAACCATGCTTATTAAAACCGCGACAGAGCTCCCCCAGTCCCAGCCACTAGCCCCTAGCCCCAGCTCCTGTTTAGCCCTTTATCTACCGCACCGCCGCACGCCAGCACTCCAGCACGCCAGCATGCTGGCAGTCAGTCAGTCAGTTCAGTCAGTGAACCCGTCTAAAGCCACTGTCTAAAGGCCACAGGGGGCATGTCATACTTTTGCTTTCGCTTTCGACTCTGTGGACTGTGGACTGCTGCGGCGATTAGAGGGGGGGAATGGCGGAGCAGCATCAATATTTATAATGTTAGTTTTAAATTAGCGCAAAATAAACGACTGGCAAATATTGAAATAATCTCTCTAGACCCCTCAGCCCCCACCCCCGCCGCCGTCTCTCTCTCTGTCCCTCCTTTTCTATCTTTTCATTGTGCTAAATATGATTCAATCTTTGGGTATCCACAAGGTATCCATCCACTGTACCGACTGTAACCGACTCAACCAACCCCTGGGAGTCAATCCAACAAAAGCTGCCGCAAAATCCCTCAATCAAATACACACGGCGCGAATGAATGAAAGCTGATCTGATGAATGAGAAAGCACAAGGAGGAGAAGGGGAAGAAGAAGGGGAGTATGGAGTACATTAGAGAGTCATTAACTAACGATAATTCTAGAGCAATTATTTGAAATACATCTGCGCAAAGCAAAGATACAGATGCAGATACAGTCTCTAAGATAGCTCCAGCTCCTGAAACCAAATGCTGTACGAATCTCCCACAGCAATCAAGGAAAATCTGGCCGTAAATTTATTAATTTGCTTGCAATACAGGGAATGGGGCAATGGAAATCCGTGCAACCTCAGAATTTTGTTTCAGAAATTGCTCCCATCCACATCCACATATGTGTGTGTGGGGGTGTAGGTGTATTAGTGCTTGTATGTGTGTGTATTCGGTTGGAGTTGGCCTGGTCTTTCGTCTGGTTGAGCTACCGTTGCGGTTATTGCGGTCCAACCAGAGCCCGACCGCAAAGCGAGTTACAACCGAACCCCAATCCCAACCGAAACCCCAAAAACAGGAACAGGATCTCGCTTCAATTGTCGACAACTGCCGCCCGCATAATTTTAGTTTGAAATGTAACTTTAATAATACATTTTTATACTAAACTATCATCTACAGATGTACTATGTATATTCTGTTTCAGCTTTTAAACATTTGACCGTACAAATCGGTTGGAGGGGAGGGAGGGAGGGGGGGGGGGGGGCATGCCATGTTATTGATACGTTTGCGATGCGCACCACAAATCACAGTCCAATTAAATGCCCAGTCGGACTCCAATTAAAGCTGCCACACAGCCCAAACGGGATGCACCACACCAATTGGATGAAGCAGTGGCCGCGGGGGCGGTAGCAGAGCGGGGCGGGGACATGGACTACCAGCTGCAGTTGCTGCCGTTCGAGCTGAAAACGTTGCAGAAACTTTTTCGACTGGCGAAAGTTTCGATGTCGCTTTGTCGAGCGGCAAATAAACCAGTTGCAGTTGCAGGACTCTGGACTTTGGACTGTGACTGTGACTCTGACTCAGACCAGAAACCATGGCTCCTCCATTGCCTAGAGCCACTAGCTGGAGAGTTGTCGTCTGTCTGACTGTACCACATACACCAATACATACATAGATAGATGCTACTCTATATATGTACATGTATGTGTACATATATGTATGTATGTATATGGGGAGTGCGCTAGGGATGGCACTCAAAACGTAGCAACAAATTTACGACTCGTACGTGCAAATTATTTGAACACCAAAAAACACAAAAACACAAAAAACAAGTGTAATGAAAACATCAGAAGTGAAAAATGAATTTTTGAATGAATTTTTTATGTGAAGTCTCAATTATATGCGGTTCACACATAATTTACACACGCGAAAGGAGTTGGCTTAACTTTTGAGAGCTCTCGAGAGATCATTTCGGGGAGGAGTATGCCTATTTAGAGTTGAGTTCATGGATGCTCTCCAAGTTCCCTTCAGCCAGTCTAGTCTTCTATCCTTACAAACATATATGTTCATATATCTTTGTCCAACTTCACGAGTGGCTCAAGTCAGTTTAAGTTGACTTTTATTTGCATTTTCTTTTGCAGCCACCCACCAGATGGCACCTAAGACGAGGCACCCGGCATCTAGGCTTCTAACCTTCAGAACTTCCAATCAAATAATTTAATCGCAAATCACTTTACCTTCGGTCACCAATCACTGCTCTGGCTCTGGCTCTTACTCTATTCTAGCCAAGCCATTCCCCCAATCACTTTAATTAAGAATAACATTGCAGTTTCGGTTATGGCTCCCCAAAGTCAACTTCCATTTAGCTTGGGCAAAAACAGAAATCGAATCGAAAATTTTCACCAAAATGTTAACTAAACTATTTAAATGGTTTGTTGGCTGTTTGGCTGTTTTCTTGTTGTTGTTGCTTCTCTGATTTTTAGACAGTTTTCCGGGCAGCGTCAAAGTCAACGGAAAACTGCAGCAGCAGCACTCGTAACGTCGACGGCTGACGGTCGTTGTCGATGCTGCTGTTTGAATTTGTTTTTTGTATGAAGTACGGGGATACCCTTGCCAGAGCCACTTTCGAGGCTTTCAAGTATATGTTTGACAGCAGATTGGAGCTATCCGTAGAAGATCAATTCATTAACGATCTGTCATCTGTGCATCTGCCATTCCAGTTGAATTTCAGTGAAATTGAAGTGGAAGGAATCGTACAACTCATATGCATATATCCTGCACCTGCCATATGGCAATATGGCACCCATCTGCCAGGGTATCTGCATTTTCGGCCCCCGAATCTGGCAGGCAGTTCTGTCTTCTTGTTGCTGTTGTTTTTGCTGGTGGACGGTCCGCTTAAGAGCGTAAAATGCATAGAGTTTATATAAAGTTTGTTGTAACACAAAAACGTAGAACTTTTTGATGTTTTATTAATTAACTTTTTGCATTTTACAGTGGAGGAGTGGAGGGTGGACTGGCTACAGTGTGTGTGTGTGTGTTTGTGAGTATCGGTTGGAGGATAGGGGATGGGGAATGGGAGTTGGGGGTTGGGTGTTAGAGCAAGGTTGCAGAGTGAAAATAGTTGCTAGCATGTGGTTAAAACTTTGATGCCTGCTCCAGTGACGTACACACAGGCAGGACAGCCTGGACATGCAGACATGCATTGTGCATATTAAAATATTTATGATTGTGTGAAAGATGGGGGGCTAGGAAAGGTGGGCTAGGACCACCCCCATCCCCCACAGTCTAGAGGACCCTTTTGCATTAATATATGTACTGTTGGGTAGGTACAGTGGAGGCTCCTTGAAAGCAGAGCGTCCTGCTTTGAAAATAGACAATTTTCTATGCAAAATATTTCTGATAATATTATAAACAAATAAATATAAATATATTGCATCTTTCTTGCTGCAAATAGTCCTGTTTGGATCTGGACTCTTCAGCAGAGCTTTCACTGTATGTGAGCAGAGTTTTTTTGTGTTGTATACTACTTTTGCCATCTTTTACTTAATTGCTCGTAAAATGCACAAACGAAAATTTTCTCAAAAGAAAGCTTCGGTGGAATGGTCATGGACCCCCCCCCCCCCTCAAACAACAAAACTTTCATCAAAAGAGAGCAAGAGGCAGAGAGAGCAGCAAAGAAGAGGGACCAGAAAAAGAAAGTAATGGGAAAAGTAAAAGACGAAGTAGAATATAAATATAAATATACAAAAAAAAAGACATGTCAAAGCACATGGTGGAAATCATTGAACTGATTTGATCGAATATATAATGCGTATACGCCCACCCAAGGCCAAGTGCTCATTAATATATGATTGAGTCGAAGAGGGAGAGAGAGCGAGAGAGAGAGAGAGAGCGAGAAATAGAAAAGGAACGAAAGAAATGAAGAGAGAATAAGAAAGGAGAGCTGCGACTGCGACTCCATTAAAAATCTTCGAAAATATGCCATAAATAATGCAAACAATTTGCCAGCATAGAAAACCCAGGACCAGGAACAGGACCAGGACCAGGACTTTGTCTGCCACTTGGTTTGCCGCTGCCTTAGCCACTGCCTCACTGCTTGCCGCGGCATGAAAAGACGTCGGCGAAACGAAACGAAACAAAAGCCTTCCCAAAGACGCAGCAGCACCAGCAGCAGTAGCAGGCAAAATCAGAGACAGGCATGAGGATAGGCCACGGGAAAGCGCAGATAAGTAGACTACACTTTTTTCTGTTTTGACGAATATTGAAATACTCTTCAAAAAAAAAATTACATAAGAACATGAAAATTAACTATTTGGGGCCTAGAGTTAGACCAAAACCATAAAAAATATAGCTACTGTAATTTACTGCCAGAATTGCTTTGGGCTAAGCCACGATAACTCTAACCACTAATCGCTGGGAGTACTCTCCCTACATTCTGGCGAGTACAACCATCTTCAAGCTATTCAGCTGTTGAGCTCTGAAGTTTTGTGGGTTGTTTGACTATGTATCTATGGAAATATCTTCTATGTTGCCATAATCGACTAAGACATCACATTGGATCACCACATATACGATAGCGTTGGTAATGGAACCCTGATCTTTTCATAGGGCATGGACATACCATTGCCGTGGCAGTCAAACTTGTATTTTGCGCGGCAATAAAAAATAAAAGCAAAAACAGCAATGAAATTTCGCTTCGTTCCCTTGCATCAATTTTTCTCACTCTCCCTCCCAGTCGCAGTCCCAGTCGCAGTCGCAGTCTCGGCGATGGCTCTTCTTCATCCGCTTGGATTTCCAGGCGGCAAAGATGACTGTGACCATGGAGGGATGAGATGGGATGGGATGGGAGGGCTGGTGGATGGTGGAGCCGGAAGCGGGAATAACTGTGCACGGCATAACGGAACAACAAAGCGCACCAGGCACGAGTACAGTAGTACAATAAAATTGCATACGAAAGCAGTTTACTGCAGACGAAAAAAAAATTAAATTAATGAAGAAAAATGGTAATAAAGCGTAAGTCACGTGTGTCTCTCCCCATACCCCATACCCTATATATCTCTCTCTCTCTCTCTCTCTCTATCTTTGTCTGTCTCTGTCTGTCTTTCTCTGCCCTGCTATGCTTTAGAAACGGAGAGACAGACAGAAGTTAGACACTTTGGCTGGCAGTGGAGGGGATGGTGTTGGTCTCCTCTCCGCAGGACTTAGACCGAAAATCTCTGTGCCACCGTAAAAATACGAGAAAAGAGCTGAAAATTAAGTATGTGAGCTAGTATAAAAAGACATGAACGTTAGAATATTTGACTGCAAATAAACAGTTAGAGTGCACGACGAACGGACATGATTTCAGCCTGCTTCACCTTCACCTAATGGATATGGTCCTCGTCACCGTCTTCCTCTTCGTCTCCATCTGCACAGTGTCCTGCACTGTTTTGGTTTTTGTGCAGTACCGAATAAATGATGGAGTGCTGGCCGGATTAGTTTGTGATAAAATATAACGCCTGTTTCACGCATAATCAAATATTGGAAAAAGTTCTGGATGAGACTTTGAAACGACTTTGGCATGCAAAAAAGACACATAGTTGAAAACTACACACGGAACACGGAGAAAAAAAGCTCCGAGACTTGAACTTTACACATAGATTAAATAAATATTTCCACCAAGAGTGGAAACTATGAAAGGAACACTTTTTTAGAAATAGCTTAAATATGTGTCTGTTTCTTGGTACTATGGCGTTTTCCTCTGAGTGTATTATTTGGACTTGGTCTTCTGCCTGGTCTATGGCCTGATCGTGCACAGAGTCCTGGTCTCTGCTGCTGCGCCTGGGCTTTCTTTAATCTCCACCCAGCCATGACCAGGGGCAAGGTGCAGTATACGATGTCAGGTGACCAGTGAAGTTTTGAGTAATGGAAGCTGTCCTGCAACAGCTGAACAAATGAATCCTGGGCCAAATGCAGTTATCAGTGCGTGTGCAAGCGCCAAAAAGTACCAAAAAGAAGGACGCAACTGGGCGAGAGGAGGAGGCGGCGTTGTCCAATGCTCTTATTAGCCAAAATGCCAATTGAATTTCCATTAAATTGATGGAAGCTTTTCAAATTAGATTTACGAACATGCGATTTAGTAGTGCCTGTGATTATACACGTACATAAATATATAGGAGGGTATGGCGCGTTACTTTGAAGCTTTGTCGCTGTTCCTCATTAATTTCACAGGATTAGTAATTAAACACATGTCCGCACATAGGCACACAGCGAGTAAGTGTGTGTGTGTGTGTGTGTGTGCATATATAATCTCATTATTAACAATTTACATGGCCAAATCGGGGGACTGGAATGGAGTGGAGTGGACTGGTGGACTGGTTGACCCATTGAAGCGGACGACGACGCCTCGCACAAATTGACAATTAAATATCAACTTGGTTAACTTTTATGTAGAACAAGCCAGTGTGCACTGCCTGTTGTTTTTCCATTCTTGATTAACAGCTAATTAATGAGGAAAGCTTTAAAGTCGCATAAATTAATGCGAATATCCTTTTTGCCCGGACTGCACGGACATTTCCTTGCACGACGAATAATAATATGTGGCGCTTTCTTTTTTTTCTGTCTCTGTTTACATCACAAATATGCCACGAAAGCAAATCAAGCATAATCAAATTATTTCCACTCGATTGGTGTTTATTGATAAATTACGCCACAAACAATATTTTGATAACATCAATTATAGTCACCAATACACAATCCCCCTCTCCCCGTCCCCCGTCCCCTTTCGCATGGTAGCCACCCTTATGTGTATAAGAATATCCATGGATGAAACTGAAGCCCCAAATTCTTTGTTAGCTGGCACAAAAAAAACACACACACACACTGAAGCACAGCACAGCACACAAAGATGTGTCAATGAAAGGACTCGATGCCTATGCCAGGACGGGGGGAGGGAAGGGGAGGTGCTAATCGAAGACACACGCATGGCTTAGGCAAATAATTTGGAAGTAATAGACCAACACAACACAATCCTTTGATACCGTATGAAAGAGTGATCATGTTAGATTTACAACAACGAACTGCACTGTACACAGAGTGGAGCAATGGATGGACACTACCAGAGATTTTTCATGGCGATTTTCAAAGGATATAAACGTCAATTGATTGCATTATTTTGCACAATTTCATACACAAAAGGGTCTGAAATTAGTAGATCTATTAAAGTATTTCGGTTTTTGTTTCGTATATTTCAAATTGTTGATGCCACAGAGGGTTCTCTTATGGTCTCTGAGAATAAGTTCTTAGATTATCCCTTACTAAGAGTATTCTTCACATTTTGCAAGCAAACTCAATGTTCTTCAATCTATACCCACCAATACACCCATCCAATCATAACCGAGCTTAGGCCATCAATGAAAACGACAATGAAGATGTCTTTAAAGACTGACTGGCTGCAGGAATACAACAACAACAACAAAAAAAAAAGCATGTGTTATCCCGCCACGAAAAAGCCTATAATACCCTAATCAGTGATGGGACCAACAACAACAACACCAAGGGGGACTCTGTTGCCCTGGTGTGTTGTTAGGGGGTATGGGGGAGGGCAGTGGTACTAGAAGAAAAACTGGGGGAGGATATGGAACCACATGTGTTTTTATTTCCTGGCCACAATTGATTTGTAATCTTGGTAAACAGGATTTAACAGATTAGACGTGTAACAAGCAACGGGCGACCGATATTCGCACGCACACACACACAGCCGAAAAACAGTGTTTCCCCTGTCCCTTCCCCCCACACATACAAACAACACCACGTGTGTCCTGATTTTGGTCCCTCTTCAAGGGGAACGGATGGAATTTCTTTTTTTTTGTCTTGTTTTTTTTTTTTTGGACTCCTGCGATGGCGATGCCTTCTGCTCTGCTCTTTATTTGCTCGCTTGCTGGCTGGCTGGCTGGCTCTCGGCTTGTATGATTGATACTTAATGCCGCTTTTAGCCTAGTTAGGATATCGTGGCCGTGTCCGTGTCCGTGTCGGCAGCCGTGTGTCCGCGTGTCCTTTATGTCCAGGCGTGTGCGTGTCTGTCGCCATCGTAATAGCTAGTTTTATTGTCATTTCTTTTTGGCTTTTGTTTGAGTTTGAGCCGGGCGCCAATTAGCTGCCCGTTGTCATCGAATTCTCGCTCCGTTCGGGCCCTGCTTTTTCCATTTGTCAACGTTAATTGATGATGAGCACTCATTTAGTAGATTTGGCCAGTTCGTCAATCCATCAGTCAGTCGGCCAGTAAGGCCTGTAAGTCAGCCATTCAGGGAGTCAGTCTGTCAGTCAGCGACTGGCTCTGGCTTTCAATTAATTTATGCCAATGTCTAATTTTGATAACACACGAGATGGCGATGGCGATGGCGGGCAGGTGTCGCCGTATCTAATGAAGCGACCACATGGCGTATGATCAATGTGAGATGGACCACCGCTGACCATTAGCAATTCCGATGGGGGAAAAGGAATAATGATGAAGGAAATTGGCTTCAATCGATTCACGAAATTGAGGTCTCCGAAGAAATAACAAATATCTGTGAGTTCTTTGGGTTTTCCCTTGAGTTAGTATCCGTAGATTCACACTTTTTGTATGTAATCGCAATCTATCTGCAGTTTGCAGTTGATAGTCCGCATTTGTTGTCTGTGGTTAGATTTCAACAACAGGACTTTCGCCCCAAAGGGCAATGGTTTTCCGCACAATTAAAAGTGCTTGCCATCGATAATTATCAAAGGTTTAACCCTTACACCCCATGGACAGACCCGAATCATTAGCAAATACCCAAAAGTAAAAATCCATTTTCCCATTCCCATTCGCAGTCCCATTCACAGTCCCAGTCCCAGTCCCAGTCTCCAGTACCATTTCCATTTCCTGGATCCATTCCAAAACAGACCGACCAAGCGGTAATTATTAAGTTGATCAACTGCTGCATAACCGATTACAAACCGATTGGGCTACCACCACCCGGTGTGTTATCCTTTACCTAAAACCATATCAGCATCCCTATCATCCTCGTCCTCATCCGTATTCACATCATTATCATCATTATCATCATCGTCATCATCATCATCATCATCGTGGTCATTGAGCTTCATTTGCGGAGCAGCAGCAGCAGCAGGAGTGCGGCATCTGTCTCGCGGCGATAAAAATTGCATGCAATTATGCCTTCTCTGATTTTCGCTGTACTGTACCCTCCTCTCCTCTCCTCTCCTCGTTCCTCCTCGTTATCCTTTAACGGGAAACCCCAAAAATCCCCAAAAGCAGTGGCAAAAAATTGGCAAAATCGAACCAAAATCCGGAATCCGTATGTGATGTCCGTCTGCTTGTCCGTCTCTGTGTGTGTGTGTGTGAGTGCCCGCTGGAGTGTGTCCAGAGTGAGTCTGTGTGTGTGTGTGCTGTGTCCGCTGTGTCCGCGAGTGTGCCTGTGTGGAAGAAGGTGTCTGTAACTGTGTCCATCACACAAGTGTCCGTCCCTCTGCGTGTGTGCGTGTGTTTATTCTCTCGTGTGTATGTGCCTGTCCCTCTGTAAATATCCGCCTGTAAGCGTGGGTAGGTGTGTGTGTGTGTTTGTGTGTGGCTGCGTGTGTCCCTGCCCGTGTGTGTGCGTGTGTGTGTGTCTTTCCGTATCCGTATCCGTTTGTGAGCGTTTCGTTGGTAATCAAACGCTTAATTAATATGACACACCAATACATGCTCAGCTGTGGTGGGGTATGTGTGTGTGGATGATGATTTTTGGTGTCGACATGGCTCTCCCCACATCCTACATCGCTACACCCCCTACAGCTCCCTCCCCCTACGCCACGAACTAGCATCGTTTTTCGGTTTTTGGCATATTACTGATAACACTCGCGCGGTCCCTCTCGTCCTGTTCTATCAGCCGATTCTCCAGTGTCCTTTACGAGCGAGAGAAAGAGAGACAGGGAGAGAGATCCACGCTGAGACCAGAGCCTTAGTTCAGGGCATCGTTTGCGGTAATTGCCTCATAATTGAACAATTATGCAAACGTGATTGAAGTGATTATATGCGCCGTTTATGCGTCCCTGTTTATGTGCGTACCCCTTCCCATCCCATCCCTTCCCTTGGCCAACCCCTTCCCATTCAGCTGTGCCGATGCTTCGCTTTCTACCCATTTCCACGTCAATTCATTTCGACTTCCCCCTACCCCTACCCCTTCCCCGCAACTCCCACTCTCACTGTGTAGTATCCCCGCAATCTCCTGGTTTATGCGTTAATTGAATGGATTTCCTATAATTTTTGCGTTTTGTTTTTGTTTTTGTCGTTGTTGTTTTTTTTCCGACCAAATTGTTTTACCCACATCCGAAATTAGTTAAACATGAAATTTCTATGCTAATTTGTACTCTTTTTTTTTGTTCGGGGGTGAAAAAAATGGCGCGAGCCTTTATCCAGCGAGAGTTTGGGCGTTATTCGTTATTATTTTCATATAATATTAAGAATCGTTTTGTTTATAACACTAGTCGACACGACTTTTCCGTTGTCGCCAAAAATGACTTTTTCTGATAAATTTGGATGTTTAAAAATTTTTAAAGAATGTTTTTTTTTTCATGGAGTAGTTTTTTTTTAAAGAATTTTTAAAAAATTTGGTGTTTTTTGTCATAGGTAGTGCTTTTATTTTTCACATAACTTAAGTTTCCTACAACTGGTTGTATTGAACTTTGCAGTTAAAAGCTGACAAATGCAGCTATAAATCCAACTCAACACTTTGTAGCTGCAACCTAACGTGTGGAAGATATTAAACTTCCAAATTGAAATTTCATAATTTTTTTCGGTTTTTTCCACCCGAAATTTTGACTTTGAAAGCTCAGGAAAAGTCGAAAAAAAAATATTTGAGTGCCTTGATTTTTAGTTTTAGATAGAAACATTAATTAGACGTCGTTTAGGGTATCGCTTATAAAAATATAAAAATAAACGGCTAAGTTATAACCAGTTGTAGGAAACTTAAGTTATGTGAAAAATAAAAGCACTACCTATGACAAAAAATAACACATTTTTTACAAATTCGTAGAAAAAAAACTACTCCCTGAAAAAAACCATAAATTTTTAAAAAAATTTAAGTTTCCAAATCTATCAGAAAAAGTCATCTTTGGCCACAGCGGAAAAAAAGATTAATTTTGTAGAGTAGTGTAATCAGGCTAAGCGGAAACGAGAGGCATAATGGGAAATAATGTTCTCTCTGTCACTGTCTTGCTACAGTAAGAATTGTGTTGTGGGTGGGTTTTCCTCCGATGAACATTGGAGATATCATTCTGTCGAACACACAGGGCACACACGCACACGTTTTCAGCGAGCACGAGAGAGGAGAGCATATGCCTGTTATTTTAGTGCTTTAGGCATTTGGTCTGATAGATTTGGGGCTTTAAATTTTTAAATTAAATTCCCAAAGAACTTTTTGCCACAAATGTATTTATTTTGCTTTTGTTTCAATCTTTTGCTGAACTTTATTCTCTTTTTAAAATAATTTCTTGCGCAAGAGCATTGTCTAAGAGAGAATACATAATGACGAGCGATCTGAAAGGATATCTACAGCATCTGGCCCTAATCTATCCATTTTTTGTTGTTGTTGCCTGCCATTGCTTTTTACCCTCTGCACGGTTGGTGGAAATCAAAGCAAACTTTGAGGCGCTTCTGCATCCTTAAAGAACTCCTTAAAGTAGGAGGCGGTGTGGGAGGAGCTTTCAATTGCAATATTTGTATCTATAGCTTGAACCGCAATCCCCCCAAATCTGGACTGTTCTGCAAGTCTAGGAAATCCTATTCCTGGCTAAGAAGATTGAAATCAGTTGCGAAACAAAAAAATATACACAACAAACAGACGGAGGAGGCAAGCAGCCAAGGAGGCAACCATTTGTGGCACCTGGTCATTAGTGTCTGACTGACGGAACTTAAATTTAAAGTGTAACATCAATCATGGGGGAGCAACGAGGACAAGACGCTGCCACTGCCGCTTGCCACTGCCACCGCTGATGCCAAGGAGTAGCAGGAGCGCGCTGGCCCGTGGGCTAGGCTCAAGTGCTCACACGCGGGGCTTCCTGTTGCTCCTGTGGCATTGCCTGTGACTGTGCCAGTGCCTGTGGCATGGGGACCGGGGACCGGGGACCAGACCTGCCACAACTCGAATTGTAATGACGCAACAATTTAAAGTTTGTCGTTGATGCTGCAAAACTCGGTGCTAATGGCGTCAGCGTCAACGTCTCTCAACTCATCTTTATCCCCCAGCATCATTCTGGTTGCCTGGGTCCCACTGGGTCCTGCTGGGTCCTGGGTCCTGGGTCCCGGCCTGGTCTGCTCTGCTCTCTTCTGTTCGGTTCTGTTCTGTTCACTGTTGTTGTTGATGACGGCGATTATTTGCGCCATGAACACATGGAAGCAGCTGCAAAAGGTGGCAATGTCCCACCTACCAACTGCCACCTACCATCTACCACCCGGGGGCATAGCACACTTCAGACCCCGACAGCAGCCTTATGACTCGACTTTGTGTGCAGCAATTCAAACTTTAAGCTGTCGACGGGGCAATGTCGAGCACTGCAAACTGCAGACAGACATCACCCATCATCAGGAGAAGGGAGAAAGAGATGGCACGAGCAGAGGGAGATGCAGACACTTGGCAATACAAATTGAAATAGTTCTTCTGGCCTTCTTCTGTTTCGTTCTGTCTTTTTACGTCTTCGGCCCAGCTCTGTCTGTCTCTATCTCTGTCTTTATCTCTATCTCTGTCTCTGTTGCAGTGGAGTTTGACTGTTGCTCTGCAGGATGTATTAATATAAATGAATTATTCGCATGACGCTCTCCAGCCTCCATCTCCATCTCCAGCCTCTATCTCTCTCCCACTTACTCTCTTTCTCTGGCAGATATTATGATGGATACGCCTTAACGATGCTGAAGACAGACGACGATGCAGCTTGTACCCAAAACTTGGCCAAAACTTTATGGCCAACATGCAAAGAGGTAGGTGGAAAGATAGAGAGAGAGAGAGAAAGAGACACAAACACCTGACATTCCTAACGGCAGAGTCAGTAAGGCAACAAAAGCAACAGCCAAGTAAATAAAAAGAATCACTCGAGTCGAGTCCTCCGTTAGGATCTAATGAATGAACGAACTATTCAGCTCTGCATGCAGGATACTCGTACAGTTGTGTCTGAGTGGGGAACGAGCGTTGATCAAGGGGGGGAACTAGTTCCTTATTTATTTATATTTAATTTCGAATATTTGCAATCTTTAGATCGAAGCTAGACAAAGGAAGATTCAATCAGTTCTCCTCTTTAAGCCACAGACAACGAATATCCAAACTGGTTCCACTGAAAAATGAACTAGTCTTACGAGCGGGACGGGCGGAGCGGGGCGGGGCGCATCATCATCGTCCCATCATCAACACCACTTAAGCCTGAAATGACCAACTGTACTTGAGAACGAGCCCTGAACAATGCTCGAGCTCGGCAAGACGGCAAGACAAGACAGAGACGCACAGACAACCTGGCCCCAAGATAGGAAGCTCTTGGCCGTAACCCGGCCGTAAATCCACTCTCCCCCCCCTCTCATCTCTTGGGCACCCCTTAAGTTTTTGGTGTTGCATACAATTTGCCCATGGCCCTGGGGCGGTAACAGCAATTTAGACAAGTTTATTTATATGAATGTGTGGAACTATTCGCAGACACACACACACACACACACACACACACACACACACACAGAGAGAGGACCACACACAGGACTGCACAGACGGGGCTGGCTGCAGTGTTGCTGCGGTTACAGGACACCAACAGCAGCAGCAGCCATAGTAGGAGCAGGAGCAGCAGTAAGAGCTGTAGTTGTAGATGGAGTTCATGCAACGTGCAACATACAAAAGGCGCTTGGGGGCAAGTTCTACTATGCGCTCAGTTTCCAGCTAATGATATAATGAGCTAATCAATACAATTAATTAGCATTATCTGCATCCTTAAACGGGGGCCAGGCCAGGCCATAAGGCAAGCGAACAGCTCGAGGATAGGACTTTGAGAGTGGGTATTACGAGTATTAGAGGCATCGAGTCACCGAATCACCGAATCACCGCCAAGGGGGGGTCCACCGTTCATGGCTGACGAGGTGACCCCAAAAACCCGCAACCGAAACCCATTTTGACAGACAGCTGAACGCAGATCCCAGCAGGATAATGGGTGGTAAGAGGATATAGTCGGACGGGAGGAGGGGGATGGAATGGGGAGTTGCCCCGGATACAAATGGGTATAGGACGCTTTCTGCTTTCTGCAGCGGGTCGTGGAAGGATTGTTGGGTGGAGGATTGCCGAGGTAGAGAACGGATTCATTCCTTCAATCGCAATCTCTGATTCCTGGGGTGCGCCTTGGCTTGGCTTGGCCCGACTTGGCCATTGCTGCGTAAAAAGTGGGCTAAATGTCGTTGCCAGTATCCTGTGGAGGCAGCTTATGCTTACTCCGTCAAGTATCCCCCTCCCCACCCCCTGTCGCTCTGCCCCACTCCGGAGGGGGCAACTTGAAGGCTGTGATGCGCTCACCAAAATGGTCCAATTGCCGGCCAAGTGGACCAAAAGTGCCGACGTCGCCTGTTGGATCTACAATGCCCTCGCTCTCACTCACTCACTCACTCGCTCACTCTGTCTGTCTGTCTGCTTGTCTGTCAGTCGCTCCATCTCTCTTTCTCTCATTTCATGATGGCTATTCCTCTTGCGCTGTCCTGTGCACCTGAATTGCTGCCATGGACTATGGACTCAGGACTATGGACTATGGACTACTATGCTCCGCCTCCCTCTTCAAGTAAAGCACTTAAGTATTGATGAAAGAGCCGGGAAGAGAGCTTCGCATCGACTTCGCATTAACGATTTTTGTGTAAGCGAAACGATAAAAATCTCTTTAAATTTAGTTGACCAAACGGGTCCGGAGTATCCTTGTCCCGGAGTATAGCCTGAGCTATAGCCTCCTTTAGCCTGAGCTAAAGATACCTGGAGAAAGATAAAGATATTTGTAGAGATTTTCAAAACTGTAGCTCTGGGATTTATATATGTATATATGTATTTATATATATATGTGAATTGGATTTGCATCTAAAGCTACCTTTAGAGGATCAGTGTTGGTAAAGTCAATTATAGTAGAGAAATTACTAAGAAAATTCACTTTTTTTCCTGAATATCCAATCGAAACAATAGCTCTAGTCTTTGATCTTGAAGCAAAGAAACGACCTATCACTATCAACTGATGTCCGAAGCATTGCACCAGTGTGGAAAAGTACCATTATCAGTACTGATCAAAGCAAAAAATGTGATGCAACAGTAGTGCTGTTTACCGTTACCAATTAATTATGCCAAAAATGTGATTATATTTCCCCCCAATTAGAATTCAATTTACATTTTTATCCACACAAATTTCTGTATAATAATTTATGATCGAATTGCAATTAAATTTATTCAACGCAAATGGCCAATAATAGAAATGCATAAACCCATAGATACGTGCACGTACAGTGTAGTAGATGGCTATATGGCTATATACATACATATATTAATGATAACAATAACTAATACTCTTAAGCAGCTTTTGTGGCTAAAATTCCACACGCATCAGAGAGTCACAGAGAGAGAGAGAGAGAGCGAGAGAGAGTGGGAGAAATGCAATTCAATTCGAAATGTTGGTTAGGTTTTAGTACAAAGTCGTACAAATATGTAAGCATAATGTAACTACAATGCATGGTGCATGGTGAATGTTGCATGGTGCATGGTGCACGGAATCGAGACAATACAAAATACTTGGCAAAAGTTCTCTAACAACAAAATTGTGGCCACTAACCGAAATTGAATTTTCCTCACCGAGATGCTTGAAGTTTCCCCTCCCCTGAGTCCCTTACCCCCCATCCTTCTAGCACCCTCTGACCTGATGATGGCTCTCCCACAGCTCCTGAACCAGTAGCAGCCACAGAAATAGCTCTTGCTGCTGCTGCTGTTTCTATTTCTGTTTCTGCCACAGCCAGTATAACTGTTATTGTTGCATGTCATAAATGATGCTGCTAAAGAGTCAAGAATAATCCGCTTTTGTGTGCATATCACAATCAAATGCTCCCCGCCCTTCCACTCCACTCCCACCCACGCACCACCAACTGTGGGGAGCCCAAATATGAAAAAAGAAACCATCAAAAACAACCAAACGAAAGAAAAAAATACCCTTGCGAGAGGGGATCACAGATGGAGGGACTACCCCACAGAAGGGATGCTGCGATGCCACCAAATAGATTTCATTCGACAGTGGGAACATGTTGAAGGAATATTCATTGGTTATCATAGTAGATCCATTGGATAATATTTCATTATGTCTTAAACATAGATGATCCAGACCCTCTCTAAGACACACAAAAGTGTTTTCTCCCCCAAAAATGCTTCAACTCCAACTTAACCAAGGAATTCCCAAATAATTCCAACCAAAACTTTTACCAAAGTGGACTTAGAGGCTAGGGGGTTCGGGGCTTCAGAGGGCGATAATTCGAAGAGAGTTGGATTTGAGATGAGGGGCTAACGAGGGTACTGAGGGTACAGAGGGTCAGCGTATGAGGAAGTTACAAACAACATGGCGCAGAATCGGAGCAACAACAAGAACTGGGACGCCGACAGAAGCTTAGAGACGGAGAGAGAGAGAGAGAGAGAGGGAGAGAGATGCATACACACATACAGATGCATATGCATGGCCTATGCACACATCCTGGACTATCCTGGACAGATAGGACAGGAACAAAGTCGTGGTTTCAAAATCCAAGCATCCAAGAATACAAACGACAACAAAATGAAGGAGAAAGAAGAGAAGAAATCAACAGTAGCACACACTCACACACACAGTCTCACACTTATACGGACACACACACACACGCACACATACAAATTAAAAATGCAGATTTCCATTGCAACATTCGGAAGTGCTTGAAAAATTGTTGTTGTTGCTGCTGTTGCTGCCACTGCCACTGCCATCGTTCCCAGTCATCGTTATTGCCAGGACTATTCCCTCCCATTCCGCCACCATTACCTCACTCCCTCCGATCCCATGCCAGGCCTCAGCCTCAGCCCCAGCCTAAGCCACCCCCCTGCTTCCTGCTGTTCCTGCTCCAAAAGCCTCCCAAAAGCTTCTAGCCCGACGACGACGACGACTCTTTCTATTCTCTCTTGGTTCTCCTCTCGCTTGTTTTAGATACACTTCTTCGAGGGGGTTTCGGTTTTAAAGATAAGAAGATGGTACCGTTAGATGTATTGGTTTCTTAGGATCATATTTATCTGTTCCTAATACATCTATCATCGGTTAAACTCCTCCCTGTACTGCCCTTTACTTTACCCTCTGATTAAACTCTGGAAATACATATTAAATTTTGAAGAAATATCTCATCGGAAGCCAATAATAATTGTGCATCCCTGGAGGGATTATGGGCCTATTATCATATCTCCAAGTTTCTATTAGAGGAACATCCATCAGTATTCCTCAGGGTATTCCGAACATCGGGGCCGAACTGCAGAGAAAGTCGCTGCGCCTTTCATGTTTTCTCTTTCTGTTTTTTTTTGTGTTCAGCAATAGCATCAAAATTGCAAAGAAAAGCCAGCAAACAGTCAGTAAAATATTGTAGCTGGCAGCTGCTCGATGGTCTGGAGTGGGTCCGGGAAAACTCTAGAACAGTGCACGGAATGGAGTTTGCTAGTTTGGGGGGTAAGTTGTGTGGCTGGAGGGGGGGAGGTTGAGGAGTCGGTCGGGGCTAGTTTTGTATGAAAAGCGAGCGTAACAAAACAATGAAAACATCGTCGTCATCACAATCATCGCCATGCGGTGTTTTCTTGCCATTTGTTTCCCGAAACTCTTTGCTCTCACTCACTCTCTCCCTCTCTCTCTCTCTTGTACTGTCTACCCCTCTCGCTTCGGCACGCATAAAACCAACAACATGAAAGCACAACACCAACAACAACAACAGCGACAACATGCAAAAGCAAAAATATCCGAGTGGAACGAGTGGCCAACAAAAAGTACACACAACACACAGAGGAGGAAAGTTCTCCCATTTCCCATTTCTCCCCAAAACAAAGTCGATCTGGGATATACCCATCGTCGCAAAACTCCCAACGGATTGGAGACATTCAAGAACCCAAAAATGTTGATCGATTGATCATAGCGAAGAGCGGGGCAAGTGAGCATGGGGTTGGCGGCGGAGCCAAGCGATTGTGCAGGATGTGCGGATGTAATTTTAAAACTGATTATATTTGAAAATTATTCATCTAATTAACCTTCATTAATTATTTTGTATATATACAAATAATTATATTATTTAGATCTTGTTTTTATTTTGAATTTTATTTTATTATTTTCTTTTGTGGGCATAGTTTCTATCCAGCCGGAAAAACTCGAAATTTCTCGAAATGCCTTGTGCCAGCCTGAAGTTGAGCTTTTCTCCTTATTTCCCCCCCCCCCCACTATACCGTACCGAAAGTCTGATGCTGACCCCCTACCCACCTTACACTGGCGGCACCACCAGCCTGCAGCCTTCAGCCCCTTCATCGTCATCGCCATGCGGTGCATGTGTGCATTGTCTTTGATGTTGTTGTTGTTGGTTTCGGCTTCATCTTCAGTTGCAGCTGCAGTTGCAGCTACAGCCTCGTATCTGTGCCACGTCTAAGTCTAATGTTTCAAGCGTCAGAAACAGAGGTGCCACAAAACACAACGCACACACAACCACACACTTAAACAACAACAACAACAACATAAAACCAAGCGAAAAAAGAACAAAAGCTATGGCCAGACAATTAACCAGCCATCAGTCATTTGGTTTTTGCTGGCACGCACTGGGGGGATCTGCTGCTACTGCTGCTGCTGGTGGCTCCATCTAAGGAACTAAACCGACCTGGTCCCGGTCTCGGTCCCAAACAGAGGCCAGTGAGAGACGAAACTGGAAACTGCAACGTAATCTCTCTGGGCCTGGTAGTTATACATTCGAATAGAGTAGTTCCAAATGGTAATCAAAATTTTAAAACAGAATGGAATTCCGTCAAAAATAGCAGCAGACCTTTCATGGAAACCTTCCTAATCTCGCAAAAAGAGACACTTTTGATTTTTATGGCACATCCAAAAAGAAATCTCTCTCTTAGTTTTGATCGCACTTGTCATGAGAGATGGGAAAAAGCATGGAGAGAAAAAGAGTCCGCTCCACCCCACCTCTATATATATTCTAATGTTAACTAATGACAACTATCGTAACAACAAATATCGTAACTAGCGTATCATTTTGTATAATTCATTTTGTTGCATAGAGTGCATTTCATAGATATTATATACTATGTACAACTTTTGCCAGCCACAAGATAAATGCAGATTCAAAAAAATGCGGAAAAAGAAAATTAAAAAATTTTAAAAAATTAAAATTTTGCCCCGTTGGCAACGACCGTGACAGGACTCGAACCTGCAATCTTCGGATCCGAAGTCCGACGCCATATCCGTTAGGCCACACGGCCAGTTGAATTACAAGGGCTTGGGTTGGAAAAGCCAGGCTCTGGGGCAATTCCCGCAATAGCCTTTCAATGGTTAAATCGTACGAAGTCTTCGCTTTCACTTTCGGCTCTGGTCGGGTCGGGTCGCGTCAATCTGCAGAACATTTGAATGTATGCGTGTACACGTAAAGAGGTCCTCACACTGCAATCTTTAAGCAAAGAAATAATTTTAATAAGTTAAGAAAAATGTGCAACGAATATATAAATATTTTTCGTTCTTACATTCGAGAAGTTTCTTCATAAGTAAATGATTCGACTGTTGGGCAGGTCTCTTAATCGTAGAATACCATGTATGTATGTATGTGTGTCCATTACAAATACCATCAAACAAAACAAAGGGAAGCAGAAAATGTGGAATTTCCATTACTTCTATTTTAGAGTTCCAATTGAACACTGGGAAATGTCCAGCATATTTAAAAGATGAAGCATAAATTATGCACAGACATATTGGCCAAGTGCAAGGCTCCAGACCGAGCTCGAGTGTCTCCATGTGCTCCCATGTGCTGTCCTGTCCTGCCCCTTCGCCTACCCCGTACCCGTCTCGCCCCCTCGCCCGTGCCACAACGGCATAAACCACTACGATGCCAGAATGTGCATGGACAGATTTATGGCTTCCATAAATTGCATATTTCCCTTCTATTGAATTAATTAATTTCACAAATAAAATTGTGAGAAAAGAAAACCAAACGAGAGGGAACGTTGTGAGCCGCGGCAAAGGCCGCGGCTCTACCTTTACCCGGTACTCAGTCAGTATATATGTATGTACATACATACATTTATGAGCCTACGATTTCTGAAATTTATTATATGTTCGCAAAAGGGACGAACAAATTTTGGGCAAAAAATAATATTTCAGAAAATGAAGTCAAATCATTTTTGGAATATTATACATGTTTCCGATTTTGTTTGCATATGATTTTTACATTTGCTTCTAAATTTCTACATGACATGTATATGTAACTACATACGTACAAGTGTTTAGGACAGAGAGAGAGGGAATGAGTCAGCGCTTGGCAGGCGTTGCGTAGCCACTGAAATTTAATTTGTTTCTTCTGGCCATAATATTGATCCGACCTGTTCCATATTCGGCAATCTAATAGATATGGTAATTTCCCATGATTCTACGTTTTTGGTTGTCATTTATCTTAAAAATTGTGGATTCCACAGATTATTGTCTTTTGTGGGGGCGGAAAGGGGCGTGGCAAAATTTTAACACAAAGTCGTCCGGGTTTGGTATCACAGGAGCTTGGATGGAAAGTTTGGTTGCTCTAGCTTTTATAGTCTCTGAGAACTAGGCGTCACAAAATACGAATGGGCAAAGCGGATAGGGTCGCGTGTGAGAGAGAGCGAGAGGGAATGATGACTTTCGAAATGGTTTTCTTCATTGTAGCTATAATAATGATCCGATCTGATCCAGATTCAACACTCTGTTAGAAATGGTCTTTCTCTATGATCCTGCGTTTTTAGTTTTCTTGTATTTTCAAAATTGTGTATGCCACAGACTTTCGTCCTTTTTGAGGGCGGAAGGGGGCGGGGCGAAATTTTGAAATATACTTTGAGTAGTGTGATAACACAGGAGACTGAATACAAAACTTGGTTACTCTAGCTTTAATAGTCTATGAGATATAGGCGCAAATGAAGACGGACAGACGGACGGACGGACAGACGGACAGACGGACAGACAGACATGGCTATATCGACTCGGCTATTGATGCTGATCAAGAATATATATACTTTATGGGGTCGGAAACGCTTCCTTCTGGGCGTTACACACAACCGTTATCCCCACAAATCTAATATACCCCTATACTCTTCGAGTACCGGGTATAAAAAAATATATATACATATACCTATATAAAGTGGAAACCAAATTGTTGGCTTTAACATTTAGCAAAGGATTACAATTGATCGATTGGATCGATTATCGATAGTAAAATTATAGTAATGTTGTTGGCTGATCGATTACACTGAGATGCAGCTCTGAACCCTGAATGGTTTCGGGTTTAGGGTTGTGCCGGGGCAAATGGGTGTTCAATCTCTTCTGCTGCTGGGCTGTTAACAGTATTTTCTTATTAGTAAAATGACAGTGCATTTTTGTAACTTCTTAATTGAAATCTTTCAATGTATTTTGTCAATTATATTCCAATTAGGCAAAAACATGATGGTAATCCATCAAACAAGTAACCAATATAAATGCAATGCTTTTTTTGGATAGTTGCATATATGTATGTATGCCAATGCCGAGGGCTGATCATGGGGTTTCCCTTTCCCTCCCCCCACATCGTTTTGGGCCAATCTTTTAGTGCTGACAGACAACAAGTAAAATCCATTAACTGTACGAAATGGAAATTAATTTCATTTGTTCCTCCCCCCCACCCCCTTGCACGCCACTTCCACTCTCTTACACACATTTTGTACAATATACGGAATATTTTTTATTTATTTCTGTTTTCTTTTCGGTTGGAAATTGTTATTTTGTAAGCCTTCAAGGAGGACCCCTTAACGTCTGAGAAAGTGAAATGTTTGTCAGACGCTGGACAGTGACGGTCTCTCTCTCTCTCTCTCTTTCGCTCTCTTTCACACTGTCTGGTGCTCTGGTTTGAGGTTGGATGACCCCGACCAATCCAATGTTAATTTCAATTGCCTGATGCCTGATGCCGGCTGTGTGGCTGTGGACCCATGTCGTTGACTCCTTGCCGCAACTAAATCAAGTGCTGCACGTGGCAGATGCACTCTCTGGCTGTCGTCTCGGTTTGCTCTCCGTCTGGACAGACGACTGGTGGGGTTGACGCTCCGTTATCGCACATTTGGGCATGACATGAGCTGCCGTCGAGGGGGTCCTTTTTGGCAAATGTCGCGAGTCGCGAGGCGTCGCTAACGTGGACATGGACATGGACATGAGCAATGTGCAATGGCGATAAGGAAGCGAAACTCAAACTCTCAGAACGAACAGCCATCGTCGTCGTCGTCGTCCCCGTCGTTGTTGCCATAATTGGCCAGTCAGTCAGGAGTGGGCCGGCTCTCGGGCCCAAGGACTCCACCTCATGATATCTCATCGAGAACCGCCGCCCAGCCCCATCGAACCATACCACACCGCACCACACACCGCGCCGACCACTGCACACTGCACACCACTCCACAATCAATTGAAGCGTAATGGCAACAGTTCAATAACTTTTTGGCCATTCTCTCTATGGGATTCAATTCGGTTTGCCAGAGACCTACACGGAGAACCGTATCCCGTACCCCGTACCCCGTACCCCGTACCCCGTAGCCGGATGATGATGATGACAATGATGATGCTTCAATTAACTTTTGTGGATCTAATGAGTTGTCATGTTTTGATATTGGGGGAATTGATTCGATTGCATCTGTTTGTTAGAGGGTTTCTGTCTGGCTCTCTGGCTCTCTGGCCTGCAGGAAGATGGATGATGTTTAAGCAAAAAAGCAAACAAGAAAAAAACAGGCACTTCAATTTTTAGTGATATTTCTCTTCCAGACGAAGATACCGTCTACCCGTGAAACTTTTCCATTTTTAAATGGGTTTTCCTTTTTTATTCGATTGTACATATCTTATATATTTCTCAGAGTTAGGTTTGGTTTCTGTAATATACCAGAGTGTCCATAATCTCCATATTTATGCATGTAGTTTTCTCCTTTTTCTCCGTTTTCTGCCTTTTTCCGAAAGGTAACCAAAAAACTTCAACTTAAAGCAAATCCGTGAGCCATGCTCTTTGCATTAATCAAAAGCTAAAAAACTTAAAGGCAATGACTAATATTTTTGACTATCAGCATCGCCAAATAGCCAACGTTTCCCCTCCCTCCCCCATCCACCCCAATGTCCCACCAGACCCTTACCCTTCACCCTTCTATGTGCATACATATGTATATCTATATGTATCTGTAGTATGTAAGGGCGGCCATATACTCGTATATTCATGCATTTTGATGCACTGCGAAAGGAACTTAAAGTGTTCCAAATTGCACAAAAAAAGAACCGGACAGGGAGTCGGTTCGTGGCCTTCGTATCGAATGAATCTGTGTCTATTCGCTTATGGGAAATGTTCCCTAGTGGAACTTCTTGTCTTATATATGTAAGAATTTGCAGCACACTTGCTTTTCTTTCAGTGTAGTACATTGGCTACCTGGCGTTGGTCTCGGGCTGCAGTCGGAGTCGGAGTCAGGGACTGCGAGTGGTATGGATACTGGAGCGGGGACTGGGACTCTGTCTGGGGTCTGGGAGTGCTGCCTGTTTCGGGGTCTGCTGCTGCTTCTGCTGCTTCTCGTGGGTTGGCTTCTGGGGGGCGCGCTATCATTGCACAAGTGCGCAAAATTTTGGACTCAATTCACGTGCTCTGCTGCCAAAATTGTTGCCTTGCCCAGGCCGCCACTGCAGCCGCCACCACCTCTTTCTCGCCGACAATCCACCTATGCGCTCTCCCCAAACCAACCCGCTCTCTTGGTCTCGTCTTTCGCTCCATAAATTTGCACATTGATCGCCCTGTGGCTATGCTGTCGACTGCGCTGCTTCATAGTTACATTCATATATACTTATGTGTGTATGTATATGTAAGTATGTACATATGTATGTGTGTATATGTATTTAATTCGATAACAGCGCAACGGTAACGGGAGTTCAGTTCGAAGGATTTTTACCCAACTCAGCGTAACTCTCTTGCTGGTACTCTCTCTGTCGCTTCCATCTGCCCGCCCTGCTGCCAGCCGCATTGCACTCTCTCAAGTGCAGTGAAATAGTTGTAAAACACTTTGCCAAAGATGAAAGATAAATCCGTAAAGCAAATGGCAGCGGCACCGGCACCGGCTAGTATAGGCAGAGGCAACTTTCAAGTCTGAATATAATTTTTGCATATTCCATGCCCGAAAGTTTCGGCTTTAATGCAGAAGCAGAAGCAAAAGCAGAGCAGATGCCGATTGAGGAAAACAGCTTTAAGAGAGCGGCGGCAGCAGAAGAGTCCAAAGCTTGGGCGAGGGGACAATACATGCGGTTTGAGGAGATGAACAGCATGAAGAGAGGTAGCGGTGGCGGCTGACCAGCATCGGTCACTTTTGCACTTCCCTCGCTCTCCACCTCTCCGCGTCTCTTACGTGGTGCGTACATTATTGTTGCTATTAAAAACGCTTGATTGAGCAGTCCCTAATCCAAGGTGTATACGTGCACAAGGTGAGGCATTCCGGGAGGGATTTCGAGTGTCATGCCAAACAAATAATACATTCGATTTCATTATAGCGCTTAAAACAATAATAATAAAAGAATAAAAGCACAGTCTGTGCAAAAAAGCTCACCTTCGGCTCACCTACACCTTGCACTTTAACCGAACTCTGTGCATAATTTAAATGTCTAGAGCTTACACCATATCCTCCCCGTCTTCGTCTTCGCCTCCGCCTAAGCCTCCTCGCGCAAGCACCAGTCACAGCAGCTACCGACCACCAACGCACTCTGACCGCAGCATTGTTCAGTGTGCAAAGGGAGTGGAAGTGGTAGTGGGAATGGAGGAGAGCGAGAAAAGAGAAACGGAATTCCTCAAGCATCCAGCCTGCCACTGTCAATAATTAAGTGCGAATCTTGATATGCTGGATATTTCGCTGTCGCTGCAGCTGCTGCCTCTTGCTCTTCTTTTTCTGAATTTCCTTGCTCGTTTTTCTCTCTTTTGCATTCGCATTCGCTTCGTTTTGATTAAATTAAAAAGTTACCGCAGACACCACTCCTTTACGCCTTCACACAGACACAAACCAACAAACAAATAGCCAAAGTGAATTCTTTCCTCTCTACTCTTCTTTTCTCTGTTTCCCTTCGAACGTCTGTCCATGTCCACTAATTGTCTCTTCAGCCCAGCAGCCAGTCAATTGTCTCTCGCACTGTGCTTGTTGCTGCTGTCTGCCCCCCTGCTCTCTGTCTCTCTTAAAACAATGCAGTTGTGGCAAAAGCTAATAGATTTATCATGAATCGTTTTACAGTCCGTTAACGTCATTCTGTCGCTCTGTCGCTCTATTGTCTTTCAGGTGTCGTCTGCGACACTTTCAGCTGCGACTACTCTCTCTCCCTCTCTTTACATTTGATTTGCACTTTGAACATCGGGAAGCGTATTTAAATATATTATTTCCACAGTTTCCACACAAGTTGTGTTTATCAATGGATACATTTGGAGAATCTTTTGTCACAGTTCACGGATTTTTCTTTATTTTTTACAATAAATTAAAATAAAAAAAACGTCTAATAAAAATTTACTTTTTTGTTAGACATCCGAGTGCTGCCTGATCCAGTCTAGGAAATAGAAGACCCTGGTATAGCCATCGGGATAGACGTTGCCACACCCACCGTACACGAAGCCAGCAATACCCACAACCTGGTTGTTGTAGACGGCCGGACCCCCAGAGTCGCCATTGCAGGCCCCGTTATCGGCCGGATGCAGGAGGCACAGCTCGCTCTCCACCCCAAAGTCGATGAGTTCTCCGCACTCCTCGACGGTGATGGACTTGAGGGTGTTGTACTGCAGGTAGCGCGGTAGATCCTTGATGCTTGATCCGACCCCAGCCCGAAATAACGATATCGGCACCGGCGGGCGTGTTGGCCGTGGGCAGATCGATGGCCTTGATGCTGTTCGAGTAGAAGAGCGGCGACTCCAGCCGCAGTAGGGCAATGTCGTTGAGGAATTCGCCGTATTTCTCATGGACGATGATCTCCACCACCTGCTTGAGGACGCCGCCACTGAAGCGATCGTTGCTGCCGGCACGGATCGTGAAGCGGCTGGGCTCGAGCGGGGCATGGACACCGTTCGCGTCCGCATCGTAGGTCACACAATGGGCAGCGGTCAGGATGTAGTTGCGCGACAGAATGGAGCCACCGCAGCTATGGGAGCCGAAGTTACGCAGCGACACCTGGTGCGGAAACTGGCCCATGGTGGCATCTTCGCCGCCCACAATACGACCGTCGATCCCACCGGAGGGGGCGGACTCGACAACGCCGACAACGACGACGGCGACGGCGATGGCCAGAGCCAAACTACTAACGAATCGAGGAGCAACCATGTTACTTGGGCCGGGCCCAACAGCGTCACCCCCTTATATAGGGGATTACTAATCCCCAATACATGATTATTTATGGTCTGTCCACTCGAGTTGGAACTATCAATAATGGATCGGAGGTGGTGGCGGTGGTGCTATTTGCCAATACACTCTGACAAGCGCAATCTTATCTGCCACCCGAGATTTATATTGGGAATGTCGTCCCGTAATCTTTTCGACAGTCAGCGGCGATGTTACTACATATATTAAGGCTAATTGTTTTACAACTCCTAGGCATACTTTTGGTGGGGAAAAATTTCTTGCAGCTGACCTTGGCATATGGTTGGTGGAGGGTGGGAATTCCCGTAAACTAACTCTTTAAAACCTTATCTATTATCTTTAAAACCGATCTTTTAAATCTTAACAGTTGATATCTCTCTAATAAAGTCACATATGTATGTATGTATAAAAGAGTTTTAGGATCGTCATCCGATGTTTTACTCATAGCGTCGCAAGCGAGCAGAGCGAGTGAGCAGGGGGTTAATATAATATAAATACTTCTTCTCTTTAAAAATGGTTTTCTCTTCAGTTCTCTCTTTTCCAGCAACCCATTTTTTAATCGCCTAACCTGATTGTCCAGTTACAGTGGGTCGCCGAAGTTAGCGCCCGCGTCAGGCATTTGTGGCTGATGTTTTCCATTCACTGAATCAAATAGATCTAATCGAATAGATCTAATTGGCATAGTGAATGGAACTTCATTTGGCTCTGCCTCTAAGTCTTTTAAAGGATTTGATGACTCTTATCATATGTACATAAATACCATTAATTACGCTTGCTCTTGCCCTAAGCCACTCACTCTCTACTTTCCATATTTCATGGTAGTATTTTGCACACACACAAACACACACACAGACACATATGCATATTCATGTATGTATGGATTTGTCAAGCAATTTCACTCTAAATTTGCCAATTATGCGCATTTTTTTTTGAGCGTGACCCGAATATGCACACTCATATTGATACCGATTTATCTATACATATGTATATGTATATGCATATATTTATGTATGTATGTATGTGTGTGTGAATGGAAAGTAGAGCCTTTTATCGGTTCTGCAACATTGTCTCCCGGCCCCATTGTTGTTGCGGTGTCGCTTTTTGTCTCAATAATGCCTAATGTTGTTGTTGCTGTCGTTTTTGTTGCTATTGCTGTTGTTGTTTCTGTTCAGTCGTTGGGCGCTCGCGCATTTTGAAAAACTTACAATATATTGGCATAATTTATACTTTAGCAGCATTTTTATCGCTGCGCTCGGCACGAAATGCACAAAATACTCTCGTACAATAAACAATGGGCCGGGACGGGCCGGGATGGGCCCAATGTTCAATGTTAGTCCACACGTCCACGTCACTGCACAGTGGGACCGACCAACCCTCAACCCTCAATACTCAATACTCAACCCCAACCCTCGCCTCAACAACCACAAACCCATTTTCGGTGCATTTTATGTGTCGTCGTTCTTTGCGTCACTTTGCGCCTTTTATTTATTTACGATTTTTGCGTGAGCTTCGTTCGATATTCGGTATTTTTTTTTTGTTTTGTTTTATTGATTTGCAATTTAAACATGCCTCTCTCATACAAACACTCGGAACATATCTGTCTGACTTTTGGGCATGTGTGTGTGTGTGTGTAGGGCCAATGTTGTCATCATCATCATCATCGCCATCATTCGAAATAGGAATAGGCAGGTTTATTTAAAAAAGGGATGGATGTTTTATTCATTTATTTTTCTATAAGTTGGAAACTTTAAATATGTACATTTATTGTGCACTTGGCATTGATTAAAGTTTTTAAAAAATAATATTGAATAAATTGTGTATCAATTATCAAAATAAACCCATTCATTGTTCCAGTATGCATTTTTCAAGGGGAAACCCCCTTTGCGGCACGCCACTGATTGTCTTTATTTGGATTTGATTTTGGAGTGCCGTGCCTTCCTCCCTCCCCTCCCATCTTTATCTCTGACTGTCAAAACCATCAATCATTTTTAGCATCATTTTTATGTAAATAATTAAAATACAAAATAATCATAAAAATAAAGGATTATTCTGGTCGTTTGTTCTGTTATTTTTTTTGACGCAGTCTCGCAGAATTATAAGATGACTGCAGCGATAAAATAATGGAAATTCGAATGTTACTTCCACCAACAAAGTTCGATTGAATCCGAGGACCTTCTAGAAATGGATACGAAATTACATATGTACATTGTTCTTTATTGCCATTCCATATGAATCCATCTTTCATATGTACATACATATGTATGTACGGATATTTGTCAAGTCTGATGGCTTCATTAGGGACCCTTTGGCTCGTTTGCCATTCCAGGGAGGGCATAGATATCACAATCGAATTGATGAAAATCTACATCTTCATCTACATCTACAGCAGTGGAAGATAGTTAAAATACAAACAGAATTCGTGGAAAAAGTTATTAAATTTCAAAAAAAAAATATTACAATTCTCGCAACATTTTCATTTTTTCCAGAGGAAATAATAAACAAGAATGGGTGGACGGACAGCGGACATCGACCCTTCAACCGAGGTAGTCTTCCCTCTCTCTCTCTCTGTATCTTGATATCTCCATCTTGCTCCCTCTCGTTTTTGACTGTCTCTTTGGGATGTATCATCATTGGATATCAATGTCTGTCTGTGAAAGGGAGAGAGCAGAGCTACGATAGGTGGTTGATGACACTTTTGCACTTTTTTTAAATAAAATTGATAAATGAATATTACTTTAAATACTTCCTACCTTTGTATATACATGTGAAAGAGAGAGAGAGAGAGCAAGACACATCGTGGCGTTCAAGTGTATCAGCTTCTACGCACACATCTGTAGATAGGATTATTTATATATATGTATACATAAAATAAATATCTGTTCTACGTTTTTATTTAAATGCATTGTGTCGCCATTGGCATTCCCGAAAAGTATTTCGGCAGAGAGAAAAGATTTATGTATATTTTTATATTAGTGATTAAAGATTTAAAGAAAATTAAATTCCAAAAATGTATTTTGGCTTGAAAATAAAATATTTCACCTTTCTTTGATTTATTTGAAAAATAAACAAAAATACCACAAAATTGCTTTTTGGAATACATTCACGAAAAGCCTTTACCTATAAGGAATGACAGGGCAAGCCACACAGGCAGACGGACAGAGAGCGAGAGACAGTACGAGAGTGAGACAGACAAGTATAAGTACAGTACAGTACAGTATAGTACATGTTTGGGTGTGTGTGTATATTGGGGAAGTGTCGTCGGTTGGTGCTACTTTGCCGCAGGAAGCGGTCGCAGCTGTGGGTTTTAAAATTTCAATTCATTTCCGTTGTGCATACTGTATAGCGTACGTATACGCAACAACAGTCATCCAAAAACATATACGTACACGCAACAACAGTCATCCGAAAAAACATACATACATACACGCACACGGACAGCTAGGCAGACAGACAGATGCAGACACAGGAGGCACACGGCACATGGCACACACACACACACACACAGCAACAAAAAAACAGGGGGAAAAACAAAATGCGGCTAAATGGTAGACAGAACCAACAACAGGGACAGCAGAGCAGAGCCCAGCGATGGTCCTGGTCCTGGGCCCAGGGCCCTGGGTCTGGTCCTGGTCCTGGGCAATTTATGTGCCGAAAAGGCCAAACAGAAAGCGAACCTGAGGCCTGCTGTTACCGGATCCTCGCAACCGCTCCTCCATACCGTGACACCACATCACATCAGCACTCTACCACTCTACGCCTACACTTTCCACCCGCTCCCGCCGCTCCCCCCGCTGCCTCCCCCCCGCTGGACAAACAGTTGAAGCTGTCGAGGATTGCATTGGCAGGACGGGACAGGACAGGACAGGACCAGGCAGGATATTTTTTATGTTTAAAATGTAAAATGCTTCAAGTCACAAAATTCAATAAATGCTCAGTGGCCAGTGCAGTGTGTCCTCGATTCCCCGTCGATATGGGGTGGAGGCTGGGGGGGACGGGGGACGGACGGACTCTGTGTCTCTGTGCTCCCTCTCCGCCTCTCCTTCCCTCTTTGTGTTGTGCTGCAGTGGGCGTGGCACAATGGGGTAAATTGCATAAATGTATGACAAATGAATGCGTTGAATGCAGCAACGAACAGCAACAGCAACAGCAAAAGCAAAAGCAAAAGCAAAAAGGTAACAGCAGAAGTGCCACAGCAGGAGCTATGTTCGTTCAGGTGCTGCTGCCGCTGCTGGTGGGGCATGTCATGGTCGTTATTGTGTGGCATTGACATACACACACACACACACTTACACGCATGGGGTGCACCACACTTTGAGTGGGGTCAAGGGATGCCAGTGAGTGGTAGAAGTGGAGTGCAACAGCATTGAAATTAAACGATTGATGAGAGGCTAATGAGTGGAAAACGAAAAATGATATGCCCCGAATTGTGGACAATGGAAAAAGACAAATGGCCAAAGGCAATCGCACACGTAATGTGGTTAATATGGTCAGCCTTTTGGTCGGCAAAGATGCTGCTTGAATTTCGAATGAATACTTTGATGGAAGGCTCCACAGGGGACACGTCAACGATGATTGAGATGGAAGTGATAAAGCCAGGGCCGAAAGTCCACTGCGACCTGTGTTGCAAGACATATTCAGAGAGGATATTCGGATACGCCCACATTAGAAAACATTCTCTAATGTTGAAGATTTGCCATAATCCCAAATACAAACTGGGGATAATTGCTAAATGACTAACCAAACGAACAACCGTGAAACAGCAAACAAATGGCAGACAGGACAGGACAGGACAGGACAGCCTCCGATCAGGTTGCACACATACATACATATGTACATACATATGTATTCCCAAGCAACAGAGGCAGCAAAACATTCAAACATTCGCATCGATGTATCGATGTTGGGTTATGGCCTTAGCCAAAGAGCAAACATATTTTTGGGCCAACCAAATTGGCCACGCCTAGGAATGAGTGGTGGGCCACAAAACAACAACCACAGCAGCAACAATAGAAGATGCAACTGAAGCCGAAACTGGAGCTGCAGCTGGAGCTGGAGCTGGGAGGTGCAGCAACGGGCGGAACAACTTTGACCGCAGCAACTTTTGGGTCTCATAATTTTCCAGATTGTTTCCATTGGATACACTTTCGCAGGATATCCGAATGGTGGCTCTCATGAAAGCCTGTTTAAAGGCTTAGGTGATGCATTATATGGTGAATTTCGTATGAATGGATGTACGTTTAATGTAGAATTGTTTGAGGTACATACATATGAACAGTTTTGAACGGAAAGGCTTTATCTGATCTGATTTAATTTTTTATCGGCATTTGGTTTTTGGCTTTAATGCATGGAATTTGATTGAAGTTGCTCTTAAAACAGTGCCACTGTCAAGCCTTTACATCCGTTGGATAAACCAGCAAACCACAGATTTTGGGTTGAGGGTATACTTGCATCGGTTTCATGACATTACCTGCCTCTCCGCTCCCCCAACCACCAAACCCCTAAAAGTTTCCCCACCAAACGCTGAGGTTGTGTTGTGTAGTGTAGTGTGTGTGTGTTTTCCGGTGAGACGTGCAAAGATTTAGGAAAAGTACTTGGGCAGCCAGCCAGCTCAGACCGGACTGGACCGCACCGGGCCGGACCTGGAGTGAAGTTAAGAGTGAGAGAGAGCGGGAGAGAGAGGGAGGCTTGGCTCGCGTCTCGGAGCCAGGTTTGCGCGCCTTTGGGCCATGGCAATAAAGGTAACCTTCTTAATTTGTTATGACTGTCATTTTTGGGGCACGTAAATGGGCGCGGCTCCGCTGGGCAGCTGTCTCTCCACAGACTCCTATGCACAGACTCCCCCCCTGCCTCTAGTTCTCTGGCTCTTTCTCTATGGTGTTCTTTTTGCCACAGCTGGCGCCCCAGGCGTTGCTGGCTCTGCATGCGGCATGTTTTTCCTGCTTTTTCCTGGTTGGGTTCAAGGGTTATCATTGTTGCTTTTTGGAATACTCAAAACAGATAGAAACGTTCAAGATTTATGATTGAAATCTGTTTAATAAACAGGGAATACAATGCGAATGGGATCGATCAGAGAGAGGATTGCCCAAAAGTGTGTCCAGAGATCGAAATTTGGCTTCAGAGTTCCTCATCGGTTCCATGGGAGGAAAATGGAAACAAACCGAAATTGTTTTCCAGACAAGAAAGAATCTCTTTTGGCCATCGATAGAAATGTTACCAGCAGGATGTTCATTCACAGGAGGCTGGCTGCCTCCTGCTCCTCCTCCTCCTCTTCTGGTTCGTGCCCCCTCTTAGCAGTCAGCATTGCTGTCTACCTTTGTGCCAAGTGCTCTGGTTTTTTGTGCCCACGCTAAGCACACAAAAACATAATTTGTTTGCTTGTCATTTTGCCATAATACGCTGACAGCAACAAGAACAACGACAGAGGGGAGCAGGAAGAGCAGGACGAGCAGGTGGAGTTGGCCAAGAAGGTAAGCGAAAGAGAGAGGGAGCACAAATACTAATAAACGGACAGGACAGCACAGCAGAGGCACAGCACGGTATCGAAATGATGAGGATACAAAAGCAAAAGAAAAACTCGCGCTCACCACTAATGTGTTTTAATTTTTGGTCAAAGTGTGAAGAAAGCAGAAGGCCAATGCCAGCTACCAAATGCTCTTCACAAAGATAAGGAATGTGCCCCAATAAACGGCTACTAATCTATGGATAAAAGAGCAAATCATCAATATCGAACCCAATACGGATTGGGAACAGGTCACAGGGAATGTATTATTTGAGTGGTAATCAGAGCATCAAAGTCCCTGTGTGAAGGACATCTGGACATCTCAACACTTGTGGGCATCGCTTGGCACTTTTTGCGGACCTGGTCGCTGGCTCTGGTTCTGCTTACAGAGCATAATGAATGTGCTTACGAATTGGTTATTATATTTGAGGTGAGCGCCACACGGAGACGGCGCCCAAGAACAGGGATAAGCTGGAGCTGGTGTTGGAGCTGGAGATGGAGCTGGAGAGGCAGGACACGGCCTTGTTTGTTTGTTCTGTTGTTTGTTGGTTTGTGTTTGCTTTTGGCTGTTGCTCCTTTGCTCTCCTCTGCTCTGCTCTGCTCTATTCTCTGTTGACCTGCAAGCAGCAGCACCAGCGAACAAATGGCTAAAAAGAAAATTGAGCGCAAAATGCTTAACAAATATTTTATGACGTTCGAAGTTCAAACGCTTAAATATGGCAACATTGTTCTGGCACTCTCTATTTCTCTCTCTCTCTCTCTTTCTGTTCATTGCTGCGGTTGCTCTCTCTCTCGCTCTCTCAGTGTTTTTTGTAGCTGTTGCTCTAACTTCTTTTGATACCCTTTGCCGACGGACGGTGTGATGATTGGACATGCCAAAGCAAAGCAAAAGTGGGTACTGGTATTTCAATTCTCAATCTTCAATTCTCGAGCCTCTAAGTCGGTCCCAGAATTCAAGAACAACGTCCACCGTTCTTGACGACACTTGCTTTTCGGTCCCAAGATTCCAACAACAAATTCAATATGGATCTTCAAGGGTATAACAGGCTTCGATTCCTGCAAGTGGACTTTCTTTTTCTTAACTGTTTGTTGCTTTTGTTGCTGGCAAATTACCCGCATCAAAAGCAGCAGCAGGAGCGGCAGGAGGGGCAGCAGGACGCAGAAGAGGAACGCATAACCAGAAGCAACTATTTCGTTGAGCATATTTTTGGTCCTGTTGCTGCTGCTGCTGCTTGCAGCCACCGCCTGCCTCGTCGTCGTCGGCAAACAAAACAAAGGAGCGGAGCGGCGAGAAAAGGCTGCGTTGCCGAAGGAGGAAAAAATTGTTTGAAATTCCTAACAAAGCATTTTAACAATTTGCTGACATTATAACGGCGACAAGTTGAGCGAAGTCAATAAACTGTTAACGGAAACTGAACAAAAAAAGAAGAAAAATACTATTTATATATACGATACATACATATACACGGAGCAGGAAAAACAAAATGCGCCAAAGTGAAAAAAGTGCTGATAGTAAGACTGGAAAGACGTGCATCAATAGCGCCTCAAATGCCCCATAACATTTCTCGGTCAACAGGAGTATGGAGGGGGGAGGGGCAGGAGGCAGAAGGATGGTAGGATGGTTGGATGGTTGCATGGTAGAGGACCGTGTCATGGGATTGACGAAAAAGTTTTTAACGAAAATTCCCGCAGCAGCATCAATGTTTGGCAACTGGCAGCATAAACGGCATGAAACTTCATTAAAGCGATAAAAATCAGAATCGAGGTGGCAGCCGAAATCCCCAATCCCCTATACCCTATCCCCACTATCCACTACACACTGCCCAGCCCCCAGGCACCAGGCACCAGCCACCAGCCCCCAAGCCACCTTGTAGCAGCTCTAGTCCCAGCCGTGCAACTCTGGAATGGAAGAGAATGACAGGGAATGACAGACAGACTTTTGGATATTCATATTCGCAGATCGGTAGAACTAGTAGAAGATGAAAGGAGAATGTGTTGGAATCTGAACTGATTGTGGTTGAGGACGAACTCCTTGACCAGTTCCATATACCCGGTGGACAGAGCTTAGGGTAGCAGCAGCACAAAAACAACAGCGCCAGCGCCAACAGGGACCGGCTCTCAGCGAATCCGCTGTGCCCTGCGCTCTACAGTAACAACAAACAGTAACAAGTCCGCCGGATAGGGTGATGAACGCATGAGCCAACAGGACTCTGGGGGGGGGGGGAAGTGCTGAAGGAGGAACATAGTATCATCAGCTAGACCAGGATGCAGGCAACGAAAAGTTATTAAATTTGCTCCGGCTTGTTTATGGAATAGTTAAATGGGATGCCTGACAAGACCAGAAACCAGAGTCCAGAAACTGGAGAACCTTTTTGCCATGCAACAGATTCCAGTAGAGCACACATACACAAACACACCTGATTATAACAGGAGATGGTGAGTGTGGTGGTTTGTCCAGCCCCAAGTCATAGATTTACGACGGATTGAGTGCAGCATGTGCATTAATTATGAGAAGAACAAAAAAATCATATGATTTAATAGGCAGATGCTGCAGCAGATATTATATCATTCTTTCCACGCTGATGATGGACATTGATGGACAATTATATACTGGAAATGTATATACAATATATGTATGTACATATATGTATGTATTTACATTTAAAACGAATATGGGTCAGAAAATACAGGGACATTTTAGCAGGCATTCTAGAGGTGGGTACAGGGATCGTACTACTTTGGAAGCAATATGGATTGAACAATCTTTCTCATCTTTCAATGCGATATGCTCGACCAGGACGACCCTGGTAGCGGACATAATGCGACCAACAAGGCTGGCTGCCAGCAACAAAGGAAAGGCATAATTTCAGTCATATCAAAAATAGTTGCTTCCCCCTTTTTCACGCAATGTATATACATACATATATACAAATGGGGGGAAAAACGAAGAAGGAGCAGGAGGAGGAGGAGGAGGGGCCAAGGACTACATGGCACAAAAGAAATCAACTATTTTGATTGAACGCACACACACATGAGTGCACAGGAACTGAGCAGCGCAGCAGCACAGCGCACAGGATAACAAAGATTCATAATTACGATAAACAACGAATGGCACTAGTCCCCACAGATTGGGGATTGGGGCGAAGGGGCGGGAAGGGGGGCATAGCGAAAATGTGGCAAGAATACACAGCTCTAAAGATAAGCAAATGCTCCGCCCCGGTTGAGGTTTCCTTTTTGTTTGCCACCGTTTGCTGCTGCTGCTGTTGCTGCTTTGTGATAAATCACAAGGGGATGCCTCCTCCATCTTGAGGAGAAAAGAAAACCGAGATAGAGAGCCCCAGAGTTGGTTGTGTGGTTTTTTTCTGTGCTTTTAATTGATATCGTTCGGCCATGATTTTAATTGAACAGCGGCTGGCCATAAACCAGCTAAAATTATCCGTACACATTGCATGGGGGATGCCATTCCACGCCACGGAATCGCCCAGGAAATGCTTGAAAGCGGTTGAAAGAGATTGCCAGGGAGCGGGCAAGGCTCAACACTTTAACGCTTCACTTCTTAGCATTGAATCTGTTATTGGGATACATTCTGTTCGAGGATAGTGCAGCTTCAGCTGTAAATCAATCTTCTACATTTTCTGGTATGTTATGTTACGTTCGTTATGTTATGTTATGTAAAATTAACACTATAACAGTCCCTTCAACTGCATCATTTATGTTAATGTAAATGTTAGCTCCAAACAGAAAGAACTTCTCCGCTTCTGGGAACAGCATCCGATCTCTTGGGAGAGGGACGAACGAACGCAAGGACGTGTGGACGTGTGCCAGTGTGCACGTGTCCCCCTGGTTGTTTACCAAGCAATTAATTGGATTATCTAGCGCTGTGTTGTGTCACCGCACAACACCAACAAAATGATTATAATTATAATTATTTTGATTTTTATTTTCATTTTCGTTCGCATGCAATAATCAACATGTACAATGTACATACCTATGTACATATGCACGTATGCTATATAAATACGAGTATGCATGTATTCATGTCCGCATTGTGTACGTGCGGATAAAAAAGAACAAGAGGAGCGCAGAAATAATTAATTAAAAATTATTATCTTGCGTGGAGGATCCTCCATCGAAGGCCAATCAATTGATGAGATGCGATTGCGATGCTGCTGCTGCTGCATCTGCATTGCCATCTTGGCGGCCATTTTGCATTTGTGGGGCATGCGATACGGGGGCCTGCCACTTGTCAGCGGCATGGCATTTATGAGGCGCTGCCGCCCTCTCCCTACCGAATGGCAATGCACTTAGTGGGACAGGGACGGGAGAGGATGACATTTTCGGGCTGGTCTGCTTTTCATCGCATGCTGTGCCTGCGCTTTTCATCTGCCTCTGTATACGAGAGTGTATCTGTGTGTGCGTGTGTGTGTGTGTACATGTGTGTGTGCTCTGGTCAAATGTGTGTTTGACATTTTCGTTATGCTCGTCGGAGGAGGAGGGGATTTCCTGGGGTTTGGGATTTGGAATCCGGGATCTGCTGGGGGGAAAACGCTCACCATTAAATGCTACCAGCTGTTGATGCTTTCACCCCTGCCACTGCCCCTGCCACTACGGCATGCGGCGTGCTGCTGCTGCTGCTGCCGCTGCTTCTGCTTCGGCTGTTGCTGCCACACTTTTTGTGGCATAAACTGCTTTGGCTTTTGCATTTTGGGTGAAATTTCTCAAAATTTTGTGCATTTGTTGAGGTTGTTGTTATAATTTAGTTGGAAAATTGCTGTCACACCCATACAATCACGCGCAAACACGCACACACACACATGCCGGCACGCAATTAACCCACTGAGGACTACGAGTTCTCCTCAAAATCGAATTTAATATAAAAAAAAGATTATTTTGGTCTCTAAGGAAAATTTCTATTAAATAATTTATATTTATTGTTAATAATACATTTATAATAAGCAATATAACATTTTCTTCCATTTGCCCCGTTTTTCTGCTCTAGGGTTAAGATTTTATACAATTTCAATTTAATTTCTGCGCTAAAAGAAAAAAAAAAAACTAATAAGGAGAAAATTAAAAACCGAAACTCATTCGCTTACGCGCTTTCGCTTGGCTTCAGTTTCAGTTTTCAGTTTTCGGCTTTAATTTCTTTTAGCCATCCATCCCACCCCCCACCCCTGTCTAGGCCAATTCCATGGCCATGGCCAGGGCCAGTAAATAGACGGACGGTTTTTGGGTGTTTTGTGTCAGAGTGTTGATAACATTTTAGGCCAGTGTCAGAGAGTTTGAAAATGTGGGAGGGTTGGGAAATTGCGGGGCGGGGGCTGTGAATGTCGCAAATGGGTTTTTGGCCTGGCTGGCAAGTGTAATTTTAGCCAAAACGCGAATAGCGAATTGCGAATTGGATTGCGGCTTATAAGCACGTTTATAAATTACTGATTCGTCTATGAACTAGTCTGCTATCCAGAGAGCCATGGCCATATCCCGGACACAAACACACAGACATGGACACAGACACCGACACAGACATGGACACGGACTCGGAGAGTTGTACCCGGAGCCGTTGTCCGTAGCCCATAGCCGTAGCCAGAGCCGGGGCTTATGTCAGCAAATGAATAAATTAAATATTCCATCTCCATCATTGAAAATGCCCCGCCCCCCACTCCCAAAACGCCCCCGCCCCCACACTCCACTGTTCATGCGCTCATGTGTGCGTTGGTTTAATTAACTTTTTTTCGCATTTGGTTTTGGCAGATTGTGAACTCCTAAAAATTGAATTTTCTGTTTTGTAATTAATTTGAATTAAAATCCAATTTTTAGTGCATAAGAGAGGCAAACAATGGGGCAAGGAGAGCACCAAAGCGGATTAAAGATAGGATGAAAAATCCATGAAAAAATCCACCCATTGATGGCGAAACCTCAAGCCAAGGCTTAGTCCGGCTTAGGCCCTGTCATTTTGACCCTAATACAACACTGACTTTTGCCATTTGGTTGTGTATATTAATTAGATAAAGCGTCTATAAAATATCAGCTGCGAAATCGGATATTCAAATGCCAATTGGTAACTGTAGAAGAATTTCATATAGTTCGGTTCCATAACATTACTTCTCTGTGATCTACACACTTACACACATACATATGCTCTTGCTGGGCCACAAGCTTTCGCTTTCGTTCTTTGTGGGACGATAGAGAGGGAGGGAACACAAAGGCTGCTGCTCCGATCTGCAAGCCCAGCATTGACGAGCTTTGGTGCGCTGCTGTTCTGCTGCACCGCTCTCACCTAAGCACGCTCTTTTTCGGGCAGCAACTTTGGCTCGTTTTTTGCTGGGAGAGGGAAAAAGCTTTGAGCCGCCTACGCTGCTGCATTCTTATCTGTCTGTTCCGTAAATTGCGATCGCGCCTAGAGAGAGAGAGACCGATTGCTAAGTGGAGCTTTGGACATGCACATGCTTTCACTCTCAGCAATCATCAGTAATAGTCAGTGCAAAAGGGAATAGGGTATACATGACTCGAACAATACAATACAATGACCCGAACAGAAAATAATACTCAATGGTACGGCATTATGGGAGCAGGTGAGTCTTTCTGTCTTGCATTACTCTTTATACGGATTTTCTCATACATTTTTCTTAGTACATCACATCTATACATATATGTACATATGTATATATTTTGTATGTATATTTTCTAAATGGGTGGTCTCTTATTCGAAATCGGCAGACGAAGCCCATATTTAACTTGAACACTGCAATCAAAGAGAATAAACCGGAGAAAAAAGCAATCGCTTGGAGCGTAATCTCCGACCAATTAAAATCAAAACTTTCATTTTCACTTTTGCCGTCCAATTTCCGTTTCACTTTCCAATCGGTAGAACCAACAATCATTCGAAACTAATTAAAAAATACATAATTCAAGGTATTGTTTTGCACAACAACCAAAACATTGAATTTGAAATGAAAACCCCCACCCCCGGCCCACCCTGGGAGAGGAGTTGAGAGTTGAGGGAGTGGGAGTGGGAGTGGCAGCCAAGCGGGTTGCCCCTTTGAATGTGTGGTTTTCGTTTATCTTTTCGTTTATTGCAGATACAGATACATTTACGGCTTTTATACATATGCTGGATGTGGCAGAAGGAGTAACAGGAACAGGAGCCGGAGCAGGAACAGTGCCGCAGTCAAAGGCATCCGCAGTCCAATAACCGATTAATAAATATGCGCAAATTTTATTTTAATGCCTTTCCCTCGGCATCGAGAGAGGGAGAGCGACAGGGAGAGGGAGAGCGAATGCCATGCCGCCAATCCACACGTGAATTATGACCTGGCTGGGAAGCCTCTCTCGTTTTTGGGCCATGAGCCTTTTATGGCCATGGGAAGTTTGCAAAATTGGCCACAAATCGTGCGAAAATAGCAAACACTCGACTGGCCTTAGATGCTTGTTTCGCTTTTTTTTGGCGCCGAAATATGCAGGCAGGAAAAATCAATTAATTTAAATATTTATTGCCACACTTGTGCCACATTAATTCGTTGATTCGCCTCAATTTTTGGTGTGCAAATGTGTTGCCCGCAAAATGATTTATGCCATGGATTTTGTGACTCTGCAAAGATGCTCTTAATGGATTCTCCACCCCCTTCCTCTGTCTCTCTCTCTCTCTCTCTGTCTGTGTATTTCCTTTTGGTAGCAGAACTGTTCTCAGGGGGTGGCAAGGTGAGGTGCGTTGGGGCAAACATTTTTGGATACATTTTGTATCACTTATCGGGGAAATTATTCAAAACTATTTAAAAATTGTGAACTTAAATGAAAATGAGCCACAGATTCTCCTTCATGTATTCCAATTCTAACACTATAATAATAATTCAAATAGAATTAAAAAATGTTAAGAATTATTTTGTTTAATTAGATAATTAAAGTAATCAAAAATGTATGTGTAAAATTACATAAAATCTATAAAATTGATTAAGTTCCCAATGAATTATTTAATGAGGGAAACACAAAACTCCCAGTTGTGCCCCACAATCTCTCGTAGAGCATTGAGAATTCGTTGCGATCCTGTTCCATGAGAGACCATTCCACTCGCTTGTTTATTTTCATTTCGAGATCTTCCGCCTCATTTGGTTCATATTTGGCATCAGCACTTGGCATTGTTGTTGGAGCGAGCGTTTTGAATGGCAATTAAGTGAAGGATGAAAAACAGTCTGAAATACACCGCACAACAGACACACACACACAGTGGCACACACAGAGGCACACACAATTATAAATACGTATACGTGTAGGTGTACGTCGCCTAGAGACAGCACTTGGGCAACTCAATTTGCACTTCATCTGTCTATTCTCTCAGTATCTGCATATATATCTGTATCTGTGAATGTATATATCTGTATCTGTGTATGTGTGTTGCTGGTAATTGCTAATTGATTTTGCCATATGCATTAGTTGATACATTTATAATTATGCTTTTCAATTGTCGGCCATTTGAAGTGCTCGCAACTCGATGAGGCATGAATGCCTTATGCCTTAATGAAACCCCTTCCCCCAAAAAACATTTCACCATTCCGGCATTGGCATTAAGTGATTGTGGGATCAGCAATGGCTGGCAAAATTGGGGACTCAGTTCTGGGTGGGGAAGGGAAGGGGGGATTGTGTGTTGCTTTAATGCGGATGCTTGATGTGGTGCTGCCATGGTGCCATGCAGAAAAACCACTCTAAACTTTATTAATTTTAATTAAAAACACTTGACTCATTTTGAGGGTTAAATGCTCTTCCACTTCTATGTCTCTCTCTCTCTCTCTTTGTCTCTCTGTCTCTCTGTGTGTGGGTGTGTGTGCGTGACCAGAACTTCCTTTTGGCTCTTCTTTGGGCTGCCGCTCTCTGCACGCCGGCTGCTGCTGGTTTTTATAAGCCACAGAACACTCGACTGGCCAGCAGGCGGTGAGAGCAGTTAAAAACAAGAAAGCCATCAACAAGAAAACTTACTCCTTTTCGCACACAAACAAGGTAGCAGCGATTACTTGAATGCCCTATACGCAAAGTGTTGGGTTGACTCCTCTCAAGTGGATAAGTCCCTCAAGAAATGCATCTACTAAAAATCATTTAATAATATTTATAGTAGAATAAGGATAAACATTGGAAGGGTATCCCTGCGCCCACGTTAAGGCTCTTTGAAAATATATGTAGGTGAAAAATCTGAGCTAAACTTTTGTCCAAAAGGCGTAAGACGTTTTGTGTATTTGCTGGGTCCAGAGGGAGTCCAGGGATGAATAAGGGTTGGCAAGGGCTTCCCAATGCAGTGGCAGGAGCAGCGGGGGAAAGCGGGAAGAGCGGCATGGCGGAATGGTAGGAAGCGCCACGAGTTCCTTGTTTATTGTTTTGACGGCGTGCGCGGCAGTTGGTCGCTTAAGGCCATAAAAAGCAAAGGTGCCATGACAATAAACAATAAAGGAGAGCCGGTGGTCCCCAGTCCCCACGAAAATCCCGACAATTGTTTTATGCAAAAATGTACAGCTTAAAAACGAAATTATCTTTATTAATAAACGGAGAACAAAAAAAAAACAAATGTACAAAATGGAATTATGAATCTTACGTGCACTACGGATCTATGAACTATATGGATAGTATTCTTAGACTACAGATATGGATAATGCTGGGATCTCAGATTAGGTGGCTGCTGCTGCTGTCGTCTCTGGGACAATGGACGCGGCAGTGGAGGTCCTGGCCATGCGGCTGAGCGGACCCATGCAGCTGAGCAGAACGGGCAGCAGGATCAGTCCGTGGGCGGCTCCGATCAGGACAATGCCCAGATACATGCGGAAGTAGAAGACCTGGAAGACTTGGGAGTTGGAGAAGCCCAGGACCACGATGCCGGCGAATTTGGTCAGGGTGATGCCCGAGAGGACACTGCTGCCGGTGACGTTCAGCGAGTGACGGGCGCGCTCCTGGGCCGTGCCCTCGGCCCGCTTGAACGACCTCACGATGTGCGAGACGAACTCCACGCCGATGCCCACGCACACGACGAGATTAACCAGGGAGATGGCATTCAGATTGATGCTCCAGGCCCACATCATTCCGCCCATATTGATGAGGATGCAGATCACCATGAAGAGCACAATCAGCGCGGAGGTGATGTCCAGGCCGGTGATGAGCAGCGTGACCACGAAAATGGCCACCAGCGACATGCCCAGCGAGAAGAGGGCGTCCTCCCAGATGGTCAGATACTGCTCGTAGTAGATGTAGAACACGCAGTAGGCAAAGATCTCGGCGTCCACCTGATTCTCGGCAAACATGGCATTGATCTCCCCCGCTATGCGCCGCACCTCCCGCAGCTGTGAGTAGAACTCCTCGGAGGTCGTCGAGGTGGTCGAATACTGCAGGAAGTACGTGTCCTGAACCGTGGACATGCCCACGTCATCTATCGTATAGATGACGGCCTGTAAACAGAAGCAACAGATGACTCTTTAATCGGTCTAATTTCGTTTTTTTGCAGTGTACTTACGTCCGCATAGGAAGCCCGGCCCGCCTTGGCGCACTCCGCATCGGGCAGATCGAAGAGGAAGTAGGGCAGATACTTGCTAAATGTCTCGGGAGTGGGTCTCAGGCCATCCTCTGTGAATTCCCGATCGCAGGGCAGGCAGTCCTCGCTCTTAGAATCTAAGAATTAGATAATTAGTTATCCATAGGACATATACAGGGGCGGGGCAGTGGGGGGCACTTACTACTCGAACAGAAGCCTTGCGTGGTCACATTGTACTTGCAGCAATCGATGATGGCCAGCCAATCGATGTAGTCGTCCAGCCAGGAGGAGGCGGGTCGGGCGAGGCTTGTGATCTCCGGGTAGCGCGACTGCGTGTAGAGCTGGACGGAGAGGGAGTCGTTGTTGCACTCGACGCCGCCGCAAATGAGATTCTGCTGCTGCTGTTGGGTGAAGTTGAGGCCGGGCTTGAGCACCCAATAGACGGGGGCGCCCATGGCCAGCAGATCGACCATATAGCGGAAGTACTTGACCACATGCGAGTCCTTGGGCATGGACATCTCCTGGTCCAGGCCCTTCTCAATCGAGGGCACCACCATCAACGATAGGCATGTGATGACTGTGAACAGTAGCAGCACGGTCACTTTCACGGGTCTAAAATGAGACCCGACGATACGATAGAAACATTACAAGGGGAGATTGGATGTGCCTGCCTTTGACAGCAGGAAGGGTGAATAGAAGTTCTTGAACATCTGCTCTAGCACGCCCACATCCTTGGGCGCATCGTCCTTGGCCTTCTTCTTGGTCTGCACACAGCACAGCATGTCCAGTCGTCCGTCCAACACGCGCCTCTCATCGATGGCCATCAGGGCCACGAATGCCGTGATCTGGAGGAGGAAGTCGAGCAGGATGGCCGCCGCCGCGTACATGGCGAATGTCTTCACCGCCGGCATGTCGGACAGCGCCCCAATGGCAAAGCAGGCGAATTCACTGCCCGCCGTCTGGAGGATCGACGGACCCACCTGGCCGATGGCCTCGCCAATGGCCTCGTGGGTGGTTTCGAAGCGACTGTGATCCAGCCGCTGGAACGTGTGCACCATGATGAAGATGTTGTCCACGCCGACGGCCAGCACCAGGAAGGGTATCACCTCGATGGCCAGCATCGTGGTGGTCACATTCATGTAGCCCCAGAAGCCCAGACTGCAGGTGACCGAGGCCAGCACAATGACAATCCCACCGATGGCCAGCATGATCCGGGACTCGAGCAGGAATCCCCGACAGCTGCGGATGCGACCCAGGGCGATGGCCACATAGATGAACATCACCAGATAGCTGATCACCACAGTGCCCACCTCGCCCTCGGACAGCTCCACGATGGCATCCTGAATGGATCGCTCTGCCGAGTAGGCAATGTCCAGGCGGTCGCTCTTGTAGTCCCTCAGATAATCCACGAATAGCTTCTCCCACTTCTTGCTGGGCTCCAGCTTGGAGGCGTCGTTCTGGTTCTTTCCGAGGAACGTAAGCACCAGTCCGGTGGCCATCAGGTAGTCGGGATCCTCGCCCACGGCCACCTTGGGCATGCCGCCCACAGCGATGCCGGGCTCAATGGGACCGCCATAGGTGCCAAAGCAATCCTCCAACATGGGTACTCTAAATGGTGCATTTAGGATTAGGATTTAGGGTATACTGGAGCCAAGCAGAGATCTCTATTACGTGTACGTACCGCAGACAATCCTCGAGCTTGTTCAGATAGTTGATGGTGTAGCCGTTGTTGTCCACATATGAGTTGTTGAACACATCCATGTCGTGCTGGAAGTAGCCGTAGATCGACTGAATCAGGCAGTCATCCACGGTGGCCGTTTGGCCCGCCAGCAGAACCGGTGCATAGCAAATTTTGTCCATGCCCTCGCCATCGGCCAGGCCCAGACTCATGATGACCTCCTGCAGCTCGAAGACTTCCTTCAAGAAATTATACTCGTAGGCGGGACCGAAGTTCAGCAGACCGCTGGCTGCCTCATGGGTGAACTGGGGAAGAAATCGAAACGAGGATTCGGTTAAGGATTTGGGCAGGGATTTGTTTTGAGGGCTACCATACATTGGTCTGATTGATGGCCTTGATGAAGATCTGGTTGGTGCGATAGAAGGGTCCAAAGTGCTGATCGAAGTAGTCCTTCTCGATGCGTGTCTGGCTCTCGTCGCCAGCCCACAGCTCCACGGGATCTGTGGTGATGCTCATGTACCGGATGCCATACGATATGCCTGCAATGGCCCAGGAGCACAGAGCCAGGACCAGCACGGGATGCTTGGCACAGAAAGTGCCCCACGCCCGGAAGCCAACATAGAAGAATTCACCGAACAGCGTGGGCATGCAGATGCTCGGCGGTGCAGTGCGGCCAAGGGAACCCCAGCATATCAGCACGGCGAGTAGGACGCCTAGGGTCAGGGACACAATGAAGGTCACGCCGTACAGGCCGGCTATCTTCCAGAGCTCCTCTGGACCCGTGGGCGCGTCCGTCAGCGGACACGACTCCTCGCAGTCGATGCAGGCACAGGCATAGCTGTCGTCGTAGCTCTCGCTGCAGTCCAGGGGGAACAGCTTCAGGTACTCCTCCTGGGAGCCCTCCTCGGCGTCGTCCGACCATATGTACGTGATTTGAAAGGGCACATAGTCGCCACTCACATCGCCCATGAACTCGTACCACCTGCGGTAGCTACAGGTCTTGGCGTTGTAGGCGCCACACCCCAGATCCATGGCCGGTCGACCCGTCTGGGTGTGCTGGATCCCGGCACAGCTGTTGTAGATTTTCTGGACCGTCTCATCCGATATTCTGTACTCAATGGAGTGAACGTACTCCACGCCATTCTCCAGGAACTCATTGTTGGCCGTGAGGAAGAGTGTGTGGTTCTTGGCACAGGTCATGGCGCACACAGTCTGTCCCATGTTTCTGGTGCATGTGGGACACCTGGAGTACACACCGTCCGCCTGGGACAGGCCAGCGTCCATGGTATAAATCTGATTCTCATCGCAGCACAGCTTCAGCTCCTCCTCTCCGCTTTCTCCCTTGTACTCCTTGTAGAGGACGGGACAGCGGCGGGCGAACACGGCCTCGGCCGCGGGACTGTTGAGTGGCCTGGCCGGTGCCGTGTCCGCCAGATTCTGCCAGTGATTGCCAACCTGATGGCTCTGGCCATACCAGATGCAGCCCAGCTCCTCTGGCTCCTCCTGTGCATAGCACGGCCCAAGGCCGCAGGCCAAAAGGCCACAAATCAGCCACAAATATTTCACATTCATTATCACAGAAAGGCTCGAAAAAAAACAACGAAAACCGAAACGCTTTTCGGTCGGGAGCGCGTCAAACATTTCGTGCCGGCAGCACACTAATAACTAAACCCAACTGAAACACTTGGAGCCTGGAGCCTATCAATGAGCTATCGAACTCAATGAAGTAGAGTGTTGGCGATAAGATACATGCAATTCCCCACTAGTTTTGGTGATTAACTATCACCACTGTGTGTGGGCTTATCTCCCGCGATAAGCTTCTGAATTCTGATGATTGCCGATGTTTCTGTTTCTGTTGCTGCTAAACAGCACTAATGGCTCTGCAATTGCCCTTATCGTTGAGGGGATTAACGGGCTTCTGGGCTAGAGCTTAGGTCGGGGGCACATGGCGACAAAGATCGTGACAAGTTAGTCCTTTGTGAATCAGATTTGGTATTTATTTGGTATTTATTCTTTAAAGTGCTATAAAGTTTAAGAATTACATAAAATTCATCTTGTAATTAAAGTCAATTTAAAGTTCCGGCAAATAAAAAATAAAATATACGATTATCAAAAACTTGTTGCTATATTCCTGATATTATATTTTATTATATTTTAATTTCGATTAACAATTAAAACTAATCAATTAATCACTGCTCTTTACAGGTGTGCGAAATGATCGTTTAGATTTAAAAGAAAGTAACAAGATACATATAAGATACACAGATCTATTTCCTTTACTTGCACTTCTTATAGAGCCCATAGAGTTCTCTAGTAACTTCCAAGAATAAAACCCCCTTCTTCCATGGAAAACCTATGCCAACCAATCAGCTCCAGCCAGAACCAGCCCAAAGTTTGATCAGTTTCTGTTCTGGTATTTCTCAATAATGATTCATTGATTCATCCGGTCACCGTCCACCGCACACAACATTGTCTGGGGGGCCCAGGGGGCAGGGCAGATGGCGAGGCAAGGCGGTTGACAAGACGGGACAAGCCTAAGAGCCAGATTAAGAATTAGTCGGCGACGTTGCCGTACTGCCGCTGAGGCGGCAATATAATTTTACGGCGCTGGAGGGTCTCGAGAGGTGCGACATATCGCCGATCGCCTCGAATGTCGAACAGGTGTTCAATAGCCGCTGCCGCCGCTGCCACCCCGCCCCACCCACCCACTCACCGAACTGAAAACAGAAAGCAGAAAATAGAAAATAGCGATGTCAATTCAGCTGCCAGCTGCCGGCTGCCCTCCACTAGCCCCAGTGTACTGCTCCGATAAGCCAAAGATATAAGCTCCAGGTGTCGGCACAGGTGCGCTGCCCTAGCCAGGGGAAAAGTCGGTAAACCCACGAATACATGCGAATAATTACCACTCGTAAAATCACTCTGATAACATTGATTGCAACTAAATTGAGCCATCAGGGTTAATTTTCACTATTTTTTAAACCGTTTGGAAATCTGCACAGCTTCATATATAATATATGTACATATATATATAATCAGCCGATTTGTGGGCAGAATAAACAATAAGCCCCAGCTAAAGGCCAAGGCTTATCCTGACTTTTGGCATTCGCTTTATTACTATCAAATTATGTTTATATTTTATAATTAAATTAAATATTATCTCTGACATGGAGCTCGCGTGGTGCCAAGCGAAGCAGGTGGATCTTTCGCTCACCCTTAAATGCTAAGCCACTCTGGGAGAGAAATAAAATATTTAACGCACTTGAGCTTGAGTAGTTTTTCTTGAACATTGTCTTAATTTGTTGATTTTTTTTACATTTTAAAATTTTGAAATACAAAAAAAACCGAAAAACCAATATTTTACCTATGTATGGACTGTACGTAGTATTCTTTATCTCTTTGGTTGCTTCTTGGATTGGGTGTGTTAGGAGTTTGGGGGGGAGGATCAGCCCACGGCGTACTTCTTGATTGCCACCTCCAGGTAGACGGCTTCGGTGAAGCCATTGCTGAGGACCTTCATGTCGTCCTCGGAGATGCGCATATAGTTCTTGCCCGAGGACATGAAATCCGCACAATTGTGGGACATGCTCAGGTCGCGCACCTCCATGATGTTGCTCCGACTGATGTCGAGACGGCAATTGAAGGTGGTCATCATCACGTGCACGGTCCGGGGCAGCTTCACGGTGGCCGCCCACAAAGCGAACACATCTTCGTCTTCATCTTCGTTCACGTGCCGGTGCCCGTGCTCGGCGTTGCCACTGACGGCACTCAATTTGTTGCGGCAAATCATCACGAACACGGGCAGATGACCCTCGAAGCGGGCATAGGGTTCGGGCAGATGCGCATTGGCCACCGGCAGGAAACGCTTCAACGGCAGCGAGGAGGCGTCGCCCTTGGTTCCTCCGTGAACCAAGCAGGCCATGCAGGTATTCCGAGCCAGCCTAAAGGTGGTGGGATTGAATATCAGCAGTAAGCTTTCGTCCTCGAAGACCTCGGTGATGTCCAGGCTGTGCCGCTGTTTGAGGTGCGAGCGGCAGAAGTGTCCCAGCAGATCGGCATTGAGCAGCGCGGGGCAGCTGTTCAGACCAAAGATGCAGCGGTGTTTGACCAGATTGTCCGAAACGCAGCAATACGGCCGAGTGCCGCCTCCATTGGTGGCCCTCAGGCGGGTCTCGTACTGTGATTCGGCGGTGTTCTGCAAGGTCCGTATTTGTCGCAGTCTCAGCAGCAGATCCTGGGCTATCTCCTCCCTGGAGAGCTTCGAGAACTCCTCCGTAAAGTATCTGGCCCGCTCCATGGCGTACTTGACAGAGTTGCCCTCGAAGATGGGCGCCCCGGCGGATCCGGCATGCAGAATGTCGATGGGCAAGAACTGCAACTTATCCATTTTGCTGTAGAGTCCACCTTCCAGTGGTGGCTGCGGGTCCCGAATCAGTTCACTTGAGCGCCACAGCTCGACAATGACGGTCTTGGAGCTGAGCGGCATGGGCAGAAAGTGGGGCGGCTTTGGATCAACCTCCGATTGGTCCTTGCTTGCATTTCTGGGTGGCCTAATGCCCGCCTTCGAGACGGTATCCCCAGCTTCAGCATTGCAGTGCGGGCATCTCCAAATGCTTGTGTCATCGTCCGGCTTATTCGTGTGCTTGTGCCCCGGACTTGTACTATCCCCGGCGGGTGGATCGGCTACGACGACCTTCTGACGCTCATCTCTATCGGTATCGGCATCGGTATGGGTAGATGGGACAACATTTTGGGACCTACCGCTCCTCTGCCACCTCATGCCCATGTTCTCAGCTGCAACACTGGCCTCTTGTGGCGACTCCTGCACTCGCGATGATATCTTCTTTGGCCGGAAGTGATTTTGCATTACTCTGTCGATCACAGTCCTATCGTTGAACTGCAACTTCACCAAAACTGGCGGCTGTGGCCACGGATCTTCGCAGGCTATGTGACATTCAGTGTCCTCCGACATTTTCCTTGACGAATCCTTTCTAGATGGGGTGTTAGACTGTTCTAGGGGATCCAGAAGAAGCCGTCGATCTGTCTCTTCTGTCTCCTGTTTGGCCGATGTCTGGGGCGATTCAGAGCATGGCTCTCGGGCTGAGTAAAACTCGGTGGCGCCAGAGCGATCGGACAGAGGTGGGTCTGGTGGAAAAGACCGCGACGTGTAATGTCTGGGAGATGATAGTTCGTCGATCGTCGATGGATCACGCGCGGTGTAACACTGTAAACTCTCCGATATTTCTTGCGGAGTTCTATATATCCTGGGGGAATCCTCCGAAAGAAAGTTTGCGAGTGGCATTCCAGACGACACCGAAGTTGGTGTCTGGAATGGAGGAGTAGACCCACATGGCCTCTCCTGTGTCTGCTCTAGCTTCTGGCTATTGTTTTTCTTTAGTTTTGGCCGCCGTCTGACTTGCACCATTGCCACAACCGCTGCTTTAGAGGGTGTTTCCAGAACGGACTCCTCTATAGTTCGAAAACGAAACTGAGCCATCGACTCTGCTCTGGACCCCTGCTCCGACTCCGACTCCGACTCCAACTGCGACTCCTCTAAGGCATAAGCTCGTAGAACTGCAGCCCTATATGAAGTATTTCCACTTGAGGCGCTATATGACGTGTAGGCACAGGATTCGGATTTCCACCGAGAGCTGTCTGGAGACGGAGAATGCCGGGGAGATGGAGACAAGGAAAATGGAGGTTCCTCTTGCATGGACACGTATGAAGTTGGAGGTGAATGACAAGACTCGCACTCGGAACTGGACGTAGCCTTTGTCGCACGTTCGTCTTGTTGTTGTTTGGCAAGACTCTGTGTCATCGCATCGGACTGGTACCGATCCACGACTGGTGTCACCACCTCTGCAGCACTTGGTGTCCCCGAACATTGAAGATTGGCCTTTGGATGCAAGCAGGATAATTCCGAATGAAATTGTGTTCTTGCCGAGTAGGTTTCCGACTCTGAGAGGCACGTGGAGCTTGAACTATCCGGACTTCCATAGCGATGGTATAGGTACTTCGACTTGGCCCGAGACCACACGTCGATAAGTATCTCGGAAAATATCTTATCTTCTGCTTCCCGGCATTTGGCACATGCAGACGTCCTGGAGCCGGAGGTGAAGGTGGAGGTGGTGATGGAGCAGGAGCCATCCGTCTGCGAACGTCTGCACCGATGTTCGTATTCCTCCTGCTTCTGAGACCAGATTTCAATTAGTGGCCTTGCTTCCGTCGTTGTTGTTGTTGTTGTTGGTTCCGATTGAAAACCAGGCTGGCCATTCGGATCGGAGTGCTGTTCCCCCCACACGGGGACTCTTCTGGCAGTGGTGCTGCTGCTGTTGTACAGGAGAGGGACTGGGCCTGGGACTGAGTGGCTGACTGAGTCACACCAGACTCCTGTGGCCCCGTCTCCATCTGAAGCGGCTGCTGCCAGTCTGGTTTCTGTCCCTGTCCATGTCCTCGTACTCTCGGATATTGTCTGGAGCGTACTCTACTGCCAGAAGGATAAGGCTCATCAGTAGCAGTAGGTTGGGACGTCTCATGTGGTGCTCTGCTCGTTTGTTGGTTCCGAGCTTGTTGCGAAGTGCTCGGCCGGTCGTAGGTCGGACTCCAGTTAGGTATCGGCTGTTGCAGCAGCAAGCTTTTTAGTCCGTCAAAATCGGCCATTTCATCTGACGGTGGCGACCCTTGATCCTCGGTGCGATGGCTCGACCGTTGATATTCCCATTTCATCCTTCGGAAGGAACAATCTGGTAGCGTACGACAGCTGCTGCTGCACGAATATTGATGTGGCGTCTCTTGTGGCATGGTGATCCGGCCACTTGTGCTACTCCATGCGGGGTACCGACGGCCAGGTACGTAGAATACAAAGCTACTCGAAGTATCGGTACCCAAGCTGAGATCTTCATCTATTTCAAAGGACGATTCAGCTAATTCAGCCGAATGAGCGTCTTGCTTCAGGTCCTTCATCGATGGATCATATTTTTGCTGCGATGTATTCTCCACGGCAGTCATCGGTAGTCCCACACCTTCAAATTGTTATGAAATATTATGAAAAATATCAAGAAAATAATCATTTTGCTGCTCGGTTACCAGGATTCTCCCGTTTATCCGCATCCGAAGCCGTATCCAGAGATCTCACCAAATTCAGATAGCCGTGGGCCACGTCATTCAAAATGTGAATTGTGCTAGAATTGGCTAGAAAAGGTATAGAAAAGGTATAGTATAGCTGAACAGGAATCAGATCTAGAAAGCATATGAGAAAGGATGTCCTGCTATCAGGAATCCTCGTTGGACATCATGGAGATATCCTTGATGATCCTTGTTAATAGACAGAATGGAAAGTTTGATCAATTGATGGTAGGATGGATTGATATGTACATTTATAGATGGTTGAACACGCACGCACACACATATATGTATGTACATATGCGCGAAGCAGCAGCTGCTAACAAAGCAACAGCGCTGTTAACAGCGTAAAAATTCTCTGTTAACAGCGCTGTCCCACGTGAACAGCCTGTTACCGCTTCCGTTAACAGCTCTGTGAGCGGACTCGCTCTCGCTCTCAAGATCCGCCAGCTCGTTAGCTCTCGAACGAAAGCACTTACCACCGGCATCAGTAGGCCATTGCTGCTGTTGTTGTTTCCTTGCCCAGGGGAATGCCTTAGCGTCAACATTTTCAAGTCCGATTCTGCTTAGTGGTGCTGCCGCAGTCGCAGCCGTTGGCAGCTCATTCACCGCACGTGGAGGATCCATTTCTATGTCAGAATCGCTCTGATAATAACACTTGTCGCCCCGCAGCGGTGGCAACATTCCTTCTTTAACTGAATAATCGAATTTTTTATCCATTTTGTCCAAAAAACTAAAAACGAGTCAAATATTTCCGAGACTTCAATTTAACGAGAATAAAAAGAAAAACTAAAACCTAATAAAAGTATATTTCAGTGTTTCCTAACCTTTTGGCAATTAGTTTTTCAAAATAAAAACTTTTTCAGATTATTTTGTTTGTTTAAGTTTGGGAAATAGAGAAATTATTTTTAGTTGTGTTTCGTTTCAGGGTGTAAGAAATACTGACATATTTCGATGTGGGGAAAATTCTCCAATATCCTTCGGAATTTACGAAAAAAGATATATGAAATCTGGTGCAAGGTTCTCTTGGAAAAAGTTGTCAAATATTGGAGACAGTCGATAGTCATAAACAGATAGGAATGGATAGCTGGGGGGTACATTTTCATTCATATCAAATCGAAGGCCAGTTTGGGTAAAGTGGATGGAAAGATCTATGTATTTAGAGCTGCTCCAAGTATTCGAATTTTCGAATCCGTATCTAATCGCGCAGCGCAGAAAAGCGAACCCCTGCCTCAGCAGATCGTCGGCATAGAATGGATTTCCATTGGGTTGATAGTGGGTGAGAGTGGCAGAGCGAACGGACAACAATTTGCGCAGCGAAAGCTTTCGGCTGTTAACTGTTAACAGACTGTTAAGCTTGTGCTCTGGCTCTTACTCTCTCTTCTCTCTACGCTTCGCTCTCGTCATTGCTGCTGCTCTCTGCTGCTGCTGCTGCTGCTGCAGCTGTAGCTGCTGCAAGCTTTGGCTTTATTTATTTTTTATTTGCAAGCCCAAAATGCTATTGAACTCTCACGCATTTGCACACCTACACACACAGGCACCTACACACACATGGCAAAAAAACGCAAATACGCACACACACAGCCATGCACAGATACTCTCCTCACGCCCACAAAAACACACACGTGGAGGCATGGCATTGATATTTGCTGCATAATTTCTGGATAATTAATAAATGCTTTCCAAGAAAAGCTGCGAATATTTGCAATATACAAAAAATAGTCGAAAATAAAATAATACATAAATGCAAAACAAGAGAAAAGGAAAGCCGGATAGCCCGGGAAGTCGGCTTTTTTAAAGGCAACATCCACCGGCCGGACACGTGTCCTGAAAATCCCAGACCTACATCAACAAAACACCCGAAAAGCGGAGAAAACGCCGAGAAATGCCGTTACCCGAAGCTCACGGCGGCATCGTTAATGCGCATCTGCAAAGCTCTCTTTTGCTGCCTGCCTTTTCTCCCGGTACTGGCACCCGGCACCCGACACCACCCCCCAGTATCCCTCACTATTCTAGAAGGACCTTCTGTGAGCCGCCGCATCTTCTGCACCTGCACCGGCACCCCATCTACCATATGTATATACCCTGTACCTCTGCCTGTAACACTGTCTCCGAAGACATTCTCCAGGAAGCTTGTGTACCCTAGGCATCAGTATACGAAATGGGTCCACCGATTTACGTATGTATATGTATGTATTTTATCTGAACCCCTCTCTGGCACGTGACATATTTGATCCTCTGAAGCACTTCTTCATACCCTGTACCTCACTACTGCACCCCTGCATACCCTTTACCCTGATACTGATACTCGATACGCGATACCCTCTACCCTGCTTCCCCTTTCTCATCTCGCAGTCCTTCATGGTTCGCCTCAATATGTGCCTGTTCCCGTTCTTTCAACGTTTTTTGTTTTTGTGTTTCCCCGCTCTCTCTCGCTCTTTTTCCCTCTCCCACACTGGCTTCTTCTGTTCGTTCTTGTTGTTGGTGTTTTTTTTTTTTTGGGTTTTGGTTTCATTCCAGGCGAATTCTGGAAAATTGTGTCAAGCTGACGACACAATTTTCAAATCGCATGCCCGGAGTTGCAGTTTTTCCCTGATGCAGAGAGTCAGTCCCGACAGAGGCAGAGCCAAAGAGAGAGAGAGAGAGAGAGGAGAGTTGCATACTAAATACTCTCTCAAAGAGAGAGAGAATGAGAGTGCCGAGCCGGATTGCGGGCTGGCTGGCTTCTTTTGCCGGCTCTTCTGCGGTGTGTTCCTGTGTGTTCGTGTGTGTTCGTGTGTGTTTCTGTGTGTGTGTGTGTGTGTGTGAAGCATTGCACAAATAATAACGGTAATGGTTAGGCCGCCCGCCGTCTAACGGTACAGTAGCCCAACAGGAAGTGGTGCATTAACACGCGCGCCGATATTCTTCCTCTCAGAGGCGTGCTTTTAACCCACTAAAAACGTAACTTTTTCGGCGTAATAATAATAAGAATAATAATAATAATAACAATAACAGAGAGAGATAGAGACTTCAAGTGTGTGTGTGTGTGTGTGATAGAGAGATGGAGAGAGAGAAAGGGGGAGAGAGAGCGGTATATTCAATGCGGCATTCGATTGCATCACCTCCCAACAACAACAAAAAAGGAAAACAACAACTCTTTTTTGAGAGCTGCTGCCTTAACCTTTCAACCGTCGACGTCAAAACTATGACGTCGTCGCATGCAGCATGCCCCACTGCGACCAGAAACCTGCAATCTCTCTGCTTCTTTCTCTCCATGTGTGTGCGTGCGTGTGTGTGTGTGTGTGCGTTTGTTTCGGTTATTGTTTTTTTTGTTTTATGTTTTATTTTTTTTTGTTAAATTCACAAATTTTGTTTGCGGCAACCAAAAACATCGAATTGCAAACAGAGGCCGGCAAAATCAAAGAGCAGAGAGAGAGATAGCAAGTCAGAAGACAGAGAGAGAGCGAGCGAGGATGACAAAACGTGGACAGCACGTGCAGCAGTCGCAGCTTTTTTTGTTTTGTCTTTTTTTTTGTGTTTGGTTTTTGTTGTGTTTGCTCGGCTCTCGGTGTGAATGCCTTCTGCACACGAGACAAAATCGTGTGTTTTTTTTTTTCGGTGCTGTCGGTCGGTCGGTCGGTCAGTCGCCGTTGACGCAGATGCCGACGCTGACGCTGGCAGTGCGGTTACTGTTAAAACTTAACAGAGCTTCGAGTGAACATTTAACAGCGATCTATTGCAACCCACTATCTCTTGCATATGCTGAAGGGGCAGGCAGGGACTTTAAGAGGAAAGCACTATTTGGAGGAAGCTCCAGATGGTTTATCCATCAATTGGTCATTGGGCGAAGAGTGGTCTCTGTCACAGTCTCTGACCTTCTAGGGTTCAAAATTGCTGATTCGCTCCCTAATTCTTTTTGCCAAAATGCAATAACAACTGTTAAGACCTCTCATTAGCCAAAAGAAAAAGCCGGTCCTGTCGCTGTCGCTGCTGCTGTTGCGGCTGCTGATGCTGCTGCTGCCGCTTCCGCCGGAAGTAGCGGCAACGTCATACAAAGCTCCAGCTCTTCTCTCAACTAATGTTAAACTTTGCATACAACAGAGAGCAATTGTTGAGGAGAAGAGAGCGGCAGCAGCAGCAGCTATAGCAGCAGCCGCATCGAAGCCATCAGCGACGCCGGCTGCGACGCCGGCAACGAGCGAATCTCTAACAAATTCGTGTCTCGTGGACAACAGCAATCGCATCTCGTGCTCATTCGTGTGCGGCCCTTCACCGCTAAGCGACGTGTGTCCCGACCATCGACCATCGACATCATCGTGCCATTCAAGCGGTCGTCGTCGTCGTCGTCATCGTCATCGTAGTCATTCGTTCGCATTCGCATTCGCTGCCTGCCCCCCTGACACCCACACGACACGACACACACAACCACCCACCCACACCCTCACCCACTCTCTCGCTCTCTCATTGTCTGTCTGTCTGTCTGTCTGGGAACCGCATTCGTGGACAGGCTTCGGCTCTGCTGCTGCTGGCACCTTCGGGTGGATGTTGGCCCGTTCGGTTCGGTTCGGTTCGGCTGCTTTTGCTGCTTTTCCTCTAACCAAACGCTCGCCACGGGCCGTGCAGCAAAAACAGTTTACATTTGTTTTTCCGCGTGCGAGCACACGTTGACGGGTCTGTCTGCGATTGAAGAAACTCTTTTTCATTTTCCCCCAAACTCACTATCACCACTACCACTGGCTTTCCACATACCTCTACCGTACCCGTACCCGTACCCAAACCCGTACCCGTATCCGTACCTGTTTCGTTCTTAAATGTTTTCCGTTGTGGTTTTTCAAAAAGTGAAAACTGAAAACCCGCTTCGCGACATTTAACCGTTACCTGATATCCGTTATCCATTCCTCGTGCGTGGCTTTGTGCGTGTTTGATTGTGTGATTCGATTCGATCCGATCCGATACGATCCGATTCGAAGAAGCTTTGTTTCCGGCCTGCGATCCTGGTTCTGAATCTCTGTTGCCGCCACTTCGGCTCTCGTCTTAATGGAACCCGGACAATAGTTTCAGATCACAATTTTCGTGAAATCCCAATTCCATAGTTTATTTGAGAATTGGTTTTTCAATTCGTAATAAACTACAAAAAAAGTGGTCCGGAATTCCAAAATTCTCTTTGGCGAATTTTGGAATTTTCACTAGTTTCAAGCCCTTGGAAGACCAAGAATATCTTTTAAGATTCGGAATTTCCCGATAGAGTTAAAAGTTTTCCATTCTTGTTTCTTACATATTCAAATTCGAATTTCGAAAGTTTCAAAAAGGAATCTCAAAAGCATCCTCCGAATTCTTCAAAAAAAAAGAGGCTTTGTAGCCAAAAGAGTTGCAAAGGAGCTAGAAATTCAAAAGTTTTCGAAGTAGTGTGTTTTTTTTTTTTGGTTTTTTGGGTTTTTGGTTTTTGGTTTTTGGTGCAACTTCTGTTTGGCTGTCTCTGTCGCTGCCAGCGTCGCTGTTGCAGTGTCGCTGCCGCAGCCGAGGCCGCATCGTTTTGGCGTTGCGTGCGAAGTTTTCCCGAGACCGAGACCGCCCGACCTGCCACGACGGAGCGGCGGCGGCGGCGGCCGGCCTCTGCTGCTCCTCTGAATGCGGAGTAAAAGCGGAGTCGAGTCGCATTCCGAGTCGTGTCGAGATCGAAGCGCCGAACGGAAGTGCAGTGCAAAGCGGAAACGGAAGCTGAAACAGTATTCCCACTTAATACTTGGCACGCCAGAGCGCACACACACACACACACACACACACAAACACACCGAGAAAGAGTGAGAGAGAGAGAGAGAGCGAGTGAGAAGGATGGATGGATCTTTCTGTTTTAATTATATTTTTATTCTTGTCGCGCGATTTTCCATATGGCGAGAATTTTTTTCAACATTTTTTTAACGTGTCTCTTTTTTATAATCTACAACAAAAACAACAAACAACAACAAAACAAAAAAAAACCCCAAATAATAACAACCATTAAATAGCAGCAACAGAAAAAAGAAAAAACAACAACAACAACGTGCGGTGTTATAGGCTTGCCACACAGATCGAAATTCAAATCCAAATCCAAATCGAAATCCAAATGATACAAAAATGATAATACAAAATGCAGTTGCAACAATAATTACGAGTACTCGTGGAATAATGCCAGCAGCAAAATGTTGCAGCCAATGCAGTGCGTGTGCATGAAAAAGCAAAGCCAATACGAGGAAAAGTCACTGGGAAAAGTACTTTGGACAAGTGAAAACCACCCGCTCGAACAATAAATACAACAAAAACAAAAACAAAATCATGATCATGGAATGCCCCATAGGAAAGAGGAATCCCGCTCAAGAATCTCCCGGCTGGACCCTGCCCCTGCCCCTGCGGCAGAGTGAGGAGTGGCTCAAGGTGTGTGTGTGTGTGCCTGCCCCCCCCTCCAAAATCGAGACTACCTCGTATCACCCTCGTATCGTGTGTGTGTTGTGTTTTTCCTGCATGTTTTTCTTTTTGTTGAAATGATTTTTGGCACTTCCGCTTTTAAGAGAACATCTTTGACCTACTATTCCATTGAAATCAAAGCATATTCTATATAAATAAAGTAAAGTAAAATAAAATAAGCTAAACAACACAAATATTGGCAGTATTTTCGTGTGCGATTCGGCACACGGCAAAAGTATTCAAATAATTAAATTCCAATCCCCTCACAAAGTGTGAATGCGGCTCAAAGGCGGAGAACAATCCATAAATATAAATGAATGGAAATATAAATAAGATTCTTCTAAATTTATATGGATTGTTCAACAACAAAATGGGATGGAAATATACATATATATTTATATGCTGAAATTATCTCATCAAAATTGAACCAGAGCCGTCGCCACCGCCGCCGTCGCAGTCGCCGTCGCCTCCACTCCAATTGGGACTTCAAATAAAAAGTTATACGCTTTTTAAACAATATAAATTATAGAATTTTATAAACAATTCAGCGGCGAACGTCAGCTGCTGGTGTTCCCCCAGACAAAAACATAAACAAAAGTCCAAAATATACGAGAATTACAATTTTTCCTTCAAAATAAATCTCGATTTGATTTGATGATTTGTTCATGTCTTTCGGCATCGCTCATTGAAAATCCAGCGAACCGCCAAACTAGAAACAGTTCTACAAAGATCTCTCTCCCTCTCTATAGATCTAGATCGAGATCTCTAGAGACCCGTACTATTAATAATTTCCATGCAGAGAGGTACGCTCTCCCTCGCTATGCCTCTCTCTCTCTCGTTCCCCCCCCACAAAAATTATGAGGGCTTAAGATTTTTGATATATGTCGAGACTTTTACTGCTAATTAGACAAATACTTTTATCTCTTCCAATGGGGAAATTCTCACATTGTATTTATTTGTCGCGGCAGCATTAAATTATCCGAATGAAAATTTCAGGTATTTTCTTTTGAAAAAACTTACTCGAAAATTTCACAATTTCCGTAATGAAATCTTTGGGTAAAATTCCGATTTTAAGACAGCATTCGGTGATCCATATTAGTATGGAATTTTGACTGAAAGTTGGTCTATTTTCACACTTTTTCTTTGTGTTGTGCATTGATTCTCAGTTATGAAATTATTAACATTTGTTTATCGAGTTTTAAAGATTTAAAAAGGGGGGGAAACTGATGAGTTTTTTGTGCATTACTTGATTGCATTTCTTGCGTTTAATGATAGTGACAATTCATGACATGAAATGTCATGAGTCGTATGAATTTTCATTGAGTACTCATTGAATCGAATCGAATTTCCCTGCATACATTAATTTGTTGGAAATGGAGGTTGGTTTTTAGCAGAGAAGAAAACTTTGCAAAAACTCTTTGGCAATTTATGAAAATAATTCATTAATTTCATCTCAACGCTTCATGAATAATTTGCAAAATTCTGTCACTATCATTGGGGCTCAATCAGAAAATTATTCAGTGGTGGAGAAAGGAAATTTCCTTTCCACTTGGACTGCCTCCATCACAGATGTCACCCACTGTTCTAGGACGCCCACCCCATTGGCCATATTAAGTACAAAAAAAAGAGCACTGCGAATGAGGAAAAAAATCACATCAAAATGGCAGCATACAACAAATTAATGCAAATGCTGGCGCTTTCATATTTAATATGCAAAAATAACATACACCCAAACCAATCCAAAAAAAAAAAAAACAGATATAGGGAGGGAGGGAGAAAATACAGGAAAATGTTCAGAGTGGCAGTGGAAAAAAAACAATTGCAATTGCAATAATTGTGCAATATAATGACATATGAAATTTCATTTCAATTCTGTTTTTGCATCTCTTTGTGCGTTATTTATTTATTTAAGCGGACAACCCCAGCAGTGAAGAGGAAATCATGTCCATAAACTGAAAAATGTTTCCCCCACCCCCTACCCACTCAAAAAAGCCCAAAAACTCACTCAACACAAAATACATGCAAAATATTATAAATAAATTAAAATGAAATAAATTTACTCGATGTGTTCGCATGAAGAATCATCATATATGGTGGCATATGGTGGCAGAAAGGTATATCGGTTGATCGCTTGATCGGTTGACTCAATCTTCAAGAATGCATGGAATGTGTAAAGAATTTTTATGAATTAATGTGGGAATCCAGGTGGAATAGATCTTGGAGATCTTTCATTCAATAATGATGAATAATGAATATTGTTTAAATTGGTGTTTTTTTGTGTGCTTAAACCTCAAGAATCATCAATTCATCAATCAATTTCGATCTATTTATGATTTTCCGCCAATGATATTATTTCTATTTATATAAATTCTTGGATATTTTTGAAACAAATCCAAGTATAGTTTGGTATAGTATAGTATAGAAAATATGGGGTATATGTGGGTGGGCGCAAAGCCTGTTGAATACCGCATTGAATCCTTTTCCCGCAGCACTTTCGAGTCTTTAGTCCGTGTGATGGGTATCTATCCTTCGAGTACCTTCGCTCATCATGAAAATTATTGGTGCTGCCGCTGCTGCTGCTCGTTTCGTATCACGAGTATGACCTAATTTACGAGAGGAAAAAGGAAACAAAATAGCAGAACAAAAAAACTTACAATGCTAAAGTGAGAGAGCGACAAAGAGAGTGAGTCGCGGAACATGTCGCATATTTGTCACTCTTTTTTTTAAGCCAGAAAAAATCTATATATATTCATATATAAACAGCAGATAGAGAGAGCGAGACGGGGATGGCTGAGATGGGGAGATGGAAGATATACTAGTAGCTGCTGTTTGATATGGAGTTCGCCATAGATGGGACGGCAAAAAGCGGCATGGCATCGGGTAGCGGCACGGGTAGGCACTGCATAATGGCAAATAATGCGGGCTAAAACAAAAGTGACTGCTGCTGCTGCCGCTGCCACTGCCACTGCCTCTGCCGCTGCTGGGGCTGCTTCTGCTTCCTTTATTGTTGTCTCGACATATCCCCTCCATTGTTGGGCCTGCCTGTTTGGGCCTGCCCTGCTCTGCCCTGCCCTGCCCTGGCCTCATTTGTCCCAGTTTAAATGGTCTTTAGGTCGAAGAGTGAATCAGATACATGCGATGGGGCACGAGAGTCTAAGTGAGGAACAGAGATAGAGAGTCGCGCATTAAACCATTGCAGAAATTTTGCATGCTTCGTATCTGTGTTTGTGTGTGTGCATCGCTGTGTGTGTATCTGTGTTTATGCATCTGTGTGTATGTTTATTTGTTTGCTGTTGGCTTTGATTTGGTTTCTGGCCCGATGGCCTGATGGTCCTGGCCCTGCTATCGCCATCAAATCAGGCACACACAAACATAATTGTTGTCTCTGTGGAAGTGTAAGTGTGTGCATGTGTTAGTGTAAATAGCAATTACAGGCCAACACTCTCTCTGTCTCTCCATCCTTTGCTCAAACTATCTCTTTGTCTCACGCTGTAGTGGGTAAATACTATATATATATATATATATATATATAGATATGGATATGTATTTGTATGTACCATACGAGTGTAGTGCTTAAACGAATGCCCCGAAAGCCAGAGAATGCAGTGTGGCAATGAGGCACCCAAAAGACATCAACAACAACAGCAACAGAAGCGGAACAGAGCTACTACAAAAATTACCGAAAATCTTGGTACAGAAATACAGGACAAAATGCATTACTAATCAAATAATTCCATTAACTATGGAACTACAACAATTACAGTAAGAACTTCAACAATTGTAGGAACAATTCAGAAGATTACAACAACTGCAATTATTCCAACAGTTAAATTCCCAAGAACATTGGTCACCGCATCAATTAGAGTAGTTCCAACACCTGGTACTACTATATAAACAAGAATCCTTTCACCAACCTCAATTCCAACGAGCAATTTATATATACCTATGGTAAAAATACCAACACCAATACAACTATGTTAATAGCACAAAAATATTACTCCAACGGCTATATAGTGACAGAAGCAACAAACGATGACAACAACAAAATACTCCAACGAAAGTTTTGCGTTCTAGCAACAATTACACCAACAAACATTGTCGCATAGCCACGCCGCAGCAGCAGCTGCTGCAGCGTGCACTTAAGCGTCGCCTGCGCCCATAAGTATGCTTCGATAAGTGTGAATGAGCGTGCTTTGAGGGTTGCTGATGAGACCAGACGATGGGACGATGATGGGAGCTGAAGAGCAAGTGGAAGAAGACCAAAAACAAGAGCAAGAGAAGGAGAGTCTTGGGTACATAACGATGTACTAACTAAGTTAAAGTGCTTGAATAACGAGAAGAAGAATGAGGTGAAGAGAAGGCAGAGGGCAGACGGGCACAAGACAATGTATTGAAGGGAAGTTTACAGAATGACACCTTCTGGCAATATTTGATAGGTAGCAAAAACACATAAAATGGGCGAACGTATAGAAAGGGCCTAGAGACTAAAGAATCATCATCATTCATATTCCAAAGGGGGTTCACACACACACACGCACACATACCTCTCAAACAGAATGTGGTAACGTAAGGCTAGTAGTTTATGCGGGGGGAAGGGAAAGAGTGGGATGTTGTGTTTGATAATGGACGATGGTTTCTGTGGCCAGTGACTGTGGCAGGACGTGGTCCTCTGGCCTGCAAATTGCTGCAAACTAACGAAATTAGACTGAAGTAAAATAACATCAAAACAAAATTTAATTACATAGTTGGGGGCACAGGAACACCAGCAAGGCAAGGCAAGGCAAAGGCTTCTAACTGTTCCTCTTCCTCTAGAGAATAATGGAACAAAAGTGGCAGAGAAGCGGAGAAACAGAGAAGCAGAGAAGCAGACATTGCATTGCACAATATTTATTTAATGGCATGACTTTTCATGCATACATAACGCCGCCAATTTATGTCGTCCGCCCGTACTTCTCTATGGCACCTCCGCATACCCCTCACCCTTCTAGTCGCACTCCTTCTCGTGACCGACATTCGACAGCCCAGCCCCCGCTCCAGCGCCCCCAAACCACAACCGCCAAGAGAGTTTCTCCAACAAGTTCGACTTTGAGCTGTGTCTGAAAACGAAAGCAGCCCGGAAATGTTTGTGTTGGCCTCAGCGTACTATATACTAGCAACTACTTAACCGTACTAGACCGCCATATATCAACAAGAAGAAGAAGAAGAGAAGTGGCAGGGGAAGAAGAAGGAGGGGGAGAGGGAGAGAGTGCGCGAAATGGTGGCCACAAGAAGAAGAGAAAGGCGCGAGCGATGTGTAGCATATATTATGCAGTCGACTCTCTAGTCACTCTTTGCACTTTTGCACCTCCTCCTTCACCTTCTTTCCTACTCCTCCTTCTCACCTCTCATGCACTTAACTCTTTTTTTCTCTCTTTCTTTCTCTTTCTGTCTCTGTTTCTTAGTACTCCTTCTCTCTCGTTTTCTTTCTGTTCCCTTTCTCCCATGCTTGGCAACTTTTCGCTTGCCTTTTTTTTTGCAGCTTGGCTTTAAGTTGGCTTTAATCAGCCACTGCATATGCATATAAATATACATATATACTTATGTATGTACGTATATAGCTTATATACAAAACATGTCTGACAAGAGAACAGGAGTGGCCCCCTACCCCTCTGCCCTGACCGCCCCTTTGGGTGGCCACTCTGCCTACTCTGTCTCAATAAGTTTTGGGCTTTTCGTATGCAATTTTCACATTTGTCCATACTCACTCGCACTTGCACTCGCTGCAGCGGTCTGTGGTCTGTGCTTGGGTTTTTGGGTTGAATCGAAGAGGCGGCTGAGCCACGCCCATCTGTTAAATAGCATCCAACGTTGTAGTTGTGGCTGTTGTTGTTATTGCTGTTGTTGTTGTTGTTGTGGCTGTTGTTGTCGATGGTACGTGTTGGGAATGTAGGACATTGTTATGCAGGCAGCGGCATAAAGGAAGAGCAAGGCGAATCAAATGAGAGTTGAACAGAACGGGAGGGAGAGAGAGAGAGAGAGAGAGACAGAGAGGGGAGATCTGGAAATTTGCAAATGTGGAGGGGCTTTGGGTGGTGGGCGGAGGCAGAGGCAGGGGCAGGGGCCAAGGCTAGGCACGAAATGTGCAACACACAAAAGTTTTCGTCATTATTGGCCTAAGAGGTGAAATTTATTGCAGCATAATTCAATGGGAACGCTAATTCTCACTATCTCTCTCTCTCTCTCTCTCTCTCTCTCTGGGAAAAAAAGAGAAGAAAATGGAGTTTGGAATGTATCACAGAGGCTGTAGAAATATAAAATGTATATAATATAATTTTCTGTATTTTACTAACTTTTCGCTTTTCATTTTGCAGAAGGCGCCAGAGGAAACAAACAAAACTCAAAACTGAAAGAAAAGCAAACCAAAAAGACAATTTGTGAAGACAAAGAAAAGAGCGAAAGAACGAGGCAAGGCAGAAACTAGAAAATTTCGAATTATTGCAAGAACCTTCTTTACATTTGAAATATTTTCAAATTTGAAACTTAAACAACACAAAAATTAATAACTAATTAAATAAATGATAGTAAACGAAGCTCAAATAGACTGAAATAGAGTCCAAATATATTACGAAAGTAAAATGCAATTAATTCAACATATCATATAAATTAATTAGAACAAATTGCATTTAAGTTTAAAACCAAAAAACAAAAACCAAAAACAACCAAAACGCAAACCCAAAAACCGAAAACCGAAAAAACCTAAGGCAAAACAACAATTTAACAACAATTCAAATTAACAACAAAATTCGAAAAAAGGCAATAAGAACACTCCGAAAAAAAACAATAAAATAAAGAGCAGAAGGTGGCAGCATCGACAAAGGGGGAGCGAGGGGTGTCGTTGTGAGGTGACTCGACCTTCTACCCTGTGGCTTAAAAATGACTCTGAGTGAAACAACAATAAAAGCAGATCATCATAAATAATTGAAAAGCGCGTTAAAATCCACATTCAAGTGCGCGTTTAAATCAATTTCAATCGAACGAAAAGTTGAATGCAACAAATGGAGCAGCAGCAATAGGAACAAAAGAAAATCAAGGTACGTTTTTGCACACCTTTCACCATCTACTTTTCCAGCAGCGAATCCCCCCATAAAGGAATGCTGCTGTCAGGTCAGGGCTCGACCCCGTGAATCAGCACTCAAATATGTCTGTATTGTCTTTTCAACATTTTCAACAAGTGCGTGCCACTGCCACAGCCACTGCCCCTGCCCCTCATCATCACCCCTCATCTACCCTGATAGTCGTGTCTATTTTTGGATACTCAATTTCCGTGTATTTCGGTTGTTTGTTTGTTTGTCTGAAAAATGATTTCTTAATGAGTCGCAAAGCAAAGCCACGCCCCCCAAGACAGCAAGAAACGCAAGAGATTTCGATAAGTGGGTGGAATTCCGAATAGAATGGCGATACAAATCATAGCATAGATCATTGTGAGTGACTAATGAGTGTCTAATGAATTGAGGGACTGATAAATGCGGAAGCAAAGGAAAGACAAACAGCACAAAATGCTAGGAATATGAGGAGAGCAAATGGATGGAAGCAAACAGTAAGGATAGCTCTGAAAGGGTGCGCCATGTTCCCCAATAAATTCCAGCGGAAGAAGACGCAACTTTTGGGTGGAAATATAAGTGGAAAATCAAAAAAATTTCCCACACACACACCAACACTCGAACGTGGCTTGGACATGGTCCATGGATGCATTTGGAGTGGAGCTCATGCTGCTGCTGCTGCTGCTGCTGCTGGTGCTTCATTAACATCATTCCAGTTTCGTAACTCAATTTGGGAACTGGGCGAATGCCGTGGCACATGTTGGCCCCATCATGTGGCATCCACAGCGACAGAGACAGCGACAGCTCAGGAAACAAGCTAATTCCAGCAGCAGCAGCAGCAGCGTTCCCCAACATATATACATATATATATATACATATGTATCTCTTTGTATATATATATCCACACACACACACACATATCGGAAAAGCGCTGACGAAGCCAAATCAATTTCGTTGCTGAAAAATTGGGAGAGAAAAAAAGAAGAAAATCATAAAAAAGAAGAGGAGGAGGAGGAGAAAAAAAAGAGGCGGAGGAAGAGCAAACATTTTTTGCTTCTTTGTGGCCCATTCATTGGGACTCTCATTCATAGAGCAATCAGTTAAGGGGGTATGGGGCTGGCTATGGCTTAGCACTAATCAAATCAAAGAGTTCCCACCCCCCGAAAAAAAACGGAGATGAGAGGGATGGGAAAACACTTCCGATTTCTACTGGAATGAGAATCAGCAGCAGCAGCAGCAGCAGCGGGAGGATTAGGAGTAGGGTGGGCAGGAGGGTTGGTTGGGTGGAAAGACAAGCAAACAAATACGGACCCAGGAAATGAGGAGCCAAAGCAAGGGAATATCTGTAGGGAGGGAGGGAGGTAGGAACGGGGGGCAACAGACAAACATTAAATAAATAATCTATAAAATATATATATGTATATGTTTCCTGCCCCTCTAGAGAGGGGAAAACTGCATTCCGAGAACCAACGAAACAACAATGTTAACCCCATAAAAGTTCTTGCCTCACCCTCGAATCAATCCCGCACCGCCGCACCTTCGGCCGCATGCGGCTTATGTTGGGGCATTTTCTGGCTTGTCGCTTGCCACTTTGTGGCAATAAAAAAGTTCGTTTATAAAACAAACATTCAAGAGATGTTTGTCCCTCCCTCCTCCCTCTCCCCTCTCGTTTTCTATCGCTCTCCTTGTGCGTGTCACTCAGCGGCTTGTAAGATTTTTCCACCAGTTCCACGCCCACACATCCACACACACACACACCCCCATTTTCCCGAAGCAGCAGTTTTCCCTCCTCCACCTCATGTGGTTCACACGGTTCAAACAATAGATAAAATAAAATAAAACGAAATCAAATAAAATGAAATCTCTTTTTGAATCCAAATACAAACTTTGTGTTCGAAAGGTGTCGCCCAGGAGTTGGCCAACTTTTTCGTGGGAAAAAAAACACACACATACACACATACATATATGTATGTATGTTGAGAAGGGGAATGTTACTGGCAATGGATTTAAGATGGATTATAAATATGTCTTGTTTTGTCAGTTTAAGCATTTGATTTCTGTTTGAAAATATTTGAAATTTCCAGGGAGTTATCTGTGGCATTTTTGTGGCTGACAAAATGCTGTTCATTTATCTCAATATTTCATAGACAAATTGGGAGTTTTTAGACTTTTTTTAAACCAAAGAAAAAGGTCTTGAAATCAAAGTGAACTCCATTTAATCTCTCTTTAATTTAAATATGGTTGTGCTTCTTTTTGTTCTACTTATTTCAACTAGAACCTAATTTGTTTTTAATATTTAATATTAGCATTCATTTTTATACATTTTCTATAAGTTTTCCGATGGAGGTGACGCTCTATCCCTCAGGAGGATTTCAGGGCAGGGTGGGGGGGTGTCTGTGGGACATCGGTCTACCCTTTCGGTCGGGTCAGAGCCATATGTGTGTGTTTTTTAAGAGTTTTTTGATGGATTTTTATAGCGTATTGTCGCCCAGTCGTAAGTGTGGGTGCCCCGTGGGCCCTGGCCATAATCTTGGGTGTTACGCCCGTGGAAACCTCAGATAACGCCCGCTTTTATATGTTTCATATTTTACGAGGCTGTCTCTCTCTCTCTCTCTGTCTGCAATTTGTATTCATCATGCACACACACACAATGAGAAGAATGTTGCACAGAAATGCTTATTGTAATTAATTTGAATGCAAAACATTTCTGTGGCTTGGGGGGGGGGCGAGGCCACGAAACAAACAAAAAGGTTGGTATTTCATTTGTTCCGTTTACCGTTTTCGCCTTTCGGTTCATGTTGCTAATTTTTATGAGCATAATGATTGATTGATTGATGGATGGATGGATAGCTGGATAGATGGATGCCTGTGTGGCAGGGTTGAATCCAAATGAATGCTGATGGCTGATGGTTGAGTGAATTGCTTTTTGATAGATCACAAATGTGTCAGAAGGGAGCGAGGCATTGGACAGGGAAAGGGACGGGGGCAAGGGGCAGGGCAGTTCATTGTTGGCTGCGTTTTCCACATTAACATTAACGGACAAACAGGTGAGGAGTGTGGGGGAGGGGGTTACAGGGGTACAGGGTTACAAGGGTGCAAATCGAAATGGAAATTCAATAAAGAATCAAAATCGAACAGCAACAGCAAACAGAAATAATTGCGATTCCAAAAGTGAAAGAGTTGGCAGCCACAAATTGGATTGACCCTGTAACCCAGTGTACACACACACACACACACACACACACACACATATATATATATGTATAACTGTCATATCTGACCCTAGTATTAGCTCACCTTTGAGAGGTTTTATCGAATGTATAATTGTGGAATACTTTACTTAACTGAAAATTGAACAAAAGTGATGTTTGCTCCAATATATGTGAAGGGACTTTCCATGGGTATAGACTCTAGATGCCTAGATAGTATTAGTATTCCCATGCTTTGGGGTATTGGTCGACTGTACCTTTGACTCACTGTGTCCCTTCTGCAGGACCTTTGTGCAGCTATGGACTTGATTTTGTGAACCTTTTTGCCTGGCGTTTGTGGCCCAAAAGAATTGCAAATTTAATTTGTTTGCGCCAGAGAAAAAAAACCAGAGCCCAAGCGAACAGAGTCGGAAATACATTCAAATAATTGGCATGGAATGCCATAGCCGCAGCCACAGAAACAGCCATAGCTATAGCCATAGCCACAGTCATAGCCATATCCATATCCATATCCATAGCCTTTCGCATTAAATTGAATTCTTTTGGTGAATTTTTTTGCCAGCATAAATAAAACTCTTTTTGCAGCATGAATAAATTTCCAGAGGCTCGGTTTTCAGTTCCGAAAGTGAGACACAGACATTTGACAAGTTCATAAATTATCGGCTATAGGGGAGCAAAAACAAAAAAAACAAAAGAACAGAAAAAAAAACAAAACGTTGTGGATGATTTTTTGTGGATGATTGTTGAAAACTGTTCCTCGATTCAATTCCCCACCAGTCGCGTATTAAACGCTGGCCAAATTTCCATTTGAATCCATTGCGGCGGGGGGGCGGGGTGGGGCGATAGTGTTGCTGCATAAATGGGGCGTGGCACAGGCACTTGCAAGTAAGGAAATAAATAAAATGAAAGTTTTTGCTGCGCAAAAAATATAGGAAGAGAGAGAGAGAGACAGAGAGCAAAGAAGAGAAAAGAAGAAGGCTGGGGATGGATGGGGGATAAAATACTATATAAAGCAGAGAATAAAAACTTGTATACGACACATAAAAAGTAACAATAAAAATCTAACAAAGTGAAACACAACCGCCAGAAACTATAACGAAAAACACACTCCACACAATCCACAGCACAGCACTCAGCACTGCCCTCTCCTCTCTCTCTCTCAGCGAGAGAAATACAAACAAACAATCATCAGGCGAAAGGAGAAGGGAAAAGGCAAAAGGGAAAAGGGAAAAAGGGAAAGAAAGAAGGAAGCAGGATGAGAGGATGAGCTGCGATGAAAAAAAAGGCGATTTGAGAGAAAGAGTTGTAAGTGGAAATAATGGCATGGCCAATGCGGCGTATGCGCGATTTAAATTTTTCATTCATTTTGCTGAACAGAACAGTGGAAAATGCTGTAAAGACCGAACAATATCAGAGCAAATCTCAGCAAGACCAATAAAGATATGATATCTATATATCTGCGATGTCTACAGATACATATGTATATCGAAACAAAAAGGAAACCATTCCATAGGGGACTTTGAACCACAAGAGGGAGTTCCCTTTTGGGTATTTTGGGAGCTGCCTCCTCTATAGATCCCAAGCATTCATCTTTCATTTTCATGTCTAATATGTTATTCAACATTTTTCAAGGATTTCTATTACGTATTTCAGTCATGTTCTCCTGCGGAGTATCTGCTCTCCTTTTTCCTTTCGATTCCCGGTAGCACACACTCTTCATTTATCAATCATCCGCCCCGTTGCACTTCGCTGACTTCATATGCAAATAGTTTTGTGCCCCCTGCCCCCTCCTGCCGCAAAGTGAATATTGTCTAATGTGTGTGGGGGAGGAGAGGAGCGGGAGAGGGGGCATGGTCAGGAGCAGCCTTTCAACTGAAAATTTTTTTCCCTTATTTTTTGAGGGTCATTTTTCTTAGAAGAAAACCAAACTTCTTTCTGGCTCCTGCAATGCTCCTGCCTGCCTCTTTTATTATTTCTAAAGTAAAAAATGAATCAGGCAACACCCACACCACCCTCCATCCCCCCTCCCCCCTACACGAGTGTACGTACATACATGTATGGTTCTATCTTCTACGGCATACAATGAATAATGGAGGCTGATGCCGATGACAACTATAGGAAATATTATAAGGATATGCCGACCATAAACCAAAGGAAGAACAAGAACAACCCGCCCGCACAACGACTAGCACTAGGACTAGGACTACAACTAGGATGACGACGACGACAACGACAACGACGATGAGGAAGACAAATAAAAGAGAAATCGTTTATTGCAAAAGAGCCCATAAATTGATTTTTTCAAATAAAAATAAAATATCGACATACGACGAGAGCCCCACACCCTCCACTATTTCAGACAGATAAAATAAGCCATACACTGGGGGACAAGGGGGGGTTGGCGGGTGTGTGGCGAAAAGAAGGCTAAACGAAGGCTGGAAGGACGAAGGAACTATGGCTAAGTGAGAGATGCTGGCTGAGATTGTAAAGCAGCAACAACAGCATAAACGACTCAACAGCCGCCCTGGTTGTGGTCCAAAAAGAAGCCGCCTCCAAGACGCCAACACGAACACACACACACACACAAAAAAGCACAGAGACACACAGACACATATACACGTACTAGGGGAAGAAAGAGATAGCTGTGGGAGATAGTGGAGAGAGGAAGAGACATTGTCCTCGTCGTCATCATCTTCGCCTACGTCCTTTTTGGCCAAAGGTATTCCTCCGATGTTCTCTCTCCATTTCGCTTCTCGTATTTCCTATTTAAGTTAAAAACTATTAGGGAACCCCCTTCCCCTTGCCAGTCTCCACTACCCCACTACCCCACTCCCACATCCTCTCTACTCTACTCTATGGAGTGTATCCTCCTTTTGCCGTAGTACATAAATTATGTGCAAAAAAAGATGAAAGTTCTTTTTGGGTTGGATTGAGGCGGTTCTACGTCTCCCTGCGAGTGTTGGATGAAATTTTTATTAAAAACTATGGCCCCGCTCTTTAATAAAGATGTGAGAGGAGGCCCTACCACCCCACCACCCTAGAAACCAGCCCACCATCACCATTACACACGAACACTACTGATACAGCGAAGCTTCGGAGGCATAGGACCATAAATAAGGACACGCGAAGAGAACAGGACAGCGCCGGCATTTATCTGGCCCCAAAAAATTGCAAAGGAAACGAAACGATGGATGAGGAGTGGAACGGGAATGGGAACGGGAAAGACAGGCAATGGCGGAACAGAAACAGCGGAACAGAGCATTGTGTTGGCGAGATAGATGGAGGGAGAGAAGGTTATATAAGATTGATATTAGATTTCATTCCACTCCATTTCCAGTCTCAATATGTTTTATTTCATGGAAACTAAAAGTCTGTTTAGTTGCCCCGAAGTGCGGGAGTCCTGTTAAATGGAAAACCCATTTTTTGTGACCCCTAAGCGGAATCTCTCTTTTAGTTTTATATGATTATTTAAAAGTTAAGTCTAAAAGATTAAAGAGGTGTTTTGAGTTCAAGGTATGTCATCTTCGACTAAAACTGTTCTTTTGGTGTCCCCGATCGAAAGGTGTATGTATTTTATGGTCTCCCAAAGATACCGTGCAGTATAAATAGGAAAAGATACCATAGGTTAACCTGAAGATATTCCGCATTCGAGCATGTGGCCTCTTTTTTTAGACAATTTTGTACTGGTGACCCCGATCTTGATTTTGGTATATTGCGATCAACTATGGATTCACTCATGTACTCAGAGTTGAGCTTGTAACTAAAGATGGTTGCATAAATTGACAATATATTAACAGCAGTTCTACCGAAAGACCCTCCACCCCGGTCAACATAAAACTCGCTATGTGACCGCCGTTTGTCTCTGTTTCTGTCTCTGTCTCTGGTTCTGGTGCTGGTTCTGTCTCTCGTTCTGTTTCTGACTCGCTACATAAATCAATTTGGCCATTTATTTAGCAGCAGAACAGGCAGCGGGTGACATTTGCATTTGCTTATTAAAAGAGATGGAGATAGGAAATCAGAGATGGAGTTTTCCATGGGGGTGGGTGGAAAAATATGGCCAAGGAGAAGAAGGGGAGGGAGAGGAGTCATGACAAATATATTTCACAATTTTAATTGGCCAAACAAGCTGAAAGTTTTGAAGCTGAAAACTGAAAACTAAACTGAAGTTGACGCTAAAAACTTGAGTCCTTTCTTCGTTCGCTCTTCTTCTTTCCTCTTCTGACTCTGCCGCGGCTGTTTCTTATTAAGATGATTCCTTTTCTCTTCATCCGTGGCATTGTTTTTCCATGTATACCCTTTCGATAAAAGTGTTTCAATTATAATTAGTTGAAAAAGTTTAAGAGCGCGCTACTCTGTTTCTGAATATGGGGGTAATTCAGAATAGATACAAAATATGGGTGGAAAATTCAGACGAAATATATTTTTTATGTAGCTTTCGTACCAGCAAAAGCTCCTCGAGGGTATCCGAAACATCGATCCTTCGCTGCTCTGTTATTCTCCTCTGTTTGTTGTATGGCCAAAGCAAAAGTTTTCAATCCGGAAAGCCAGGTTGGCTAAATTAAAAAGAGTGCGTACAAAGGGCTGGCTGTTGCCAGGAGTGTCGGGAGCTGGTGTTGGTTCTGGTTCTGGTTCTGTTTCTGGTTATGCTTCTGGTGGAGAGGTAGTTTCAGCTTTGGCCATAAACTTTATCGCTGCCTGAGTGGGGAAATGCAGGAGCAGAAACAGGCGCAGAAGCTGAAGCAGAAGCTAAAGCAGGATCCTGTAGCAGGAGCTGTAGCTGGAGCATCTGCTACTCCTGGGTAGAGTGGCGGGGTTTGAGGCAATCATACATTCATATGCTCATGTTTATTTAACGATGCTTTTTACGCTGCACAGCGCGAAATGCAAAAAGGATTAAAAGTCAGCTTCCCGCTTAGCCGTCCGCCTCCCCCCCAGTCTCCGGGAGGCTGATCCTTCAAGTGGCGTGAAATTTGGCACTTTGAGTGGCGTTTTTCGGTCTTTACAGAACTTTTAACTAAAAGTGCTTCAGTTGTGTGTGTGAGTGTCTGTATGTGTGCCTTTCCCTCCTTTGGCTTATGCGCGTGGGTGTCCTTCCGTATGTATGAATGTCCGTGCGTGTGTGTGCGTGCTAAAATATTAAAAAACATCTTTTACTTGGAAGCTCATCAAATGTCAAAGTTGTTATCCAACCGTCACATTCCCACCATCATCTGCAGGGGAATGAATGAATCTTCGTTTTGGTTTATAAGCTTCGATGGGCTTTACAGTTTTTTTTATTAAAGGAAATTCCGTTCGGGTTCCGCTTCAGTTGAAAGGCCGTACGTACACATCCATCCCCCATCATAAAACTACTATTTGCCATACATCTTTCCCACTCCACTCCAGCCATCGTGTTGCCATTTTATATGTTTTTGATTTGGTTGCGAGACAAATTTCATTTGAAGTGGAATGAATTTAATATTTTGTAAATAAATGTTGAGCTAGGAGGAATTTTTGTGGAGCTCTGGATATCCCCGTAAATGCCAGTAGGGAAACATCAAAGCAAGAGGCAATTTTGTTTCCCAAAAGCGATTAACATTTGTGGTTCGTAAATTTTGTATTTTAAATAGAAAGCGAAAGGAATATTTATAATTTTATGGATCTGGTACATAGACTAAAGAAAAAAAAAGGTTTACATTGAGCAGAAACGCTGGAGGCAGGAAAAACTTTAAGCTGGTGACCCCGATGTGTGGTGACTGTCCCTCAAAGACCAACTGGAATCTGTAGACAACATTCTTGGGGGACTCATTGCCTTCTTTTGGAATGAATCGGTCGGACTCCGATTGAAGTACTTGGTTTCTGCATTCTCAGCATGTTAATTGGCACTGCTCTCTGTCCTCTGTGAGAAGCGTTCCTACTCAGCTTATTTAAAATCCTGCGACCTGCAACCTGCAACCTGCAAACTGCAAGCTGAGATCCTTTATATCCTCTTATATATTTTCAGTATTTGTACCCGCTGTATTCCTTTTTTGCTCTGCATTGGCCAATTACGAAGGACAAAAGCAAACGAAAGAAATGTCAATTGGCTTGGCGATGGTTGTGCGTTAAGCCAGCCGGAGAAAGGGAGCCGCCAGGACACAGAATAAAGAATGCAACTGAGAATGAGAGGATGCAGAGATACACAGACAGCGAGACACCGAGACTCGGAAATACACACTTGCAAATGCAGATGCAGATACAGATACAGATACAGCTACAGAGAGAGGACTGCAACTGGCGGGAGGGTGATATTTTTTAATAACACAAATTGTGTGCGAGAAAAGAGAGGAATTATTATTGAAATGTTTACAAGGCCCAAACACAATTGATATCCCCAGCTCCTGCGTCTCCTCCTGCTCCTCCTTCTACACTGGAGAGGAGTGAATGTCCTTTGGACTTGTGCTTCCACTGCTCCTTTTAGACCTGCTATTGCTACTGCTATTTCCACTGCCACTGCTCCTGAGATGACATAATTTATGGCATCAGCTGTGACTGCTGCTCCATCCTGGCCATAACCGAGGCCAGCAGAGTGCCGGAGAGAGGCGGAGAGAGCCACAGCCAGGCAGTGAAGTGTCCTCGAGTGGACTCCCAGCAATTAAAACGCCAAACTAATTAGATGAATTCTGTGTGATTTCCGTATAATTAAATTGCCCATTTCAGGGAAGTCGAGTGGAGAGTGGTCGAGTGGGCCAGCTCAGCGCCGCACCACACCGCCCCGCACCGAGCAGCGTGGCATGGAATGTGGGGGCTTAGTTCTTTCATGGGACATCGTTGCCGCTTGAAAAACGGTCTCGGCCAATCTGTGCATCTCCGAGGGTGTAAAGGTGTAGGATGTTCTGCTGATAGAGAAAAAGCTAAGATAATGAGAGGCTATACATGAAAATTAGACCTTCTTCCTGGAATTGTAATGCCGTCTCCAAAGAGTAATGGATACATGTAGGATGTTGGATGTTTTATAAAATGCTAACTATACACAATCCATGGGTGAGAGGGGAGGTGCCGACTCTCCTTCTTTCCATCGTTTAAGTTTACGGTACTTAACGTAATTTCCCCTTGCCCAGGGAGCCCAGGACCAGGTCCAGGATCTTCTGCTTCTGAGTAACTTTTTCGTCCCATTTCTCCGCTCCGGAGAGAGTGGGAGCAGAGAACTCTCTCCTTCTAGTTGAGTCAAAGATAAATAAGCAAATAGGCAAATAAATCTTCATTTCAACTTCTTGTGAGGCTTTCTTAACTTTTCTCAGCTGTTTCACTGTACGTTCTCCCCTCCCCGCCCCCTGCCTGAATTGCCTTCTCACTCCCCCCGAGAGCTTTGCCCACTTTTCTTTTTCCTTTTAAGTTTTTCCTTTCCTTTTTGGTTCTTGTGTTTTTTTTTTTTGGTTTTTTTGTTGCTTCTCAGCCAATTCAAAAATTTTCCAACTTACGCTAGTAAATTGTTCGGGTAACATGCACTTAAGTATGCTACCGCCTCATGCCCCATGGCCCATGCCCCACCATGCCACATGCCACAGAGCCATATCCTCTATCCTGCTCTTCTCTCCTCTTCTCTATCTATCTATCTGTTTTGTGGAACCCGCAGCTGGAACATGTGTACTATCCTCGCTCCTGTCTCACTGTCTCTCCGCCTCTCTCTCTCTCTTTCTCTTTCTCTCTCTGTCTCTTTGCTCTTGCCATTAAAAGTTGAGCCCTGCAGGGCGAAAGTTTCCCCAAAAACGCTTAGCCCTCTGCTCTAGCCAACATTCCATCAGTCCCCCTCCCCCACCCCTCTACAGTGCCACACCCCTTCCTACCATTCTACTACCAATTGCCCACGGCCCCTGCCCTGCCTTTGCTCTGCTGTGCCATGCTCTGCCTCTGCCTCTGCCTCTGCTGTACCATTCTCTTCTTTCATTTTGGGCTTTCATTGTTCAAGTATTTTTGGTATTTTTCTTTGGTATTTCATTTACGTTGCGCTCGCTTTTTTTCCTCTTTTTTTTTTGTCTTTTTTATCTGTGTATTTGTCTTTCTTTGTTGTTGTCAAGTGCAACATTTTAGGCTGCATTAGGTTAAACGGGGAGAAGGGGATGAGATGAGTGGAATATGGGTGGAGGATGGGTGGTTGGCTGGTTGTGGGATTGGATGATAGTGATTGAGTATTGATGGAGAGGAATGATGGCGAACGAAATATCCCTGCAAAATGTGAGCATAATCAAGTGAATATGCTTTTATATATTTGCATACCGATTCTCATCAGTAAGAACGGCCAAAGTATGATCAAAATGTTTGCCATTGCCTAGAGGCCGTCGAAAGAATAAGACTAGAAATATGCGAAATGGTAGAACCGAATAAACGACAAACGAATCTAACGAGCAAGTCGATAATATAGAATGTTCCGCTCATCCGAAAGTGCGGATTGGTGCAATGGACACCAATTCCTCTCTCTCTTTCTCTCTTTTCTCTCTTCAGCTTTCTTTCTCTTTCTGTTTCTGTTTCTGTCTCTCTCTATCTTTATCTCTATCCCTGCTGCATTGATTTAAATTTATTATGCTTTACGCCAGGGCAGAGTGGCAAAAATTTGATTACAATCATAAAAGTTTATTTGTTTTCCTTTCTCTCTGTTTGTTTGTTGTTCCGTTCCGTTTGACCTCTTCTCCTGTGCTCTCGCCACTTTTTCGCCTTGCCTTAACACTAATTTAATTTTCCAGGTGAGACTGAGAGCAGAGTGGCGAAACTTAGGACAGGGAAGGATAGTGTGCCACCCCACCCACCATTTTCCGTCGTTTCCCTTTGCACGTATTTGAATCAGACAAGTTTCTAGTTCTCTCTCCCTCTCTCCCTCTCTCTCTCTCTCTCTCTCTCTCTCTCTTTATCTCTGTCATCTTCCCTGCTCTACCCTCCTACTACTATTATTTCGTCTAGGCTGTGTCATTCATCCGCTCATTCAGACGGTGCTTTGCCTGCCATTCCCCTCCCATCCACTCCGCTCCCTTCCGCTCCGTTCTATTCCTCTTTCTTGGCGTTGCCTCGCGGTCGTGCCGCTTACCTTTGCATATTTATGCAATTCAGCGGAAAGTTCTCTCCCCCTCTCGCTCGCTCCTCCTGCCCTGTGCCGCGACTGTACTCCTGCCTCCCTCCAACCGGCTTATGCCAGTAAACTGTAAATATTTAATTAATTTGCATGGATATTTTTTGTATGCCAGGCCCCAAGTTGAGTTTATTAGTCGCGCAGTCGAGGAGTTGATGCTCTCTCCCCCTCTCTCTCTCTCTCTCGCTCGCTCTCTCCTCAAAGCAGTATTTTCGGCTTTTCGGCTGTTCTTCAGCAAGTTTTTCCTGCATCCTCCGCGCCTCGTCCGCTCTCCTGTTGGCTCTGCATAATTTACCCGGAAACTGCTTTAAATACTGCTTACATGTCCAGTGCCTGTTTGCCTTGAAAGAACTTGCAGCCACACTTGAGCGATCTGACCGGAGATGTGGCTTTAGAGGCTTGCCCCTGTAGCCCTGAATACATAAACCTGCCTCCATAAATGGAATGTATGGGCACTACTGATCTTTCTATCTCATTGTTTTTGTCTAGCAACCACAGAGGATCACATATCTGGTAGTATTCCTCCAGGCCCAATGGCATTTCGATCTTTCCCACCAAGGTTTTCTTTATCCTGTTTCGCGGATACTTAGCCTATTGCATACGAATGGCTTGATCTCCTGCTTTCTCCTTTTTACTTTTCCATGCAACCCTTATGTAAGGCGACTTTCTTTTATGCTGCTAACGATGCTGCCGCTGCCTGCTGATACATACTAATAACTTGTTTTCATTAATAATTCCTATGCCATGCCCCCCATCCGCATCCCCATCCCCATCCCCAACCACACGCCAGCCTCCTCCATTCCTCCATAGCAGACAGAATGAGAGAGAGAGAGAGAGACGATGGCAGGGGGGCAGTGTGATGGATGGAGAGATGGGGGCGGGGGGATGCAGGGCGATGGTGTGGTGTGGGCATAGCACTTGAGCGACGCCTAAAACTCCTCCAATTAGTAGCTTTTAATTTGGTAAACAGCGGTATTTTCGTGCTTTTGCATTTTTTTTGTAATTAAAAACAAGAAGAGGAGTGGAGTGGAGAGGAGAGCAAGAGAAGAAGGGGAAAGAAACAGAAGAGCAACAAATATGTGTGTGTGTGTGTGTGTGTGTGTGTGTGTGAGTGTGAGGACGGTGGCAGCTTTTATGTGTCCTTATTTGCCACATCTCACACAGTGTTTCCCTGTCTGGATTACTGTGCGTATACTCTATGCAGAACAAATCCATCCATGTACATATCTTCGGTCTGAGGAGAGACCCCAGCACAGATTGTTGCTGAATCCGATATTTCTCTGCTGGCTTCGATGCCAGACGGCAGAGAGAGAGACAGAATATAAGGAGACAAGAAGGGGGCTATACAGAGAATCAATGTAGCGTAATCCTCCCAATAATATCACCATTTCCGGGCTATCAAACGGGGGTACGGGAGGATCTCCAAAGAGTATCAAGACCATCGGTTCGTCCAACGGAAACTCATCTTCGTTTCATAGTCTTTTGTTGTCTCCAAACCCTCCATCTACGTCTCATCGCCGCGTTCAGTCATTATTTTGATGTCAACAACGTGCCAGGCGGATGATTGCCCCAAAAATCTGCCAACATCCCCGCCCCACATCCCACACCCCCTCCGTCGTCGTCATTATCATCATCATCATCATGACCAACACATTCTCTTAATTCTTTTTTTTTGTGCTTGCACCTGACCATCGCTATAACGCTTATTAAAAAAATTAAGAACGGAAAAGCACCGCAAATAAAAGAGGAGAAAAGTGGAAAGTGAAGTGGAACGGGCGAATGGAATGGGGAACAGGGAAAAAAATGGGATTTTTTTTGGTAAACTTTTGTCAGTGAAACCCAAACAAGGAGAGGAGCAGAACAAACAGATTAACCGCAATAATGAACACGGACAAACGCTCAGGGGCTACTGAAGGGCGGAGAGGGGAGGGGGCGGTGAAGTGGGGGGCTGGGATGAGGGCGTGACCTTTTTTTTTGCTTTTGGAGTAGGAACAGAATAGACAACTAACCAGAGGGAATCGAAAATTACGAGAGTGTTATAGAACGAACAGAAATGGAGAATGTTTAAGATCCAAATAGTTTAACAATGTGTGTGTGTTTTTCACAGAAGAATACCCATCTACCCATGAAAACGATGAATTTAAATGAATGCACCGGTGGCACAGCGTGTGATACTATACATTAACGAGTAATTTGAACGAGAGGAAACCAGCGAGATCCAAGGCGAGGAATCCATCCAAAAAAATATTAAATACACAGAGATTGAGTCGCGAAGCTGTAGTTCCTGCTGAGATGTCATCACTATGTCATAGCTATGTATATATTATATTATATATCTCTTTAATAAATCAGCTATGTACTCGCTCCCCTCACTCGCTGAAAGGTTCGTGTATGTCGCCAGAGCAGGCGAGATCCAGCAAAAAGAATTTTTTGTGCAGATCAAAGTTGTCTGGAACCATTCGCGTATCCGGATGGATGGTGGACGCGAACGCATCCTGAAACACCTTAAATCTCTGCTCCTATATCTACACTAAGCGTAAGCCTTCCTGTTCTGAGGGGTTTCTGTTCAGCTCTGTTCTGTTCTGCTCTGAAATGAAATGAAATAAACACAAAATGAAGGAAAGACTTAAGCCTCAGAGCAAAGCGCTTGGGTCATCGTTGTGGCAGTTGCTGCTGTTAAGCCGGATCCGGATCCCTTACTGTTCCTGCAGCACTACGAGTATTTTGTGTTTATTTTAGCCCAGCCGTTCCGTTGCTCCCTTTTTCACGGGCGTTGCACAAACAACTAGCAATGACATACTAAAAAAAAAGGAGGCAGAGGCATAAGCATAGGCAGAGACGGGGGCAGGGGCAGGTATATAGAATGTTCCGGGCAGAATGGGGAGCGGAGCGTCAGATGAGCCGACAACAACAGCAGCGGCAAGATACTTGGATGAGCCCCGCTCCACTTTCTACTTTCCATTTGGCATTTTACCACTTTCATTTTGCACAGAGACTCAGACACACACACACAGATACACGTCGTGCAATGAGTACAAACCGACACAGACACATGGATACACAAACGTATACAGAGACACAGTTTGGCGGCTTTATGTGGGGCATTAAAAGCGCCGACTGCCTGCCTGCCTGCCCGACTGCAGCATTTCCTCGTAACCCCATCAGCATTTCAAGTATTATTAATAAAACGTTGTCGCATCGTCGAGCGCATGATGTAGCCGCTAAAGCAGCGAGCAACAGAGTGAGATAGCGCGAAGTAGGGGAAGATAGATGTGGAACTGGAACTGCAGAGGGAAAAGTGGTAGTTGGTGGGGCTGGGGGCACTCGGAATGAGAGCAATAGGCGCGGCCCAGCCCGGCCTGACAACGCTTATGGAATGTAACATTTTTGAAAAAAAAAATAACAACAACACCAACAAAAACAACAAAAGCCGGAAACCACGACAACGACCAACAAATAAATACCATAACTAGTAGAAAGCCGAACAAGATACTCGCGTACTCGTACACAGAGCTAGATATAGAGTGGCAATGTTTCCATATAGAAAACTACATTTACCTTTTCTGAAAAGTGATTAACTTTTTCCAGTTGATCTCTGTATCATTTAAGGACTATCATTATCTGTGCCTTGAACAGGATCGAACAAATTCGATATCCATCTCTCGCTCTCATGTTCATTTTGTTTATGTTTATTTTGTTATCTTTTACATGGAAATGTTAAGTTTATCTCATTTAATGATTCTTTTGATCATATATATGTACATATTTCGTAGTACCAAACTGAGTACATACATATATTCCTATAATCCATCATCCGTATAGCGCTTAACGCTCTCCTTACTAACGCTGGTGCTAAGTAGTGTCTCAGCAATCGCACACCCCCACCCACACCACCACCCACAGCACCACCCAGCAGCAGGACGACAGACAGAGCCAGACAGAGCTGACGCGAGGATGATGACGTAGCTGTTGATGTTGATGGGCCTGCCTGACGAGCGCCGAGTGCCTTGGCCACGTTTGCTGAGTGCCTTGATTGACGCTCTGAGCCATTGTTGTTGACTTGGCTGGTAGTTGGGCTCACAGACTGTGTATGCATGTGTGTGTGTGTGCGTGTGTTTGTCTGCCAAATGCCAAACGGAAGTGGCTCCCAAAAATATAATTCATATTTAATATGTGTACGCGTACGACCATGTGTGTGTATAAGCTCACATAATTAGTTGCAGGCCCTACACACACATGCACACACACACACACACACACACACACACGCGCACACACACACACACACGCACACACACTCGTACGCACAAAATCTGAATTTATTTGTACGAAAAATAAATAATTAAAAATGCCTTCCACACAAATGCCAGTTTATGGCTTGGGGATGATGATGATGCTGGCTGGTGATGCTTCTACTCGTACTCGTACTCCTTGTACTCCGAACTGGAAGGACTTTCCACCAAAAACTGTGCACAATTTAATAAATAAATAAATAGCAGACTGACTGACTGACATACACGATATTTCGACATGCTGTCGCTGTTTCCTTTTCTTTTTTCTTTTGTTTTTATGCAGTTAATTAAAAATTGCTCCAAAGCACAAGTAATTCTGAAATTTTTTTCTGTTTTCTCTGGCATTTTCGGAATGCCTTCGCTGGGGGGAGGGAGCAGAGATCTAGCGAATCCTCCCAAGGATTCCACACATAATAGGAGCAGAATCAATACACTGGAAATTTCGGCTACTATTTAAACAAATTGGATTTGCATTTGCATTTAATTTGAACAGAAATTTCCATTCTATTTTAATGGAAAATTTCAACAATAAATTGCAGTAAATGCAATCAATCAGCGAAATATATCAAAATACAAAAATTAATCTACAAATATACAAATTGCGCAATATTTTGGGGTAAATATTTCCAACAGAAACCCTTTAAAAAATCCCGCTAATTGCCACATTTGAAGGCGTCATTTTTTTGTGGAAATAATACCCTCTAATACCCTCCTCATGTGTGCGGAATAAATCCCCGCTCTGAATGGAGCACGGTTCATTAGCCAGTTCGCAGGACATACAGCGAGAGTTCAAAGCAAGGCTTAAACCATGCCAAAGCCAAAGCCAAAGCGCGTACAGTTGCATGGCCAACAGCTGGCTCTCTGGCGGAGTGAAAGGATATAGAATGTAGGATGTAGGAGCTTTGGCTCATTAATTTTAATTTTCTTTATGTGTCTGTGAGTGTGTGTGTGTGTGTGTGAGATTTTATGAAATTAATTTCAGGCTGCATGGCACATTCTGTGGTTATGAATTTATTAAAATCGTTTTGCAAAAACTGCACCAAATGGCAAATTAAGCAGTTTAGCAGCAGATTTATGTGACCCACTGTTCCACACCCCAAAGCATCACCCCCCTTCAACCCATGTAGCTTCACAGAGTCTTTATGAAGTTGGCAACATTTATGGCTAATAAATATGCACACACATGCATAGCTAAAGATAAAGCTACAGCTACAGATACAGCTAAAGCAGATAAATAGATATAGAAATGTATATAAAATATTTGATTTTTATTTCCCTGACAAATCAAACCGTTCACATCCTTAATTTGCCCTTTAATCGCCTGCAAAACAAACACATATTGCGTATACGCAGTGAGCCATTCCACAGATTCATTTGTATCTATATGTATATCTCTTTATCTTTGTGGCTTTGTGGATGCGCGCGTTTGTGTGTGTGCGTTTGTGTATGGGCTGAAACTTTTATGGCATCAGCATTGGGACAGAAATTATGTTTGATGTTAGCACACATTTTATGGATTATCTTTTTCCCTTTTTGTCGGTGTGGAGGGGGGACAAGGCATTTTGAAAGTTTCTCAGCACCAAAAAGGATATGCTAGATTTCTCTAAAAAGATGTTTAAGCAAGAGACCAGAATGACAGAATGCTCAGGGTGGTGCTTTCCGTGCTATCAATCGTTTTTAGGTGAGGAAATTTCATCGTTCTCTAATTATGCACAAAGAAAAACCAGAATATTAATCAATAAATTTCGAAAGAAAGAAAGAAGCCGTCAACGTTTGGGGGAATTCAGGAGTAGCCCGCACCGGTTGGTTATTAATAAATTGCACTTGAGAGCGTTCACTTATTAATTTCTTTAGAGCCTTGGGCTCGCTCGGAAAAGTGCACAAGTCAACCATTTTTTGTGTTGTGTGTCTTCGCAGCAGCCGTGAAAGTACGTGACAGTACGTGACCAATAACAGGGAATCTATCAGAGGGCCTGCCTCCGCCTGCCAGACACACAGAAAGACAGAGTCATTGTAGAGTCAGTGGCCTAAAAACGACCATTATGAAGTTGCTCACTTGATCGTGCAATGTACTTTTCCTGCCTGCCAGCCAGCCAGCAAGCAAGCCAGGCAGCCTGCCACCGTGTTGTGCCCCCCCGTCCGTGTGTATATGCACACGTTGTTGTTGTCCGGCACTTAGCACGTTCCCCCGATGGAACGGAGGATGGAGGTTGGAGTATGCAACAATGCAACCAAATTAGCACAGAAACTGTAAACTGGAAACTGGAAACATGGAAACTGTAAGCTGGACGGAACAGAGCGTTGGGATGCTATGAACTGGAATGAAACAGCGAGCCCTGGATTGAGGAGGATTCTCTGGTGGAGGCGGGAAATCTCTCTGTGGAGCAGAGAGAGAGTCGGGAGTTTGATTTTGTCCCGAGTCTCTGGCATTGATTGCCATTTCCCCGGCTAATGATGTGTGGAAAAGTTTATTTTCCCAGTAAACAACATGGAAAATGCTAAATAAATATACACATATATAAAACAAACAACCAAAAAAATACAAAGAAACAAAAAACCCAACAACAACTGAAACTGAAACAAAAGCAGACCGAAAACCGAAATCGAAAAGCAGAAACGGCGGCGGATGGATCATTGATGGTTGTGGGGCTTTGATGCGTTGCTGATTTCCGAACGCCAAAAACAATGAACAGAAGCAGAAACAGACAAATGCGATTTATGATGGCCAGAATGCAGCACAGAGCACGGAGCACAGAGGTGAACAGAGGCATGCATGTGTGTGTACTGCAGCAGTCCCAGAGCGGCAGTGTGGCAGTGTGGCAGGCAAATACATACATATGTACATTCACATACTCGTATGTCAGGTTGCAAAATGAGCAGCGGCATAAATTTCTTGAAAATTTGGCACAAAAAGTGAAGGCGATTGCCACAATAGATGAAAAGAAATACTAGAGCGAGAGATAGTCAGAGAGAGGGAGAGGGAGAGAGAGAGAGAGAAGAGAACTGTGAAGTACAGTGAAAGATCTGTGCTGATGCATGCTGATATTTTTTGTGAATTGGGAAAACCTACTCTTTTTCTTAAAGCCAATGAAGACGTCTCTTGTCAAGATATTTATTCGATATGTGTACTCGCTAATCGATAGACTCGTTATATGTATACTCGCCAAATGATTTCTTTCGTTATACTTGTTGTAAATTGGCTATCTAGATCTTTTACTAGTTAAATTTTACTTACTCGCTGTTTACCTCGAATCGCTGTGCTTGTGGGGCAATTAATCTTTTCAATTCCTCAAGTAGCCTCTAATTGATTTATGATCATGAAACACACTGTAGTCTCTCACGCTCCATTCCCTTTTCCCTTCACCTTTCAGTCATTCCATAGAGAGAGACAGAGAGAGAGAGAGCGTGTCAGAGAGGTTCCGTTTGAAATCAAATTTGTTTCGTTGCTGGTTACATTATTATGCGTATTATTATCATTAGCTTGAGTCCTTCCTTCCTTCCTTCAATATTTCCTCTCCATTATCGTTGCTCCCCCCACCCCCAGCCGCACCCGCACCTCCACCACCATCTCCGTCTCCTCTTCATAATTCTATTTTCCTTCAGGTTTTTATTCTGGTTTTTATTACCCGAAAGTCGTAAAGGCCAATACCAAAAGTGGAGACAAAACTAGATTGTAGGCCGAAGGAGCCGCCAAGTGGTGGCGGTACTAAGCGGAGCTGGGGATGGTGAGGGGGACGGTAACGGTAACGGAAGCGGAAGTGGAAGTGGAAACGGAAGCAGCTCCATCTTGTGGCAGTGTTAATGCGATCCTTTGCCGCGTTTATGGTATGCCATTGTTTAAGGCATTGCAAAACCAGAAAAAAAACGAAATATAGAGAAATCACAGGAAGCCGCACATAAAAACTGCCCTCGTGCCATCCAGAAATCTATACAGATATTGTATTTATGGGGGAATCGCTTGTGGCTGAAGTGAAGCGTTTACAAATTCAATTTAATGGCTCGTATAATGCCTGTTTACGATCCTTTAAATATTATGCTCGAGCACATAGAAAGGAGCCCGTTCAGCACAAGGCAAGACGACAAGGCACGACAAGCACGATGGCACGGTGGCACGATGGTACGGGGCAGGAGGCACAGTTAATTATGTTGAACGTTAAATAAACATCAATTAAAAAGTTGCCCCATCTGGCCCCTGTCTTACAACCACCCACCGCCCTATACCCATCGCCACCGTCACCCCCATCATCATCATCAGACCATCCCCCACCATCCTCCACAATCCCCCACCATCCCCCACCATCCATCCCATGCGCCCTACATCAAAGGGGTTTGGTTTGTTGATGTTGCCATGGATGTTTTTTCGGTGGCCAAAATATGTTTCGTGCATTTTAAAGACAAAGCGGAAAATGGCAACCGAGCACGACAATAAATATTCATAGCCCAAGCGGAATCGTAAAACAAATCAAAAGTCATCAAAAAGTGCACTTTGCTCTAATTCCCTCCGCCGTCGATGTCGTTGTCGTCGTAGTCGTCGTCGTCTCATAGTATTTTCATGCCCCGGTAATGGTAGCAGGAGGATCAAGGGGTATCTAGCGGGACTTGTGCGGGAGTACACGACAGGGACACGTGGTAGACAGACGGTATTCTATAGATCTGTAGCCTGTCGGCTGAATCGAGCTAGTGGGTATCCCAGAAGTCGGTATGGCGACTCTTATCCTTCCTATCGGCTTTCCGGCTTTCGTTTTTGGTATTTTTGTTTGCGTCGTTTTCATGACAAGTCATGCCATGACCTCCTCTCAGAGAACTCTATCCCCTCATCCCAGCGGCAAAAAAAAGAAGGAAAAGAAAAGGCGCCGGCACAGGCACAGGCACAGCAGGAGCAACAGCAACAGAATCAGGAGAGCGCAACAACAATCAGCATGGCAACAACTGAGCCTGGCAAACTTATTAATAAACGTTATGACGACAACAACAAGACAACAGCAACAGCAACAACAACAAAAACTACTACGCCAGAAATGAAGTCGTCTTTGGGCTCTACGGCTCTAGACTCTACGTTGCCGCCGGTACGGTACGCTAACGGTATCGACGCTGTCCGTACTCGTAGTCCTGTTTCTGTTCCTGTTTCTGGTCCTGGTCCTGGTTCTGGTCCTCGTCTCGTCTCTGCTGCTGGCTTGGCTTGTGCTTTCTCCTGCTTGGGAAGTTGTATTGTGTCAGTTTTCTGTGGCCCCAAACTGCGACGACGACGACGACATCCAAATTGGCAAAGTTGGAACAAAAACGAAACGGGCCCAAAACGAAGCCAACAAAAGGAAGCAGCAGCAACGGCAACAGCAACACTAACAACGAAGCCGTTGGGGCGGCATAATTGCAAAAACTGTTTCCATAAAGCCAAGCCAAGCCAAGCCCAGCCAGCAGCAAAAGCAGCAGAAGAGCAGGGCAAAGAGGCACAGAGAGGCGGGGAAAGGCAGGCAAACAGGCAACGGGGCAAAAACAATCGAATCGCCAAAATGAAGGCAGCTCCAAAAAAGGAGGAGGCAGGAGCATGAAGCAACATGGAAGGGGGCTTTAAAGAGGAGATGCACGGTGGGTGTGATTTTAGACACTCAATGATTGAATTTTTGATTTCATTATCGAGATGAGCCACAAATCGATAACTGTTTGATTGCATTTTATGATAAATATATGCCTATCAATTCAGTTAAATGAATTAGTCGCAACATTTAAAAGATATCGATTAATTATTGATGCTGTTATTGAGGTAAACATAAAGTCGATAGAAGATGATAAGAATCGAAAAGTTTAAAGCTATCGACTATTTATCGACTTGTTTCAGTTATTTGCATTCAAACTGAAAAGAATTTGCTTATTTTGCTTGAACGACTAAAAGAATCGGAAAGTGCAAAATCGATTGATTAATTATCGATTTTGAAATAATTGAAGGACTAAAAGATCGAAAATGTTGCTAAAAAGATATCAAAATGGGGCACAATATATAGCTTCATTCTTCTGGAGGATTCGTATGGCTATCGCCTCCCATTGTAGCCGACACTTCAGCACTCCTCCCCCCCTCCATCGAAACCGGAAGACAATTAGCAGTTTTCGTCAGTGTCCGTGTCGCGTCCAGTGTCGCGTCCAGTGTCGTCTCGACTGTGTAACAAGCCTGGGAGACGTGCTGCCTCTGGTCCTGGGCTGGGCTCTGCGGAGATTGTCTAGTGTGGAGGGGGTGGGGCATTCGATTTGCCCCTTTCGAGATGTGGCACAAGATGTGTGCTTTCTGGGGCATGGGAATTTCATCATTTGATGGACCCTGCGGTCTGCAAACAATTTACAATCGCTGCCTCAGCTGCTGGAATGTTCTCTCCCTCCCTCCCATACTTGTACATACATACATACTCGTACATATATACGAACATGAAATTAGTTTTCTCATAAAATATTCATTAGTGCCGATTCCCATTGTAATTTGCATTAATTGAATTGTTTGTTAAATTGGAAAATTCCCGACACCATTCTGTGGGGCATCATTATAAATTGTGCTTAGTTTTCCTCACCCCTCTCTTTGCCCCTCCGCCATGCTCTCTCTCTCTCTCTCTCTCTGTGTTTCTCTCTGAAACCCGATTCCGATTCCGGGACGAATGCAAAACAATAACCATAACAATTTCCCCCACACCCGAACAACAATTCGACAACAAGGACAATAACCATAATAATAAAATGAATTAAATATTTACCGAAAACCCAAACCAAGTCCACAACCAGACCCCAAATCGAGCCACAGATCCACCGATGCAGGGAGCCCAATACCCAGACCCAAACCCCAAACCCAAGCCCCAAACCCAAAGCCCGAATCATTCCAAACCGCATTGTGATTAAACAGCTCCGACAATTGTCGCACGTGCGTCCATCGGAAGCCATGCAAAAATCTCACACTCGACCGCAAATTGAATTTAAAATGAGATCCGACACACACACACACACACACACAGGACACACAGGACGATTCACATCGCGATGCGAATGGTCAATGTGCGATGCGATAGTGGGGTCCTGGTGTGTTCTGGTGTATTCTCGAAATGATCGAAACTATTGTATGTGTATTTTTAAATCATTCAAATAGAAATTCCGCATTACTTTCGTATAGCTCTACTAGCATCGTAATCGCTTACTAAAATTCGCACAAATTTTCTCATTTTCCTCTGTTGCTCTCTTCTCGTTTCAGGTAAGTGCCACAGTGGAGGACTCGACGGGAGGGCGGGGGCGGGGAGGGATTATCATCAATTTATGCGACCAAATGTAATGATGTGTATGTAAGTGAAAAGACGATTTTTCTTACTGATTAAATTACACACACATGAGCAGGCAACGCAAGGGGGGAGGCGGTACGACCACACACACATAACCACGAAAGAGAGACAGGAAGACAGGGAGAAATGGTCGTCGTCCCTTGGCGATAAATTTTGGTGGCACCGAGGATGAAAGGAGGGAAATCTATATCTGTAAATGTGATTTCGGTTTCGGTTTTGTTGGTTATTATACTTTGATGGCCATTGGCTTTGGCCAAAATGGGCATATTCGATTTGGTTTTCGGGGGCTAAAACATTATGAAAGCCCATACATAATTTGACCTTGATTCGAATTGGCAAAAAGGGGTCATGGCTGGCACACAGATATTGGAATGAGACTCTAGCTTTTGTATGCGTAAAATGGTTGCTGGATGGTTATCGATCAGCGTAAAACGATAACTGATGCAAAAGTGAAACCCTTCTAAGCGATTAACTGCATTTTAACGATCAATCTTCAAATGGCATAACTTGGCTTCTCTGTAGCCTTTAAGCCATGGCAGAACAGATCCATAGAGTTAAAGGGGAGTGGCTCTTTTCCTCTTTTTCTTTTCCTCTTGCCCCGATGCTCCCAATATTAATCGCACAATTCGTTATGGACACGACTCCTTTTGGCTTGTGCATTGCCACTTAATTAATCCCGTCACACATTGCCGGGCATCTCTGTTTCTATCCTTCTAGATATCCCCCCTCCCCTCCATTGTCTCCCTTTCTCACTTCTGTTCGGTTGTTCTCCATTTTCACCGGCTGCCGTATCGCTGCTTCCTCCCTCGTTCACCTTCGTTGACCGCATGCGGTGCCGAATTTTATGTGTGGTTCACGTAAGTATTCTACGCCATTTGGCCAGGCACACGCACACACGCACACACACGCACACACACACACACACACACACACACACACACACACACACGCACATACTGCTGGCAGATGGAATCCTAACAGCAAAGACCCCAACACCAAGGCATCACCCCGGGCGCCCCTATGCGAGGACACGCCAAATAGTTTTGATGCCCATTTAATAAAATTTTCCATCTATTTTGCTCTGCTCCTCCTGCGCCCTCCTCGGGCGTCTGGAGGAGGAGGAGGAGGCGCCTGTCATGTGTTCGCCTTGAATTCGTTTTGTCATTTATAGTGTGTCTCCCCTGTCTCCCGCTGTCTCTTTTTTTTCTCTTCCCTTTCGGTCTGGCGAATGCCACGCCCCTTGGTGACTGCGGCAACACTTTTGCTGCCATTTGCTGCCTTTTGCTACTGCTGCTGCTGCCGGCTGCTGGCTGCTAGTGTTGCTGTTGCACGTGGTCCCTCCGCCTCGAACGGGGTTCTGCGAAGCCGGAAAGTGAAAAATCCCAAACGGAAATACATTCATTTGCTTGTTTTACTTTTCCAATTTCAATGCCGGAGGTTTGTACGAGTATCTGTCGGTCTGTCTGTCTCGCTGTCTGTCCTACTCTGCCATTTCTTGCTTTCTCTCTCTCTTTCTTTCTAACACCATTATCGTTACACATGTAGAGTGGGCGGTAGCGTGGGCGTGAGCCGGGTCCTGTTCCTGGCACATCGGTTTAGGGCGGAGAGGGGGCCACGGCCCGTGCCGCAGTCACGTTTAAAACATTAAAGTTAGATTTATGACTTTTCGGGTTATAAAATGACTTTAGATTGATTCCCGTCACACGATGACAGTTTTTCGTTTTTCATTCGCCAACAAGGACTCTGCTCCGTTCCCTGTGGGAACTACCAGCCGGCAGGAGGGCTGGCAGCCAGGCAGGCAGCTCCTTTTGACCGTCTTCCTGCCTTTGCCGCCGCGAGCAAAGGAATGGAATGGCAGTCATGGGCACCATGTGTAGACAATGAATTTTTAAGTTGTTTATAAGTTAAGGAATTGGAAGGATTTCCTTTCTGCTCGCGCGCGCCCGCGCCCTCGCCCCCGCGTGTGTGTGTGCCTTTAGGGCACCCCCTTAAGCCCTACCCCACACGTATCGTGTATGTGTTTGTTTGTGTGTGTGTGTCTGTGTGTATGAGTATACCCTTCAAGTGGGCATCAATTTCAATTCTGTGTGAATATATTTACCCTGACAAATTGTGTTAGTTTCGCATTCATTCTTCAGGTGTACCCAGCATTTTGCGAGGGTGTATTCGACATTGAGTCGAGGATGGCAAGCCCAGAGAAGAAATCCCTATTTTGTCCTGCACATTGGGTATCCTTTGGTCGTTGCTCATTATTTTCTCTATTTGAAGGTGCTTTGTCGTGTGTGCGGTCACCGACATTGTGGAGCGGAAATACCCCTACTAAATCGGTCAGGAACTGCCTCAAAGCCTTAGCCCACTAATGTTAATTTAACATTTTGGCCTAATCAAAGGCCATTTTTAATTAGCCTCCGCTTTGCTGCTCTGCTCTATGCTGCTCTCCTGATCAGCGCTGATTTGTTTTGGGGTTTCGTTCGCTCTCTGTCTCTCTCCCATCCTCTAACCTCAAAATGCTGATGAAGAAATGTCATGACAGAGCTGCATTTCCGATGCCACACCACAGTGCACCACAGCACACCGCCATAGATACACCATAGACCGAAACGGTATGAAACGGAACGAAACGGGGCCATCGTGCATTCATTAGTGTGTCGTTTGGATCCGATCCACTCCCTGACAGCCTGCAACACACACACACACACACACACACAAACAGAAACACACAGAGAATGGAAAATGGAAAAAGGAAAAGAGAAAGGGGCAAAAAGGAATCAGTGGCAACCGGACCGCGATAGAGTTATCAAACGTGGCCGCAGCAAACTATTAATGAAGGGGAATGGAGAAATGGAGGAATGGGGAATGGGGGAATGGGGATGGGAATGGGGTCTCATGGAAGTAGGGTATCCGTTTTGCTGGGGGTTCCACTTTACGTGCCACTGCACACATTGTGGTGCAGAGATCCCAGGATCCCAGAGGCGGAGGCAATAGCCAGTGGAACAGGCGGAGCAGGAGTGTCTCGGCTACACTGCAGATTTGAAGCGCTAATTACGTGGTCATTAATTGCGCTAATTATTTTTCATTTTGCCCAGCACCCTCTCTATCCCCATCCCTCTCTCTCTCTCTGTCGTTTTTCAATTTCCATCCATTTTCGTTTTTGCATCATTTGCATAGAACGAGAGAGAGAGAGAGTACAGAACGAAAGGGAATTTTACATTCCGTTTGTTCCTTGTTCTGCCATTCGACTGTCTCCAGGTTCTGCATGCCTCTTGTCCTTGTTCTGGTTTCTGTCCCTTTGGATTCTGCCATTATTTTCCTGGTATTTTTCAATTTCACAGCAAGGTATTTCTGAAGTGGGGAGAGGCGTGTGGGAAGGGTGACCGCCCCCTCCCCCCGCCTCGTACTAGTTCTTGTGTGTGGTTTTTCTTTCAGTTCCCTCATGTGATTGGAATCATCCACGTTTCTGCTAGCCTTTGCTTTTAGTTTAATTTTTAGAATTTTCTGCCTTTTTTTTTATCCAAACTTAATTTAATTATATTATTTTAATTGTAATCTAATATAATGTTATACACATATTGATTTATTTCTTTTTTATATTAATCATATTTTATTAATTTCTTTTGGCAACTCCCATTTTCGATGTACCATTTCTTTGCTTAATTTTATTAAAAACTTTGAGAGTATATTCCCCCAGTAGATATTTTCTTGTTCGAGTATTGCCCTGCCTCCTGCTCCATTTTCCTGCTCCCTCTTATTTTTTTGTGTATATTTTTTTCATTTTTATTCAGATTTTTCATTACGTCCATTTTCTTATGCACATTTTCTGTAATAAGAAAATGCGCATGAGGTAATTTTCCTGACTATTTGCAGCATTTTTCAAATTGGGAACGACCAGGCAGAGGAGGGGTGGGGTGGGGTGGGGCTTGGAGCTTCGTGTAAGCCGCAAGTGACCGACATTTTGTGTCATCGTCGACCAGAAATGGAAAATGGCTAAAACCGTGGCAACGGAAAAGATGAACACGATGCGACTGCGGCTACGGAAGGTATGGAATGAGCTGGTGGCAGATGGTGGCAGGAGGCACGACATCCGCCAGGGGAAATAGGAAGCAAAAGCCAGAGAGTCAGAGTCAGAGTGAGAGAGGTAGAGGAGAAACCGACCCCAGGAGGTTGCGGATGCGCCTGGGAATCAGTTGTGGTGGCGGTGTCACTGGTAATTTGATGAAAATGATGCCACTGCTCCATATTACACTTTGCGCTAATTGAAAGTTTCATCATCATCATCATCAGAGCAGAGGAGAGGAGAGGATGGGAGAGTAGGCGGTGTGGGGGGTAGCCCTCATTTGGCATTACCATTGCACTGGGAGATCTCTGCCATCCACCTACGGACCTACGGAATGGCCGTGCGCTCCCCTTGGAGATGGAACTCAAAGTAGGCAAAAGCATCTACCAGCTGAATGTGGTAGAAGGTACAAGCTACAAGGGATTTCTTTTGCACAATGAAATCTAATTGCAATGAGAGTGATTCATTTAATGAACGAATGACTTTACAAACGAGTAATTAATTAACAGGCTAATGAACGATCTAATGAAAGAGCCACTAACTGAATGGACGAGAAAAAAGCGTAAGCTTAAAAGGGAAGAGCTCAGTAGAGGACTAATTGGAAGGGAATATTATTAAGTATTAAGTATGTTGTCGCACAACCACGCACTCGTCACAGCAATGTCTCAGACGCTCTTGTACTCGCTGCAAGCATTCGTTGGTTATACATAGCGATTTCTTGAAGGTTTTGTCTTCCGTTTAGCTTCCGGTGTGGAAGCGCTTTGCTGCTGCCCGCCGCCTAATGAAATAAATGCGAGCTAATTATTTATTTAGATCTCGCTGCCGATTCGTTGGGACCACAGTTTACTAACCATTCAGTGGAGAGGAAAAACTTTTCATTTTCGTTGACTTGCTGTCGACCAAAAAGGCCAACGCCTCCCCAATTCGGGGCCCACTCATTAGAGCATCAGGAACGTTTCATCAGTTTACACAAAACTTGAAATTAATCAGAAAACTGTTTGGCCAAGCCCTGGAATGGTTGGTGGGTGAGGGTGTGGGTTCAAACTGCAATTTGCAGTTTTGTCGGCCGCCAAGTTGAAAGCAAATATGACAGCGAAATGTTGAAAGTGCGGCACGGCCCAGCGAGACCGAAGCAAACCGAACCGAACCGCATCGCATCGCACTGGGGGGGGAGATGCTATGATATACCAGATCCTGGCGACACAATCGTACTCTTACACTTTATACTCGCTCCGTTCCAGAGAGGACAGTACCGACCAAATTCCTGTTCCTGAAAGATTCGGAGTTTGATTTGAAACTGCTATGATCGGATGGATAGATATAGATCGACCAAAAAGGGTATCTGGTTCTTGGTATCCATCTTTTACCTTTTTATGTGTGGTTTAAAGCTCAAACAATCGAGAGCGATTTCTGTCGGGTTATGGGTTCTGGTCTCTGGTTTCTGGTCTCTGGGTGCTGGGTGCTGGGTGTGCTGGCACGTATCTAATTTATGCCATCTAAACAAAATACAAACAACAAAAGACCAACAGAAAAGTTTTCCAGGACACACACACACACACAAAAAAGACCTCTAGTGTGTGGGGTGTCCTCTCTGAGTGTTGCGTGGATTTTGCTATCTATAAAACGGTCTCCCGGTCTCTCGGTCTCTATCTCTGGAAAAAGTGTTTTGTCCAACTTTGGTTTCGGTTTTCGGTCTTTGTCTTTGTCTTTGGCTTAGACTCCAACTCTGACTATGACTCTGACTATGAGTCTGAAGGCTGTGAAAGATGTGAAGGATGCTGCTGGGGATGTGGCTGTGGTTTTATGAATTGTATCTTTTACGGCTCTGGTTTCTGGCTGGGCTGATGGCAGCCCATAAATAGCCCGATATGATTGTTTGTCTATATCTATGTCTGCTTTCCGATATTAAATATAAATATATGCAGAGCGGAGAAGCCGGTTAGGGGTCTATGGGGGATCTACAGAATGAAGACATAAACGGACAGTTGAGAATTGTTGCCGATAGAGTTGGATTGAAAAAAGGACAAAGACAAAGACAAAGTCCGTGTCCGTGTCCGAGACGCAGACGCCGTGACTTAGACAGATTGAACATGTCGCCGCTTTTCGCTTTGGTTTTCTTCCGCTTTTTTTTTGGGTGTTCTTTGGGCGGAGGAGGGAGGCTACGCTTCAATGTCCTTTATATATATTTTATTTATTTTCGTTAAGTTTCTGCCATTTCCCCTTCCCCGTCTGTGAGACGAGGCGTGTAATTTGAAACTTGGCACCCGACTGGGGACAGCGGCTGAGGCCAAAGTGCGGCTCTGGTATCCTATCCACAAAAATCCACAAAAATCCACAAACATCCACAAACAGTAAAAGGAAAATCCCCGAAACCCCCCCAAAGACGTGGAGATGCAAATGGGTCAAATCCGGCAGGAGTCCTTAGGAGTCCCAGGTCTGTCCTGGTCTGTCCTGGTCTGTCCTCTGACACCAGGAACGCAGTCGAGTGCAAACAAATATGTCCAACTCCAAGATGAATTTCGCCCTCTGATGCTGCACCAAATTGCGTCCTGTGTGTCATCTGTGTGTGTGTGTGTGTGTCTGTGTGGCTTCCTTCAATTGATCAAAGTTCAGGATGTGGAGCACTGAATAATGGTTTAACTATCTTTTTTTTCCACGTCTTAGTAGAAAATACTGAAAGATACCCAGGGAAGAAAAAGATATTGCATTTCTTTGAGAAATATTAATGGCAGGTATTCTCTCTGTTGATTTTTAATGTTTTTCGATAGTCGCTCGCGCTCTCTCGCAGAGTAGCTGAGCAGTTAACCTCTCGCTAGCGAGACTCTTACTCGTTGAATATTTATTTTGATACGAGTATTTTTCCGTTTACATTTATTTTGCACTTCTGCTGCACAATCCGCTCTCGAATTTTCCTCTTAGCCATGCTCATGCGTGTGCGTGTGTGTGTGTGTGTAGTTGCATCTCATGTCCTGGTAAATATTATTTGACAACATTTGGCCACTCACTGAGAGTTGGTCGACTTTGGGTGGCCGCAAAAAGCCAAATGGCAAACGAGGCGGAAGGAACGAGGGCGGTGAACAGATGTTGCCTTAACTCTAGATCTCTATGTATGTATGTGTGTGTGTGCCCCCCAATCTGTGGCATACAATTGGGTGTAAGTGTGTGCTTGCTTAAGCATGTGTCAAGTGGCCGCCATTGTCAAGAGCCCCGGAACAGGACACGACAGGATAGAGCAGGACAGGACAGGCAGATCCACAGGTCCGCTTCTGCATCCGCAATCATTTTATGCATTTCCATGTGTCCCCTTCTCTCCCTCTCCCTCTTTCTCTCTATTTTTTCTTTCTGTTGCTGCCACAAACTTTGCATATGCTTGGGGCACTGCCACTGCTGCAACCTCCCCCGACTCGGAATGCATTAATCAAAATGTTAAATAAGAAATTGGAATTGATTCCCAGCCAAAGAAAATCTTCAATATTATTCCATTTCAATTCTTTTCCAGCAAGTATCGGTAACAGCTGCATGAATCTTGCCACCCATTGCAGTAGCAACATCATTTATACTTGCCCCCGGTCAGAGGACGAAGGACAGTGGACGGTGGACGAGCGTGGAAACACCTGACAAAAGTTGCAACTTGGAGTTAGCTGTTCCTCTCAATGTTGCAACAAAGACAGCAACAACACAATCGCTTATCGCTTTTACTTTTTCTTTGCCACTCTGGCAACTTTGTGCAACTTACATTTTCCAGTTTTATTAGATTCGATTCGGTGCGTTTCGGGTTAGAGCTGAGAGGGAGAGGGAGAGCGAACAGTGTACAACCAGACAGTGACAAAGGTGTGCCCAGGGGCGTGAGCAGCCTACCGAAAAAAACAAACAAAAAATAAAATGAATAAATAAATACCGAGAGTTTAAGGGATTCATTTCGATTTGCAACTACCTTATTCGAATACATATACCATTACGATTACGATTACCAGGAGAGCAACAATTTTCCAAGTAAATTTCATTCGATTTGGCAGCTTAGTGTTTATATTTTTGATTGTTGGCTGATTGTTATTTAATGGGTATATAAAGAATACAAGTTTTAGTTATAACTAGAGGGAACGTTGCGGCCTTTGCCGCGGCTCTACTTTATACTCGGTACTCAGTCAGTATACATACATACACACATACAATGAATGTGAGGAAGGTGCCTTCATCTATGATCCCTTCAGAGATCGCCTTGGTCATTCTGTTGATCCGAATATTCTATCGATAAATCCTTAATAGCGATAACAGTTTATACAGAACTTGCAACAATGTATGCAGCAGAGTATGAAAACGTTTCTGTATGGCTTAAACGAGTATATTTGGCCATAAACAAATTGGTGTCGAGTGTCGGGTTTGTCGATTGTCGAGTGTTTCCTCCCCTGCCTTTCTCCCTCTTTTTCGTCGTCTTGTTGGTAATGCGCTAATTAAAATGCCCGAGAAGAAGGAAGGCAAAAAGGAGAGAGCATTTTCTCCGGCTTCTGCGATGGAATGCGAATGCGAATGCAAGATGCAGCAGACGTCTCTTCAGCTCGCCAGCTCTCCAGCTCTCAAGTGTGGATGGGTGTGGATGTGTGTGTGTGTGTGTGTATGTGTTTGTGTGCTGGGGATGGTGGGGTGAAGGTGAGGGGTCTTTATGGGGTCAGGGGTTATGGGTTGCCAAGGGATAAGCTTTTTGACTTCCCACTTATTAACTTGCCAAGCAATTATGGCCTGAAGATGGAGCCCAGAGCGGAGCGGAAGGAAAGCTGAGAAAAGATTTCTTTGCTTGCTTTTTTTTTTACTCTATTTCTAGTAGATGGCCGTAGTTCAGGTGGGGCTCCTGTGAGTGGGATATTTCCTTTCCTTTAGCCTGGTTTCGCCTATCCTTATCCTTATCCTTCTCCTTATCCTGCTTAGATGCTCCCTCCCCACCTCGTCTGCCGTAGCCGCCAAAGTGCCCCGAGTACGAGTACACTATATTTCGATGCTTTCTCTGTAATTGCTCGGTGCTCTGGGCTCTAGGCTCGAGCTCTCTTCCATGGCAGGGGTCTGGGGACAGGAGCCGGAAGTCATCTTACATATAGCATACACACACACACAGAAACACACACATGAGACATGAGTGTGTGTGTGTGTGTGTGTGCTCTTAATAGGTAACAAGTTGCAAAAAGGCAGACAACGTCCGACCATCTTTCTGTCTGACGACTGACTGCCATTATCTGCATCAGCACGCGTAAACTTCGTTTGCACCGAAAAAAAGAAAAAACAGAGAAAAGAAAAGAAACCAAAGAAGAAAGAACGAAGGAAGGCAGAACGCAAGAAAGACGAAGGGGAAGATGGGGTGAAGGCAGGGCCCAGGAGGGTGTTGCAAAAAGAGGTAACTGCTTGCATCATTCAGCGGAACAAGAAGTCATTTCTTTTAAGCTCAGGCGGAGGCACTTTGCCGTGCCGCATTTTGAACTCTCCCTCCCAGTCCTCATTCCCCTTACCCTTCCCCTTCCCCTTCGCATCGCTCTCCCACTGCCACCATTTCACAGTTTTTCACAGCTGGACCTCACTGCTGTGGCACAGTGGGGCAAAATCAGATGGCAGATGGGGACATGGGGCAGAATACTACAGAATACCTTGACCCTGGGAATGGATCTATGGGGATATATCTCGTAAAGAGAAAATCAGCAATATAATATATATATATTATTGTTATTTAATTTACATTTATTTATTTATTTATTCGACTCCGACTTAGCGAACTAAATAATTGCAAAGATATTTTGTAATTTGTGTAAATCTTTCAATAAAAACCCAACAATCTGTAGTTTTTTGAAAGCTTTTTTATGGCTTATTCTATTGAAGGCACGATTGATTTTCTAGAGCGTATAGGTCGTTGAAAAGCCCCCGTGAATCCTTCCTTCCTGTTCGAACTACTTCATAATTTTATGGCTTTCAAATTGTTTGCTGGCTGCCCACTCACCCACCCCCCCAACGTCTTTCCATGGCTTTCTCCATGGAGTCTCTGTCTCAGGCTTTCGTTATATGTATGTATGTATGTGCAAAAGGGTTATGTATGTAGCATAATGTAACCTACACTTACCTACTTACGGGAACGCTTCTACGTTTCCGCTTTCACCCATCCCGCATCCCGCACCCCGCACACACCTTTGCTCGCATCGGAGTCTCCATGGAGTCCACGCTTTTCGTTTCATTTTTAGTTTCATTTCATTTCCTCGGCTTACTTTCCTTCTTGATGCTCCCAGCCATGATGCGTTCCCCCGTAACATCCACATCCACGCCCACGCCTCGCCCCTCTCCGGCACAATTCTAATGGGAATTTACAATTTTTCACCAAAAAGCAAAAAGCTGCGCCTTGCGTCCGACATTCCCACTCCAAGCCGCTCCATGCCGCTCCATGCCGCTCTTCTTTTGGCGCGTTGTTTCTTGCATAAAATGAAATTGTATTGCATTTTCTTTTTTCATTTTCCCTTTTTCCCTTGCTGTTGTTGTTGCCGCTTTATGGCTGGACACAGAATGGCAGCCTCAGCAGGAGCAGGAGTGGGAGTGGGAGTGGGAGCAGGAGGAGCCACAGTAGAGTTACTGCTACTCCACTTGGAAACTGCGTCCGTTACTCTCACGCGAGAGAGTATCATGACTTTGAGCAGCTGTTTGCAGGTGCCAAAAAAAGGAAAAGGAAGCGTATAGTTTGTCCCAGTTTCCAGAGAACCATCAGATCATTCCGCACAGATCTGCCGAAAAGTCCACACAATCGAAAGGGTATGTGAAGCTTCGCTTAGCAAGCACTCGACCAGGGCCCTGTAGTCCCTTTTTCCAGTCTTGGGCTTGGCGTTTTTATGTCCATTTTCTCCTCCTCCACTCTCCAGTGGAACACAATAGAAAATCGCGAGAGCAACATGAAAATTTATGATGCATTTCTTTTGCTGCTGCTGCTGCTGCACTCCCCACTCCCCTTGCAGTACAGTACTCCCCCGCTTAAGACGTTTTTGTGTGTTGGTCCCGGCCATGCTTTCAAATTATTGCAAAACTTAAGTGAAATTTATATAATTGTAATGGAATTTATATTAGATTTTGTCCACTGCAAACTGACAAATGGTTAGATGGTAGATGGTATTCCCCTTCTCCTTCTCCTAAGAGAGATAGAGAGAGCGAGAGAGAGAGAAAGAATGGAGAATTGTCATCGTCAAAGTTTTCCCTTTTTATTTTGTTCCTTGGCTACAAATCTGTGACACAGATTTCGTTTTATTTATTTCGATTACTTAAGCTCAAGAATCATACAAATAGTTGAATGAAACGCAGACTGGCAGGACAGGCAGGACAGCCAGGACACACAGGACAGCCAGGACAGCCATGACAGACAGGAGAGGATGGAAAGGGAGTTGGCAGGATGCTCCGACAATAGGGGACGACGGCGAAAGTTGAACAGATCCAAAGAAGAACAGATTGCAGCAGCTTTAAAGGTCTTTTGTTTTACAAACACAAAAAAGAAATAATTAAATAATTGGCTGGGAAATAAACTAAAAAAAAAACACACACACACACAGATACTCAGGAAAAAGAAAACGCAAAACAAATAAAATAGATGAGGAGTCCTGCCTCTTTGGTTATAGAATCATTTAGGGAAACAAAGGATCCGGAAAAAACAATGAGTTTAAGAAAATAATGAAAGGAAAATGTGCCAGGGGGATTCTTAAATGCAGAAAAAATATGGGTATTCATCATCAGCAGAAATCTACCTAAGAAGGAGACAGCCCGGTGGATTTCTGCTGAAGAGAGCCACTGAAATATCTCTAGTAAAGGAAGCAATTTTCCATGCCAAAAGGGGAAATCCTTGTCGCTTCCCTGCCGAATCCTCAAATGTTATGAGAACTATAGATTGAAGGAAAATTGCCAGAAGAAAAGTGTTCAAAGTGGCCCACAATATATGAGCAGGGCATGGCACAGCCCATGACTTGTTCACACATTCGTTAACCGATTGAAAGAGTGAGAGATAGTGAGGGAGAGAGAGAGAGAGCGGAGTGGAGTCTCTCCTTGTGCTTGAGATGTTTTCTTATTCTACCCATTTGCTTTGTCTCTTTTTCTTTGCTTTGTATGTATGTGTGTGTGTGTTTGTGTGTGTGCTGGGAAAAAATGTGAGCAAATAGTTTTCCGCTTGCCGCCGCATACAACACAATAGAATGGGATTTTTTGGGGGCGAGGTAGAGGCAGAGGCATTCTTTATCAATTTTATCTGTGAAATATATTTCCGAAACATTTGCCATTATATTTGCATTAGTAGCCACAGCTTCCGGACCGGGTCCTCCTGCCCCCTGCCTCCCTCTAGCTACGTTTAACCATGAACCCATTGGGTGTGTGTGTGTGTGTGCTCCTGGCATTCCAGGAATTTTTGGATTGGACACACGACACGCCAGTTCGACGCCAATGAAAAGGAACTAGGAAATGGAGTACAGGGGAAACGGAGTGCCAGTACTAGGTATTCAAAGAACTACAATCCTTACACACACACAAACACACACACGTATATTTATGCATGTGTGTTTATTCGCTGTATATGTATTTACCCCGAATCGCTGTCGGCTTTGGTCTTGGTTTTTGGTCTATTCCCAGGCGGAAACTGCTTATCACACATTTCCCACACACACACACACACACACACACACACACATAGCGACCGTGTGCCGTGCGCCAAACCAAATACAATACAGGAATACCCCACAAAAAAAAAGAAAAAAGAAAAGAAGATATACTACAGAGTGGAGTGCCACTGGGAGGGATAGGAAGAGCGAATGAGACCGAGAAGGGGAGGGAAGGGGAAGGGGGAGGGGCACGGCACTAGTAGAGTAATAGCCAAAGCGCACAAAGAATGATGCGTAGACATGATTTCCGTGCGGTTGATTTCTCTCACTCCCTCTCTCTCTCTCTTTCTCGCTCTCTCTTTCTCCATTTCTCTGTGGCATGCACACTGCCTCAGCGGAAATTGTTAACCGACAAATTTCCATAAATCTTTAACGACATGGGACTGTGTGGGTTTTTAACACATCATTTTTTCGGATCCCATTTTGACGCTGAGATATTTAATCACGAGAATTGGGCTCGACGCTTTTCTTGCATTTTCCCTGAATGTTCTGCCCTCAATCCCAGTTTTTCCTCTATACGGACTATTTGAGGATCCTCGATGTTGCCTTTAGTTTCTGGTTTCTTATGGAATTTCTTTAAAATTCATTCCTTTAAAGTTTCTTCTGCTCCTGAAGCTATTTTTGCACTGAGTTTTCGTTTGTTCTACCGTTCAAAATGATGTCCTCTAATGCTTTCCCTCCATTAGTTCCTTCCATCTGCTCTGGGTGTGTTTTTCCACTGCTCGTATTGTTTCCATTTCTCCATCCGTTCTATGCTTTGCTCTGCTTTTTCCTTGGGTTTTTTGTGCCAGAGAGAGAAACAGAGCGAGGGAGTGAGGGAGGAATAAAAGTGCCGGCAGGGAAACTATTTGCTTGGAGGATTTCGTTTCTGGTACCTTTTGTGCGTATATAGCAGCGTTATAGCGTTATCTACATGATTTTGCATGCCCAGGACTCTCAATCAGGATGAGAAATAGAGAACCAAACATAGAGCAGAGCAGAGAGAAAGGAGAGAGAGAGAGAGAGAGAAGAGGAGCAAAAATAGTAAGGCCACTCTGACAACGACTTAGGACTCTCAAGTGGCAAGGTTGGCTGGCATTCCATTCCCCCATACGTATATACGTATACGTATTCGTATACGTAATACGTATCACACAGTTGTGGCAGTATCGCAGTATCACTGTCGTTGTCTAAGCTGCTGCCAGAAGCTGCCCCAAGTAGCATGTAATTCATCTTATTCCCCAAAGACAACCAGCGACAAAGGAGACACGGACGCTTGAGCTTACAATTCCGGCGGGTAAATTGCTCGCGCAGATGCCACCCGACGTCACGGGCAGGGATGAATCCGGAGAACAGAACCCGGAAGCGAAGGCGTAGGCGGCGGCGTCGCAGGAGGACGCGGAGGCGGACGTGAAGGCGGAGGCAGTCAAAGGCGTTGCTGTCGTCGCGCTGTGCGTGTCTCCATTGGGACATAAATGCCATTTGGCCCGGCCCCTCCACCTCCCTCCGTCCCCGCCATGCCCGCTCCCCAGAAAATCTCTCCTGGGCGCAAGGGGCAACGGAGAGATGAGGCACGCGCCTCATTACGTGTCGAGTTCTGTGCACTCTACCGCCCGCCACCCATCTTGCCCCAATCTCCTTTTGACGCATAAAATGCGTAATGAATTTTAGATTTCATTTCAATGGCACAGAAAGAAGTTATGGCCACAGGCTCATCAGGGGGCTTTCGGATTTGCTTTGGACATGCCTTGTCATTCGTACCCCTCCTCCTCCTCCTGCTCCTCCTGATGCTCATGCTCATCCCCTCTCCTCTTCTCCTTTCTCCTAAAAGAAACGTACACTTTTATTTGCCCGTTAAGTGCGTGAAGAGCAACCGCAAAGCGTTTAGTCCAATGGCCTGCAAATAGTTTTAGGTGATCCCAAACGGGGTGTCTCTCCGTTCCACAGACAATCCCAACAATCGTTAGATTGATCCATTTGATGCGAATTAGTGGAACGTAACGGAACGGAACGCAGTGGAATGGAATGGGGGGGTGAAGATTGCATTGAAGATTAAAGTCTAGTATTTATTGATTGAAATTTACATTATTCTTAGAACGAAAGAAACGAAAGGAATTGCAGAAATTTACCAGAGGAAAACTATCAATACAAATGGAAATGAAAGAAAAGACGAAATGACAAAATGAAATGGAATAATAACAATATCTCCCCCTTCCTACCTCCCAATCCATAAGTCATCTTCAATTGAAGTTCACTGTTCTGCGAGAGAATAGTTTTCTGTTCTATGGAATGTTTCCAAGCGACTTACCTCCGATGGTATTGGCTCACATCAAGATGGAAATAAATGAAACGGAATAAGGCAGGAAAGGACAGGACAGCAGGACAGCAGGACAGTCTGTCTGTCCTGCAGCACTAAACGGCGCATAATGGCTGAAAGGCTGCCGTGTCATCGATAACTCAGGGAAGCCCAGCCTTGGCTTGGCTTCGCTTATTTATCGCCAGTTGGTCGAAAGTTATCGATCAATTAAAGTTACATTTGCATGCCAGGCGACACATTTGTCACCGAAAAGAGGCAGTGGCAGCGGCAGCGGCAGTGGCAGCGGCGGAAAATGCGCTATCTCTGCCGCCCTGAGCTTTGCTCTTGAACCGAACGACCAGCCAGAAAGCGAGGGAAAGCGAGGAGGAGGAGGGGGAAAACTTAACTACTCAAACAGCATTGAGCATAATTTTTCATTCAGGGTCGTTGGCTTGGGCTGGGTTGGGTTTTTGGTTTTGGTTTTGGCTCCGAAAAGTGCTGCGACGCTGCGGCTTCTCCTTTTTTATTATCTTCTGCAGAGCAGAGCCGAGCAGAGCAGACAGACCATCCCCTACCGCCGCCTACTGCCACCTAGCCACCACCCCATCCATTCGCTATCCATTCCGACCGCCTGTGGTCCAAACTGCAAACATAATTTTTCCTGCTTCTAATGCCAGATAAACGCAGACATGAAGTAAAATACATGGAGGCCAGAGCGACAGCCAAAAAAGGAGGAGAGGATGGCTGGTGGCAATGGCTGGTGGCTGGCCTGGGCTGGTGGCTGGGGCACGAAGACCGAAAGACGAAAACCGAAGCCCAAACGGGCAAAAAGTTCCTTAACCCCATGCGGCACCCAGTAGTGTACCAGTAACAGTAACAGCCCCAGCCCCCGCCAGCCCCCAGCAGCCCGAACCATCATATTATTTTCAACATTTATTTGCCATGCGTAAATAAAAAAGAAAAATATAACAGAAATATATACATACATACACACGCATACATATATTTATATAGAGGGAGAAATCTTTTCCTTTTTTCTATTTTTTTTGGTGCAATTTTCAAAGGCAAAAGTGGTAAAGTAAAATGGAAAATGGCTTTTCCCGCACACACACACACACACCCACACACACTCGCACAGCATCCTCCACACCCTCCACAGAGTTTTTCTCTCAATAATAAATGCAAAACTGCAACGGGCAAAGGAGAATTGCATTTTAGGTAAACATAGAGCCCACCCTTCTGTCCCTCGTTCCTCCTTCCATGGTGGCGGAGGTGCCCTGTGAGGTGGGTGGCAGGCTGGGAGGTCGGTCTGCTGCGGGTTAAATGGGTGTGCTGGGTGCCGGGTGCCGGCTGCTGGGGCGGCTGCGGGGTTAAGGCGTGTCCTGGCGCTTGTCCAATTGACGTAAATCGTGCGCAAGTTTTGGCAGCCAAAATGACTGCGGCTAAAGCATGGAGACGCGGCAGAGCAGGAGACAGAGAAAGCGGTAGAGGGGGAGTGGAATGGCGAGGGAGTGAGCGGTAGAAAGGTCAGCAAACTTGCTGCATTTCAGGGATGCGAATTGTATTCCACATAGATCGATGGGCACTAAAGGAAGTGCAAGGAGACCAAAGGAGGTTGGGAAAGTACTTTCGAAGATCGATAACTGATACAAACGATAGTTATTTATTTGCGGAATAAATCAGCTGATTCTTAATGAACAGACAAAATAGAGATTGAAGATTTTCCAAGAATAAATAAACTGACTGTAATCCCAGTAGGTTACCAAACACCTATCAAATCTATCAACGTGAACAATACCACAGTACTACTACACAGGCCGATCAATACGGTCGTACATTCCAAGCGCTAGATTTTCTTTCCATTACAAAACGAATTAAAACTAACAACTTTTCGGAATAAAATAAATACACATAAAATTGACCCAAACCTTAGAATGGAACCGGAAGTGAATACCGAAGAGGAGCAGACAAACGCTGAGGGGCCGGGTCCTGACTCTGATCCAGGTCCAGATCGTGATCCTTTGGTCCTGAAGTTGAGGACAAAAGTAGGCAGCATCGTTGCTGGGGGGGATGGTAAGCCAGAAGTTTCAGGCGGAGGTGCCAAAGGAGGCAGCAGTGGCTTCCAATCCATTGCGGTATCTGCCACCAAACGTGGCAGTAACATGCAGGGGATTACAGTGCCGTTGCCATTGCCAGTGGCAGTGGAAGTGCCATGCGTCAGCTCTAGTGGGGGCACCACCACTAGTGCCTCGATCTCTTCGACCATTAATCAGAGCATTCAACCGATGCCGACACCGATGCCCACGCTGCGCTTCGTCTTGCGCAGTCCGCCCTCGCCCTCGCCCACCTCCGACAAAAACACGACCAAGCGTGTTCACTTCCACGAGAGTGTTGTCGACAACGAGAAAATGAATCGTCGCAAGTCCAAGTGCTGTTGCATCTACCGCAAGCCGCATCCCTTCGGCGAGAGCTCCTCCGAGACGGATGACGAGTGCGAGCATTGTTTCGGGCATCCCGAGGTTCGTGCTAAGAATCGTCTGAAGAAGTCCTGTGGGTGCGGCTGCTGTGGAGGACATTCTCATTCTCATGCGGATGTCCTCCCAGAGGAGGAGCCCAATGCCCAGCCAGTGGTGCCAGCGGTGACAGTGGTCTCAGAGGGGTCAGGGGACCATCAGCAGGAGGGTGCTCCAGAGGATTCTTTGAAGACGAAGACAGCTGCTCAGAAGTCTGGTGATGATCAGGACGACGTACCCCAGAGTTGCCAGAGCTCCTAGACTTGCCAGAGGTCCCATAGATTTGGCCGATCAGCAACAGCAGTTATACTTGTGTTCCAATGTATTTTAAATTTTAAATTAAACACAAATTATGTCCCCAATCGCTTTTTCACTTCTTTCATTCGCGCTTTCCTCGGGTGCCAGCTATTGTAAGTTTTTCCCGCCCGCCCCAAGGCCATTCCAAAAGTTTTCCCGGGCAGCGTGCTGCAAACTGTTTTCCTGTTCCTGTCACTCAGTCGTGGAGGGAGGGGCCCACGCCCCTTGAACAGTGACGCCCATCGTATGGCAATAGCAATATCCTTCCGCATCCCTATCCCCATCCCAACCCGCAACCCGTAATCCGCAATCCCCAATCCGCACCGTGTGTCTATTGATTGATTATGCGAACTGTCTGCGCGAACTTGTAACTAGATTAATGAACTTTTTCCGTGGATGCAGTGCATCCAGCAACCAGTATGCAGTATCCAGTATCCCGCTCTGATGTGCCTCCCTACCGCATTATCCCTACTCCTGTTCGTACGCCACTTGCCACTTGCCACCCGTGTCTGCAGTTGTCGTCTGTGGCGCAGTACCATCCCTGTGGTTCGTTCTGCTTTTGCAGCTTATGAGTGAGAAAATTCAGCTGGAGAAGGATGCACCATACGGTAAGGACTGGGGAAGGATTCGTTCAGCCCTGCCCTGCCCGCTCCTTCTGTCCTGTCATGTCGTCATGGCAGTCCAGAAATTCCAGCTGTTGCTGGTCCAGTGATGATGAAATTCTAATTCTAATTCTAATTCTTGTTATATTCCCTGGTTAAACCCCAAAGTACATGCAATTTTCCTTTTTTTTAGTTCCATTTTAAGTACAATTCCTACTGCCAGTCGGGTTGTTCCAATTTTCCAGTAGCATCCAAGAGAAATATCCATCCAGCTGGCAGCACTCCCCCGCTCCCAATTGCTCGGGCTTCACTTCAATAAACAGAGGGGGGGTCTATGGGGGGGTGGACTATGACGTGGAGAAGGTTATGCAATTCCTGGCAAAAAGGGCGAATAAAAAATCATAGAAAAAAATGGAGCGAAATATTTCTGTTTTGGTTTTTCTTCTTCTGTCAAACTTTGAACTCTTTCCGTGCACCCAGAGAAAAGGGCGAGAATCAAGTTATTTGCACTGAAAGGTATGCAAATATTTCATTGCAATATATTTCACATTTCAAAATAAATATATTTCATATTTCGATGAAATATTTTAGTATGTAATAAACTTCCTACAAAGCAAAACCTCTCGCAGATCCTGAGCCCTGAACCGATCCGATATCAGACTGAAATGTGCGTGAGTAGATGTGCTGATTTATTTTTGTGCTGATGGCTTCCAAGCTGTTTTGTTGGCACCAGATATACCCTGGAATACCGGAGTTCCGACTGTCCCTCAATTCTCCGATTGTGTGCTGTCGATGATATGTGTGGTCCTGTACTTTGGCGTGGTGCGTGACCCAGCAGTCCCAGTGGACTGACTCCAGAACTGTAAGATGTTTCATTTACAGAAGACTTTTTTCCGCGTCTAAGAATGGCGTCTACACATGTACGAGATACATCCGAATACATATACAAAAAAGTTCACTTTATGCTTAACTTAAGCACACAATAAAATAACTTTATGCTTAAACATAATTGAAAAATATTTATTTATTATTTATTTATTTCTATTTATTAATTAATTTCTCATTTTTCTCTGAGTGTAGCTGGGTGTGTGTGTGTGGCATCAAACCTCATTTCAATATGAACGTGTGTGTGTGTGTATCTGTAAGTGGGAGTCACGTTAGTCGTTTTTTATGAGGTCTCTTGGCGCTTGATTCCGCGGCCCCAAACCGCATTTGAAGTGCTCGCCTCCGCAGCCAAAGGATACAAAAAAAAAAAAAACGAGGAAAAAATACGCCAAAATAGGAAAGCAGAGAGAGGGGAGTGGAGAGGAGAGGAGAGAGCGGGTACGGTGAGGGGGAGGGGGGCGATACAGATACAAGCCCACACACACTCGCAGATACAGATACATTTTGCATAACTCATATGTGGGTATGTACTACATCTGGTTCCACCATGCATCCTCCTCCTACTCGTATATGTGCCACGAGGCTGGGGAGATGGGAGATGGTTGGTTGGCTGGTTTGGATTTTTTAACTTGGTCAATGGGTCGTCGACGTCAACGAAGCTGAATTTTGCCTCTTTTCATGTTATTTACTTTCCTTTTTTTCTGTGCTCTGTGCTCTTTTCTCTGTTTCAATTTTTGGATGGGTCTCAGCCCATGTGCGGGAGAGAGAAGAAGAGAGAGAGAGAGACTGGCACATCCTTTGGAAAAATATTCCTTCTCCTTCAATGATTAAGTTGATGATGATCTGGTTTCTTTGAACATGGCCCAAATACATATTTCGTAATGGCACCCGATTCGGTCAAAGGGCTTTCGCCCCTCGAAATGTCAAGAGACACAGTTCTAAGGACACTCATTTGTGAGTGGAAGTAAACTCTTTAAGAGACTTTAAGTAAAGATCATATCCACAAATTGGTAAAGATAATATTTAGAAGGTTGACTGCCATTTGGAAACCTTTAAAATGTGAAATGAAGGAAGTCATGTAAAGCCTGCAGCGTCCTAAGGTCCTGACATTATCTGCCACTTGTAGACAGGATTAAGTAGGATAAACGTACGGTCTAAGCCCATAAAAGCCAACGAAATTAGCTCAACATTGTTCCTTTACAACCTCTTTTCTCTGGCCACTGCTTACGCCTAATACCACCCACCTTTGAACCCACAAATCACACCTACCCATACAGATCTTGAGACTCTCAACTCAAGACTTCTCTATCTCTCTCTGGCATGCACAGTATTTGCACAGTAAACTTGAAATCCCCAGACTTCAATTCAATCACAGCCTGCAATTAAAATTTGTAGCCAGAGGATGCTGTCGGGCAGTGGGGGGCGTGGGCAGGGGCAGGGTGAGGGTCGGCTATGGTTCTCCTGTTGGCCATAACATCCGAATAGCTTTGAGGTCAGCAATAAACAATTTGCGAGCAATTCCACAAAAATATTGTGGTCAAATGTGGGGAAAATGTGCCACAAGCAAAGGGACCGAAGGACTCGGAGGACACAAAATGAACCACAATTAAAATAGGGGATGGGGATGGGAATGGTGATAGGAATGGGCATGGGAGTGGGAGTGGGATTGGGAGCTCTACGTTTGGGTTCGGTTCCTCTGCTCCAGACACAAATAATGAGGCAAACCACAACAATTACAGCCAACAAACAAATCTGGAAAAATAAAAAAGCAATTGAGGAAGAGCTGGTAAAACACTCTGTCTCTCTGTTTGTGTGTATCTGTGAGTGTGTGTGCTTGTTTGTAAATGTTGTGAAATGTGCCAAAGTGAATAATTTCTTTTTAATTTCCACTTAAGTGACTTTTAAATGTTTCACACAACCAACCAAAAAGTACAAAAAAAAGTATATATAAAAATGAAAAACAGAGTCAAAAGAGGGGACCTAAAAGAGACGGAGGAATGTAAAGTAAGGAAGTCAAGGTACTTTTGGAAATGGGGAAAATGGGTGGGCAAAATGGTTAACAAGGGAACGAGACGAGTCGAGACGGAACGGGACGGACGTTGAATGATGGAAGGTAGACGACACGTCACTTTGACGCCCTCTGGTGTTGAAAATTGGCAGCCAAAAGAGGGTAGAGGGTGCATAAAGGGTCAGACAGCGGCAAAGGGAGGGGGAGGGGGCGGGTGAGGGGGACGTGGCATATGTCGAATGAATCTGTTGATTGTGAGGGAAATGCCCAAGTGTTTTGTTGATTTCTTACTCGTTGATTGTTCTCGTTAATTATGGTCTCTCGTTTCTTCATCTCTTTCGCTGCCTGTGGTGCCTTTTACCGTCCTTTATTTTATATCTTGCTAATTACTCAGTCTCTTTCGGTATTTTCTCCCCCATCCTTTCTGCGACAACGCACTTCCATTAACTTTCTTCGTTACATCCGCCATCTTTCTGTTACATTTATCTTCCAATTTTCACTCGTCATTCTTGCACCTTTTTCCCTGTCTTTCACACGTTTCCATATCGTTTATGTAATTGACTTCATTGCCAACAATCGATTCGAGTACAAAAGCATTCAGACCCCACACAGAAAGGCAGCTCTTTGTACATACATTCTCCCCTCCATTTTCTTATTGCTTTCGACATTTTCTTTTCGGTTTTTTCTTCTTCTTATTTATGGCTCACATTTTGAAGGCTCTTCAACAATTTTTGAGCATCGAAATGAATCCCACTTGAGAACGCACAGAGAACAGAACATAACAAAAAAAAGAAAGATGTGAATGTGATATGCAAATGGGGAAAAAAGCGGAAAAAGGAATAAGGACCACAGTGCGGTAAGAGCATTGACAGCTCTGAGTCAGGTCTGGGATCCTGGGAGGATGGCGGCTGAGTCAGCAAAACAAAACAGACCAGAAAAGTGTTCCCTGAAATGGATGGATGATGGTTGGATGTTTGGATGGGTGGCAAATGCTGCAAAATGTTACAATACAAATCCAATTCATTTCGCTTTACAATTTGGTATGGGAAAAAGTCAATGAATAGGGCCTAACATAACCGAAAGAACTGTAGTTTCATTCTCGCGGAGAGTCCATAAATTTCCAGCTGCTTAGCTGGACACGCACTTAGGATGCATATTATAATTCTACTCAAGCTTTCACTACGTATACGCAATGAGTATATTTTCATTGGGGGAAGAACATTGCATATCCTTTACACATTCTTTGTGGAAAAAAAGCCACAAATCTCCTGTAATTAAGAGGCATTTAACCATGCATATATCCTTACTACGCATACGCCACGTATGCCCCATGAAAAAACAGAACAGAACTCCGAATTTCCTGACGACAGGAAAGGATGCGAAACAAAGCGAGAAAAAAGGAAATTCGATAACATAAATCTATAATAATAAAGACAACAATAAAAATTGACTTCTCTCTCTCGAATACTCGAGCGGATGGGCATGAACCCTGTGCCCCCGCTTTTTGACCAACACAACAGCAACAGCAACAACAACAGCAATCGTGTGAAGCAAATCATGTGAAGCACCAGAAACAGCAGCCACAACACACACACACACACGCACACAGCCACACATGAGCCCTCATCTATAAGAGGACATGGTGGTGGTGGTGGTGCTGCTGCTGCTGCTGCCTGCAAGGGGAGGTCATTTTTACGCTGATGATGTCTATGACATTATCAGCAAAATTTATTAAATGACAGACACATAAATATATAATATATTAGGCCATAAATATATGGCGGCCACGAGCGGGGAAGCCTGGCACACCCCCCAGGGAGGGTTTAGATAGAGCCCGTTGCATGGAGCAAAAAAATAAAGTCGACCTGCCAGATATCCTATTAAAGAATCTAATAAGTAGAATAGAAAATTAATTCAAATTTTATTTACATTTTTTTTAGGCGTGTGCCTTGTCATAGTTCCATTTAGGAGAGAGCAACCAATCATTGGCGATAAAAGAGTATCTTAAATTCGCTATTCCTGCGCTCTGTCGCCTAATTGCTGTTTCGTTATACACTACCAATTAAGGCAATTAAAGGGTGTCCTAAAGTGGCGCAAAAAAAGTGAGCAAAAAACCAGAAACAAAAAACAAAAAATAGACGAACGCATGAACACAAAATCACACGCGAAAAGACATAAAAACGAATTACAATATTTTAATTTGATGTCGTTATTATCGCGCACACATGGTGCTCTCTGGTTACAAGTACTACTCGTATGGAGTCCCTCCCCGCAGTCCACAAGTCCCCCAGTCACTCCACTTTGTCTCATGCATTATTATATAAAATGTATATTCTCTTTTTTTTGCTTTTTTCTAATGGTTTTTGGGGACTGCGAAGGAGCATGGAATGGAGACACATTTGTGTATGTGTCGCTGTGTGTGTGTGTTGGGGGTGTTTGTAAAATTATTGACATCTAAATTAGGAATATTGAAACACTTTGAACACTCCGCCGCGCCGGTCCCTTCTGCCCCGTGTTTGTTCTTCTTTAATTTCTGTTTCATTCCGTTTGAAGTTTGGGCAATTTTGGAGGGGAGAAGACAGAAAAAGATAAAGCTTAAAGACTCTGAATAATTCGAATCGATTTCCCATTTCCTGTTACTGTTTTTTTAGGTTTTGGAATTATCATTTGTTTTCATTTTAGAGGCTTTTCTTACGTTGCGTTTCGGTTCCCACTACACTCGTTGTTTTTCATGGTGCAACGAGAGATGCAATCTAAACTGAAATTGATGTCAAAATCCATGTGCCACGCCTATGACGCTTATGTCTTTGTTTTTGCCATATGGCCTGCTTTCTTCTCCTCGTACTCCCCTCCTACCCGCACTTTCTATCTTTCCCTCCGGCCACGCCTCTTTTGCTTTTGCCGTACAATCGGTTACAGTCTCAGCTGTCAATGGAAGCTTGACATTTTTTACTTAACACACAGAGAAAGAGCGAGAGAGAGAGAGGTAGCGAGTGGCAGATAGACACAGAGGAAGCGTGGTGGGTGGGTGGGGAAAGGGGGCGAGTAAGGGTAGTGCGTTGTTTGGGCCCTGTTTTGTTGGCCCTTTCTGTTGTTTACTGCTTAAATCTGCCAATTTACTCGTTTACGTTTAGGCTTTATGCCAAGGCGTCGTCGGGGCTACCAGGACGAAGAGGGTTGCACACAGAGTGTGCTTGTGCGTGGATGTGTGTCCATATGTATGTATGTGTGTGTGGTGTTGCCTCCAATCGTGAGTGCCTGTATGTGTGTGCGTATGTGAGAAAAATTAATATCTGTGTCATTTTTTGGGTTAATAAGGCTAAATTGCTAGTATATGTGCGAGACACACTTAATTATCATCATATTTATGACCGTCATGGGGTCTTCTGGAAGAGTGATACTCCTCTTTAGGGGCTGCTCGTGCTCCTCCTCTCGTCCCCTCGTCTTCATTTTTTATGCCCGTTTATTATGATTACTTGTAATTATTTAGAATATTTCGCATTTCTGAATAGCGTGCCTCTATACTGGGCACAGCAGGGGCAGAATGATATGAGAGCATTATCGAACCAAGCCATCTTTCGACGGAAGATTGAATATTCTATTGAATACCAATACAAATCGCTCCAAAGTAAAGGGGCTTTAATCTGTTTACAGAATGTACAAAAAATTCGCCTAAGAGTAGGCAACGAGTATCGCTACAAAACTGCACCTGGTCTCGCTGGAGTTCAGCGTGTGTTCGAGACGAGAGGTCGAGAGTTCAAATAATGGCTGCGGCAGAGGAAAGTGCACACGATCGATCTGCTATGATGATTTTTCCACCTACCTTCCTTTTCGTTAAACATGGTTGGATTTCGTCGGGGCAGAATAGTTCTCAAAAGTCCAATTGACTTACTTCAATGCATTTTCATGGTTACTTCACTGTCTGCTTCCTGGAGAAAAGTGCACCCGAGGCTGAAGAGAAAGTTCAATAGTAAAAAATACTTGTACTCGTGCAATAGGGAGAACCCAAGCAAGCCAACGATGACAGATGCCGCCGTCTATTCGTCCATCCGTCTATCGGTCTATCCGTCTCTGTGCAATGCGTCGTCGCGTCGCGTCGCGTTGCGTCGCCTCGATGGAAATGTCTAATCTCCCGGCTGACTGTCTAATCTCATTTGATGATGACTGGTCTTGACTCTTGACTTGACGACTCGCCACTTCGATTCGATTCGAATCGATGCACGACCTGCTGCCCCCTTCTCAGAGACGGCTTAGCTTAATCAATCATTGGCCTTCTCCAGCCATAGCCTTCTCCTTTGCTCTGGCTATGTTTTTGCAACTTCTAGTGCTGCCCAGTCTACTTTCTTCTGCTTTTCCTCCCCATCCTCCTCCTCCTGCTCCTCCTTCTCACGGAGTATTCATCTATTTGATGGCTTCCCAACATGCTTCGGTTTCAATTAATTTCCCAGATTATACCCCAAGCCATCTGCAATGGCCACAAAATGGAAAGAAGGTCCAAGCACACACACACACAACAAAATATTTGTTTCGCAAAAGTTTTGTTCAATTTGATTTTTGGATCATCAGCTCCTCTTCAGTCTCTTCTTCCTGCCTCCTCCTGCCTGCCTGCTGCCTGCATCCTGGCTCTCCCATTTGAACTTTGAGGCTGGAAATTGTTGGTTTGGGATAACATTGAACCGGCAATTGAAACTTTTGTGGCCGGCCAAAAGATTGTCAAGTGTTTTCGGCCATGGGAAAGTTGAAAAGTGACCTGAAAAGTATCTTAAAGGAAATTTGATTCGATTAGATGGGAGGATTCCTTTCTCTGTTGTTGTTTTTTGGGGCAAAGCCTGTGTCAGATTTTCTGTGGGACATGAAAACGAAATCTTTATGGTTTTGCTGGCTTTGGCTTTGGCTCTGGCTTTGGCTTTGGCTAGGCCGGAACAATATTCTCCATAGGCCGGGGATGACTCCCAGGAATAGCAAAGTTTCTCTTCATCTCTCTCTCTCTCTCTCTCTCTCTCTCTCTCTCATACCTGGGCTTATTCTTTATGACAGGATGGGCCTGACACACAGGTGCACAAATGGCAAACAGAAAGTAAAGCAACAAAAAGCGACAGCAGCAGCAGCAGCCATAGCCATGGAATTTACATAAAAACTTTGTCATGCAAAGAGCACAAAAAACAAAAACCAAAAAAGGGATGGGAAAAGATGGGAAGGGAAGGGAAAGGAAGGCTGAAGCCAGGCGCCCAGCACATGCACATGTTTGTGTATATTAAAAATGAAAATGTTATGAACGCTTAAGCATCACCGAGAGCGGTAGGAGTAGCTATAGCCGGCGCCAGGGTTAGCCTCCAGGTAGAGGCAGAGGCTCAGGCACAGGAACAGGGAATGGGATACAGGTACCAATATATGCATGATCATGTCTGGATTAGACTAATGAAAGCAAAGAATGCACCAACAATAACAATGGAGGAGGAGCCCAGCCCCCTCTACCTCCACAGCAGACAGCAGACAACAGACAACAGCTGATGGCTGTTGGATGGGCTGGGGGGAAAAATGTTAACAACAGTCAGAAAATGCTGTCACGAGGCGCCGCCAAGACGCCAAAGAAGGGCCCAAAAGACGGATGCCTTTTGCGGATACCCTCATCAGTGGCTGGGGTATATCTAGCCCGATTTCTTAGCAATATTTATAATAGATTTTAAATAAATTTAAAAATGTTAAAAGTCGATCAAATTCTCTGAAGAGCATTTGCCCATTCGATCAGAGATTCTTTTGGCTGCATCTTGTACGAGTACACAAATGTGTGTGTTTATATCTGTGTAAGTTTGTGTGTTTGACTGTGTGTGTGTCTATGTGTCTGGAGGGGGAGGAACGTGTTGTAGCTTTGACATGCTGAAGGCAACAGCGAAACGTGTGCAACACGGCAGCAGCAACAACAACAAAAAAGAGGAAAAATGTTGCCAGCCATGAAAATCCTTCAGAGTCGCTGCTGCATACCCGCGTGACGACGACGACGACGTCGACAACGACAGCGTCATCGTCCTTGTCTTGCCATTGCCTTTTCTGTGGCCATACCACGTTGGCATACCACCCGTTGCCGAACGGTGGCACGTTGCACGTTGCACGCTGCACGTTGCCGTACCCGTTGCCAGTGGCAGACATTGCTGCAAAGATTTACGGAAAGTTTACAGCCTCCGACATTTGTTGTGGCTTTTATAAATTGTCAGTGCGTGGGCCAAGGTGTCTTCACTCCTTCAATCCTCCAGAACAGAATCTTACTCCACCACGCTCCTCCATCCCAGGGACGGGGCTTTGTTGTTGCTGCTGTCGATTGCTGCAGTGTCAGCGCCACACAATGCATGACAACAGCAACTACAGCAGCGGCAGCGGCATCGGCAGCGGCAGTGGCAGCAACACGGAACACGAAACACGTTAAGCGCATTGCCATTTGTGCCACATCATGGAGAATGCCATGGACCGTGCCTCGAGCCATGTCAGAGCTGGGGATAGGATGGGATGGGATGGGCCTGGATTGGGCGGTCATGGGAGTGCCGAAAGCTGCCAGACAGCTGGAAAAGTTTTTCAATTCGCTAACAAAACAAAGCAAATCAACATCAACGAAGGCAGGGGATGCGCAACGAAACGAAATACGAAGGGAATATAAAAGAATCGAGTAGAATGGAGTGCAAAGGGAAGAAAGATGAGAGAAGGAGAAATGCTCTCACTTTGTGGAGCGTATGGCAAGGGGCTTAAGCGGGATTTATCGGCCCGAGCGAAAAGGTGAAATCGATTGATTGGTCCATGAAGATGATCGATGTTTGTGAAATTTTGGATTGGCCCAAAAAAAAGGCCAACAAAAATGAGGCTGAAGAGGATAATTATTATAGACAAGAAATCGGTGAGGAATCGACTAGCCGACTCCGCGATAATATTCCCCGTCATGCTCAAGACATACAATTTGTTCTTGTATTATTGGGCATTCCGCTTTAAATCAACGTACTTTGTTGTTGCTTTCTTGCGACCGACTGTGTACTTTGTTGTGTGATTCTGTGGACCGCAAATAAGGGTTTTTCTGCAACCGACTGCAGACGATATGCATATACCAATTACACTTGATTGTGCCACATCATTTCTGGCAGTGTTGCCCATTAAATGGATACGGGAATACCTTGTAAAAGTATCTGCTTTCAGTTTGGATTGCATTCGATAGATCACTAATGGATTTATTGCAATTATCGATTGCATTGCATGCTCTCCACAGAAGCATCCTTTTTTAAACAGCACTCATCCATTATGGTTATTAATCATCCCTTTCCTTTCCTTTCCATTCCTTGCCTTTCCTGTCGCCACACATTTTGTCGAGTCATCGGTGGATGGTGCACTGCAGTGCGGACCTGCTCCTTGAGCTCTTCTTTCAGCTTGTTAAATGCATTTTCGGTTAATTGCATTTGGCTGCATATGAATTTTCCACCGTGACACAGATGGTGCACAGATGAGGCAGAAAGGGCAGAAGGAGGGGTGGGGGAGGAGAACCCCTCGCGTTGTAATTAACATTAATTTCGTATAAACTTTGGCACACTGCAGCCACATTGTCTGTCTGTGTGTCTGTGTGCATTGCCTTTTCAATTGTCGTGTCACAGCCAGGAATGCTCCGTATCATCCATTGAGGAGTACGGGTATATGAGTATGTGTATGTGTATGGGTAAGGGTACGGGTCCTGTTGTTGCACACAAATTAACTGCGAGGCACAATTGTTTTACACGTCGTTGCTGTTAAGACAGCAGAAGGCAGTGGTAGTGGCAGACGCAGAGACACAGGCAGAGGCTAAAGGCAGATGGGAGTGGTAAAAGGGTGCAAATGGGTGCCCCGTTGTCGTCTATGTGTATGTACCTAGGTGTATGTGTATGTGTGTTCGTCATTGTTTGCTTTGTGCCAGCCCCAACAATGATGCCGCCATTTTACAGGTTTATGGACTTTATACTGCAGATGAGAAAGAGTGACAGAGACAGAGTAGTAGCAGTAGTTGCTAGCGGCCCCCTCCCACTCCCACTGCCTCGCACTTGAGCTCAAGTTGACTGAAAATTGCTTCAATTAACCCTTTCGAAATGAGTGTTCGGGGTGTACTGATGCCACTGATGATTGCTCCACTCCACTCCACTCCACTGCCATTTCGGGCTCAATTTGTATTCACATTTGCCCCGAGATCATAGTATAGTACAGTATATATGTAGATAGATAGTCATATTTTTTCGTACTGTTTGAGCCAACTTATTCACGATGCTTTCTCTTTCTGCTCTTTTGTATTTTCAGGTAAGCGGCAGAGGAATATTCGCATAAGGTAAACTTTTCTCCGCTTATTTGTTTTCTGTGGGATAAATGTCAGCATTTCAGAATTGTGAGAACTCAATTAAAGTCCTGGGTGCCAAGGACTGGGCTTTAAGATGTCAACAAATCTTGGATGAGTAGAGCTTTATGGCTTTCCTTTGCTTTCCTTTCCCTCTACTTCTACTTCTACTTCTGTTGTTGTTTGTGGCTGGCTGGCTGCATTGTCATTTGACAATTGCAGCTCAAAAGCAACAAGGAAAAGCAATAGGGAAAACTGCAGGAAAACTGCAAACAGGAGCAGGAGCAGGGGCAGAAGCAGAGGCTGAGGCAGAGGCTGGATGCAGGACAAGCTGAAGGAGAAGATGGAGTAGAGAAAGCCAAACTAATAAGTAAAAGCAGAGTAAAAGGGAGAAAGCCATAAACAAATGGCGCATGCACGTGACTCCATGCGCGGTGCTACACCGGGTGCCGGCTGCTACAGTGCGTGTCGAAACTATATCTCGAGATTGAAATTGTTTTATAATTAATCAAAGAGAGGATCAAAGATCGAAGATCTTTTTTTACACAAAAAAACAAAAAGCAGAGAAGCAAAAGATTATCAGAACCAATGGCACTGCATCTTACATCTTTGGGTGGCACTGTACTCAGGGTACTCACTGTACTCTAAGGCCCACAGGCATTTTCGGAGTCGCAGACGCAGACGGAGCTCGGAGAGTCCTTTCCTCTTTGGCAGGACGGTGGTGGCGGCGCCTTTACAGTTACAAACGCACAGATAGGGCGACGGCAACGGCGACGGCGAGGGAGAGCTTGAGTTTGGTTTTTATTGTGCTTTATGCCTTATGGCTGACACATTTTCCTTTAACGTTTGTATGTGTATGTATATGTGTATGTCTGTGTGTGTGTGTGTGTGTATGTGAGTGTGCGATACCGGAAATAGCAAATGCAACAAGATGTTGCTGCGGGAAAACTGTTTGTCGCATTGTTTCAGTTTTAGTTTGAAAGGCTCCCCAACTCCCCAACTCCAGAACTTCCCATGGAATCCCAGCAGCCGTCAAAGCAGTCGAAATTCAATCCCCGATGCAATCTCCACCAGATGGTCCCAGAAAGTCCCAGGAGGCACAAAGTAGTTCCTGCCCATCGTGGCACACACAGGCATTCTAGTCATAGTTATGGCTATTCATTCTAAAACAAATTCTTTATTCGACAACATCAAAATTACAGTAAAACCCACATAAAAAGAACAAAAAAAAACTATGAACAGCAACAGCACAAAGAGCTACCCCTCCGACACCGAACATCCGTCGACCAGCCATCAGCCAGCAGCTGTCCAGCAGTCCCTCGCCAACGGCCTCGGGTACGCCCACTCGGAGTTCTCGATGTGCACTCCGCTGGCCGGGCCGATCATCTCGCAGCAGTGCCTGCCCGAGCCGATGGACGGCAGCGTTTCCGACGATGATCTGGCCGGCGAGGTGGTGGTCTCCCACACGCGGCTCAGCTTCCTGGCGGAGGCAAAACAGGCAAAGCAGAAACGAGTCTACGTGGATCTGGATATGAGCGGTGGGGGGGCTGCTGCTGTTGCTGTTGCTGCCTCTGCCTCTGGCGGGACAAAGGGGGCGAATGTGGCGCTGAGCGGCGGCGAGGAGGATGCCACGATGCAGAGTGTCGAGCATCTGGTGAGTTGTGCCTCCAATCAGAAGCGAGACCTTCCCTTCGCCTGCCCCCTGTCCACCTGCCCGATGGCTGTGAGCTCCACCAGTTGTCTGGCCCACTGCCTCGAGGAGCATCCGATGGTGGCGATGCTGCCGATGCGCCCTAACATCACCGACACCCTAACCCTTGGACTGCCCCTGGTTCTGGGCAGCTGCGGCAGCCAGCAATGCGTCGGCATGATCATCTTCGAGAGCGCCGGTCAGAGTGGCATGAACTGCAACCTGCTTCCCAAGAATGCACGTTGGACGAGCAGACTGGCCGTGATGGGACTGCTGTGGAAGACGTCGTGGGATGACCAAGTCCACGGACCGATGGTCACCCACTTGTACAACCTGTGGTTCTTCTGCCCACAGGCCCAGCCCCCGCTGCAGATAATGGTCACTGCCGAATCCCAAGTCAAGAGCGAGCCAGGCGGAAGGAAGCAACTGAAGCCGGAGGTGAAACAGCAGCTGGTGCCCACCTCCCCCGATCCCATGCTGCCCCACCATCGAGCGACCATGCAGTCAGAGAGCCTGCACTTCATGCGATTCACACACCGCGACATGAAGCTCCTGACAAGAAATTTCACGACCGATATCGACCTGAAGCTGACGATACACGAGGAACAGAACCTCGAGGATATGCTAGAGGATGTGTCAGCCAAAGATGATTCCGAAGACCTTGCCAAGGAGACACAAATCTTAAAGAACAATTTGCTGGCGTCCCAAGCCCTGTATCAGTCCAACGACGAGCTGGAGGTGGAGGACGAAACAGTTGAAGGAACTTTAAAGATCATCGACTCAATGGCGGGCGAGCTGATGGCTGGCTTTGTGGATTTCGAGAAGTACAATTTGGGAACTGAATTTGTAAAGGTCATCAAGTCCCAGGCGGTCATCGAGAAGGTAATGTCTCGGTTAAGCTCAGCCATGGAGGTAAAGCCCTTATCTCTGCCTTCAGAGGAGGCACAGTCCCCGGAAGCCCTCGAGGAGTCACAAGAGGTTCAGCCAATCAGTAGGCCATCAATTGAGATGCAGGTAGAGGTAGTGGCACAGATAGAGAGACATCTGGGGGAAGAACCTATCGACCAACAACCAGTTGAGGAGAACAAATGGCTCGAACCATATGAATATGAGCTGGAGGTAGCCACAGCTACCGTTGAACATGAAGATCAGCTACAGGAACAGGACGATCAGGATCTGACACAGGAAGATCAGGAGGACAGCCATTCGACCATTGAACTGGAAGATCAAGAGTTCAACGACGTGAACGAATTGTACCACTTCTTCGATGATGACGAACTGGATGTCCATGTGTCGCAAGAGGATTCGTAGCACGAGCCACTGGCAGATAGGCAGATAGGCAGATCCCATCCAATATTAAATACCAAAATTTGTTCGTATATTTTTGGCAATATTTCATACATTTGTTAATTGTTTATTCGGTCGAAATTATAAAACCAATATCAGTGTCCTGCAGGAAGTAGTCTCCTTTGTTTTCACTTGAATTATTCCCCCCGACCACTCCCCCCATCAGTCGCTTAATACGTGCCACCACTCACTCTCTCCCTAAACGCCACTTCATGCCACCCCTTTATTCTCTTTTTGAGTTTGCTTTTGGCCAAAAAATTCTGTTCGGTGCAAATTTTTCGCTTACGCCGCAGAGTACGAGTATGCAACATGTTTGGGCAACCCCTGCCGTTGCAGCCGCCATCCACCCCCGCCCTTGACAGGTCGTTGGCAGCCATTAGCACAAATGTCCTGTGTCCAATGGAAGTGGCATGAGGGGTGTAACGAAGGAAAGGGGTGGGGAGGGAAGGCGTGTAACTGCATCAACAACTTTTTAACCAACTTGCCAGCCAGCCCCTGGACTAACAAGACCACAGAATTGTCGGATCTCCCGAGTTGCGGGAAGCATGAGGCATGCAGTGGGGGGCTTGGGGCATGGGGCATGGGTGGGGCAAACTAACTAACTCGATGCGCTCGCCTGCCACTTGTAATGTAGCGTTATTGTTGCAACAACAAATAGGGAGACAGATAGAGAGAGAGCGAGAGAGAGAGAGAGAGAGAAAGAAGAAGGAAAACTCTGCTTTGTCCGCGAAATAATTTTTTGTTGGCGAAGAGCGCCCAAAAAAAAAACCAAGAGAGAGAGGAAGAGAGAAAGAGAGAGTTCAACTTCAGCTGCAGAGATTTTTCGGTCAGCGTTAATGCAGAAGCTGCCTCAAAAACTTGCCCCCAAACCGCCTCATGCCTTATCCCCATCCCCATCCCCAGCCGCATCCGCATCACCATTCTCTTTATCCTTTTCCCCGCTGACTGCCGTTGAACGCTTTATGGCTGCAACGCCATTCCGATCCCAATCCCAATCCCAATCCCCGTCCCCCTTCCTCACCCTCCCGTCGTGGTCTGGTCCATTGTGGTCTGTTCATCTGTGTCCCGTGTCCGTACCCGTGTCCGTGTCCGAGTCCTGTGTCTGCCAAGTTTTGTAGCCTCCTCCTTCCCCTCCTCCTCCTACAGACCCAGAGCTAAATAGTTGCTAACTTTTTTCGTGTATATATGAAGGACTATGTACGTACCATATTTGTATGTATCGGGGACCGGTCTCCAGGACCCAAAAAAAAAACCCTCTCCACCTCCTTCTGGACACTTTAAATTGCACACAAATTGGCAGAGTTTTTTTTTGCGTCCCGAATTCCCATTTTTGGCTATTGCCTTTGACAAGTTTTTCTGTGGCGGGGAACAAAAGTTGTGCTTCTATTCCATTTTAATACCCCGCCAGTCGTAAAAATATGTAAGGAAGGGTATATATAAGGGAATTCCAAGACTTCAGACTGGACAATCGCAGAATCAGAAGGTAAAAAGAAGAAGCCCTGAGAATACAAGAAAGAAAAGTGTTTTCACGTACTATTCTCCCATTAAAATTAAAATAATTGATTTAAATATATTTTAATTGAATATATTTCCAGCAAATTATATTTTGAACTATTAGTTTTAAAGAGGCTTAAACAATTTATATAGATATCTAATAATAGTTTCAGAAGCTTTTAGTATGGGGTATTTCATGGTCGAGGCATTTATATTTTCGTGTGGGTGGGGCTTCTGCTTTTTTTTTGTATAAAAAACTCATTTTAATAAAACTAAGACAATGTAGGTTTCGTGTTCCTTTTCTTTACTCTTTTGTTGGCTTTTCTCAGTCTTTTTTTTTTTTGTTGCTGTTTGAACTTCTTGAACTGCCAGAGAATTAAGTGCTGGTTGCGGTTGTTGTCTATGTTGCAGCCGCAAAATAAATTGCAATTGAATGTTTGATTGGAGCGACGGCGACGGAGACAGCTGCGACGACAGAAGCTACAGAGCTTGACATTCAGTCAGAGTCAGCGTCAACGTCAGCGTCAGAGAAGTTTTCCCGAAACCCATTCAACTTTGTTAGCCAACTACGATGTATACATATACATATGTACATATATACAATATATTCCCCACTCTTTCTCGCTATTTCTGCTCAACATTTTCACGATAATTGCTAAACAAACGGTAAATAGTTTGGTTAATTGCCTTTTGGCCTCCCTTTTGCAATGAATCCTAAAATTTAAATAATTTTATATTTATTTTCTTTCGGCTTGGGACTTTTTGTTGTTTATTGTCATTGATTTTTTTCATACTGCTTTGAAAAGCGAAAACTAAACAGTTATTGCAATTATTCAAGATACTGCCAAGCCCCACTGGGAGAGTGCGAGCACTTTCTGCACAGTAGTTTCCGTTTTTGCCTTTTTGACTTTTCACTTTGGCTGATTCGTCCAGTCGTTAAGCCAAGCACAAAGCAAGCCACGACTTCGCAGCTTCTCGCTCGCGCAGAAGCTACTCGCTGGAAGGAAGGAAGCACGCAATGAAGAGCGAGAAGTGATCAGCGAGAATGCGCTGAAATATTTGTGTGCCAATCGTTAAGAATCGTTAAGAGAATATTTAATACTTATATTCTTTTCCACGCTAATAGCAGCTCGTAGATTCATTTATATTAATTCATTTATCGATTGACAATTTTTAGAAATTACTTTTTGCGAAATAATTGGTTCAATTTCTGGGTCATTTGCCGGCTCACGTTGTCCACTTTGTCTGCTGTGATCTGCTGGCTGTTCTGTTCTCCCAGAGCCGAACGAACAACGGCAAGCAGTAACTCGACTCGACTCGACTGTGGCACCGGTACGGTACCCCTGTGGCTGCCACACTTTGGTTGCATGAATTACGGGGTTAATTAGAAGCTTGACACGAGTTGAGGGGCATGGGGCATTTACAATATGTACGGGGAATAAATATATGTAGTTATGTATTTTCCAGCTCCAGTCTGGGCTAGACGGGGCTTTTGGTCCAGCAACCAGGAGCAGCTGTCGTTGCATTTCGAGGCACGTACTAGGAGGCAGGCCCAGGCACAGATACACCCACAGAGATGCCTGGATCCCTGCATAAATAATGCAAAAGTGTGAAAAGACACGCACACACACACACACACACACAGACATGTGGAGCATAGAGAGGCAACATTTGCTTAGCTTTGCACCAGAACCAGAAACAGGACGAAGGGATTACAGAGGAGCACCAGGAGTAGCAGCAACAGCAGTTTTCAATATCAGAGACCCAGTCGTAGAGGCCCAGAGTCACGCCCATTTGGCCAGCTTGCACTTGTTTATCATTTATTACTGCAGTTGGTGGGTGGTGGGTGGTGGGAGGGGGAGGTTGGGAAATCTACAGTTTCCAGCTCCTTCTGCATTTCCCTCTGTTTGTCTTTTGTTCAGCTTCGCCTTCCACTTCCATTTCCACTCAGTGCTTCTCGGTTTTTTTTTAATATTTTCTTTGAATTTTTTGCATATATTTTTTCCATTTGTTGCCGACATTTTTGCCTGCTGCTGCCGAATATCCTCGTGACGTTGGAGAAGATATGCATTTAAGGATATGCGAATATATAGTATGGGGGAATCGTAATGGAAAAAATAATGGATGTCTGCAGGGGAATGCAGTGCTGAGAGTCCTACAAATTTAGGTACACAAATATAAAGATTTAATGAAACCTCGATTTCCTGTGCCATCAAGCGCCGATCTCCCACTCTATTCGGACGCCAAAGAGTTCTCCCACATTAAAGACCCGAAAGCCTGAACCTGTAAGTCGTTTAAATGCTGTTCCATCATAAAAGCAACAGATTCCCAAACAGGATACCAAAACTGAACCAAAAGGCTGGCTCATGCTTTCCTTCTAATTGCCAACATTCAAACAATGAAATGAAAAATGCATGCAGCATTACGAGTATGTGCTCAGGGTACAGACCAAAGACCAAAGACCAAAGACCGTACACCGTAGACCGTAGACCGAAGCTGTTTATTTATTATTTATAAATTGTATAGATACACGCTTTCAACACTCTACAAGTTCCCAAAAGATCTGCAAATAAATTCGTATACATTTAAATGGAGCCCACACACGCACACACGGATACAGATGCAGATACAGATGCAGTTGCAGTTGCAGATACAGCAATTCAATTTCATAAGCCAAAAACGTAAAAGGATGCCTCCACGGCAGGAGCGGCTGGGTCCCGCCCAAAAGGGCACGCCTACAGGCGGCACACAATGAGTTGCAATTGCAGAGCTATGGTGTATGCATATGTATCTGTCTCTCTCTCTCTCTCTGGGTGTCTGTGTGTCTGAGCTGGTGTGTGCGGGTGTGTGTACACCTCGTCTCTTGTTCGGTTGATAAAGTTCATTTACCTTTTAGCGTTTATCTAAATGCTGTTTCTGCTCATGGCACCCTCTCTCGCTCTTCTCTGCTCTGCTCTTCTCTGCAGTGGCAAAAGTGTAATTGTCTATCTTATGCTTTACATTTACACAAACGCACACGTACCACACATACACACACACCACACACTGACACACACATACATACATTTAACATATACATAGATACATACAGACATACAGACATATGCGGCGCTAACTTTGTTTGTTTGTTTGCATTTGGCGCTGCTTGAGTTGAGAAATACTCCACGATGTCGTCTGGCAGACTGCCTGAATCCATTTGTATACTTCTCTATATGCATACGTATGTATATATAAGTGTGTATGTGTGTGTGTTTGTGTGCCCGCTTGCACTTGAGTGTCTGCATGAGTGTGTGACATTAGTGCAGCGGGTCATGCCATATTCCATACTTGCAACCCATTCCATGCCAACTGCCACCGCCACCGCCATTTTCGCGCATTTTGAACTTGGTTTTATGGCCGAAGCCAAAGTCAAAACAAAATGAAATGCAATGCAATGCAACCAAAATTAAGGCAACATTCAAATGAACCAAAAGCAAAACCAAAACTTTACTTCTCTTCGCTTTTATGCTTTGTGCCAAAGACGTCTTAAGTTTTGATTGCGAAACATTTGAATCTGAATTTCCAAAGTTTTCCAAAGATCACTCCCAGATTGTCCTAACCCACAACAAAGGGCTGTCCTCTCATTTGGCCACACACACAAAATACTTAGTTGGGGTTCAATGCCACCACACATGGTCTTTCTGAGAATGCATAGTTCGGAATGAATATCCATCAGGCAAGGACTTAAAGATTCTTGAATCTTTTGTGATTGTGTTGCAAGCAGTTTTCTGATGATAAATATGATCATTCGACTAAGGATTACTCGTGAAACCTAGCTTATTGGAAACTCTCTTCATATACATGCATGAATGTATCTTAAATGTACCTTAAATACACTCAAAGTCACGCGTAGGAGTAGGAGGAGTAGCGGGCGCAGGCTGACGTGGCTTGGCCCCCCACTCCACTCTCCCACCGAGCTATGGCAGGACCTCTTCACCAGAAAGGAAATTTGGGATCCAATTTGTACATTTCAAATATATCCAATATATTTCCGTATTTCTTTAACAGCTCTTTGGGATTTCTACTATATGGAAATGGATCAACCCCATTGAAAAATCTTTTATAAATATCTGATGCATATCTTGGGCAATTATCTCATTTGGAAATTCATTTCGAGCTTGTTTGCGACTTGAATTCAATTTCCGCTTTTCAATTTGTTGCAATTAGTTGTTGAAGTTCTCTGCTGTTGCCATGAAAGCGAGCTACCAATAAATTTAATTTAATTTGCACGCATGCCACTGATACGGCAGGGAACCGCGGACCCTTTTCTCCTATATTTTGTAGGTTCAAAGGTGGATATATATACATATATATATATATATATATATACATATGTATGTGGGTGCATATGGGGTGGTAGATATCTGGCATTGTGCGGTTGTTTGCTGTTAACATTTATTGCGTTTTTCTCATACTTTTTGCGCTGTTAAATGAAATGATTTATTTCCAATTTCCAACACTAGGTTGCCATGGGGTAGCAGGTCCTGGCAGCAACCCTCTTGGCATTCCATTTCAATTTCACTTGAAAATGCACTTCGCACAGCACAGAACAGGCACTGGCACAGGAACTGCTCGGTCGCTCGTCGATCCGCGAACCACTCGGAAAAATCAGAGAAATCAGAGAAGCGCGCGGCCAAACGCAATTACATGACTTTCGCGGAGTGTTGGGTGGGCGGAGCGGGCGGCAGGATTGGTTGGAAAGGGCGGAGTGCGTTGCCCATGGAGAGGAGAGGGCGATACCATATAAAGCTTTGGCAAAACTTCATTACTAATTCCATTTCCCCACATATGTGTATGCTACTCCTCAACCTCCTTATCCTCCTCAACCCCCTCAGCCTCCTCATCCCCCTCAGCATCGTGTTTCTTCGTTCTACATATTGGAAATTGCGCACGCAATTTATTTTTTAAATTTCATGGCAAAAAAAATTGCCTGGCAGCCATAGAACTATAATTGAAAAATAAATTGCTGCAAAGTGGTTCTGGAAAGATCCCAGTTGGGGGTCTTCTAGTGTTACAAATTCAAAGTATTCTAGCCGAAAGAATACGAGGATCCATAGCCATAGCATTTGTGGCATGAAGGGTCTGAAAGTTGATATCTCATAACCATGAGATGGAGGCATCTTTGGGCATTGCACAAACAGTTGACCGCCTCGTGGGATACAACACAAAGAGTGGAAAAAGTGCTATGAAGACTTCATTCATGGCCTACAATCGAGGCTCTGAGACTGGCTGGATAGATCCAAGATGGCGTTGGCCATTTCTCGATAGAAAGGATAGTACGCGAGGGCTATCTTCTGGCATCCCTGACAGCATCCCAGCATCAGAGGTCACTCCGAAGCCCCATATGGTACATCTGTCAATCTATTGTTGAGAATGCTAAATGGAATTGAATTCAATTGAAAGCCCACCACCTTAACCCTTCTTATATCAGTCAATCTGTCAGTCTGTCAAACTATCAACCTTTTCTCATACATTCCGACTCGATAAAGGTGATATCAAGTTCCCTTTTGATTGCTTAAAGACAAGTCAAAAATGTTGCACAGATTTATTCATCAATTACAGCTCTGTCTCCCTCTCTCTGTCACTCTTTCTCGCTGGACCTCTCTTAATGTGTCTGTGTCTTTCTCTTTCCATTTCCCTTCGACTATCTCTTTTCCTCATTCATTTCAGGGGTCTCTGCATGTGGCTTTCTGTCGGTTTTTGCCCACGATTTGGTGCACCCAATCGACCCATAAACCCAGTTATTTACTTAGAAGCGCCTTTTAACTATTTCTCTCTTCTTCTTTTTTCTACTTTGCTGCCACTGCCCCCTCCCCCCGTCTGCCTGCCTGCCACACACACACACACACAGCTATTACATCGTTTCAGTACTGCTTCTTCTGCTATTGCAACGTTTCAATGCTTCCTCTGCGACTGCTGTTGCAATGCCTTCTTATGCCACACTACTGTTGCACTACTGCTGCTGCTGCTGCTGCTGCTGCTGCCGCTGCTGCAACGTTTTAATGGCAAGTCGACGCGGACACGGATATGGACGTGGGCTGCGCTGCGCTGCGCTGTTTCTGCCGCCGGCTGTCGGCTTTTTGCATTAAATCAACGCCGCCGAAGCCTCCGGAGGAGCCACCGACGCAACCGCCGCCAACAATAATCAACAGCAGCAGCAGTAGAACAGAGAGCGAACAGAGAAAGAGAAAACTTTGGCCGCAATAAAAGCGAGAATACCCCCTCGTTTCCGGTTGCAGCACTCCTCCCCCCGCCCTCCGTTCCACAACACACTGCAGTGGTGCAACCAACTTCAATTGCAATTCGAACTCCAATACGAGAATTCGTTTCAATTTGTTGGTTTTACTACCCCCAAGCCTCCCCGCCCCTTCAACCACACGTGGGGTTCAGGGGGGTTTGATGGAGGGGGTGGGGGGAATAGGTGTGTGAGTGTGCCGCCAGTTTGCCAAGAATTGATTCGCGCACATGCAAATAAGGTCAACGTGCGCTGGCCGCCGCCGCCGCCGCCACCGCCAAACGACGTCAGTCAGGAGTGACGCCAGCGGAATGCACCACCCCCCATTCCCCCCATGCAGGGGGAAGACAGAGACTGAGCCAGAGACAGAGGCAGAGACAGAGGCAGAGACAGAGAGGCGTCCCATTTAGTAGGAGGCACAGCAACAGAAGCAGCAGCAGCAGCAGAAGCAGCAATGCCGGAAAGTTTGCAACACTGCGGCAACCGCATGACTGAATGATGGCAGAGGTTTGATGGGAGGAACTTGTATGACGGGTATGGGGGGTATGGGGGGCATGGGGGGCATGGGATGTGAACGAGGGCGAACGAGTGAGTGTCTGTGCCGCTTGTTTGCTGCCACGTTGCCATTTGGCACATTTCGAATGAGCGGGCGGGCGAGCCAAAGGGGAAGCCTGAGAGGAAGTATTCTTAGAGCGAGACGGGGGACATGTATTGATAAAGATGGACAGGGAGTGGGAGAGGGAGAGGCAGAGAAAACCACAGTTCCTTTTGATTCTTGTTTTGTGCTGTTTTTGCAATTGCAAACGTTTAGCAGAAGGCGACCTGAAACACAGTTGAAAAACACGCAACACACACACGTCGCACGATACGAGGGAGAGCGAGAGAGAGAGAGAGATAAAGAGGGTCAAAATCCCCTCTATGGGGGAGGCAGCCTATATCAAAGCTACAGGTACATCTGTGAAGAAAAGCGAGCGTAGAAAGTGGTGATAGGAGGGTGTAAAGGGAAAGGCTACACGGTCGAGGTACATCATTGAAATTCAATGAAAATTGGGGACAAGTAAAACATAGAAAAGAGGGGTAAATAACAGTAACAGACAGTGGGACAGGTACTAAATATACATATACATATGCATTAGTTCTTATATACATACATATGTATATATTCATTTCCTTTTCATTCGTTTGCCCCCTAAACAACAATAGGGTTCTATTTCCAAAATATGTATTTCATAACGTTTTGAAACCAAAGCCATGCCTTTGGTAAATTCCATAAACACTCACAGTAATGCAGGGAGAAATCGGTGTGAACCGAATTGGAATAAATGAATTAGGGTGAAGGGGCGGGACGGGGCGGGGGCAACACTATCTGCTATCATTTTCATCTCCTGGCTTTCCGTTTATCTGTGGGCCTGCCTCCTGCCTTCTGTCTCCTGTCTGCCGTACAAAATGAAACTCCATACAAATCAACTCATTTCAGATTTAAATTCAATTTGATCCCCTCTTGTCGACCCCTCTCCCACCCCCTAGAATATTTATTCATACAAATCATATAATGGAATGAGTGAAGGAGATGGCCTGGAATTGCCAAAGCAAACAGACAGACAGACCGATAGACAGACAAAATTGCATTCTAATGAAAATCGTTTAAGACAAAATCAACAACAGAATTTCCCAAATAACACGAGCATCAGGGAACATCCTGGCAAACCAGGTGACCTGACAGGGTCGTGACAGGACTTCACTGCCTATGCCAATGCTCAAATGCATCAAGTGAATCCTAAAGGGTATCATATAGTCGAAAGCATTGTGGTTTCTGCTCTCCTGTTTCTGTTTCTTTTGCTGTTGCTGCTGCCTTCATTGTGGCCCCTCTCGCTTTTAGGCTGTAAATGAAATGGCTAAAACACGCTCTATTTGGCAAGAACACTGCAGGAGAGTCAAAATTGGGGCTAGGAGGCTGAGTGGTTTACAGAGGGGCTGACTTTTTAAGGGCTCTAAGTGGAGCACAGTGGGTGGCTGTGCTGTGCGGTGAATGAGGCTAACAGAAGAACTTGATGGAGAGAGAAATCGAGAGAGAACTCTCGCTTCGTTTCAATCAATTAAGCGCCAATAATTAATTCAATTGATTTCGTTTCATTCTCGCCGCACCGCGCGGCTCACACCCCCCACAAAAAGAACGCCCAGCCGCCCCTCACAACCCACCCTTAACCAGAGAACCACCCAACCAACCAAGAGCCCACCCATGGGGCACCCCATTACCATTGAGCGCCACAATGTCGCGCTTTCCCCAGAGAGGGTGCGGTGCGGTGGGCGGTGCGGGTGGGCTGTGTGTCTAAGGCCATTTGGATCTCGAATCTGCCATTAATTCATTTTAAAATTTATGGCCTACAAATTGCCGTCGCTCATTTCGAATGCCCAAAACGGAGGGAAGGAGAGGGAGGGGGAGACGGAGTCGAAGACGGGGCTCTGTACTTTTTGCCGATTAAGCCACTTTTAATCGAGACAAGCGCCAACGCAGAATACAGGAAATACATACATGTATGTGCACATAAACATATATATTCGGGTATACATATGTATATATGTATTAACTTGCATATACATAGAGCTGTGTATAATTTATATAAATTATTGCAGATTTATTTGCTGGGTCTTTGCGGCAATTTAATGGCTTCGACAGCTGCTGTGAATGAAAGGGATTCGGGGGTTGAGATTTCGGGGCAATTTGGGGCTGGATTCGGGGCTGGGTTTTCGATTGAGATGGAACCAAGAAAATCGAGGGAAAAATGTACAATCCCAATGCTTCGGCATCCCCCCCTCCCCCCGACTGATTCAAGCGCATGAATTACTGTGGACAAATGTGCAAATTCTCTGCCATATTCTCATCTGTATCTGTATCTGGCTCAACATCTACATACTTGTCAGCATTTAATATGAAATCTTTTTTTACCTTTCTTTGGCTGTGTTGTTTGTTTTGTTGTTGTTCTGTTTGCACACTTATCCAACAACTGAAATCTTTTGGCCAACAACTTCATAAATTCCTTCCTTTTGGCTCTTGTCGTTGCAGGTAAATTCCCACGTCCCGCACCGCACCGTGCCGCACCTTCCCGACTCGACTCCACTCGAGACTTTTGTTGAATGTAAGCCAAAAATCCATTTACATAATAAGATACGAGAGTTTCGAGGCAAAACAATCCGAGTACAAAGTCTCAGATGGGAGGACGCCCGCCTTCCGCCAGCCGCCAGCCGCCATCCGCCCCAGAAGAAGTGGCAGATAAACATGGACACTGAGACTTTGTTCGACTAATGCTACATAAGTCATACATACATATGTGACTCATACACTGTCTTTGCCCTCCCCCCCCTCGGAAAACCACGAACTCTAACCATCTTCCATCCTTCTTCCACTTGGCATCTCGTTCGTAGTGGAGTTTTGGAGTTCGGAGTTTGGCAAGAAAATTAACAAAACATAAATCGTGCCTGGGCACTTTGCATGATAGAGAATCGCACACAGCACAGTGTCTGCCATGTGTAAATGTACACTCGAACGAGTAAACGAGTATTTGCAGGGAAAGATACGTAGGGCCTGTGACACATTGGGTAATATTTCTCGGCGACCATTTGTTAAGTTTCATTTCAATGCAGAGGTTTGTTTTTGCCAATGGTTTAGGAGCCTTGGAAATTCGGATTAATTGTAGAACAGACTGTGAAAATTAAGTATCTGTACAACTGAATAATACTGTGCATTACCACTACTATATAGACGAGTATATCCAAAACTCCCTGCCAATGGGTACTCGGGTACCACATAATCCATTCTCGAATATTCTCTTCAGGCTCAAAAGGAAACTTCGACATTCAGACCGGGGGCCATTACTCTTTCTGTGCCCCCCCCCTCCCATTGCAGCCGACACCCGGCAGGCAGGCAGCCGACAGCCCCCACCCTCCTCTTTGGCTGTTTGTACACTTGAGTCGAACGCCGCCAGGGGTTGCCCACTTTAAAAAGGCAAAAACGAAGAAAAACCAGAAAGAATTCACACTATAAAATCATAAATTACGCCATTTAAGTGGGTCAAATGGAGGCATTTGTGCGGAAGACACCCCGCTAAGGGGTTCGCCAGAGAAGTGGGCGGCAGAAGACGGTCGGTCGGTGGGTCGGTCGGTGGATGGGGCATGGGGCATGGGCAGGGGCTCCACCCAGGACTAAGAGGATACATGGCTTGGGCCTACGACTGCGGCGCTTTTCCATGTTACTGGGTCACTGCAGGCACACACAAATCGCAGGCCCAGGATGACGAGGTGGGGAGGGGGGGCTTATGGATTGGGGCTTGGGTCTCCTTCTCAATATAAATGAGCAATGTAGGGGCTCCGGCTCCCCGTCTCTGTCCATATTCCCATTCCCATCCCCATTGCTGTTAAGCAAAAGAAGCCGCAATAAAACAAACGAAAAATGGAAAACGGAAAATGGGAAACCGAACGACGACGTCATCGTCAATTGTTTGCTGTTTGCTGGTGTTGTTGTTGTTGTTGTTCTTGTTTTTGGTGTCGCAGTGGCAATTATTGCAAAACAAGAAGGTTGCCACAGAGCAACCGTACGCCGCCCTAGCTCTACTACGCTCCCCTCTTCCTCCAGAACCCTTCACTCCACTGGACCCCATCTGGTGCACCTTCTCCTGCTGCACCTCCTCCTGCTGCTGCTGCTGCTGCACCGACCTTGTCAGCAATTTCGTCTTGTGCTGCAGTCACGTTGACAATTTTCCCAATTGCAGTTTTCCCACTCCGTCTCTTTCTCGCTCTTTTCGCTCTCCTTTTCCATTTCTCCCTCAGCAATAATCAGTTAACCAAAGAGGGTCATAAGGGTGGAGTGGAGAGGAGAGGCGAGGAGGTAGATCCACGATAGGGGCTACCCCTAATCAATAGCCCTAATGCTGCTTGCTGGTTGAATTTTTTTTGTTTGCTTTGGCAGCACGTTTCGCTGGCGCAGTTGGAATTTCATTAGCTGCATGCCAAGTCAGGGTAAAAACGAGGGAAAGAACCAGAGAAAATTTTAGAAAGAGGATTAGCTAACCTTTGGATACCTCTGCAGAAGCTATAGCTATCGATACATCAGATATGGACAGAGTTTGCGTTCCAGTAAAACAGCGATTAAGCGATCTTCTAGTGAGTAATCAATATATATCGACCAATATATCGGTCTAGATACAAATATGAAGGCTATACTGCTTAGACTCCTGTCAGAGACTCCTTGATCTTGATATATAATAGGTATATACATTTTGCAGGGCATTTGGAAAAGCAGAAGTCAAACTGAAGCTTCACTTGATTCACTTTCATGTTGTTTTACTCCACTCCCCACTGCCCACTTCCCACTGCCCACTTCCCACTGCCCAACGCTGTCCCAGTGCCAGTCCCACCCCTGGCTCCATGTCATGTCATGGGTGACTAGAAAAAACAATGGGATGGAAAGGAATGGGATGGGATGAGAGGTTATGGCTCATATGTCGCTTGGTTTATGTTACATTTTTTTCTCTCTCGCCCTTGACCCCAATTGATGGTAATTTCAGGCCATTTTTTCTGTATATTTTTTGTGTTTTTTGAGAGTTTATCCGCTTACGAGGCGGAGACGAGCAACGGATACCAGAGACATTTGCATGCCACACACAAGAGTCGTAGTACAGTCCCCAAATGCAGTCCAAGGCTCGCTAGCCCATTAAAATAGGCAACGAATATCGCTCAAAATGCAGGCGGACTCGCTGGAGTTCAGCGTGTGTTCGGAGCGAGAGAGAGAGGTCGAGAATTTAAACACTGGCTGTGGTGATGAGAGGGCGCGTTATACGCCGCTCGTTTGGGTCTCTTTCGTTTTGCTACACGCTGGACATCCTTACAAAACTATCAACTCAGATTTGAAATATATGTATGTACATGAAAATCATTAATCATCGGCACTATCGGTATAAAGTCCGTCACAGAGCGCTGAGCAAGTTTCCATTGTTTTTAGATCTTCAGCTCGATTCCCTTTTGCATATTTTCGCAAATGGGTTAATGGATGGATCAGGAAGTAGGGGGTTAAGCACATTTCTGTGTGTGTCACTTTTGTATGCCATGCACTTGTCCCCCTCCACACACACACATACACATAGGCCACACCCCCCTAATTCCCATTGTCATTCGCCCATTTTCAGTGATGTTTTTCTCAGTTTTTGCTGCTGGTATTTGTGCAATGTGCAATTGTTGGCCACATTTCATTTCGAGTGTGATTCTTTGAAATATTCCCAGAGTCAGTGAGAAGAGAGTAAGGGGGGCGGGGGTGTGATGAGGGTGTGGGAGTGGGGGCTGGAAAGAGAGAAGCCGTTTCCTATGGCTTGGACCCTTAGAGGCCACACTGCAATGTGGTCCTGATTCCTTGTTCCCTTTTAGCCAGCTTTCTCTTTCGCTCATCTATCTAGCTATCCCTCTCTCTCGCTCTCTTTCTCTCTTTCTTTCCCGCTCTCTCTTTCTCTCTTTGGCATTCACTTTTAGCATTGTTATTGTTATCCGAGCTCCATCCTTGTTGTTTGTGGGGTTTTGGGAAGGATCTAGGTCGCTTTTTGAATATATTGTTTGTATCTATGATTAGTGATCCAGATATCAGTTTTATGTAGCCCCACACACACACACACACACTAGCACACAAAATGGCATATCATTTGCATAGTTAGACAGCGATGGCCGCAAGTCGATATGAAATTTAAGCCACATTTAAACGCCGCCAACGAAAACACAACACATAAAAGCTAGAAAATTTACAAACAATTTAACTTATAGATTTTTAAATAGGAAAAACCACAGAGAATTAAAATATTTAATATTTCAAAGAACACTTTTCAAGATAACAGAAGGAAAGGAGGGGAAAATTGTGCCATTGTTAGCCACAGATTTCTGGGATTCGCCTCCTTTGGAGATCTATCCACAGTTCATCTTAGTCCCCCTAAGTGGGGTGAAGTGGCTTCACTTCATGGCATACATACATACATATGTATGTGTATGTGTGTACTATAATTTCCCCCATTTTGAAAACCGCGAAAGGCACAGAACTCTGAGTCAGAGAGTCAGTGAGTCAGGGAGGGACTATTAAATTAATTTAAGTGGCTTACTCGCTCTCGTTCTAAGCAATTGTCAGTGCATTAATGTCAAGTACACGAGCGGAGGGGGAGGGGAGGCAAGGATGTTGCTGTTGCTGTGTGACTGTGACTGTGGCGACAATGGCAGACAGGAAGCGGAAACGGAAACGAGCAGCAGAGTCGAGAATCCATTTCCATGTGTTCTCTGGATTGCTTTGCTTGGTCTCTTGGGTTTTTTTCGTTATTATTTGGGACTGCCATGTCTACAATTGCCTGCAATTGTTGTTAGAACCAATGTGTACCATGCCATATACCATATCCCTTATCCCTTATCCCATATTCGGGGTCTATAAAGATTTTTGTGTTTGGGGAGAGGAAAACAGAAGCATAAAATCAAATTACAAACTAATATTACTCACAGTGCGTTTACTTTTCCGTATCGTTAGTTTTCACTGTCAATTGCCAGAGAGAACACACAAAATGAAATCAAGTTCTCTTTTGAGTTTCTTTTTTTTGTTTTTTGGTGTGTACTGGACAAGGGGGTGGAAAATGCAGCAGAAGCGGAAATAAAGAAAGACAAGGGCAGCCCTATCAAATGGGGGAATGGAATGGCGAGAAAGGCAAACAAAATACAGACACACACACACACAAAGGGAAAGAAAACTAACAGAACAGCAAACATGAAACAGCAAGAAAGTCAGTTATCCAGCCAGTTATGTGTGTGTTGGTGTGTGTGTGTGTGTGTGTGTGAGGCCATCAAACAATGCCAGAAATAATATAACGAAAATTGTGTCGACGTCATCGATACGCAAAAATGACGCGGTACCCAACAATCGGTTTGTGGAATGAGATTGAAAATATAGTACGTATTCCTCCATATTTCACCCATGGAATACACAGACCATACTTGATGCCCTCTCTACAGAGGAAGTGCAACGAGAAAGATATTGGGTCTACATCGGGTCGAAGTTCTGATAGATACTTCATGGAATACATATTATAGCAACATGGAATATACGTCTATAAAAACTGTAAAGTAAAGATTAAGAAAAGATTTTCGATCATTCTACAACGGAAAAATGGAATCACTAAGGAACCACTAGCTGCCATTCCATAACTATTTGCTTAAATCAATCCAATCAATTATCTTCAGTCATTCTGAATGTATTCCACTCAGTCACTGAGTAAAGTTCGCGGGAATCACATAAAGGGTATTCGTTTACGATACGACGTTCATCATTCGGTTGCATGTCTGTTTGTTGCCTCAAGCCACACACACACACACACACAGAGATGTAAGTGTATGCATGTGTATGGTATTATACAATGTATGGAATTGGGGCCAGAAGGCATCAAAAAATCACGTATACGTCAGCGGTGGCCGCTGGCGTCGTTGAGGCTTATCTGCTTCTCCCTGCTCCCTGCTCCCTCTTCATTCTTCTGTTTCTTTTGCTTTTTCTTTTACTTTTGCTTCTGTTTTCCCATAATCGCAAGCGCCATAAAAAACGCATTGTTTATGCGACGTAATTGGACACCATCGCTGCCACGGCCCTACAGCCCCACACCCCCAGAGCCCCACAGCCCCTGCGCCAATCTGCCACCCCAAAAAGGCTGGGCATTTGGTCATCATTGGATCTTGCTCGACCATTTTCAATGCCATTAAAAGCGTCCATTGAGCGTGTCCATACAAAAGGGAACTGCCGCCGCAACACATCTACCCCCCGGAGACCGGAGACCGACCACCTTCTCCTTCTCCTCTTCCGTCCTCCCGCCCCAGGAGCTTTGCACGCTTGTTGTCCGCTAATCCTTCGCGCATTTTATGCTCTTCACTTGGCAAATGTCCCACTCCCAAAGCCCACACACAAGCACACAATCGGAGGACGACGGGCGGGATAGCTGAAAAGAAAATGAAACATCCCCGAGAGCCCAACAGTTCCTAGACCGACAGAGCCGGAGCCCCGACCTGGCGAGGCTTATACCCCAAACTGAGCGAGAGCCCGGAACCGAACAGCAAGAAACAAGAAGAATAAACTTTAACACACAAAATCAAACCACAAGAAGTAAAAGCAGAGGGAAAGGTTCACCTTCCAGGCCTGTGATTCGCATATTCGTAGTTCTATTGGCCAAGTCGAAAACTTAATGACAATTGACTTAATTTTTGAAAATGAGTTGCTCAGAGCTCGGACAGCTTCCCATGGACATTTATATTATTAAACTCTCAATAATCCGCACTTGGAAAAATAGTGAAATATAGAAAAATAGTCGAATAGTGGAATATTGTGGAATATTCACTCACTTTCTAACGAAAATATATTAAAATTAAATAGAATTCACCAGGCACATAAAATGTGTATTGCAATTGAAACATATTGAATTATCCGAATCAGTTAACAAATTGCTTTATTTATGCACTTCTGGTGTCCATCTGGGGAATCATTATTCAAGTATATTCATCATATATTTCTCATATATGTATGTATATGTACTCGTGCCAGATAACCTCTGCCCCTCTTCAATTTCGGTTTTTTGGTTTTCGGTTTTTTGGTTTTTCGGTTTTTTTGGGGCTTATGTAAATAGGGAGAGCCGCAACGAGAGAGATAGAGCGATAAAGAGATTGTGGGTGGAAAGAGATGGAGCACTTGGTGAACAAGTTTTGAAGCGATTTTCGCTTTAGTTTATGTTGGAACACATTTTTCGTTCTTCTTCCTCTTTTCAACAAAATTTTCTTTTATTTTTGCATAATTTTTTCTTTCTTTTGGTTGATTCTTTTTTTGTGTGTGTGTGTGTGTGTTTTTTTTTGCCAAATATTTTGCACAGGCAGCCAAAACTTTTGCACACACGAACGCACACACACCCACACACACACACACATACACACTCGTCGAAAATTTCAAATTAAAATTCTGCAAAGTTTGCCTTGTTCCTCGCTCTCTCTCTCCATGTGTGTGTGTTTCTGTATCAGTGTGTGTATGTGTGTGTGTGTGTGTTGGGCAAACACTGCGCATAATTTTGCTCAAATCTTTGACAAATATTTTCACATGCTAATTTCACGTGAGAGGCGGCCCAAATACCAAAAAGGCAAACGAAACTTTGTTTGCCTTCAAAAACCCTCCATCCCCCGCCCTCCATCCCACCAGAAAGCTAAACCCCCCCTCCAAAACCAGTGTCCCCACCGTAAGCCTTAATCCCAGCCCACTCTTGGCAAATGGACCAAAGGATTTATTGTTGCATAATCAAATTCCTTGGGATAAAACAAGCCAAGAAAATTGTCAGCGTTCCTCAACTTTTCAACGCTTTCACCGAGGATGAGGAGGAGGAGTACGGTGAGGGGGGCGTGAGCGGGGGAAAGTCATGACAGGAGTGGTGGCCGACTGCCTTAACTATTTTTAAAACCTAGTGAGAGTGGTGGGGTCGGGAGGGGGGGGGAATAGCTGAGATACTTTCTTGAGAAAAGCACGACGGCACCATCCCACCCAAAAGGAACACAAAGTAATTTGCTTTCAGTCTGCGAAAAATGATGCTAGAAATTGAAAATTTGCACGGTGAAAGCCGGGTGCAGGGGGAAGGAAAGGAACAGGGCCAGGGACAGGGCCAGGGACAGGGCCAGAGACAGGGACTCTTTGGGAGTCCTCTCCCAGTGCTCTCTAAGTGAGTCTGTGGTCTGCGATGGGACAAGGACAAGGAGTGTGTCCTCCACCTCCTGTATCTCTGATTCATTCGCTCCGATTTATGCTGAATAAATGGGGGGATCTAAGTGGGGGGTAAACCTTTTTGAGTCTGGCATCCACATTCTCATTTGGCGCTGCACTGCGCTGTTGGCTGTAATTACAGCACACGCACACCTCCTGCTCTAGCCACAGGACCACAGGACCACGGGACCACAGGACCCCGGGGGAGCGCAGATGGAGTGTCTTTATTTCCACCTGCTTCGACTGGCATTAAAACTGGGCCAAAAGCATTCCTTAAGCTTGCCACCAAATTACACGCAACCCTCTTATCCCTCCCTGCCATCCCCCTTTGGCCGCACGTAGTTAAAAAACTTTTCGTTTGCAATTTTTCTTGAGCTGGCAGCGCCATTATTTCTGGCATTTGCCCGTACCAAACTGAAAGTCTTAGACCCATACCACATGCCCCATGCCCCTTGCAGCGTGCCACATGGCCCAATCCCCCAGCCCCCAGCCCCCAGGCGCAGGTCGAGGCCCAGACCCAGATCCAGATCCATGCAACGTGCAACGTGCAGCGTCAACCGACAAGAAAAAACTCTCTTTCAATTCCATGACACGACCTCGCCTGCCAGTGGCCAGAGGGGTTTTCCATGTGCCACAGAAAAGTGGAAAATTTAAATTCGGCTGCCGCTCCTTGGGTACTTCCTTACGAGTCTCGTACCCGGCAGTGCCGTGGCGAGCTCAAGGGGCATATTGGGGGACTGGAAAACCGTTCCCGATCTCGGTTAATGTCAGAGCTATCGCTCCAGGGAATCGGCAAGTAAGTATTCTGGCTCAAAGTTTACTACCCAGCGTATTAGAGGGTACACATTAGTCGGAACACGCCTTTTCTTGTGTGGATTTGTCTGTGGCACACGGGATTGGTGGTGGTTGATCGCTGGCAATGCGGAAAAGTTGCATCATTGAGCTGCAGCTGGAGCTAGAGCTAGTGCTGGAGCTGGAGCTGAGCCAAGCATCAACACTCTCCGGCTGAAAGTTCCAGCCAGAGCTTCATCTTCCTTAGCGGCTCCCTCTGGTGCGCCATACATCTGTCAGGGTTAAAGGATAGCTGGTGGATTGGGGGGGTGGTGTGCGAGGGGATGGATGAAAAGCTGACAAATCTAAAGGAATCACCCGGGACGTAGGGAGAAAAAAAAAGGGGAAAAAGGTTGAGTGTCACAAAATGCAGTAGAAATCTCCTCTATCTGTCTCTCTCTCTCTCTCTTGTGCTCTCTGTGGGAAGTGAGTGGGGTGGCGTAGGGGTTAGAGGGGTAGGAGTATATTTAATTTTTGGCTTTCAGAGCAGCCCCGGACAGGGAGGGAGCAGCAGCAGACTTGTGTCTCAAAAGCATCAATCACCGACAGAGATTGATGTGTGTGTCCACAAGCCAGTTAACAAATCTGTCGGTACACGCACCCCCCCAGCCCCCCAGCCCCCCAATCCACCAATCCCCCACCCCTACTCTCCTTGCTAATTAGCTATCCACCCCCGTCCCGCTCTATTCAGATATACCATTCGGACGTTTCCCATTTCCATGGCAAGCCGAAAAAGAGCAAAATCATTTCGATTTGAGGGGAAATTCTATTACCAATAATTGAAACTTAAGCATGCCATTAGCCTTTGCTTTGGTTGGCTATCGGTCCCAGGCTCCCAGGACATATAAGGATATATATGTATATGTGTGTGTGCATCTATGTATACTCGTACGTATGAGTGGGTATACGTACTGGGCATTCTGAACGGACATTAGCATGTATTTTCATCATTTATATGCATGGCAGGCACCTGAAAGTCATCTTTGCTTACTTGTTTAGCCTGCCAGCACCACCCCCTGCGCACTACCAAAAAGGGCGGTGGTGTTGAGAGATATAGACAGCAGATATAGTTGAAGGCCCCCACCAACAGTGCGGATCGAAGAAAAGGATGGACTAGTCTGCATGGCCATGCGAATACCCTTTCGGAAAATGTTGCAAGTGGCAAACAGAATGCTGTGGACAGGCTGGCAGCAAGGCAGGGTATAGAGAGAAACTGCACTTTATTAGGTGGAAAGAAGGAAAACTCAAGAAGTCAGCCCGGAGTCCTGTTTCCCGCTTTCCGCTTTCCGTTTTCCCGATGCCCAAATGGAGCGCTGGAGTGTCGGGTGGAGGGAGTCCTTTAAGTTACGACCTCAGCGACAATAAAGTGAGGCCCGGTCCGACTCGGCCCCAATGCGTCCTCCACCCTCCACCCCCTTCCAGCCACCCCATCATTCGTTGCCCCTCGCTCAGCGTCTCTTTCTCTTCTCTCTCCGCAGTGCCTGTGACGTAATAGATTTTACGCACCCATAAACATTCATAAAACATTCTTGACCGTAACTCACATAATCTTGTAATCTTGTTGCATGTTTTACCTCTCTCCCCTCCGCACCAGGCCTCCCTCTCCCCTCATCCTTCTGGCTTGAGTTTCATTAAATAATTCATTTAATTTGATTTCGCTTTTGCTTTCTCCTCTCTCTCTCTATCTCTGTGTTTCTCTTTTTATTCGCGCTTTTAGAGAGCTGGCAAATCGATTAGGAATTCAGATACAGATATAAAATATATATATATATGAACATACATCATTGGGTGCCGCGGGGGGGCGGGAGAGTGGGAGAGTGGCTTCAATGGCTTTTATCCTCTCACTCTCCAGAGCTCTGGTGCGCTCCAACGCTCCCCTCTATCGAAATTTATTTGCAAGCGCATTCAATGGAAATGCTCCCCTCTCCACGCCCCCCCTTGTTCTCATATCTCACACTCTATATGTATGTGTGTGTGTGTCTGTGTTGTGTCTCTAAATGGCTATTTGGTTCTGGTTTTAGTGTGTATTTTTTGTTGTTTTATTTCGGTTTGCTTTTGTTGCGTGGAATAACTTAAAACTGATTTAGTTGTTTTGGGATTTACAATATTTGTATGGACTTTTGTGCACGATTTGGCATTCGTTGGATTGGAGCTAAATGGCATTCCCCAATTCCATTCCATTCCATTCCGTATCCCCACGAAGACGAGGAGAGCAGCAAAGAGAAGAGGCGTGGGGAGGGGAGTGATCTATCTAATGTAAGTACCTGTCCAATGGTCTGTCTTTCTTTTGGGGAGCTTCCATCTCTTATTAGCCATTAATATCCTGCATATCCACTCGCCACTGCAGGCTTTGGACATTCAACATCTCCTCTCTTACTTTTGCTTCCACTTTCTACCCCCACATTTCCACTAGTTTCCCTCCTCTTTAGGTTTCCATTGGCTTACCTTTCTGTGGACGTTTGGCAAGCATTTCTGTGGAGCACTTTCTGTCAATCTTGATTAGCACTTGAAGCCGTCAATTGACATTGAATTGATTAAGCCATAACGCTGCACTTGGCCCCCTTCCAGGACCATCATCAGGACCCAATCCTGCCATCAAAGTACCAGCGTCGAAAGTACGCTCCTCCTTCCATCCTTCCCTCCTTCCATCCTTCGTTCTGGTCGATTGTTCAATAAGTTTTTTTGTCGTGGATGGGAGGGTCTCTGAAGGAGCATCTCTGAATGGATCCGAAGGTCGCCCATACGTTTTGTGATTTTAATTAGAAAAAAAGGCAGTGCCTGGGCGGTGGGGTTGTCGTCTTTCCACACATTTTAGTTAGCATATTTTCCCAGCAGCATTTTCCATGCAGTCAGCAGTTCTGCAGCTCTGCCGCTTTGCAGTTCCGCTTGAGGTGAGTGCCACAAACGAGAACATCAATCAAGGCGACACACGACAGACGGCAGGCGGGAGGCGTAGGCGAAGCAACTTGTCTCAAGGTAGAGGTTTCCTTTCCACCTTGATCTCTCTCCCTCTCTGCCACCCAATGGTGGCTGGTGGCTGGTGGCTACCCACACAAAATGGGGGCAGGGCTGCGGCTGCTGTCCAGTCAGCAGAAAATTCCTTTGATGTCGCTGCAGAAAATCTGCAGATGAAGGAAAGGATGCTGCTGCCGATGCCCAAGCCGATGTCGAAGCCGATGCTGCGCGTGTTTATCTATTCACAGTCCCCGTCTAATCAGCTGATGATGGGGATGACGATGACGATGAGGTTGGGGTTGGGGTTGAGTACGAGGATGATGGCGACGACAATGCCAATGATGAGCGATGGGTCGGTCGGTCGGTCCACATTGTCTTCTCGGCAATGTTGATTTAACCCTTGGGTCCTGGCTGCCTCGTCCTTGTGGGGGCACTTTGACTAATTAGTGCGGCAGCTGAAAATGATCAATTTGCATTTCACAGACGCCAATTACGTGCAAGAGGCAATGTTTCCTCTGTTGTTGCCGCTGCTGGACATGGGCTTTAGTCCTTTGGGTCTTATCGCATGACCCTAAACAAACCCTGAGAAAAAGATTTACCATCTCCCTCCCACCCCTTCCAATAGGCAAACAAAAAAGGCGAAAGGGTCACCTACACCTCCCTCCAGAAGACTTTTGTGCTAACCCAAACAAATCGTAAACTGAAGCAGGTCTCTTCCTTGAAGCAGGAGAGACGAGGGAGGGGGACGGACGGAAGGCGGGGAGGGTCAGGTGAGGCCAACGCCGAAGACCCCAAAGGTCTACATTTGAAGAAATTGAATTTTCAATTTATGGTTTCACTATCATCTCTCCACTCTTTCTCCACTTTCTCTCTCTTTCTCTCTCTCTCTGTCTTTCTGCTGCTGCCCTTTTTTTTTTGGTTAACTGCTCGTGTAAGCTAAAAATTTTATCACTTGACAAAAACATAAATTTCTCGTTACCCCTTTGGGGGGCAGACACAGTGGGAGAGAGGAGCGCGTGAGAGGCAATAGGCTGAGGTAGAGGTAGAGGTTGAGGTACACCCCCATATCACACCCCATATCAGCAGGACCCCCAAATCCCAGCCTCCGACCACTGTCACAACATATGGCCGAGGGCATGAGCTAAATTTTATGACTCTGGATGAGTGGCAGAGAGGGAGGGGCATGGGGCAGGGACATGGACAGTCTGACTGGCAGTCCGGGTACTACTTCATATTCAAGTCCCGAAAGGCTAATAAAGCATAATTTAATGAAGCATATATGGCAGGCAGTCAGTCGCTGGGCAAGGACTTCCGCTTTGTGTAAACAATAGTTTATAATTCGCACACACACACACACATATGCACATGCCACATAGGCCGAGGCAATAAAAGAAGGCTGGCAAAAAGGGTTAAAACACGAGTCGAGTCTGAAATGAGCAGACGAGCGTGAGGGAGGGAGAGTTCGAATGGAGTGGCAGTGGCAGTGGCACAGTGGTTCGAAATATGACATCATGCTGCCAAGAAAACATCGAAATGAACATCAAACAGATATTGACAGAGAATATGCATACATAGCCTTCAATACATATATATATACATACATACATACTGTATGGGACTCACAACTTGAGCATAGAAAGGTGTTGGCCACAAAAAGATATTCGCTGGAATCAGTGTACAGCAATAAGGGTGCAAACAGGAAAGGAACGGAGGAATAGTGGGAAAAGGTGGACGGGTAAGTGAGAGTCCTGGGTCTGCACTTGGACCTGGACCTGGGCCTGGTTAAAGGTTTAAAGTGTCCGTCTAAATATGTTTCTGTGTGTGTGTGTGCGTGTCGCTCGCTTGAGCACACGCCTACGTGCCTAAATCATTGCAGGACCTCTGCAGAAAAGAGGGAAATATAGAGGGAGAGGGAGAGAGAGAGTGAGCATAGAACAGAGCTGAAAGGTCGTGATAAGGCCAGGCCAGGGCACGGCAGGTGAACAAAATGAGTGCCGGAGCCCCCAAAGATGAGTGCCACAATTGAAAAGGCTAAAAGCGAGATGCAGGAGGGCCAGAGCCAGACTCAGACCCAGAGTCGTGGATGAAATAGAATGGAATGGAATGGAATGGCAGGAGGAGGGACCACTGACCAATTTGCTTTAAGTATGATTGCACTCGGTCGAGATCTGGCAATTATAGATATGGCATGTGATTGTGAATGTGTCTGCCAGGCCTGGCTGCTAATGATGATTATGAGGAGTCGCGACCAAAAGAAAATAGACCCGAAATGGGGACCAGCCATCATCCAACGGAGGTTGAACCAAAGCCCCTCCTGCAGCTCTACTAGCAGATGTTCTATCTCCCGTATGACTGTATGCATCCACACGATCCCATAGTTTGCCCTGTTGTCCTGTAGTCCTTGAGTACCGTGTATAAATAGGCTCCAGCGAAAGCTGACTTTAAGCACTGCCCTTAAGCCCGGTCTTAAATTAGTTTCTCCTCCAGCTCTCAGAGTCTTTTGCAGCTTTAAGCAGCCCAGCGAAACCCAGTTGGAAATTTGACATTTCCCTATTCATTTCTCTGTCATCATGATCTCTCAACTCTGGGGCACACACACACGCGCGCGCACACCTGATGGACCCGTGCCGCTAACCCAATTTGTCCAATGTCACTCGCCTCACCTGTCTCGGTGACCTCCTCGGTGACAAAAAAAAACACCAAAAAAAAAAAGGTACACTCAGTCTGCAAATCGTTTTTTCTTGCGGCATTTAATTTGGCCGCACACACACGGCGTGTTGAGGGGGCGGGGCTGGGGCGGTGATGGTGATGGAAAGGGTACGGACGGCTTGGAGTCCGGGTCTGAGAGGTCCGTCCGATCAAACGTGGTCATAAAAAGCAGAAGCGGAAAAAAGAGAAAACCCAAAAAAAAAAATAAATAAAGGGAACACACACACACACATACACACACAGAAACCAGCCGCAAAACGAGCAGCGACACAATATGCTAAAGCCGACGTCGCAGCCCCCCGCCCCAGCCCCAGCCCCAGCCCCCGTCCGCCACCTTTGGGCTTCTGGGGGCCTCCTTCTGACCGTTCTGCCCTTTACATTTTAAATTTTATTATTTTTTATCGCCATGGACATTTTTTTGTTGCTTTGTTTTTATTTAATACCTTGTAATCGGACAGCAGCAGGGTATAATGTTTTCGATGGAAAGGAATGTCTTAGAAGCGACATTCCAGATCTAGACCGAGTAGTGGGTATCTTATAGTCGCATTCCCTTTTGGGGTTTCGTATGATTTTTGCCTCGCTTCATGCACGCCTAACCCTTTCGCCTGGCTGGCTGGCCGGCTGGCTGGCTGGCTGGCTGGACCGACGGGCTGAAAACAGCAAAATATGCTTTTTCCAGCAACACCTTTTGGAACAGAGCAGAGCAAGAATCCCTTCCCCTCCCCCCACGCCCCTCCTGGAGAGAACCACCGCGGACTACCCTCTAAGCAGGTTTATTGCCGCCTTTTGTCTTTGGTTCTTGTCGGTTATGTCCTTTTTCCTTTCTTATTTCTCGGACACCTTTTCGACTTACTGGCCACATTGTGTGTGTGTGCGGTGTGTGTGTGTGTATGGTAGTAGCGGTAAAGATGGAAAGACGGTTTTCCTTTGGTTTCCGTTTCTCTCTTTGTCTTCGTTTGAGTGGGAAAAGCGGAAGGTGGCCGCCGCGTTGACAGGTAACTCAGATTACCCGAAAAAGTTAAACAACTCGAATAAATTCATGCATGAGTGTGCCAAAGGAAAAGGGAGTGGGGGACTGGAGGAGGAGGAGTGGCAGGTGTAATATTTACTTAATTATTTTGCGGTGGAAGGCAGCATAAAAACAAGAGTGGAGTGAAGAAGACCACGAAAAGATAAGAAAAACATTGATGAATATGTATGTATGCATGGAGCACAGTTATAAGAAAGCGAATAGGCTTGCCAATACAGTTCTGTTCTGTCTGCAGCACGCCCAAAGAAAGTATTACTTTGAGCCATTAAACATCGCCAAGTGATGCTGAATATATTAAGTATACGACAAAGACAAAAACGACTTCAAAAACGCCAATGGAGCGCCGCCTGACTTTCGATTGTACAACTAATGATACCCTTAGTCTAGACTTAAAAGTGGGGTGATGCAGGTAGAAGCCTCTCTGTGGCTGTCGATTGATGGCCAGTGTCCATCTCTGTTGTCAGATATAAGCAAGGGATGCACCATTAGACCTATTCTTTGTGCGAGTGTGTACATGTTGTGTGTGTGTGTGTGTAGCTTGATCAAAATTCAATTGAATGATAAGTCCCGTATCCAGGCAGGATGAGTGAGCTGTCATCATTTATTCTGCAATCTATTTTGCATCTTGAATCAATAAAGGATTCGAGCTGAGGCTGCATCTTGGCTGAAGCCACAACAACAACAACAGCAGCAGCAGCAGCAGATGACCATTTGCCAGCCCCTTCCCTTCCCCTCCCTCCAGTTTTCTTCTTGCTCTTTCTCTGTGTGTCTTTCCCCATTGCATTTCTCCTTCTCTATTGCTCTTTCGCTGACTGTCTCTTTGGCTACATGTCAGCCAGGACCTCAGCCTTCAGCCCCATTCGGATTCTGCGGTGCCTGCAGCTTTTTATGGATAATCGATGCTTAAAGTCGAGACGCACTCAAAGGGAAACACACACGAGAGAGAGAGAGAGAGAGAGACAGAGAGTGAGAGAGAGTCCCCCTTTTGCTGGGAAATGGGGCGAGGGCGGGGGCGGTAGCGGGATATTCGAGGCGAACAAAAACCTAACGACAGCTTAATCCTTTTAAAACTGAGACCGCATAAAAGCAGAAGGAAGCAACAGCAACAGCAACAACAACAAACAGAGAAATAAACCGCAAAGAAGCAAAAGTACGAAAGAAAGCAAAGAAATCGACGACGATGGATGATGGGCGATGAGAACAATAAGGTGCTTGAGAGGATCCACAAGGATTGGTCGATGGATGGCGACAAGCTTGGGGATGGGTATGGGGATGGGAATGGCTCTGAGGCTGGAGGCTGGTGGCTGGTGGCGGGAGGAGAGCGCGCCTTTGGTGAGGCAAAGGCAAGAGTTGACGCGACAGCGTGACACAATAAAGACAACCAATCCAGGACAGAGCAACAACCAGGACCGGCACCAGAGCCAGAGCCACCAGGACAAAGGCAAAGTGTAATAACTATAAAAATAAACCGATGCCAAAAAGCCAAAAAGAAACAGTGGGAGAAACTGAAGGGAAACACCCAGAGAGAGAGAGAGAAGAGAGAGAGAGAGAGAGAGAAGAGGGAGGCCAAGGAAAAGTTCAGAGAGTGAAACTGTATCCGAAGGGCGACAAAGATTGGGTGGTGTCCCCGCGTGGAGTGGGTGGTGGGGGGTGGGGGTATCTACGGTAAACAAGGATAGCTCTGAGAGCCAGTTTGTCATTACAAATCTTCGTCTTAGTATTTCTCCAACTTCATCGTAGCTGAGAAGTGAAGCCCCTGGCGGGCGGGTGGGCGGTCGAGCTTAGCTCGAATTTACAATTTGTTGTGGCAGCGGGTGGAGAGCGGGTTACATAATCCCATATCCCATGTAACATATTCTACTCCAGGAAGGTGCCGCCAAACGGCAAACAGTTGGTCACTTAAAGCAGCAGATCGGCAAAGTATGATACTTGCTACTGGTCCTAGCGAAGGTGCCCCCGTCCCGGGATCGATCAGTCTCTCCACTGAGGAGCCAGCCTCTGGTTGCATTCGTTGCCTGAATGATATATACCGATATCGAGGAAGCTGGAGATCGATGGCTGGGGGCAGCCCTAAGTAACATTAGCAAAACAGGCTCGTATCAGCCAGCATATTGGATCCACATCTTCTTCTATATCCTGTAGCTGTATATCCTAAAGCAGTGCCACTGCCCTGCTCTGCCCTGCTGCCTACAATCCAATTAGATTATGATGGAACTCAGCTGTGGAGTCGCGTGGTGTCGGTCCCTTCTTCTTTGGCTACCATTAAATATTGAGCAACACTTAAAGTGCAGCACAAGTGGGGTCCCGTCCCGTCCCTCTTTCTCCCTTCCGCACCCCATTTCACCCCATTTCTCTCATGACAGGAGACTGTGACTGAGGCTGCGGCTGCGGCTGAGTCAAGTTCTTGGGCCATAAAGCGTTGCGTAGCAAATTTGTTGCTCTTAAGATGCTCATAATCGGTTTTGCCAGGATACTCTCGTACAACAGACACACGCATACACAAGACGCCCAGGAAGAGAGGAGAAAGTGCGAGAAAGTGGCCGATGGGAGGGAGGAGGTAGAGAGAGAAGGAAACGTTTTATGGGCTTAAAGCTGTTTGCCCAAAATTTCACCTAAATTGATTATTATACAGCACGCCAGTCGCCAGTCGCCAGGAAGGGAAAAAACATGATTGAAATCCCAACAACAGGTACCGAAGATGGGGATACCCTTGCGATCGATGTTGTCTATGAGATTGGAAAGACGATGTTGTTGCCTTATTGTCTTATTCCGATGCTAATTATATGGCATAGTGATCCGGTGATCCAGTGTTCTGTTGTGATCTTGGTGGTGATCTGAGACTGGACTGCTGTTGAAGATATCAGATAATACCAATCAGAATATACCCGTTGCTAGGGTATGGAAAGGAAGAGAGAGAGACAGAGTAAGGGAAACTTTGTAAATTTCAACACGTACACAAATCCCATAACAAAGCCTTTTAATGGCTGCCAGGAAAAACTAACAAACCACATTAGCGTTGGGTATGGGAATGGGAATGGGCATGCCACACCACACCACACCAGGGCAAGGCAGGACAGGGCAGGACAGACCAGAGACCAGAGCGAACTTTAACTAAAGTTGCCGCGCATATTTGTTGAGATTTGGAACACACACCACATCCACAAGCAGAAGGAAGCCTCATCAGCATCAGTAGTAGAAGCAGGAGCAGCGCAGCAGCAACAACAGGAAGACATAACACACATCCTTTGGCACACACACACACACACACACACCCCGACGCACACTGCAACAAATCTAATAATAAATCCAAGACACTTAACGCCTTGGCCGCACCAACCATGACCCACAAACTAGCTGAGGGATTGCCCGAATGTGCTGTGTGCTCGAAGCGGAAGTTGCGGAAGGAGTTGGAGAGTCCCAGAGAGATGGTAGGCGGGGGGCGGTGGGCGGTGGGGACTGAAGGAAACAGTGTCAGGACGAGCACGAGGACAAGGACAAGGGATGCAAATCGCCGAAAACCAACGAAGCGTCAAGGCGTGCAAAGCGCGTTCCATGCCACACAGAAGGGGGTCAGGGATATATGTACACCCGTTCACGAGAGGGGAGAGCGCCCCATGGAAGGACTCGCACTAATGTGCCACAAAATCCATGGCACCCATTTGGGGGGGATTTCTTTTGCAGCTTGTTTGTGGCCGCACGCACACTTTGACGCAGATCGGTTCGATTGCCTGCCCCATGAATCCTCCCCCATCAAAGTGCTGAAGATGGGATGGGGTTCGTAGTAGTCTCTATCCATACCAGACAGTTGGACAGTTGGATATGGAAGATTCCTAGATCAAACATGAAGGGACTAATAAAGTTTTACGATATTAAGGAACAAGCATATTCATATTCGTTTAAGGAATGTTTCATTAGGATACTTCTGGGTATGTTAAGATGGGATCACTTCAGTATCCTATGGTCCCATTTACTGGCAGTGTAAAGTAAGAGCATCCCCATAGCGGCCAGGACAGTGCAGCGTTGTCGTCGTCTCTGGATTTTCGGTAATTTAATTGAGCTTGCGGTCAAAACGCCTAGGAATCATGGCAAATTACTTGATTCTGATTTGATTTGCCCAGATAAGCACTCTGCTTCGGTTCGCTTCGCCTTGGTCCTTAGCCTTCTTAGTCCGCGCCTCCTCAGCGCGAGAGAGGGAGAGAGAGGGAGAGAGAGAGAGAAGATGATTTCCTTTGTTTCAAGTGGCTTAGAGAGCGGACAAACAGTCTGTCTGACCGAAAGTTTCCTGTTTTCCTGTTATCCTGTTTTCCGGCTGGTGGTGGCTTCCTCGAACTGGAATCCTTTTTTGCCCAGCCCAATGGATAAATGATTGAACCAACAGGAAGGATGAACACAATGCCAGCCAGCCAGGGGATCCCCAACAGGGAAATAGGAAATGGACAGGGGCAGGGACAGGACAGGGACATGGAATAGGCTCAGCGTCGGCTCAGCCTTCTGTTGATTGCCCAAAACTAATTTGAATTTTATTGATTCGATTCGCGGCGGCGGCCCTTTCTTGGCCAATGCCAATTCCGAGAGCACATTACGGCATGGCTTGGTCCATGGCTTGGACTTCTGTTTTCTGTCTGTGATGTGTCTGTGATTGTGTCGTCGTGTTGTCCTTCTTCAGAACTTTTTTCTGTTTCGTTTTGTGGCGCCCCCGTACGTAATCCAGCTGGGAAAAGGATTGGGCTTGGGATTGGGCTTGGGTGTCCTTAAATGCATGTTTGATCCGCATTTGGGGCTCCTCTTTTAATATGCCAAATTGTCTTTTAATATGATAAACGCATATGCTCATTGAAATCGCATTATCGACGCCTCAGAGACTGGGGAATGGACGCCCATAGAGGGGGAATCCATCCGCTAAGTAGCTTAAGTCCAATTGACAAATTTTTCCATTCCATTTTGCCGCCTGCTGACAAAAGCCTGTCTGTCATTCCAGAGGATAACCAGAAGAGCACACACACACACCCACACACACACATACATGCTCGTAGTAATAGAAGTAGTCTGCATACTGTTTGGCCAAGGACTTAAGATAGTTTCGACAGGATTAGCATGTGTTTATGGGGAAGGGATAAGGATGTGCTGCTGCTTCTGCTTCCGCTTCTGCTTGGGCGGCCAGAAACATTTTAAAGTCATCAAACTTCTGTGTGGAGCTGGCATAACCGTAATATGTCCTACTTTCGACTCAAGTTTGTCTTCATTTAATAAGAGCTCATCATTCCGTAGCACACCTACGGGTGCGAGTGCGAGTGGTGATTCCTCTTCTTCTGTTCAAATAAGCCCGAGTTTTGCGGCTATAATCTCACGAATAATTACACACAAGAGAATGAAATTTGATTAATTCAATATTTGTACTGTACTAAACGGTATGGTATGATATGGTATAGCCCCTCCCCTCCCCTCCTGCCCCTGTGCCCCACTCCGCCTGTGTGCTGTGTTGCGACGTGCCTTGGCAAAAGTTTTCGTCCGCTTTTCCAGCTGTCTCCCGCTGTCTCTCTCTCTCCCTCTCTCTCTCTCTGTGAATTTCCATGTTTGTTTAGCTAATAAATTTTGGAAGCAAAAGTAATCAAATAATTGCAGAATATACACAAAAAGCAACACACACACACATGAGTACGAGTATAAACGAACAAACAAACATCCACATCCACATGTTTTAGGCTTGTTTTATTGCCATTTTATTTCATACAATTTACGAGCAGGAAAAAGTTTCTCACTTGTGTTTCTGTTTCTCCAAACAAACTACACAAAGGGAGGAGTAGACCAAGAGTAAAGTAAGAGTAGAGCAGAGGATATATGGAAGGAACTCCAAGTGGAATGGAACCATAATAAAGTTGTACAATGGAGTGTATCCGTCAAAAGTAGCGGAAATCATGTTGTGCTTTTTTTTGTTGCCTTGTAACTTGATATTGATGACGATGCTTATATATTCCCATAAAAAGAGACCAATAATCTTAAGCTTCAGACTTGACAAATCGCGGTTAGCCGCACGGGAGCAGGGGGAAAGGGGGATAGGGGGGATAGGGGCGCTATCAGACAGCTGACATTTCCTCGATGATCCGCCGTTTTTTTTTGCAGATACTATTGAAAGTTGAAGGGAAATCCCAGCGGAGCTGAACCTCAAACTAACATTTGATGCGTCGCTGGAAGGCTGGAACTGGATCGCTAAGCAGAAAGATGAAAAGTATGGCTATATAGAGACTTCCTGACATTATCCACTGTATCTGGATGAGGAATCTAGACCCTGCTCTTGCAGTATCGCGCACTTCCTATCAGATCTCTCTCTCTCTCGCCCCAAGCTCAAAAGTTGGCAGCGAAACAGTTTAGAGCCTGGCTCAGTGGAGGGACTGATCGATCCCGAGACGGGCGGCACGGGTTCGAATCCCGCCCAGACTTCAGGAATATGTTTTTTCCATCTTTAAACCAACTGTTTATCGGATCCATCAATTATCGGAGAAAATGTTCGTTTATAATGTACTTAAGTTGATTTTTATTGCGCATATACCGAAACACGTGTAGATGTATTTCCAGAAAGGATTCGAGCGGAGCGGGTGGGGGGCTGGAGGGTGGAGAATGGAGAATAGGCCTCCCTCCATTGTGGGCTGTCGCTTGTGTTGTCTGAAATTTCATTTCGGTTTTACGTGAAAGGCCTACCCCGCACCGCACCGCATCGCTCCGCACGAAGCATGCATATCGAATTCGCTTTCTTTTCTTACTTTCCTTTTTTAGGGTTACATTTAGGGTTACCCCCTGCTCTGCCACCACAGCAGGAGGTATGGAGGGTATGGGGGCCACCCACATTGTCACTTTTGTGTGGGTTCTACGTGCGGTTGATTGATGGATTCGCTTGTTTACCCGTCAAGCCACAACGAGAATGCGGAATGGTGGGTAGCCACAAGCCCCAAGCCCACAGCCCCCAGCCCCAAGCCCATGCTTGGGCACACACTACGACGAGATTTCGAAATAAGCAATAGTCATCAGTAATCGTGATACATATATCATACCGTATCCGTGCGGGAACGAGAGCAGGAGCAGGAGCAGGACCACAAGCAGGAACAAGAGCATGATATGGGTTTTTTTTTGTTTCTTATTTTTTGTTTGGTCTTTTTGCTCTCAAAGTTTCTCAAAACGATTTTGCTTCGATTTCATTTTACTTTATTCGACTCAACTTTATTTTTCTCGTTCGTTCGTTTTGCGCTCTTTTATTTTCTGACAGCTGCCATGGGGCATTCCATTCACGGAATACGTTTTAAAGTCATCTCCCAAAACACGGAATGGTACCGGGATCACATAAATCATAGCCAATCATTGGCCCAGGAGCCACACACTCGAAGGGGTGCAGTGCAGCAGGTGGGGGCAGGCAATTGGCGACAACACAAAACGCTTCCTGATGGGGTTAAATTGTCACGAGAAATTGTCGAAAACTGCACAGATATTGTCCAAAAAAGAAAAGGGAAAGTGAAATTAATGAGGGAAGATGGTAGGGGGGATAAATCGAGTGCCAGTTCCACGTTGAGATTTTTCATTCGAAAACCTTTTGATTTCCGCAGAATATCTACAGAATTTGAGTTGAGTTATGAAAGGAAAATGTTTTGTTGATTATAATTGGGTTGGGGTTGTTTAAAAATTGACCTAAGAGTTACGAAACTAAATTCTGTAGACGCTTAAGGACATATCCTCAAATACAACATTTCTCTATTAAGAAATGTATTCAACTTTTAGCAGGCAAAAAGGGGGAAAGAAGAAAGAAGAGAAGAAGAAACTCTTCCATTTAGAATTATTTCACATAAAATCTTGAATAATTTTTTACCCGGACTCATTTCACATTCCACATTCCAAGATGATCTAATAAACTTGCTTGAATGTCTGCGAAATCCCATTTGAAGTGGCTCTGAATCTCCGTTTTCCCCGTCTCCCCGTTTCTCCTTCTCCCCTTCTCTGTCCTTCTTGTGTCATATTCTGTGTGCGTGTTGCTTGACTCTCATTACAATTGCAAAAAGAAGAAACGGAAAATGGCCCCGCCAGCCCTCCAGCCAACGGTTCTGCAGGCAAAGAATACGCATTTCATTTGCAGCCCCCCCAGCACTGCCCCGGAGCACTCTGAGCCACGGAGCCACAACTAGCCGAGGAGAACTCAGAAAAGCCATCTAAAAGTTAATTACAATTGCCTCGGCAGTCGACGCTGCTGCTGGTGCTGCTGCTGCAACTTTAACTGCCGCAACGAGTTCGCATTAAGCCAAAACGAGGCACAAAAAAACACACACAAAATAGAAACCAAGAAAGGAAATCAAAGTTACACTAAACGAGGCAAAAAATACCCTGGAAAGTTTCGAGTGAACGTCTCATTTTTTGCACATGTTGCCTGGAAGTGGGGAACGGGAAATGGCAATGGGAATGCGAATGGTAATTGTGATTGCATTTGAAAGGATTTTGTTGGGCATGCATATACTTAATGATGAGTCCATTTTCTTCACAAATTCTCTATCTAATTGGAGGATTATGTTTTATGAATTTCGGTTCACTTTTGGCATGGATATCTTCCATCTTTCACTTGTGTTATTCAAATATAAAATTTAACAGTTTAACACAGTTTAATTGTGATTTGGAAATAGTTTTTAGCAATAAATTTAGTCAGCTTTGGCTATATTACTAGAGAGACAGCTGCTGGCCTTAGTTCGTTATGCCCTCTGTCCAGGGTATACGGAAAAATGGCAACCCCAAGCCCAGGCCCAGGCCCACAGACCCGACCCCAAAATGAAGTTCAAGCCATAAGCAGTGCCGGGAGCAGTAGCTGTGCCAGTGGCAGTGTGGCACTGTGGCAATATCTAACTACTGCAGCTCGGCTTTGAGCTGCGTCTGTGTCTGTGTCTGTGCTTGTGTCTGGTGGCACGGGGACGTATAAATATTAAAAAGAAAATCTGCTACATGGCTACGTGCAACGCATTTGAACGCAACCAACGCGACCTAAACGACCTCCTAGCCCCAGTGCCAGTGGCTGTGCCACTGTCGCTTATACTCCTACTCCTACACACACACACAGATAAACCACCACAAACACACATAAATAGAGCACACACAAACACACACAGAGAGAGAGAGAGAGAGAGAGAGAGAGAGAGAGAGAGAGAGAGAGAGGGAGAGAGTGAAAAGGATACAACAGGCAGGCTGGCAGGCAAAGTAGGAAAAAGAAGAAAATGAAGTGAAATTTACTTTGACATATTTTTGTGCTTAGCAAAGCAAATACTTTCATTATTTTTGCTGTTGGGCATACAATTTTCCTTCCTCTTCCTCTCTTCTCCAAGCGCCTGGCCACACACACACACAGAAACTCACAGAGTTGCATTTGAGTGGCTCAAAACATTTTGCGGTCCACGCCCACAGCTGAAGCTCGAGGAGCTTGAGTGTAATGCTGTTGGATGTGGAATGGCGACCGGCGAATCCCACTTATAGATGACCAAACGTGAACAGCATAGCGGCAGTCGGGGGGCGCGTCTCATCCCATCCCCTCCCCCCGCCCAGCCACGCCCCGCACGCACGCGGCAATTTGTTTTGCTTAAAGCCAAAATTGTGCCCTCTTCATTGGTGAGGCATGCCAGCTCCTCCTCGAACTGATTTCAGATATGACACGAACAAATCATCCAAAAAAATACAAAATAACAACGAGAATTTAAGTAGCTAAAAGTTTGCCACCCTTCGAATATTTTTTGGTGGGGAAACAAAAAGGAAAACAACGGGAAAGTTATCTATTGGAGATGGCTGTCTTAGCTCTCAAATATTATCTAGCAACTATCTAATATTTTTCGTATCATAATCTTTGCTTTATGCTTACCTAATTTTGTATACCCATAAAAGATTATTAATGAAATGTTTCCCCTCTCGTTTATATTTCTTCCATTGCAGAACTCTTAGTGTTGTGAGTCTATGAGGAGAACAGCAAAGTTTTTTGTTTTTTTTTTTTGGGCTCCAACTGCCTGCACACCATCACACGGACGGACAGCGAAAGGGACGGACAGGAGACAGCAGACGGATGTGTGTGTGTGAGCGGCGGTGAGCAGCGGTGAAGCAGAGTCGAGACGAGACGGGAAGAGGGCTGTGAGTAGGCAGAAGGTGGCAGCAGCTGTACGCTGGACCTGGACCATGGATTGGACTCGGTGGCAAGAGGCCAGAGAAGGAGCTGGCAGCAGCAGCAAGTGCAACAGCAACAGAAACAGCAGCAGCGAAAGCGGCAGCAACAACAACACCCGGAGTGGCAGCAACGATTGCGATTGTGAGACACGGCACAGCCATCGGCTGTTGCACATTTGATTCGTCGAGTCGAGGCTTCATCAGTAGGTTCAATCAGATCAAATCAATCAGTCAGATCAGTCAGTCAGTCAGTCAGTCAGATCAGTCAGTCACAACCACTCTCAATCAGTCAATCGTCAGTCAAGCGCTTGCTTGTCTTTTGTCACACCATCATCCAACGATAGTTAATCGACAAAAAACAAACAAACAAAAATACAAACAAAACCCGCAGAGATTAACTAAAGTAGCAAGCGATTAAGACATGCACATTACTGTAAATAAAACGCAGATATACTAGTTTCATTAAACAACCAAATATCGAAAATCAACTAAAAACAACCCAAGAGAACAACCCAAAAGAAAGAGTGAAGTGTATTGCAGTGTATTGCCAGAAGTACAACAACAACGAATCGGCAGAAGAAGCGACCCAAACGGTGATAGGGCGGCGCATGCTGCGGGTGGCTCCAGCCACAGTCTGGGGCAGCCAGCCAACCAAATAACCAAATCCCACAATATACCATAAAGAACCAGAACCAGCAACAGCAGCAGCAGCAACAACAACAACAACAACAACAGCATAACGCCCCAAACACTGCCAATGCCATTGCCATTATCCAGACCAACGTTCGCTCATCATCGTTCGTTTAGATTTGACACAAGTGAGTTTAGATCGAAACTATATATCACATTATCCATACTCCTCTAATCTTCTATCTATCTAGCAATATTTTCTATCACTAATATCAATATCGAATAGATCTTCTAGCTATAAGTATATGAACTGTATATATATCCTTTTATAACTCTTATAGGAATTAGTTTTCATACATTTAAGAGGGGAAAATAACTTATTATAGAAGATACATCCAATAGATCTGCTGTGGCTATTTCTGTAAAAATCATCTTTAATAGCAATTAGTTGTCGCAATCGTACATCCCCGATGGGTAATGATGGGATGGGAAATGATATATAACGAGAAAGGGAGGTGACAACATTCTTTGGGTTTTCATCCAAGCTAGTCTTACTTTTCGGTCCCCGGAATACACAAACAACATACACAGGTCGTCGCTTCGGCATGACACAGCAAATTTATGCTCGAGTCCCTCTTTTGGAGAAAATATACCTCGTCATGTCCATAAAATGTGTTATGGAATTATTGGGGCTTCCGTTTCGGACCATACGCCAGTGCGTGGAAATTGAGAGTCAATTTCTCTGGTGGGGAATCATGCAACAACTTTATAAGCCCCCTGTCTGAACATGTGTCATCGGGGTCAATCAAAATGTCAGTAACACACACAAGTGCGTGTGCATGATGGCGCTTGAGGGGGCATCAATCAAAGTGGCTCTCATTGAATCACTTAGCCGACCAGGACACCCAGAATTAACCGAAGCAAGGAGCCAGTTGTCGCCACCATAACCGGACTGCAAAGAACGAAAAACGACCACGACCACGACCACGATTCGCATACCGATTCGATCCATCAATTAGTTGTGCACTAATTGCGACTAGCAGACCCCCCCACCTTACACCCCTATCCACCCTCAGGCGGCACCTTAGTTTCCATACGATACTCGCTTCGCTGTAGTAGCGGTAGCGGAGCGGAGAGCATCGCGGGGCAAGCCACGCCATGCCACTTCATTGCACTCCACTCCACTCCCTCGTGTCCACTCTCAATCACAATCACAATCACAATTGCAATCTGGAATCTGACAAATCAAATCTTGTATGCAAAACAGCAGCGGCAACAGCGGAGGGGAAAAACAAGCAGCAAACAGCAACCAGCCAGAGCCACGTCAGGCGCCAAGCAATTTGTACAAACATTTGCGCAAACAAAACGCAAGCAAGGAACGTAGGAGGAGCAGCGTAGGGAACTCTGGCTGTCCGGCCACTCCGTGGTTCGGCAGTCGCGTGACCCGCGAGTTTTGCACAATAAACAACGTAATTGCTCATAACGCAGCCCGGGCAAGGAGTGGGAGGAGGCGCAAGTGGAGGAGCTGTCCTGTGAATGACCCACGGAGGAAGCAGCAGTCGGAGCGGAGCAGGAGCTGCAAAGCAGGGCGCAGGGCGCAGAGTCCGTCCGGAGAGTGGGAGAGTGACGATAAGTAACCGTTTATAGCAATTATACGACCAGGAGGCCTCAGCTGCAGGGACGGGACGGGACGGGGCAACAGTGGCCAACGGGTAACGGGTAACGCCCCCCGAGAAGTGATTTGTAGTGCGTGCCCCGAGTGTGTGAGTGTAACGAAGAAGGTGGTGCGGCAGGTGGTTCGAAACAATTAGACTCCCGGGCGGATATCCACCCGGAAGTGTAGCCCCCCACCCCCAACCCCCGGCTGGCTAGATGTATAAACCGGACACCCTCACGCGCCGCGGCAGTCTGAGATCCCTGCGAAGCGCCCCCCTTCTGAGCACGGTGCTGGAGAGCACACTCTCGCTGACCCGCATCCATCCGATCGCCTCGCTGGAACTGCCCGGCCTCGACTATGCCATTCAATCACAGTCGGCTCTGGGGGGCCTTGGCCACCATCGCGAACTAGGCACCTCCCTGCGCAGTGGCATTGCAGCAATAACAGCGGCCAGCGCCTCCGCCGCCGGTGGCATCTCCCAATCGCAGAGCGCCCTCTTGGGGCGGTACGGCCCAAACGCCTCCATACGCCACAACGAGCGAAAGATTGTCCAACCGAAACGGTAGGTCCGAGAACCACTCAACTTGCTCATCCATCCATGGTAGTGTCTCAAAAGGGACATAGGAATATATATCTTAGATGTAGACGTAGATGTAGATCTATCTGCATCGCAGTACAGCACGAGAACGTCGTGGTAAGAACGTCGTGTGCTACTCTATAATATTCCATCCTTCAGATTTTACGATACTATTTTCAATCTCTGCTGAAGAAAGACTGTGGTATGTCCATTAATGGTTTATTTTCTTATAATTATCTTAATTGTTTTATGGATATTTACTTTAAAAATATGTATATCTTCAATTCAGAAGATCCCATATCATTCATTATCTTTTATCTAGCTGGTGGTGTTCTAAATTTTGATAAATGTGTACATCCAACTCTCAAAACTCTCAACAAACAGATCAGATCAGACATATCAGACTGGGGCGCTTCTCTTTGCGTCAACCACCGCCTTACTCACTTTTATTGAATAGATAGATCTATCAAACTATCGACCTATCAATACCATACAGAACCAGTCATGCCATTAAATTGATTACCAATCCCGAATGGGAGACCAGCGCTTCAGGTTGCCATCCCACGGAAGGTCCTCTATGCCCGCCTGGGTGGCTATCACAGCCTTCACGCGACTGGCGAAACGCACCGGCGACTCGCCGGCCTCACGGACCATGGGTGGCAGGTACCAAATGTCACAGCTGAGGCACCAGGAGGTGACCAACATCACCATGTAGCGGAACATCGAGTAGCGGCTGCTGTCCCAGTAGGCCTCCCCGTAGCGGCGGTCGTAGCGGATGGCCACCGGGTAGACGATGTCGCTGACGGCGAAACTGCCCTTCTTGAACTGCATTACGGCGGTGTTGTTGATGCACGTGCCCTCGGGGAAGAGTAGAATCGGTGGCTTGTCCGGGGACTGCATATGCTGACGCAGGGCCTCGCCGAGGGCCTCGCGTTCGCCTGGTATGCGCCGGTTGAACCACATGTGCGGCGAGACCTGCGACAGGGAGCTCTGGAAGACCCCGAGGATGCCGTTGTGCCGCTGCCCGGTCAGCGAGTAGTGCGCATCGCACATGAGAATGAGCACGTCCAACGGATTGGTATGGTTGCACACACAGATGCCCTTGGTGGGGCGGTGCTCGAGATTGTGGTATCGCCGCATTATCGGCACACAGTTCGCGTTCATGCGAAGGGTCAGGCGGAGCAGCCACTTGGCCAGACGTCGGCTGCCGGGCAACCTGCACAGCAGACCGATCAGGGCCGTGCTCGTGGGCACCACCACCAGGCAGCTCAAACACATGGACGTCCGCAGGGGCATAAGCAGGATATAGCGGAAGAGCAGTCCCAGCACCCAGACCATCCGCAGCCGCCAGTTAAGGCGCCCCACATGCACTGAGAGGTCCCGCGTCAGCAGGTTCCACTCACCCGCCGGCAGTGGGGCGGAAACAAATCGTGTGGTCACATCGTCCTCCAGCACCAGGGCCATGCCCTCGGATATCATGTCGCAGCACAGCTCCATCTGGTGGCACAGCCGACTCTTCTGTGCTGACAGTATCTGTTTGCTGCGCGTATTCTGCCTCGACTTCGGCTTCTCCATGACCATTGGGTTCTGTGCCCAGCCCTCGCCCAGACGCTGCAGTTCCTCCCGGTCGCTGGCCTGACGCTCAACCTCCAGCTGCCGCGAGCTCCACTTGAAGAGGTATTCGAGCAGGCGCAGGTACGCGGTTTGCACCAGGACCAGGCCGAAGCTGAAGATCAGGCCAAAGAACACCAGTGGCAGCCACATGTCGTCCGTCTGTGGGGGAATTGTTGAATTCTGTAGCACAGAATTGAACGCAAGTCTGCTAATTATGACAGTTATATTTTCGTGTTTAGTGTTAAGTGTTGGAAAACACACTCACTCAACTAAAGTGCTGGAAAGTGCTGTGGCTGAATCGAACTAATATTTCAATTAGTTCAAAGTATTCCAAGGTGTTCAAGCTTGAAAGGAAAAACCTCTTTATTTCCCCCCGCCCAACAACATTTTGCCACACAAATTTCCCAATTAAAGGCCCTAATTCAATTTGGCGCCAACTTTTTGGCTTTTGCTTCCCCACACCCTCCGCCTCCCTTCACCATGGTTATTTCTGTCCTCCTTCCTTTCCTCCTTTGTTAAGCGCCCAAAAGACTTTTGATTTATTTAGCCAAAAATAAGTATAAAATGAAAGAAGAACCAAACGAACGAACGAACGAAAAGCTGGAAAACGAAAAGAAGGAAACTTTTCCGTCGTCGTCGAGAGCTCCTTTGCCAGGACAGGACAGGACAGCACAGGGTTTCGGGTATAGGGTTTTCGGATGGGAATGGGAATGGGATGGGTTCTCTTGGGCTCTTTTTTTGGGGCCAGTGGGCGCTATCCCATTTGTTTTTTCATATGGCAATAATTCAATTATGCCATAACAAGGCCGCAAAATGTTTGCCCCAGGCCCCTGCCCCTGCCCTAGCCCCCTACGAACCACGGGGGAGTCCTGACCCGAAATCACTTAAAAACCACAAAAACTTCTGGCTTTGTTAATTCGTTAATTAAATGGGCCTGGGCTGACTCCCGATGACAGCTTGTAAACAGAAGAGCTCGGGAACAACCAAAAAAAAAAGAACTTTAAGGATTACGCAATAAACGATGATGATGAGTCGCAAAGGGATAGAGGGGGTGCCCTACATGGGTATGGGCATGGGCATGGGCATGGGCATCCCTTAAGCTGCCTTTCCTTCCATTGATTACATTGGGTGGCAACAATCTTTGCTTATCAAATGCAAACAACGTCGACAGACAGGCAGCAGCAGCAGCATCAACGTCGAACGACAACGGCAACGACAACGACAACGACAACTCATTTAGGCTCAGGCCCGGCCCCTTAATTAGCATAGAATGTGTTTTAAAAAGCCACTTGAGCTAAACATTCAAAACACCTACAGGCTGCCCCGTCCCTCGATCCATCACCTGACTGTGCCACCGCCAACCACCCACCACCTGACTGTGCCACTCTTTTGTGCATCCTCCATCGCCAGCGCCAGCGCCATCGCCTCGCCGGCCCATCAAAGACTTTTCCACTTGCCAGCGACAACGACCTTAGGCGCTTGCGGCTGAGTCTGCGGAGACGCCACCGCCTGTGTGTGTGTGTCGCTGTCTCCTGTCTTTCGTCTGCGTGTGTGTGTGTCTCTGTCTCTGTATGGCACAGTTGGGCAAGTCTGGGGCCGGACAGATTTAGATACTCTAACGAATGGAGAAAGAATTAAGGTAGAGCCATTATCTATAAGGAGCGCTTTGCAACAGGGGAAAACCGAATGTGGATTCCTTTCGAGAACTGAAATTGGAAGCCACGGAAATATTGGAGATTGGAGAGGTGGCCAAAGCATCACTTTGGAAATGATTGAATATACTATAGGCACGTGCCGATTCGGCACTCTCTCAATGTCTCTCTCTTTTATAGAAAAGGTTTTGGAGCAAGCATAGAGGACAGTCCGGCATGAGGACAGTTAGATGGTATTGTAGATTCAGTCATATCATATACAGGATATAGCCTTATAGATGGAATAGTAGTGTATAGTTGGGATCGGTGTCGATTCGGTTCGGTTCGGTTGTTGAGGGGTCTCCCCGGTGTCGGGCGGCACGTGACGCCCGAGTGTTGGGATAAGCGATTTCCGCTCTTCAGACGTAACACGAAAAAGTGCCTCCACTCCTAGTGACAAAGCGTCTCTCGGTGGGTGGGTGGAGGTGGTGGGTGGGTGGAGGAGGTGTTCCCAGTGGGTGGTGGGCTGTAGGTTTTGGGCTATGGGATGGGTAGGTAAATGAGGAAGCACAAAATGAAATTGTGACGCTGACGCTGGGGCACGCCCCCACGTGACGATGCTATGGCAGTACGGTACGGTACGGTACGCCCACGCCCACCTGCCATTCAAAAGTAATTTAGCGTTTAAAAAACATTTTTCTGCCTGACTTTTAAAAAAGTTGCGCGTAATGCGAGTCGCGTGTGTATGGTGGGAGTATCTATATGTAAATATGTGTGTGTGTGCCTCTGTGTGTGTGCGCTCAACACTCACCTGGTTGACGCCGACACGTTCCGAAGTCGATGTCGATGTCGTTGTCGCTGTCGTCGTCTGTCTGATCCGCCTGATTGTATTATGGCCCCACGATGCAGGACGACAAGGATATTCCACAGACTCAAAAACCGCCTCGAGCTACCGGAACTTTTGTTTATTGACTCTGACGTTTCACCGACTGGCTACGTGCGGGCTTTAGCACTGGAGGAGTTCGTCTCGATGGGGATACGGATGGGAATGGTGGATGGTGGATAGTGGATGGGTGGATGGGTGGGTGTATGGACAGGACTGTGGTTGAGAAAATCACGCTCAGATTGGGAGTAGGAAATATACTGGGATACTGGGTAAGTATAAGGTGAAATGTATATGCTGTTACTAGAAAAAATATGTCACAGAATGGCAGCAAATGACTGTGTGACTAAATTCCGTTTATCTAAAATTGCAAACAAAATAAAGCTAGCATTAGATTACCAGTGGTGGGAGGGGGAGCAGGGTAATGAAATGGAGAACCCGATTTGGGTGTGGCAATAGTTGGGAGCCAATAGGAACTAAATCTTAATATAACCCAGCCACCAAAAGATCAAAACAAAAGCTGAGATCTATAATACCAAAGCAGCCTCATCTTAAGGTACACACAAATTTCCCAAGGAATATATTAAGTGTATAGACTTTTGTTCTTTAAATACAATAATGTGTTTATTTCTGTATTTGCCAGGAATTTTCCCCATTTTTTTTTGCCACAATCTCTTAAGCTAAGCCATTCCACAGACATTAGCAGCATTTTTCGGGGTAATTATTTTCATAAGTTTTTTGGGGACAACAACAAAGAAAAAAGGAACAATTTTTTTGTGATTTTTATCCCTTTTCTGGGTCCCACTTCCCTGTTCCCGCCTGCTGCCAAGTTAATTAAAAAAGTGTTTCCATTTGGCTTTGACCCTCAGCAGCGGGCAAGCGGGCCTGCTGCTGGTGCCACGACGCGACATAAATCCCTTTGACACTCGATGGCATCTCCCACATTGGCCCCGATCCCAGAGCCGAGAGCCCAAAGCCCAGAGCCCAAAGCCAAGAGACCCGCTCGTAATTGGTTTATGCCATTTACTTGGCTTGTTTACCCACAGACAACATTTGCATAATAGGAATGAACCAGAAACAGAAACAGCAACAGAAACGGAGCCCACAAGCAGGAGAACCATCACCAGTACCAGTACCAGTACCAGGACGAGTACCAGGACGAATATCAGGAGTACCAGGACGAAAACGGGAATCAAAAACAAGAAATGTGATTTATAATTTTTTTACTTTTTGTTTTTTGCTTGCGGAGCATTTTAATTAGCCTGAGACCCGGGCCCCCGGAAAGGAGATCGGTGGCTGGGCCAGAGACAGAGACAGAGCGTCGACCCATTGCCTAATTATGTGGGGGCGGGGCGAGGCGAGGACAATGGTGGGGGGGACAGTGTGGCAGGAAGCTTGGTGGTTCCTCGGTGTTTTTGGTGTCATCAAGTCATTATTTAATATAAGTCCGCTTTGATAAATTATTTCCTGTTTTGATGGACGCTACGTGACGAAAGTTGTCAGACCGGGAAGTTGCCACCGGAGCAGGGGTTGGGGTGGGGGCCGGAGAAAGTGGGACAATGAACAGTGGTAGGAGGGGGTGGGGTGCAAAACGTTTTTGATTTGCGGCCACGTTAAGGAGCTTACCATCCATTCATCCAGCCATCCATCCATCCATCCAGCAACCATTCATTCATTCCCCTTCGGTGTGGGATTACTTTGGAGGTTTACTCTCGCTGTGCCGTGCTGTGCTGTGCGTTTATTTGCAGCAATTAATCAATTTGGCCAACGCGGTTTTTGTTGAATAAGTGATAAAGATTTATCACTTATCCCCGAACCAGTCCCTCGTCCACAGTCCACAGTCCACCGTCCACCGTCCAGAGTCCACAGTCCTTGGTCGACAAGCCCTAGTCCACATCTAAGGACCCCTCTTAAAGCGCATTAAAGTCTAAATAGAGGCAGAGCCAGCGGCAGTGGCAGCGGCAGCGGCAGCGGCGGCGAGTCGAAAGCCGAGTGCCGGCGGAGCACTCAACGTTCATTGAACCAAACATTTTGACTTTTGCGTCTGAACGCACATGAAAAGCTCTTGGAAAATGTACGAATTGAGTGTGCCAGAAAAGCGTGTGGCTAGAGCTGGAGCTGGTCGGAGTTGGAGTTGGAGGGAGGGAGGGAGGAGTGTTAGTTGTATGGCCCATGGGCCATGGGCCATGGAGTACGGGCCATCGGTATTTATTTTTTGACTAAGAACCGACAAAACTGCTGTCATACTCTTGTAGTAAGCAGATGTTCGGGCACTGCCAGGCCCTTGAATGCTCTGTCCTGTCGCTTCAGATGACATATCATAAATCCCCCAAGACCGAAATCAAAAATCTAGATTCTTGTCAGGAATATCAAAAGCGAAAGCGAAAAAGCAACAATTTCGTGCATTTCGATGTAGATATGTGGATATCGATGATATTGGAACAATATCACAATATCTTAGGTTCTCAAATGAATTGCGAATGCCAGATCCATAGATATAGATTATATCTGTAATTTTTGTGATATTTTTTATACTTGAAACAAAGTCGTTGAATACACAGAAACAAAACCATTCCTTATTGCTTTATTATTTTATGTTATTTGGACTATCTAGTTTTCTAGGGGCTGTCAAAGTCCAGCGACTCCCGGCTGTGTAAAGGGCATTTAAAGCTACAACCCGTTGAAATATTTCAACATAAATCTTTAAAGAATGTTAACGCCAGCAGCGCAGGATATATACTGTCCTGTCCGCCCACTCCCTGTTCTGGCAGAATTTTTCGACCTTTTTCCTCCACTCCACTCCAACCCCAGTCCCAGCCAGAGCCCCACCCACTCGCCCAAGCTGCAGGATGATGCAGCAGCAGCAGCAGCAGAGGGAACCCGGGGGTCAATGCACCCGCCTCAGGGGCTGTACGGAGGATGGAGATGGAACCAGAGTCGGAGCTAGTCAAACGAGCTTCGTTCTCCGATGTTTACGTTTTGAGCCGCGGCATTTTCGGGGCTTGTCAACGCCATCGCCATCCTGGAGGAGGTCCTTCCAACTTATAACTGAACATTTCTGTGCCCCCGAAAACTGAAGCCGCACTGAAGCCGTCCTGAACATTTTCTTAGGTGCAAAAAGTTGCACTTTGCTGTTCCGCGACATATGCGAGAGGGAAGGGGAGGTCGCAGTCTGCAGCTCGGGTGCAGTCTGCGTTTGTGGGTGGCACAGCCAGTCGATGGCTGGATTGGGCTGGGTTGTGGAGTGTGTTCCAGTAGCGGGTTGGCTGGGTGGGTGGTTCGGTGTGGTGTGGTATGCTGTGGTTGCCCGGTCGGATGGTTGGATGGTCGGATGGTGGGATGGTCGGATGGTAGGATGGTAGGCTCCATCGGATGGTTGGTTTGTTGCCGTGTTAAGTGAAGTGTAGGCGCAAAGGCGAAACACGCGAAACTTGTCGGTGCAATGTAATAAATTTCGAAAACGTCCAAACCCTGGGCTATAACGAATGGCTTGCCCAATGCACATGGACAGCGGAGCAGTGCCACCACCACCAACCCACCCGATGGCCCTGCCCACCAAGCCCACCCACCCACCAGTGCGCCCCATCCCACTCCCACTCCACCATCTCCTGCCTTGTTAGGCCGCTGCAATAAGTCTTTTATGGCTTAGAGTTGGATGGTTGGATGGTTCCTCCACAAGAGCTCGACCTGGAGCTATAGCTGGAGCTGGAAAAACTTTTATCATTAAAGTTGAAAGGTAAAATTCGACCATAAAAAAAACAACAACAATAGAGAATAGCGAACAAAACTTGAGAAACGTGACTCACGAAATCCGCTCACGTGACTTAGTCAATAAAGCGGGCGAAAGTCTTTACAAGAAAATATTTCCAGTGTCCGTCCATTCCAGAGCCCACGGGGGCTTGGGGTCATTTCTGGGGTTTCTGGGGTCATCGTTTCTGCATCTACAAGAAGTATTCGTTCTCTATATTTGTTCCTGTTCAATATACAAACGAGTATTTAAAAGAATACTTTAAAAAGCTACCAGTATAGACGTATCAGCGGACGCATTCATTTCGTTTTCGACTATTGTTTTCTTATCAGCTTCGCAGCTGCAGCTGCAGAATTCTATAAATATAACTTTGCGGTAAATCTGTAAGCAACAACCACAAAAACACGAGCACATATTAAGCTATTACTTCAAAAAGACATTTATATTTTCCGCGGGTGCTATTGCACTCAGGGGAATATATAAAGCCTGCAATCACGATGCTCAATAGTGAAAATATTGATAGTGCAAATATCGATATGGCTACTGAAGCCGAAAGGCATAACGCAACGCTCCAAACTCAACCTAATATTTTGTACAAATCAATAGATTTGTCGCTTGTGCAAGACTCCAGCGGTAATAACCCAAAGCGAAAACCACAAGCGGCTCACCACAAGCCATTAAGAAAAAAATGTTTTTGAATAAACAACCTAGCACCAGTAAAGCTGCAGCTGAAGCTGCAACTGAAGCAGTTTCGCAGAATCGTTATGCGCTGTTGGACGACGACGACGAGGAGGAATTTAGTGAAACGCTTGAAGCCCCGATATTAACTGATCAGCCAACACAACAATCAAGGCCTCGACCTCCTCCAATTTGGTGCCCAAGTATCAAAAGCATAGTAAAACTACAAGAATTAGTAGACCAAGTGATCGACCCAAACTCTTACTTCATTAAACCAAGACGAAATGACATTGGAATTCTAACCAGCTGCAGTGATGACTACCGTGTTGTCATAAAACACCTCTCCACATTGGGAATGCAATTTCATTGCTACCAACTGAAGGAAGACAGGCATTACAGAGTCTGCTTCAAAAGACTTCACTCCAGCACAAATGTCCAGCAACTGAAAGAAGAACTCGAAACTAAAGGTCATAAAGTTCAAAATATTTACAATCCGCTAAGCCGCATTGACAAGAAACCTCTCAATTTGTTCTTTATCGACTTAGCACAGGCTCCTGATAATAAACAAATCCTAAACCTGCGCGTTGCTTGCAGGCAACGCTGCACTGTTGAGCTTCCGAGAAAGTTTAATGACCTGACACAATGCCACCGTTGTCAGGAGTTTGGACATACTCAGAGATACTGTCATAAAGTTGCAAGATGTGTAAGATGCTCTGGTAAACACGCAACCATGGACTGTCCTAGGGAAAGGGACCAACCACCAACTTGCTTCCACTGTGAGTTAGACCACCCAGCTAATTACAAGGGCTGCAAGGAATACAAACGCCTACTTAAACTACAGACTCCAGCTCGCAAACTTAATCCAGCACAAAAGCCAGCAGTAGCTCACAATATCAGAATTATTGATAACAGAAACAACAACACGGCCGCGAAAAGTTCAACAACCGCCAGTGGAGTATCTTATGCGCAGGCCGTCCGAGGTGAAAGAGCACGCACAGACACTAGCACTACTGACGCAGGTATCTTGGAGATTTTAAAACAACAACAGAGGCAGTTTGATGCCATTAATGTAGAGCTCAGGGCAATGAGAGAACTGCAATCCCAGCAAGCAAACATACTGACCAGCCTTATGGCTCTCATCACTAAACTAGGACCCAAATAATGACTCTCCGTGTGGGCATATGGAACGCCAATGGCCTTAGTAACAAGGCTCAGGAATTGGCCGTTTTCCTCTCACGGAAGCACATAGACATTATATTAATAGCTGAAACCCGAGAATGTCCCACAACAAAAATCTTCGGATACGAACACTATCAGGCCCATGGCGGAGGATGTAACAGCTTTGGCGGATCATCACTACTAGTAAGGTCAACACTCGTGCACACACCACTACTTCCACTCTCGAATGCAATTATGCAGGTTGCAGCTATCAGCCTACCAACGTCCATCGGAACATTAGAAATAGCGTCCATATATTTGCCGCCAAATGCTCCTCTTTGCGAGCAACACGTCATCGATCTCCTCAGTCCAAGGATGGGTAAAACAATAATCGGAGGTGACTGGAACGCTTGGCACCCCTTCTGGGGTAACTACAGAACAAACCAACGCGGAGAGACGATATTTGATCGATACATAAAGAGCAATATAGCATACTTGCGACCGGAGCAGGTACAAAGGTATCAGTGACAGACTTTTGAGTATTGAAGACTGCATGGATTTATCCTCTGATCACTTACCCCTGGTAAGTACTATACACACGCAGCCACAGCTATTTCCCACCAGGCAACGCCTCCTGCCAGTTGGATCGAACATCAGACTTTTTAAGAGCCTACTAAACTCGTCACTGCAACCAGAAATGGTACTCAACACCACTGAAGGTGTGGACAACGCAGCAGAAAAACTCCAAGATGCCATAGCTGAAGCAGCGCGCCTAGCTGCACCGCCCTCGCATCAAACACATTGTCAATACAGTCATAACATTCCACTGACTCCGCAGGCAGAAAATCTTCTGGCATATAAGCGGTGGACTAGGAGTCGCTGGCTACGAACACGCACGGCAAGTGCCAAAAGTGCCACTAGGCAACTCAAATATGTATCTTCTAGCGGATCTACAAAATGAACGCACGAAAACGCACATACGCAGATGATACGACAATACTAAGCAGCAGTACATCTGCGCTTGAAGCATCAGAACTACTACAGGCATATTTAGACGAGTTCAAGAGCTGGACGGAATGCTGGTGTATAACCATTAATACACTAAAATCAGTGCACATCACCTTTGCCACCAGAAGAGGGGACTGCCCCGAGGTCACACTGGGATCTCCGATACCAAGAGCCACCAAAGTAAAATATCTGGGCGTCACATTTGACAGACGACTGACATACGGCCCACACATCACTCAGACAGTCAAAAGCTGCAAATTAAAGTTACAAAAATTGGACTGGATGCTGAAAAGTTCTAGCAAATTGTCGCTTCGTAGCAAAAGAACAATTTACAATGCTATTGTAGCACCAGTCTTCACATACGCAATACCGCTCTGGGGAACTGCTGCGAGGACCCATATAAAACGACTGCAAACGATGCAAAACAAGGCCTTGAGAAGATGGACTGGACCAGAATGGTTTGTTAGAAACGAAGTCTTGCATAATGATCTCAATATCCCTACCATAGCTGAACTAATTGGACGACACAGCTCAAGATACAGGGATAGGCTTACTACTCATCCAAACCAACTTGCAACAAGCCTAGCCACAAATACAAATAGGCGAAGGGTCAAAAGACTGCACCCATTAGACTCTCGAAATGATTTAAGCCTTTAGAAACTGTAAATTTTAATTTGTAAACAGTCATACATTTCAAATTGGAGATAAGTTTGATACTCATAGTTGCAAGGGCAGTTTGCCAACTCAATGTTAAGGTTACCTAGTTATAAATGCGCTATAGAGTTATAAGACAAGAAGCTGCATCAAATAAATGAAATTAAATTAAAAAAAAAATAAGCTACAAAATGAATACTCATTAAACAATTACAAATTACAAAAAATGTGCGAACAATTTCTACATACATAGTAACAGCGACTCTGATGAATGTTTCACCTAAATTGTTTCATTTTAATTTTTTATTTAATTCCCAATTTAAAAAAATAATTCCCATGTTAACGGCAAATGGCTCTGGCTGGCGAAAAGCTCTGTTAAACAGCTGGGAAGCTAACAGTTACTCTGTTAGCTATGCAGAACACAGAGATAGTTATTTGGTAGGATAATTTGTGTTAATTCCCAATAGGATCACTCAATGACTTTGCCTTCAATCGGCAACCTTTCTATCGGTATTCTAGTCACTTGCCAGGCAAATGAACACGAAGCATAAATGAAGAGGGGTGAAGAGGCGCGGAGAGTGTTTCAGGTTCGCTTTCAATAAACTTATTTTCATTACCACAGAAGTAGGCAGGAGGATTGTAATTATAATTCTGATATGATCGAACTCAAATGATAATGATATGAGATACATATAATATAAATAAAAGAAAGTAATAAAAAATAATAAATAAAGTAATAAAATATAATCTTGAGTATGATGCAAACTAAATTAAAATTGAAGTTAGGTGACTTTTTCTGGTCTTTGCTGCTCTCTTTTGATCTATCTCTTATGTTGTATGAATGACCAGAGGAAAGAGAAACAACACAAATTTTAGAAATACTCATATTTTTGCTCTTTGTTTACATTTGCGGTACATTTTATTGTTCTTCTATTGTTCTTGGTTTCACAGCACTCACTCGCGCACTTGTAATCACTCTCTGGCAATATCTTCTTGCACTTTTCACTTTAGACGCACGCGCACTCCACTAGACGAAAGGAGAGGACGGCTGCAGCAGAGCAGCTGGGGTAGCTTAAAGTAGCTTTCGAAACGCGAGAGAACGAAAGAAGTTGGTGAGAGAGGAGCAGCAGAGCAGCGTGGGCAGCTCAAAGCTCTGCTTAGAAATCAGATCTCACGGCAGAAAACGAGAGCGAAAGTTTGTGCAGGTGATCACAGATAACGAATGTAGGTCAAGGGCTCTCTCGCTCTCTCACTCAGTTTATCTGTTAGCTCGCGCCAAAGAATATGTTTTTTCTCGGTTAGCTGGTTGTTAAATCAGCAGAGATTTGCATTGCATTTCCCGTATTTACATATGTAGCTTGCGCTCCAAAAGCGTAGGGGGAGACGAAGCGTGCGTAGATAAGGTAGCTTACTTTGAAGAGTTCTTATCTTTGACTCTCTCTTCCCACTGCATGCGGTGTCAGTGCAATGCCCTGCCCTGGATTTGCTTTTGCATTTTGGGAGTGTTTGTAATTGTTGTTTCTTTGTCTGGAAGTGGACTTTGGCCAGACAACAGGGTCATCGGTTGAAGTTTTGTAAAACTTTTGGTATTTGAAAAGAAGATCATACATTATTTAATATAAAGTTAACTTTTATCCTCAAACCTGGTTGAGCTTTCATTTCCCATAATCGATTTTGATTTCAAATATTTCATTTTCCGGTCTCTCTTTGCACACTTTAAATCGGTAAATCGATTAATGACAACATTTGGTCACTTGATTCCCTCAATCTACCAGCATTTCTGCCCCGTATTCGCCTACAAATCCTTTTATCGTATTTCCCAAAAACCCAAATCGTAACAGTTTTGCTCACACACACTTAACCGCCAACAATTTTAATCGATCGCACTTGTGCGCCATTGAATACGAATACCCTCAATCTAAGCACCACCTCTTTCAGGTAACTGAACTCTCGTTGACTCTCCCACCCTCCACCCACCGCCATCCGCCATCATCATCTATGCACCCACCCATCCAACCACCCACCCGCCCACTTTATTTCATTTCATTTCCTGCCATTTGCAATTTTCCATTTCGGGTGAGTTTCAACTGCACATTTATTGATTTCGCAATGCAATATATTTGGCATTGGGTTAGACCCCCCGATCCCTCCCTCCCTAGGTCTCTCCCCACCTACACTATCCTCCGCCCCTATGCAAAATATATGGGCGTGTTTTGTGTGCTTGGGTTTTGCTCTTTTTTATTCCGCTTTTTTTGGCAATTTGTTAATTGTATTTCATATGCAAGCGTTGCATGCACTGAAAATTTTATTAGCTCTGCTTCCAAATGCAAATATGTATTCGTTGAAGACTGTTCCGGGGGGGTGAAGTGTGAGGACTGGGAATGGAAACGGGAAACGGGAAACGAACGGGGCCAAGAACGGGGGCAGGAATCAGCGTAACAATAAATTGAAACATAAATGGAAATGAACTTAAATATGCATGGCATGTAAATACAGGAAGTCGATGCCTTCGAGGGTCCTTCTGCCACCCCCAGCGCTTTATTCTATTAAATATTTTTGCATAGTTCCAGCCTTGAGCCAATTTTCCCATGCGCTCGTATTGATTTCCCTCCCCAAGCCCCAAAACCCCACAATCTTCTCCTCTTCTTTGTTATCGTTAAATGGGAATCCGCTTTGGGGCGAACCAAGAAAACAAAAACTGTATTTTGTGCTGGAAAATGTTGAGGAAATCTTTCAGCGAATATCTCTGTCAGTGCTCCAATTAGCTTGACATTCTGATGGACCAGCTTAAAGCTTGGATTCTTCCCATCGAAGAAGCTCTTTACCAAAACTCCTTCTGCCTCTGCCACTGCCTTAGTCTCTGCTTCTGTCTCTGTCTCTGTTTCCCCCGCTGGCTATGCAAATTTAAATTCTCGTCAAAATATTACTTGCAAAGTAAACGCGTGTAACTCGGCACCGACAGCATGGAGCATGGAGCAGGGGGGGGGAATGGAATCCCGGAGAAAGGAAAACCCAACAAAAGTAAACAGAAAAGTTGAGCAGAGAGTACTGTAAGAAAGGGAACTGCAACTGCGAATGCAAAGAAAAGGTCGAATTTCTTGATACACTATTAGATCCATTCGTACTCCTACTCGTTTTTTCTGTTAACATCTGTAATTGGCAAGCCCTTTGTTGTCCTTATTGTCCATTATTTCTGGGATCGTTCAGGGATTTATCCGACGAGCAGTGGGTATGTTCTGCGGCAGGCACAAAATCTGGTTACCCTCTGAAAGTGCAACAAAATATACATGCGAGTACAACTGCAAATATTTTCTTATGCTTGTATGAAATGCAAGCATGTAAATACCAGAACTACTCACCCCCACCCACCACACGCATACACACACAGCACTTATACACTGATACACGGACTGACATGCATAACTTTTTCTGACACAATGCGGCTGAGCTTCTCTTCTGCCACGGAAAAGAAGGAGAAGGAGGCAGAAGCAGTAGCAGAAGCAGCAGAAGGAGAAGGAGCGACAGATGCGTGACGACGAGAGCTGTTTGAATAGTAAGTTATTCCGAAACTAAACTCTAAATCAAGTGCTCTCTCGCTCTGCTCCCGCTCCCACTCTCTGAGTCCGTGGTTTTCAAAAATCGTTTCAATTCGTTTTTCGTAGCATACTTTGAGGCGGCAGCACTTGCTGCCAAAGTTTTCCTTGGCCTCGCATTTATTTATTTTATTTTTGTGCTTTTTTGAAGAAAATATTAATAACAAAAGAAGAATTCAAACTTTCAATGAAAAGTACGTGACTGCCACCTCTCTCCCCCTCCACCGCCATCACATGTGTGTGTGTGTGTGGATGTGTGTGTGTGTCTGTTCTTGTAGATTGTAGTCTGGCAAACAAATATAGAAATTGCTGCCTATGTTTGTACGTCGGACGGACGGATGAACGGGTGGACGGAACTCACTTCTGGCATGAAAAAAAAAGCATCCAAAGAAAACGAAAACACAGATGCAGAATCTGAACTAAACGAAAGAGAACAAGAGAGAAAAATTTGCATAAATGCCCAGCCAAATGGATGAGCGCAAAGTCATCTTTGCACTACGTTTTTTTTCAGTCAAAAACTTGAAAATTATGGTCATCTAAATTATGGTCATCTAAACGATAACATCTTCCTATCCAATTACAATCTGAAAACATTTCAATCTGCATAATCTTTAATCGTATCAAATTTGAAATTATATGGTAGCCAAGTGTCATTAAATTCCATTCAACATAGCCCGTAAATATCGAGGCCTTTGTGTCCAGCAATCGGCAAATCTATTGAAAAACATCGAAGCATTGAACTTTCCAGTGTCCTGGTGCTGCACTCTCTCAGTCCGTCAGTCCATCAGTTTCGCACTTTGTCCGTCCATCAAAGTGGCGGGCGTCACCCGACGACGACGACGACGACGGGTCACAGCAGTCATGAATATTGAATAGCCGCGAATTGAATGTACGACACTCGTCTGACTCGTGTGCACTAATCCGTCAAAGGGAGAAATAATTGGACATAGATGTACAAACGATGACGGCGGGGCCAGGGCCAAATTGGGCTCCGCTGTTGCGTTCCCATAATTTTCGCTTCAATATTTAAATCTCACAAGTTTCCACCGACTGCTGCCTGCCTGCCTGCCTGTTGTTTGTCCCCTACAGGGGCCCTGGAACAGCAGGATAATTTCTGCCCCGCCCCTTTGTGCCGAGTACTTACACACATAGTTAACAGTTTTCCTGCTGCGATGTATATACATATATATATTTTTTTGTATATTAAAATTGAGTTTTAAATAAGAGCTGTTCGCTTTTGAGTGGGCTGGAGAGGCTTTTCCGATTTATCGCCCAGGGAAGACATGTACGAGTGCGAGTATACACCCACAATGCGGTCTGTCACTCTCTCTGTCCTTCTCACACACACAAAGTGGAGACTTAAGCTCTGGCTCTGGCTCTGGGCTGCGGACTGCGGACTGTGGGCTGAATCGATCGATTCCGGGTAGCATTGCACATTTCATAATATCCTGCTGGGATTTTTAATATCGCAATGGCTTTCACTTGTTTACCGCTTTATGCAAATTTCATTGTGAGTCAGACAAGAGCTTCCAGCTCCCCGCCCCCCCCCCCCCCCCGTCCCCCGTCCCAGTCTCCTTCCACCCTATTGAGCACTTTGATTTGTGTGTGCTTGTACACGTACACGTACACGTACACCACATACACATACATGCATACAGATATATGTACATTATATTGTATATACGAGATTGTCTTTGGGAGTTGGCAATTTATTTACTCTTTTCCATTGTGTCGTGTCCTTTGGCAATAAAATAAACATATGAAGAGAATTAAAATATTAAAACTTCAACTTTAAGCCGAGAAATAGAACGGAAGGGAGTGCCATTGGAGTGCGGGCATAAATCAATAAGAAATAGGGAATATGTTTGGCAGATATCTGGCATATCAATGGATTCGTTAGTTTGCTCGCCAATGAACTCCACTCCTGTTGCGGCTTCAACCGCTTTTCACCATATTGCGCATACGCCTGCTTGCCATTTGATTCTCTGTCGCAGCCCACAGCTGGCGGACGGACGAGGGCAGCCACTGGGCGGGAAACAATGGAAATTAATTATACACCTACGCATGTGAATATTGAATAAGTTCATAATTTACTCGAGAGCCAGGGCTGGGACGAACGACAGACAGGTCGACGAGGTCATGCCAAGGGTCCTTCAAGAGAAGAACTGCACGGCAGTGCAGTGAATGCAAAAGGGAAAGATAACAATCAAGAAAATTATTCCAACCGCAATGGCAAATGGAAGAATGCGTAATTGCTCGAGAGGAAATTATGGTAAGCCCTTCTGCGAAATATGTAATACCTGAAATCCTAAAATCCAGAAATCCTGAATTTGAATAATGTATAGAATTTCACTCTAAGACACAAAGTGATTTCAACTCCGTTTGTGCAACGTATGGGCACGCATATGGCAACGTATTACTTATATAATGATAGGTAAAGGAGGAGCAGGAGTACGAGAGTATGATGGCCAATCGATTATTTGATTACTCAATCAATTAAAACCAATCGAAGCATGGAAGGGCGGAAGGAAGGACGGAAGGAAGGACTGTTGTGAATGCGTGCGTGCTCGAACTCCCACGCTGGCGAATAAATAAGTTTACGATTGTCCATGCCGTTACATGTTGCATCCGCAACAAGGTAATTGCTCGCAGAATGTCGGTCGGCCGCAGGGGCAGCTATTATATGGCAAGCTACGATTATAGTAATAACAGGTTTAGTCGACTGTTGTCAGTGATAGTTTAAACAAAGGTTGGGCCAAGTATATATTGCATTTGATTGATTGATGATTGATGGTGTTGTCGTTTATTCAGTGCTTATTAAATGGGATTACAGGGGCGAATAAATGACTAAATGAAGCGATTGATTTCAGAATATGAATACAATTTCGGTACACAGTCTACAGTACGTTGTTTAGATATCGCGTATCCAATAATTAAAAAGCACTGAACGCCTGATCTGATCTGATGGCCATCTTTCGATTATGTATGGCTCTCCGATTGCCTGTCAGCCTCCTCCAATCGCTTTGCGAGCCGGTCAATCAAATATTCGAAATTCATACGGCAAATTCATAGGCCCCCCAATCGCTATTCATCCCATCTAATGGTTGCCAGTGCCTCTCCCTAACTCTCTCTCCACTCTCCACTCTCTCCATCATTGCCTGGGCCATCTTCTTTGGCCTGCACTTAAGTCCGAGACCCAACCCCCACCCCCACCCCCATCCAAATTGTTCCATCCAGGTGCCCGCCCAGCACTCAAAAGCTTACCCAGGTGCAGCTCCACATACATGTAGATGTGGCTGCAAATATATATGTACGAATATATGTAGCTAAGGCTATGGCGAAGGCTATGGCTACATATATAGTGGCCTCCATCAGATCCTGCTGCTCCACCATCGCTCTGGGAAAGTGTAATTAAATATCCATTTAGTGTACATTACGTTTCCTTTTGGCCAGGCCAACACACAGAGAGAGAGAGAGAGAGAGAGAGGGGGACCGAGAGGGAGAGAGTGGGAGTGGGAGACTGCGGCTGAGCTGGGTAGACACATTACCAACTTTTCAAAAAAAAGAAAAACCCTTAAGAAAAAGACATAGGGGAAGGGGATGGAAAAACAGAGTATGGCAAAAGAAAAGCTAGGAAAAACACGAACCGCTTAGCCGGGTCTGAGGCAGAAGTTTAAAGAGCTGCTTATGTCTAAATTAATTTAAAAAGTTCGTTCACTTGAAAAATCGCGCTGGTTCCCGCTGGTCCGCTCCTCCGTGGATGGGACAGGGCAGTGGAGTAGAGTGGAGGGGAGCAGCTCCTGGCATCTGAGAGCATCCTCTTGTCGTCCATTTGCGGCCGCTCGAGAGTTGCCCGCGGCCCGGAGAGAGCCGGGTTTCCTGCTTTCCCACCAGAAGACCGACGGAAGAGAAGCTAAAGGAAGGAGCGGAGCTGCTGTTGGCTCCCTGGTTCCCTGGTGTTCACTCGTTTATTAAAGATTATGCTTATAATGACGACGACAATGACGACGACAAGCAGGAGATGAGGAACCCCACCCCACCCCATTTCACCCAGTTCCATTCCCTCTCCGGGATGATGATGATGACGATGCTGCTATTTTCCAACATTTTTCTTCTGCTTTTCTCCAAACATTTTTCTTCAGCCGCTGTCCGCTGTCTTCCCATCCGCGCTGCTCTTTATTTTATTTCATTTCATGCTTTCTTCTCCTCCTCTTTCTCCTTCTCCACCTTGTTTATCATCCCATCTCATCTCCGTTTTGGACGTGTTCTTAGCGCCGTTTGTGGACTGCCAAGTTCTGGACGCTTCTGACAGAAGTCCACATCGGGCCGGATCCCCGGCTTTGGCACTGCTTTTGGGTTGAAGTGTGACGTGATTTGTGTCGAGCAGTGCTCTACAGCACTCTTCACCCGTCTGCACCCCCACCCCCACCCGCACTCCCTGCCACTTGTGGTGACCACGTCAGCTTAGCCAGAGGGGTCTTTCCATTGCTGGCAGCAGACACAGTGCAACGGAGAAATATATGTACGTATACGTATAGTCTTCTCCGTTGTTTAACATTCAGCTTGCAAGTGTAGGGGGAGGGGAAAGGAGATGCATCTCAGGGAGAGTTTCAGGTAGGATTCGAATTAAGAGTAATTCCCTGAATAAAGAGATCTTGGTGATCTGATCAATATCCAGCCCAAACCTTGGTTCTTTTCACACTTGCATTTCCACACACTTTTCTGCATCAGTGTAAGCTGCTGTGACCCATATAGATGTACATGCTATATGTATATGGGTTCGACTTTCTGTTTGAGGCTCACGGGATATGGGACATGGAGACATGGAGACATGGGGACTCCCGCCATTTGACAGAATTCGTGCCACTGTCGTTGCCGTTGCCGCTGCCGTTGCCGCTGCCGTTGCTTGTGCCGTTGTCGTCATCATCATCATCATTGTCGTCAGAGTCGTCAGAGTCGACGGCGGCCAAATGACTTGGCCATTGTATGTTTTGGCCCAAAACCTTTGCGGTGAGAGGTGGCCGCCCGCCATTGTGTTCCCCTCAAGGCCCGCCGCACCCCTTCAGTGCCGTCCGGACCGAACCGTCCATTGTTTCTCCTCTCTGTTTCATTTCTATGTCATTTCCGTTGCCTTTCTTCATCGCTGCTCCTCACCGTTGCCCCACTGCTGCTGCTGCTGCTGTTGGCATTTCACAGCTAATTTCAACGAGAAATTTTTGGATCGTGAGATTAGGGCGGTCGCCAGGGGGCTCTGGCTGGCGGCAGGGACTGCGGGGATGGAACTGGAACTGGAACTAGGGCTGGATCTGGATGAGCATGAGCATGAGGATGTGGATCTGGGTCTGGTATGGGTATGGGTACGGGTATGGGGCTAGGCAGGACAACCATAAGTCATCCGACCGCTTGCCAGAGTGCGCTTATGCAAATTTGTGCCAGCTGACAAATGGGACAGCATTTGCACAATGCCAAAGGAGCGCGAGGAGTGAGGATTGCTGGAGATTGGGGGAGGGGATTTTGAGAGCTGGTCCTGCTCCTGGTTCACATTCCGGCGGGGGCGCTGGGGCGTGTCTATATAAATGTCATTTGCGTCTGTGGATGTGGATGTGGCTGTGGCTGTGGAGGGGGCCAGGAGGCAGGAGGCACTGGCCAGGAAGAGGCCGGCCTCTCGCTTAGCCTGACATGATGATGATAAAGTGCACATTAAAAAATATTTGCCATTGCCTTTTTTCGTTGTTTTCTTGTTGTTTGTTTCTTGTTGCTTGTTTCTTGCTGGCTGTTCTGTTTGGTTCTTGGGCGGTTGGGAGGTTGGGCGGTTGGGTTGTTGGGCGGTTGGGTTGTTGGGCGGTTGGGTTGTTCGTTGTTCTTTCTCCACTTGGAATTATTTATGTGTCGAGCGCGTTGTGAATTTTAAAACTATGGCAAAAGCATCAGAAGCTGTGGAAGAATAACTGGCGACAGAAATACTTATAAGTAGTTGGAGGGAGATGCCTAAGCCCAGACCAGAAAAAAGCAGCCCTGAGAATCGGAAAGGTTTACTTGGTTTTGCATTGTGCACAGTGCTTTCACTTTTCATTTCACCATTATTATTATGAAAATATTCTATCGAAATATATTTAATATTTAAAAATTGGATAAAATATATTACCCACGCATTTTATATATTTTATTTAATAAAATATTAAAAAAAATAATAAATATTAAAAAAGAAGAAAAATAAATACACGATACAAGGCATAAGATAGTTTAAGACCTCGCGAACCGTTCATTTAGGTGACCTTTGAACTTTTACGAGTACTTTAGTTCGTATCGCTCGCTGCAAAGTAGCGAGACTCGCTGGATTAGACGATGTGACTCGTGTGTACAGAAATCTAGAACGGAAAGGAACGACTTTGAAAGCCAGTGAAAAATTGGCATTAGAAAACAAGTCTGAATAACTGAATAAAGTATCAATTAGAGCGGTGAAAGGAGAAAGCGCCGATTAGAACAGGGTGAAGAAGAGGATGCAAAACAAGATGTATGCTAACAAAGAAGATCCCGACAATTACATAGATTCACTTTGGTGGGTGGAAAATCAATACAAAGCAAACAGAAAACCAGCCAAAAATACCGAAAAAGTGACAGAAAAATCTGCGCCTTGTTTCTGGGAGGAGGGGAAGAGGAGGAGCACGGGGGAGCACTCCAACCAGACCCTCATCGCTTAGCCCCGCTTTCTGGCATCCTTCGGCCTCCTTCCTCGTTCCTAGGCCGCTGCGGGGGTTTGGGGGTGTGGGAGTATATAATCATTATTACACATTATTATATAATATAATGCCTCCGCATATAATTCACACTTGCACGCAGACAGCCACAGCTACAGCACACACATACACGTGACACGCCCCTGCCCCTGCCCCAGCCTAAGTTGCTGCTGCCTCTTATCAACATGCTGCAAGCCGCACAAATGAAGTCTTCTCTTTTAATTTTTTTTTTGTCTCCATCTCTTTTGCTCTTGCCCAACAGTCTCTCTCCTTCACTGTGGCCCACACACACGCACATAAAATTATTTTCTTCATATAATAAGTGTAATAACTTTCATGTGTCGCATATTTGGAGCGAGAGTGTGCGTGGAAAAGCACAGGAGCACGGGATCAGGGGAGCACAGGAGCAAGGAAGCAAGGGGGGAAAAGCTAAGAGCTGAATGCATAAGAGACTGTAGGGAGAGCTGAGTATTGTAGGGAGCAATGTGGAAAAGGAAAAGGAAAGCTTGTGAAGGAGTAGGGAAGCAGAGCACATTCCTCGGCGACAAATCATGGCGAAAAGCGGCAGATTGAGGGATCTATGAGTCCTTCCATAAGTGCCGACACGCACCCAGCAGAACTGACAGGATGTCTGCGACTCACAGTCTATCGATCGATTGCTCTATTGACTTTAAAATTTCGATAGAAATGTAATTCAATAGCCTCAAACAGAGATCTTGTGGCACTCTTGTGGCAACCCTCGCTGAAGGGTTTCTACACTCTCTAAATGTGCGTCCCAGTGTGCGTGCATATGTGCATATGTATGTATGTACATATGTGTCTGTGTGCAGCACTTAAATGGAACTGACTGCAGAGTGCGTTGTCCTCATTCGAAGCACAGATCCACAAATCCCGCGAAGACAATACAAAAATCCCCTCCAAGTGGAGAAAAGGATGTCTCTGGTGTCTCTGGCCACCATCTGGGATATGGGATGGGTGGATGGATCCTTAAAGGGGATATCCATTCCGAGAAGTGGCACAAATTTAGTTCGCTACCGCGGAGCCACACTAAACGGTGGCAAGGTAAGTAGGTAGAGGGGCGTGTCACACCACAACTGTGGCCAAGAGGCGGTGCAGTTCGATTGACAGGTTGTGTGGTCCAATTAACAGCAAACAATGACGGACAAGTTGCCTCCAAGGACCCAAGCATAGCAATTTAAAATCATCGAGAAAATTACATAAAACACACACGAGAGAGACGACCGCGCAGAGGACTCCGGCAGGACTCCTGTATCTCTCTCCCCTGGCACTGATGAAAGTTTTCCAAGCGAACATCAAATATGATAATGATGGGGACCACATACATTAACCGATGCTATATCGATACGTACGTACCTGTAGGACACAGTGAGGGGACACCTAAAGGATGGACAGTATGTATACGTATAACCGTATACTTATATTGTGTATTGCTGGTTGGATGTGGGGTGGGCGGTGTGGGGGGCTGCAGCTTTATTCGAAATGCATTTTGCGGTCAATGCTCGTTCGTTCGCTGGTTCGTTGGATGGATAATGGAAAATGGAAAACGGAATTATGCGCAATTATTTTGGCATTGGCATTTTCCAACCTCTGCCAACTACCAACTGGCAACTGACCTCTCCGCCCCCCCTCCAGCCCTCCACTGAGCTCTGTCCCCTACCCCGCTCGATTCGTTTCCATGCAATTTAAGCGGCTCAGCAGTGGGATGGGGCGGGGTTGGTGGGCTTAAGGGACAGCAGGAGAGCAATTACAGGACAGCAAGAAGGCACTCTTGAAGGACTCGCCACAACAAAAGACAATGGACAATGGACAAAGGACAACAGACAATATAAGGCACAAGGGTAAATTGTGGCTCGGCAATTAATTGGCCCCAGCAGAAAGGACAGCCACAACCCTCTCCAAGGGTTGTCCAAAGACTCGTATCGAATGCAATGGATACTCCCTTATTAATTGTGCTGCATGGATATTTTATGAACCAAATGTCATCAAATCCCCATCACCTCAGTGTGGAACCGTGTGTGGATGCGAAGGGAATTCAATAATTACATATCCTTGACAGCCCTGACAAATTCCCATCAAAGAAATTGGAATTTTCCCAGCAGAATGCCAACAGATAGGCAGCTATGAATGGAATTTCTTTTTGGAAATGCCAAAAACTGAACTTAATTAATATTTCTGATTGAATTTGCATCGACTGTTGGCCACAAGGTATCCACTGATATCCTTGCTATCGATACAGGTGTACAACGGTTTTTCTCCAGTGTATTTTGGCTTCTTTCTTAACCCACTTTCTTTTGCTAATTGCGCTTATTACGCAGCGAAGCCAAGGAGAACAGGCAGCGAAAGGAAGGCAAGGAAAATCAAATAAAAGAATGGGAAGGAAAGGATGGGATGGGATGGGATGAAATGCCGATGGCATTGTCTTCATATGGAAAACAATTTCATGGCTATCTGCTCTCATTCTGCAACTGTCAGAGAGACATGGCATCCGCATGATGCATCATCGTACGAGCACCTGTCATTTGTCTGGGTTTTCTTATGATTCCATGCTCTCATGGGCCTTCCAGCCCGCCACTGCAACTGCAACTGCAACTGTGCCTCTCTCTCGATGGTGCCGCAGTTGCCTCAGTTGCCGCATCGCCACTAGAGACAAGAGATGTCACAGCCCAGCCCGAGAGCCCAGCCCCTTCACCCGTAGACAGATTCTTGTCAAGTGCCCAGTGCAGTGAGTGGAAAAGGTGTAATGAAAATTACTACCTATTAATATATGTATTTCAATTAAAACAGTGATGATTATTCTTTGCCAAAAATACAGTGAAACAGCCGATCTGTCGGTCAGAAGTCCGAGCCAGCGGCCAATTGGATTGGCCACTTTCCGGGGCAAATCAGAACCAGCTTCTGTCAGCTCTGCTCTGGTGTTTCTGTGGCATGCATGACTGTGTGTGGGGCAAGCAAATTTTAGATTCTGTCTGCCTGCCAGCCACAGGATGGAAATCATTTTGTTAAAATGCAAAATGTTTCCAAAATTAGTTCATCTTTAATTAGCGTGCTGCCAGCACACAGAACACCAGCAAGGCTTGTGCGGTTACTGTCAGGATAAATATATGCGCTATATTAATCGAATATGGATCGAATAATGGCAGAGAGTACCATGAACTCATGCAGCTCAATGGGTTGCCAGAAGATACAATAATATGACATGGGATACCGATACCCGCCCACAAAAGAAAGGCCATCCCCCAATGGTATTCTTTACCTGTGACTTTTCAAAACTTTCACTGATTTCGATCATTAAGTACAAATGTTCGCACTCCCCTCCATGGCCCTCCATGGCCCTCCCTGTCTCTCTATGAGCTGCCTTTCACTGCCTACTTTTCCTTCTCAATTTAAGAAAAAAACTGTTCTCTCGGCCGACGCGAAAAGGAAAAACACATTTATCTCGATTTTCACGCTGTCAGCAGCAACTCAAAAAGGCGACAGTTTTTAAAAGAGGCGAACATAAGAAAAAACAGCAGAAAATAAATAAAACAAAAAAAGCAAAAAGGTGCCAGGGACAAGCGAACCGCAAGGAGCCGAAAGCAATCCGAAAGCAAACCGAAGTGAGGCAAAGTGGAGAGGAGAGCCCTGCACAAAGTCAATTTCAAGATTTATTTTTTGCAATTTAACATTTCTGTTACGCCTGTCAGCCGAGAAATAAAACAAAACAAAACGAAACGCAAAAACCCCAAAGTGAAACCAAACAAAGCAAAAGCGCCGAAATATTTGTCCCAGGAAGAAGTCCTGAGGCGTTCAACCCTCCAGAAATCGGTGGCGCCCCAGACCACCACCAGTGCCAGTCTCAGCCCAGATTCAGACCAGACGCAGAAGGTGAATGCGGTTAAAAAAATAATAATAAATTAAAAGCTTGTGCCCCTCCAGCCGAAAGGTCAAATAATTTCAATAAGACAACAACAGCAACAACAAAGAAAGAGAGACGGGGAGACGGCGAGAGAGAGAGAGAGAGAGAGAGAGGGCGACGACACCGAAAACAAGACCTCTGCAAGCTGCGACGCCTTCCCAGAGAGTACACCGCCCGCCCTTCTTCTACTGGAGCCCATAATGAAATGCCGAAAACAGGGCCAACAAGTTGAAGGAAAAACGTAAATGGATCGTACGAATATCGACGTGGAGGATACCCTAAGGAAAACCTCCGAAAATAAAAAATAGAGTAACGGACAGTACATAGAAGAGGAGAGGGAGACAACGGGATGGCTTACAAAAATGGATGCAGGGCAGAGTGTAACTCATGGGCATCAGAAGGGAAGGACTTGCGAACATTCTATGGACTCCCTAAAGAACCGCAATCATCCAGGCCCGCAATCATTCAATCGTTACATAAAAAGAGAGCGTAAACAAACTCACTCTTCTGGGAATCCGGAGAGGAAAGTGTGTGGCCAAAAGACAAGTTGAGAATATTGTAAAAGTAATGTTGCCGATGCTTTTTAAGTATTTTCAATTTCGTTCCTTCAAAATGGAACTTGGGCTGTATACGAGCGTAGGTGTGGGTGTGGGTGTGGGTCTAGGTCTGCCCCCCGTAGCGGACACTGGGAGGCAACTGGGAGGCGTGGCTAGAGGCAGAGAATGCAGACCGAGCTTAAGTCAATATGCACAGAGTCCAAGGTCCGAGAGAGGCTGATGAAATTTTGTGGAAAGCAGAGCAGCAGTCGAGAAATTTGTGTATGTTGCTCTCGAAAGTAATCAGCAAGCAGTTAGCCTCCCTCCGCCCAGAAATCCCAGCCCCAGCTCCGTTCTCTTTTTTTGTTTTTTTTCATTAATAATAAATTAGGCGCACACCGGAAACGGAAATGCGCGTTGGCAGTCAGCCAGGACCCAGACCTGACCAGAACCAAAACAGCAAACTTTATTAGTTTTCGTTCTGGGAATATGCAACATTAGGAAAATAACATTTTTGCGTTTTTGGGAATTAAATTCCAGAGAAATTTCCACCAGATTCTTTCCGCTCGACGATGGTTTTTGCTCTGTCTGTGTCTGCGTCTGTGCGCACATGGGAATCCAATTAAATGCGCCGCTAATCCAGAGGAAAGCACAGAAAATCACAGAAAATCTCCCTCGCAGCTAGATGCTTGAGTCAATAGAGTTGTAAATGAAGTCTTTGTCTTTATCAGCCAACTGGCATCGCTTTTTCTGAACGATGCACAGAGAGAAACCATTGCTGAGATGATTTGGTGACCCCGATCGCTCTTGTAGAGATAAATTGATAGCTTCTGATGTCTGCACAGAAATATATAAAAAAAAACTTCTTGTTATATAGTATGTACCTGCTGATCTATGCCATGATATGTAATACAATTCTTTTCTCTTGGTGTAAAAATGGGGAGTGAGCATCTTGCCTCCCAGTGACTGTCTGTCTATCCGCGTATTTGGTTAGTCAGAGCTTAAAAGCTTGGCTAATAAAAACGGGAATTATGCGTGAGTGTGTGCCAGAACAGGGTGGAGCCGGAAACGGAACGGGAATGGGATGGCATGGGAGATATATAGATGGAACCGGAAATGAAATGGGAGCTTGGGCTAGAGCTAGAGCTGGAGCTGGGGAATCCTCCCTGTTGCTGGAGGCAATTAAACGATAAGCGTAATCTACGTTGTCAATTCACACAAAATGCGTAAAGTCGTCAGCCGCGGAGGATTTCAATTAGGGAAAGCAAAAATTCCACCCACTATCTTGACACTGTCCCCGTTCCCGTCCACGTCCACGTCCACACATCCCCTTCCTCTATCTATCTGTATATCCTCTGTGTGTATCCTCTGTGGTATGGTTGTGGCTGTGGCCTTTGCGCATATTTCATGAACACCACACACACACACACGTACAAGTGGATGCCTGCGGTGGAGGTGGCAGGGGAGTGGGCTGTGAGTGAGTGGGCATGGGCGTGGACGTGGGCGTGGGCCCACTAGTAGACCCACTAAGTGCGGCCAATTAGCACAAAGGCAGAGGAAAGTGTTTCCGTTTAAAAGATGAGAAAGGCGAGCACCTCTCGAGTGACAATTTGCTTAACGTTTAAATTTAGATGCGAGGGCCAAGTCAAGTACTGGATGACCTCGACAGAGGATAAGCCCCCAGCAACCGCACATACCCGCACATACTACATACATAAGTGTATGAGTATATGTATCTCTATGAGTACATAGTTTTTATATAAGAAATGTCACTGATGTGGTGTGCCGCGTTTCGTTTCATTGCAGGGTTCTATCACGCAAACTAAAGCCACATCTTGTTGCGGACACCGTTAAGCAGTATATAAGTCGGGCCCAACGCACAACCAAAAAGGGTACCCAAGAGCAACAAAATAACATGGAGTTTTTACGCGGCGTCTATGCGTTTATGCAAGTGAGTAGATCATCGGTGAGTGTCAACTGTTTCCTTTTAACAACTGTACTAATCCATATGAACTTGCTCTATTTTTATACCGCCTTTGGTTCATTGAATGATTATACCATACCATACTCTACTCTACTACCACTCCAACTCCAACTTAAACTCAAACTCAACTCAATTCAATCTCGATCTCAATTCGAAACCCAAAACAAAAAACAATGCAAATTGAGTTTAAATCGTAAAAAACACAACCAAAAAAAAAAACAAAAATGCTTGAAAAGCCAAAAACAAATCGAATATGTTACTACTACTTTCTACTACTACATACCTATTACTACTACTACTACTACTACCACCACTTTTGTAAGCGTTACAAAGTATCGAGAAAACTACCAGATAAATACCAGAAAATACCAAGTATAAACCAAAAGAAAATGCAAATAAATGTAAACAAAAACTTACACTGTACTGCCCCCCAAATACTGTACTGTACCATACTGTACGTATCCATCATGTATAGTATCTAAAATCGAACTCGTCGTGAAATCCATGAGAGAGAAGCAACCCTGTGGACCACCATCTCAATATCCAACATCCAATATCAATATCAAACTTAATCAAGTAATCACAAATGATATCACTATCAAATATCAAAATAATAATAATGCAAGCAACAGCTGACAAATGAACAAAAACACTCTGTAATTGTAGCAGTGGATAGGTAAAACTGTCCTTAGCCTCATCCGTACGCCCTCCGAGAAGAAACCATTCCATTCTTTCTTCTTTTTCCTCCCCCCGACCGCCACCCCTACCATATTTTTTCAGTTGTTTGCGTTTGAGTTTGGAGGCCGTGACTTTTCCACCATTGCCACATTCCATAACCAAAAGCCTTAGACGATAATAATACCAACAAGAAATGAACAAAATATACATATATATGTATACATATAAAAAATGAAAGTAATATGAATAATACATAATAATAATATACTTACCGTGAGACTTAACATTCTGAACGAACATTTTGAAAAGATCACAGAACAAAAGGGAACAAACAAATGAACATTCACATAAATTACAAAAGAAAAAAATGAAAAAAAAGATATAAAAGAGTACAAAAAAAAACAAAAAACAAAGTAAAAATGAAATTAATATGCAAAACATTCATCAAGTAGGATTTTGAACATGAAAATAACAACAGACAAAGAAAAAAACAGACAAAAACCCCCTTAAAAAAAAAACCAGAAGAAAAACCCACAAAGGACAATCTTAAGAAAATGAATGCCAAGAACAACAGAAGCCATCTCTCTCTCTCCCTCGCTTTCTCTCTGCCACTCTCTCTGCCGGTCTCTCGCCCACTCTCACTTTCACTCTATTGCTGGGCCACGCTGATGTAAGGGCAGAGAGAGTTGGTAGCGTAGCGCCATCACAGACCCATTTTTGCCCATTGTCCATTATGAAACCATTGTCCAGCCATCCGCCATACCCATCTCTCTTACTCTCTGAGCTCTCTTCTCTCTCGCTCTCTCTCTTTCCCCCACCAGAATGTACAGAATACACACATACAATACAAGCGTCTCTTTCTAGCTCACACACACACCACATGCAATACACAGACACAGACGCAGTCACCGACACAGACACCGACACACACACACAAAGGCAATCCAAGTCTCTGTCTCTCTCTCTCAGTCTCTGTCTATCTGTCTCTCTCTCTCTCTCTCTGTCTATTTGTCTATGTTCGTTTGATTTTTGATTGTAATTGGCTGTGTAATTGATTGATTGATGATATGCTTAGCTAAAATCTACAACTATAATTATACCTATAGCTGTACTATATCTATGTCTATGTCTGTCGCTGTTCTCGCTGTTTGTGTGTATTGAAAATTGTTGGCAAGAAAATTATTGTACGATTTTAAACGTTCTTATAAGTTTAGCCCTAGAACTCTTTGTTTTCTGTGTGTGCGCGTGTCTAGGCTTATTATTTTCCCAAACACACACACAAGGCACACTCAGACACACAGCCCTAACCGGAGAGAAGTCTCTATCTCTCTCTCCCCCCATCTCTAAGTCTCCAAGTCCCTGTCCCTGGCCCCATCTTTTTCTAACGATATTGTATCTACCTTTCTCCGTCTAAGAAGGGTTACACATATATTTTAAAACAAATGCTTTATATTCTCTATATATATACATATATCTCCGAAACCGAAACCGAAAAACACAAACGAACCCAATATATCAAAATCGAATCGAAACCGAACCGAACCGAAACCACATTAAAGGTTGACTACAGCAACAGCAGCAGCAGCAGCAACGTAAGCGGAAACGGAAACGGCAACGGTGAAGCCAGCGGCGGTTATGAGGCAACCCTGACAACCCTGCCCAGCGACGAGCCGGCGACGATCTCAGCCAGAAGATCAGCGAGCAGAACAGCTAACAGTGCAATCAGGACAATAAGGAGACCGAGCCCGAGGCAACTGCAACGGCAACGGCAACAGCGGCCACAACAGCAACGGCCGAGGAGGCTGCCGCCACATGGCCTGGCCAAGCGCCCTCGCAGCAGACCAAGACCAAGTCCAAGTCGCAGACCAGAAGTCCTGCCCAGAAGTCCCATCAGTGTCAGAGTCAGAGCCAGAGTCAGGCTCGCCAGGTCCTACAGACAGCAGCAGTAGCAGCGGCAACAGTACAGGACAGTTGAGAGTGCGGCAAAAATGTGGGCCATCGATATCGATGCCAGCGGTAATCAAGCGAGAACTATGTCGGGAAGAACAATATGAGTAACGAACGAACTCGAGCACGAACACGAACACGAACGAATGAATAATGCTAACGAATGTGATAAATCGTATGTATATATAGCCACGTATATCCATGTATAACAATTATTTACATATGAACTTGCAAGCAACAGAAAAACAAACAAATAACCAAATGAAATAAAACTAAAATCAAAATCAAATCGTAAGCAATATCAAACGATAAATCGTGACGCAATAAAGATAACGATACTACGATATCGATAATTTAGCACCTCTAAAATAAAGTAAAAACAAAACAAAACTCACATAACATAAAATCAAAGAAAACAGGGCAACTGACAATAGGTGGCCTTAGATTGTGTGACTGAGATTTAGGAATGAAACAGAATCGATCAAACGATAAGTCAATAAAATAAAACAAAGGAACGGATAACCGATAACCGATAAGCAATAATCGAGCAACGATAAAACGTGCAATCAAATTATATAAAAAAGAAAAGAATAATCGAAAGAAAGAAAGAAAAACTGAACCAGAAACGAACTGCAACGAGAAGGCCTTCCCTTCCAAGACAGAAATCGAGAACAACTGCTCCACAACTGCTCTGCACCCCCGAAGGGTTGGTGGTGCGTGTGTGTGTGTGTGGTGTTCCCACGCGGGGGCGCCGATCCCCCCACCCCGCTAACGCAAAGTGATAGAAAATGGTAATTACAAAACAAGCAATTCTAGTTCATTTACCACTAAAACTAACCCCACAAAACCTCACACCTCCACCTTTCAACCTATCTACCTCTTTATCTCTTTATCCTCACCGCCAAACGAAAAACCAAGCCAACCCCATAATCAACTTCAACTCAGTCTCGCTCCCGCCATTGATCTATCTCTCTCTCTCTCTCTCTCTATCTATCGATCAATCTCAAGGTTACCCAACCCCAGCCCGAAAGAGAAGGGTCTCTCGAATGTCCCCGTCCCCCCCCGCCCCCACCACAATCTATCTCTCTATCAATCTATCTATCTCTCTCTCTCTCTCTCTCTCTCTCTCCCTCTATTACACTTTGTTTTACACACCTGATCTATGCGTTGTTTTTGCCTTATAAATATTGCATATACGTATCGTAGACTATTATTATTAGCTCAAATTACGCTTATTTATTTATACTTTTTCTTTATCTTTCGAGTCCCCCCATTCCCCCTAGCTACACGGGACGCCAGCAGGCGACCTATAACCTATAACCTTTGGTTATTATCATTAAATTTGCTTTGGCTTTGTCGAATTTCGATTCAATCTGTCTCTCCTATCTCTATCTTCTCTCTCTCTCTCTCTCTCTCTTGTTCAGTGAATTTATTTAATTGTGTTTAACTCGAGTAAAGCCCGCGATCCAGGAACCAGAACCACAACTGGAAAAAAGTATAAAAAGAAACAGAGCAAAAAAGAAACAGAACAAAACAGAAACCGAACAGGACAGGGGATGCAAATTCAATAATCGACTATCGATATTTTATCAAAAAAGCAGCCGTACCGTACCGCGTAGGACACCAGATAAACCCAACAGAAACATAACCCAACGACAACAGATTGCTCGCCTGCTACCACAGAATATGCTGTCAACGTCAGCGATTGAAACCCCAAAACGATTAACGATAAACGATAAACGATAAACCTGATAAAGAATTACATAATAAAATTATATAAAGAATTCGAATCAATGATATCCCAATCAAAATCAAAAACCCCAAATGAAACTGAACCAAATCAAATTTAATACAAAATGATGTTTGTGAGAAAGCCAGCGTATTGTCTTTCTGCTGGTCTTTGTACCTCTATTTGTCTCCCCCCAACTCGCTCTCTATAGCTCTCGATACTCTTGATATGTTGGTATCTCTATCTATCTCTCTATCCCCCATTCAAACCTACATATAACTATAACTATAATTGACTCTGATCACACACAGACACACAATATATAGACACACACCCACACACACACAGACAGAATCCCCCGTAATACAGATTTGTAAAAGTATAGTAAAGTGTTACGATTGCCGCCTGCGATAACCGATAATCGATAACCGAAAATCGACAATCGACATTCGACAACCGACAACGATCGATCACGATAAGCATTTGCCGAAACTGAGCGAAGGCTAAAATAAAAGTTACTTTTCATTTGATTTCAATTATGATTTTCCACATCTATCAATAACGATGACTATTTATGCGTATCTAACTAAGTAAATCCAATCGAGTAAATCGAAATTAAGTAGGTCTGGCCTTAATGCCAAGCAAAAAACCAAACCAAAAAGCAAACCAAAAAAAAAAAAACCAAAAGTACTTGCTTACATACGAGACGGGAAGCCGATATCTGAAAACTGAAATCTGAGAACCAAAGGTAGCCGAACCCGTAGCCCTAAAATAGCTCTATTGCCGCGTATATGGTGTTCTGTGTAAATATTTTATGCCAAAATCAAATGCGACGATCCCCAAATGCGGGATCCACCCAAAGACGAAGCCAACCAAAAACACATAAAAGCAAACTTGAAATTGAGCAAACAAATCCTCCTCATATGGAACTATCGCCAAGAACCAACCGAAATAAAAAAATCCCCCTCTCTCTCTCTCTCTCGCTCTTTGTCACTCTCTCTCTCTCTCTCTCTCTCTCTGTCTCTCTCTTATTCTCTCTCTTACTCTCTCTCTCTCTCTCTCTCCAGTCCAGAAGCCTGAAAACCTTAACCTGAACTATAGATAAATAAAACTTTTCTTTAAATTCGATACAAAGAAAAAAATATAATAAAAAAAAAATAGCTATGACCACTTTGATTCCACTTTGCCTACCCCCACACACCATGCACACCCCTGCAGATCCCAGCCCACCCCCACACCACATTTGGAAACAAAAATTTCTTAATTTGAGAATATCATATCTCTTTTTTTGTATTGTTTTTGTACCTACCCTAGTTCTCTGTCACAGACACAGACACACACACACACACACACACACACCTCTTTTCTCCCTTGTCCGCCCACTCCAAAGTAGTTAAAACCAATCAATCCAACCGAAAACAATGCCAAAACCGAAACCGAACCAAACCAAAAACCCAAACCCAAACCCCCAATAACAAATTGCACGTGTCTTAAGCCGTAACTAACAACTCAATCAATTGCAGTCTCTTGTGTTCTATAATATGCATACCATATCTATATCTATATGCTACTGTACCATCTACTGTATCATTTGTTGTATGTTTGTCGGATCCTTGTAGTATCGTAACGTACACGGAAATGTTTCAATTAAATCAGCAGTTCAACAAAACAAAAACCAAAAAAAAAAACAAAAACAGAAAATAAAACGTACCTTACTCTAATATCGTAAACGTATCGTAATCAATCAATATCTACTACTCGTATTGCGGCATTTTGTAGTATTGTATCCGTATCCCTATTCGTATTATCAAGTGCAAATCCTTATCTAATAATTATCTAATTAGCAACTAAGCAAGATATATGCCAGCATACATACATACATACATACATACATACATACATGCATACATACAGACAGACGTACATTCGTTCGCGTGCATGAGAATTCAGTTGTCCTATGTCATATTGAATCTGAAGAGATCTGATCAGATCTCTTCTTGACCAATATTTGATATTGAATCATTAAAATAGAAACAAAAAAACGCACCCAATTCGCTGAATTCCCTTTCTCGAGGGCAATTCAAATTGTCATCGATATCGATCATCGATAGATTACCCTAGAACGGTACGGTATGTGTATGTGTATGTATGCGTGTATGGGAATATGTGTTTTTGTACGCATCTAATCATAAGTATATCGCATTGTGTATGTGTATGCTTGTCTTTATGTGTATGTGTAATCAGTTGTACGTATATCGGTGTAGATTTCTTTCATTTGAATTGAGTTCTCTTGTCTCTTTCTTTTCAAATACCAAATACCAAATATCGACTATTGATTGCACCGAGCAATTGATAACCAAAATAGATTTTTATTGTTTCCAATTAACAATAATCGTAATTGTAAACGTAATCCTTTCCTTTCTTGGTTTGTAATCGATTGTCTTTTGCGTTCCGTTTCCTGATGTTCTTATTTCATTATTTCGATGCGCAGTAAAGAGAGCCACGATTCGCTGAAACGGAACGATGGATCGCTGGTACAGAATCGAAGAGCAGCAACAACTATCGTACTCAACACCATCTATACATACATATATCTATCTATATACATACATATCTACTCGTACTCAAACTAAATATATCTATAGCCATACTCTATATACATACATACTATATACATATACATATATATATATATATCTATATGCATATCTCTACATATATACATATCTATATATCTATCTATCTAAAAGAACAAGCAAAAACCAAAAAAAAATTACAATACAATAAATATTATTTATAATACCAAAAAGTAGTTGTCGTTGTTGATGTTGTTGAAAATGTGCAATTTTAATTGATTGAAAACGCAAAAAACAAAATACCAAAAAAATATCTAAGTACCAGAAAAAAAAGCCAGTTTTCGAACTGTAAACAAATAATTTTTTTGTAACGAATGCCAAGAAACAGAAACTGAAACTGTATACCAAATAATACCATAATCAAGTATAAACAAATAGAGCCCGGTTCAGCCAAAACGTATGCATCAGTATACTTTTTGCGCTGCCGTTTTTGCGAACACTTTGTTTTTGAGAAGAACAGAAAAAATACCATACCAGCAATATGATGAGGATACATATATCCTATATTCCATATATATACCGGTACCACCACAGTAACCGTCAGTCACCCCCTCACAAAAAACCGAACCAACCACCAGAACCACCAGAACAAAAAGTCCTACCCCAACAGAAAAAAAAAAAATACTTGAAAAATACCATTAAAATTTCTCTCTCTCTCTCTTGCTCTCTCAATGTCTCTGTCTGTCTCACTTAAAAAAAAATGCTAATTTCAATGTTTTTGTGTGTGTGCGTGTGTAGCGTGCGCTTGTGTGTGTAAATTCAATTGTATTAAATTTGGTTAACTAAACGAAAAAAGCGATATATACGTACTACTATATAAAACCGACAATTGATAAAAAAAAAAGAAGAAAAAAACAAAGGAAAAATACCAACTGCTAAGCGGACAGGCAGCATATATGTTGGCAATCGAGCAATTTCTGTCTAGAATCGGATCATCGGATGAGCCGAGTTCCCTCTGTATCTCTGGGTCTACCCCACTCTCTCCCCCGCTCTATAACTCTATCTCTGTCTCACTGCGTCTCACTCCCTCTCTTTCTCTCTCTCTCTCTCTCTCTGTCTATCTATTTCTCTCGCCATCTCGATCTGTGTATATCTGTGTATACCTTCACATAAGATAATAATTTTAGTTTAGTTCAGAAATCAAGATTTGTTTTTTGTTTTTAATTTTGAAATTTCGATAAACGAGAATAACAGAAAACCAAAAATGAAGAATCATCAAAGTGTACAAAAAAAAAAACAGAAAAAAAAAAACACAAACACAAACAAAAACCCAAAAACCAAACCAAAACAAATGCAAACCCTACAGTAAACATGAACATACTCTATATATACCTATACCTATACCATATACTACTACTAATATACCCCATATACTAACCGAATCAAACTATTTACTCCAACTAAACTATATACTATACTATACTCGAACTAAAACTAATGCCATGTACTCATCTATATACCTGTTCGATGTGCCACAGAGACACAGACACCCCCGCAGAACACACCCACTAACCACCAACACACCCACCAGGTAGAACACACTCTGAAGCACACTCTCTATATATATATTGCATATCTGTATGATAGACCAGCCCAGCCCAGCCCACACTCACACCCACACATACTCTACGCTATATACTATAACTACATACATACATATCTATGTATCTGCTATCTATCTACTATCTATATATCTATTGTACAATACTATTACTATAAGTAAGTTGAATACTGAAGAGCGAGTCTCTGCTGCAAATTGCCTTCGCTTAACTTTGTTGTTTGCATTTTGTTGGACAGCTTTGGCAACCCTGGCAACCCCTACACGAATACCCCCAATGACTACTCTATATGATATATGATACATGAGGGAAGCATGCCCACACTTAACACTATCCTTCGCTCTCTGTGTCTTTCTCTGAAATGTACAATACATATACTATGTAGGAGTGTACATACATAAAAAGCAAGAAGACCCCCCCCCCCCCCCAAACAAAACAAAAGAATCTTTCACTTTCAACTGCACGTAACTCAAGATCTTTTTCATTTTTCCACCGACAACTTTTTTGTGGCACGTAATTATAGTTTTTAATTTGTTGTATGAAAGTTTTGTCTTGCCTTTGCCGAATCTTTGACAGGAATGGTGTCTCTGAGTGAGGTCTAGCCACCCCCAGGCCTAGGTCCCAGGCACCTACGGCCTTGACATGTGTAAATAAGCCCCCTCTCCCACACCCCCCAACAAGTATTCGTATTGAGAAAACCCTTTAAACAGAACAAAGTCTAACTGAAGTATGAGTTAACTATAATTCAATTGCAAAAACGGTACACGAACACAACAATCAACTAAATAAACACACACACACAAACACCAACACCCACAAAATACCGTATCTATAATCTAACGTATTTGTATATTGCATAAGAGAAGCATCAAGTCTCTGCCTGACAACCCTCCTACAAACTGAATCTTCTACCTCTTACACGAACATAGAAACAGCAGATACAGCACCCACTTACTAGTACACTTGCAGCCTACACTAATACTAATCTCTGCAAAAGGTTGCTCCAACACCCGCCCCCAACGGCCCCCACCCACACTAACCCACCCCACTTGTCTAGCCACCACCCACCGCCCTCAAAAAATTTTGTTTGTTTCCACATTTGCCCCATTTGAGTTTGATTTTTGCTGAAATTTCCACCCATTGTTCGTTTAAGTCGCCAATTTAAAGTCAACTTCAATGATCTGTAGCCGAGGAGGCAGTGGAGGAAGTGGGAATTGCGTGGGAGGGGGTAGAGGGGATTCTGAAGATTGTAGGCGGGCAGGAACTGATGGGTATCTGTCCTTCTTGGTTGCTTGTTTATTGCCGCCAGGCACTTGGCACTTGGCTGTTCGCTGGTCTCCAGCCCTCAGCCCTCAGCTCTTGCCACTTGCCACTGAAGGCTCTGGGGCTCTGTGGCTCTTTTGGTGCCTTCAATTTATTATTGACTTTGCTGCAAGAGTTCTCAGACGCATCCTAATGAAGCGTAAGTGGCAAGCACTGCGGCAAGGCCCATAACAATAACAGCCACAGCACAAGCCCAAGCACAGCCCAAGGAAGCAGTCCAAGCAATGCCTGTGGAAGTCGCCTCCTTGTAGCAAAGCTTATTTTTATTGCCCAAAATATATTGCCAATGTTGTTCTAATAGCAGAAACGAGCTCCCAGTCATTGCCTAGCAGTAGCAGTCAGCAGAGACAGCCAGCAGTGGCACTGCCAGTGGCAGCAACCAGGACCAGACTGGAGATGGGGATGGAGATGGGAATGGGAATGGGAATGGAACTGGGCATAAAATTCATTGTTATGGTTACTGGGCATAAGTCAGTCACTCGCACAGAGCGAGCACAGAAATTGCTGGTGTCGTAGTCGTCGTGGTAGTCGTCGTCGTAGTCGTCGTCGTAGTCGTCGTCGTAGTCGTAGACCTCCTTCAGCCTCTCGCTACTCATTTTGTTAATCAGCCCCAAGTAAGCCAGTCCAGCGCACATGATACTTATTACAGAAGCTACTTACACACTCAAGTCAGTCCGGGATAGGGACAGGAGCAGAACGCGGAAATAATATGTGAATGGATGTAATATATAGAGATAGGGAAAGGGATACGGATAGGAATACGAATACGAATACGAATAGGGAGAAGTCATTGTTCATCCACTTGGACTGAATTTCATTATAACCCAAGGGTGCACTCGGGTAGATTGGTTTGGGCGAAAAGGATAGCCAGAGGCAGGGACAGTGCGTACTAACAGTACAATTTTCGGGGAAAGATCAGCTCGAAAGGCAGCAGAAATCAGAAAATATGTATGTGTGGCGGAGGGTTGCATTTTATGAACAGGGTATACCGCAGTCGCGAAACCCCTCCGTTTTCGATTCCGTTTCCGTTTTTGGTTAGCTTGTTTCGATTTCAATTTCGTTTCATTTCATTCGTAGACATTTTCGGCTTATTGTTTTGGTTATGTTTTGATTTGATTTACGCCCTTCAATGATCATTCTATGTCTCTATGTCTCTATATTTTTCTCCTTCAACTCTCCCTATTTTCTCTCTCTTTCTCTAATTGTACCCCACTCTCTATGGCTCTATATCTATCTCCATTTCTCTATCGCTCTATCTGTCTCTCTCTCTCTCTCTTGCTATCTGTCGTTATATGTAATATGTTCTTTTGTATAGTGTGTGTTGATCCCAAGTCTAGAACCCAGACAAGTCCCTGGAAAGTGCCTATTACAAAAGACAAACCAGAAACCAATGTAAACGCCTCACCCAAACATTGTAGACTACTAAAACGATTGATTAACTAACTCAAGTTTATAAACAATGACAATTCGGACCCACAATCATTCCAGAACTCACGCCTCAAACCTAATAAAAAAAACAAAAAGAAAACAAACAAACGTTGTGTAAACTGTGACGAAAGTAATGCCAAAATATGCCTATGCCTCTCACCAAAAATCACAAAAAATTAATGATCGAATCGAATAAAAGCAAAATGTAAACAATTAAACCATTACAAAAGACAACATAAAACAAAAAAACAGCTAAATGTGAAACACGCCAAGCACAGGACACAGGACACGAGTCACCAAAAACCAAACACAAAACCAAGTCACGAGTTCACGAATCACTCACGAGTCACGACTCGTGACTCACCAAAAGTCACCAAAAGTAACGAATCAGCGAATGCCATAGGCCGAGCAGCAAATTAGTCAAACACGAAAGCTTCCTAGCAATCCAGCAACCACTCTTCCTCCTCCGCCAACAGGACACTCGGTTAAGGACCTTCCTCCTCGTCCTCGTCCTATCCATTCTTTGCCAACTTCCTCTTGTATGATTTGAGCTTCTCTCACTCTTTCTCCTGCTTTCTCTTTCGTTGAACACTCTTCCACTGCCACAAGCCACAGTCAAGCTATGTCTCTCTCGCTCTATCTCTCTCTCACGTCTCTCACGTATCACGCCGCTCTCTGTCACACGTTAGCTCGCTCTCACGTTATCACACCAGCTCACTCACTCACTCTCACTCACTCTCACTCTTTGGAATGGCCAAGTACTCACTCACTGGACGCTGTCGAAGCTACAAAACAGCCGCCCCGAACCGCCCCACCCCACCCCAAATCGTCTTCGACTGGGATAAGCCAAGCTCAACTGTACCGTACCACTCCCTCTCTCTCTTTCTCTGTCTACCTATCTATCCCGCTTTAAAATAAGTATACTTGTCTCTCACCAACACTTAAACCAGAACCAGAACCAGAAAAAACAATGCTAAATCGAAATTAAACAACAAGAAAATTAAATTTAAACACTTAAAGAAAGAAGAAGAAAAGAACAAGCCGAAAATAAAAATAAAACATAAAGAAAATTGAATAAATAACTATGCAAAATCACTCTCTAGCTATCTATCTCAATCACGGAATCACCTACTCACCAAAAACTCACTCGAATTTGTCTATCTCTCTCTCTCTCTCTGTCACGCAATCTCACGACTCTCACCTTTCCCCCACCACCACCACCTCACCAAAAGATAAGAAAAAAGAAAACAAAAACCAGCTAAGCAAAAGTAAAGCAAGCGTAACCAATACCAGTACCGATACCAATACCAATACCAAAACCAAAAAACAAAAACCGAAACCAATAAAGCAACTATAAATGATTAAACCAGACACTTACTATATACTATATATATATATATATCTATCTACATGTATCTACATATGTATCTCTGTCAGCTTTAAGTATATAATTAAAAGAGTAAACCAGCAAAGAAAAAACCAAAGCTAAACGCAACCAGAACCAAAACCAGAAACAAAACCAAAACCAAATCACAAACTCAAATCAAGTCAAGTCAGCTCCAGACAACAAAACTCCAAAACTCGAAACTCCAAAAAGGCCCAGCCAGCAGCACACACAACCTACAACCTACAGCCAAAGAAACAACAGCAACAGTAACAGTAACAAGATACAAGAAACAACAAACAACAGAGATCCGAACCAACAAACAAAAACTACTCTACTTTATACCATATCTAGATCTTTATATAAACTATAGCTAGCTATATACAAACTATACTACTCTCTCTCTCTCTCTCAGTATGTTTCTTTATCTCCATCCCAGATGTATTTGAGAAAGTTTTGCTTTTCATTTTCGAAATTATACAAAAATATTACAAAATAAAAACAACCCAACCACCAAGAGATACAGTCAACACCCAGACCAGACACAACAAAATAATAATGATGCAACAATACAGTATCCCCAAAAGCCCTGCTTAGCCGAAATTGTAAAGCTAAGAAGTCAAAGTTAGAGCTAAAAAAAATAAGCCATTGAGCAAAAGTATTGCTTGGAAATGTTTAGATCGATGTGTGTATGCATTCCAAACACTCTTCGATCTTTAAAGCCAAGCCGAACCGAACACAGCGCCCACTGAGCCTTAGAACCCAGCTTTGCAGCGCTATCTGTCTCTATCTATATATACACTATATATACAAATATATATACATCTCTCTCTCTCTCTCTCACTCTCTCTATATACATATATATATCTCTCTCAGTATATATAATATAAATGTATACATATGTATCTCTCTATATCGCTCTCTATGTCTGTTTGTCTCAATCTAACTTGTGTATTGTGTTTGATTTCCTTAGAATAAACTTAAACCAATTTTTAAACATTTTATATAAGCAGTTCAATTCTCTCTCTCTCTCTCGTACATTTTCGCCACATTCAATTCAATTCAAACTCCAGCTCACATAGATTTTTCACCACGTAAAATACCTAATTCTGTTAACATTCAACTATATATTCAATTAATTTCTATATTGTACCCTCACTCACTCAATCACTTCACTCTATATCTCTGTTTCGATCTCGCTATCTCTCTTTCTCTCTGTCTCTCGCGATCACGATCACGATCACACACACGAAAGTTCACCAACACCAACACCAATTCAATTCAATTCACCAACACCACTGATCACCGATTACCGCCTATCACAAACTCACCAATATCTCACGATCACGATTACGATCACACCGCGATCTAGATCTTGATATCGATCTCGATCACCACTCACCAACTCACCAACAAGTGCAGCTTTATGGCTGTAGCACAACTGTTTCTCTCTCACCCCACCACAATCACAAATGATAATAATGATCACCACGATCACAGATCACAGATCACCGACCACCGATCACTGACCGATCGATCACTTCACTGCTCACTGCTCACCACTGCAGCAAATTTCAGACTCAGTATTCACCACTTAACGTATTAACCAAGAACAAGAACTCAACTCACCTTTTACTTAAGCCGAAATGAAACAAAGAACCACAACTCCAAATTCCAATTCGTTTTCCAACACTCAACCAATAAAGAAAACCGATCCAATACCAGAAACCAGAAACCAACCAACAAACCAATCAAACCACTCTGAACCAACGAATCACTCAACCAATTCAATTAATTGCATTCAATTCCGATTCAAATCTCAAATTCTGAAGCCATTATCGAAATTTCACAGGTCTCTTTTCTCATTCTCTCTCTCTCTCTCTCTCTCTCTCTACCTATATCTCTCCTTCTCTCGCTCTCTGTGTGTTCCAAGTTTTTGGTTTGCCTTATTTGTTAACCAATTTCAAACATAGCTAGACAGTCAGTCAGTCAGTCAGTCAGTCAGATCAGTCAACATTTGGAAAAATATCGATAAGTGGTCATCGTTAGAAATCAAGAACAATTCGATAGCCAAATTTTGAAGCAAAGTTCTATTGGTTAACCAAAAATAACAAATTACAAAATCCATAAAAGAAAGTTGTGAAAGCGGCCCTTTCTCATTCTCTCCTCATTTCAATCGAATCTTCTATCAATCATTTCAGTGGCCCCCATTCAAATGCAATCGAATTCCGAAATTTGCATTCCCAGACGGTTCAATCACTTTTCGTTTCTCTCACACCTCTCTCAATATCTCTCTCTATCTCTCCATATATATTATATATATATATCTATATCTCTATCTCTATCTCTTTCACATACACACGAATCTTAGTTTTTTCTTTTCTGATTTTTTCTCCTTTTTGTTGATTTTGTGTAATAAACAAAGGGCCAATGAAGAACCAGTCGAAACAATTGCTGTGACACCTTACTATACTTACTTGCTTAGAATAATCAAAAAAAGAGAAAAAAAAGAGAAAAAAAAGAAAGATAAAGTCAACCGGAAAAAACCGAAATGAATTCGAGAATTCTCAAAATGCAAATTGTATTTATTTCGCATTAATTTTAATACCCACAAACAAGGCTCTGCTCTCACTGCTTTGTGCTCTCTGCTCCGCCTTCAAATTGAACAGATCAGAACAGATCAGTACAGAATTCAACTTGAAGGTGGAACGAGCATGGGCATGGACACGGGCACACGGGCATCCAAAATCTGAAAATAAAACATTGTACTGTGTCTGGAGCAAGTTTTCCCCCCCACCCCTGTATTAATTTGTAAGCGAGAGTTAACTAGATAATTGTAAGGCCCATCAAAAACAGAACAGAAATGGTTGAAACGAGTTGAATTACCAATCAATTACCAATTACCAATTACCAATATCTATCTATATACATATCTATATCTGTACGTGTATGAATGTATATAGTTTAACCAGATAACCACCCCCCAGATATGAAAAGCACCAAAAAGCGAGTACTATTCGACCATTCGATCATAGTCTCGAATCCATTCAGAACAGACATAGCAAAAGTTTTGCATTCCAGAAGTTTTCTCATCATCAGTTTGATTTTGTTTTTTCTTTCGTTTTACTTTTGATCGATTTACTTGAGCCACTGTCAAGACCGTCAATAATAATGCTCTTTCTCTTCGCCCACTCCAAACCAAAAACCGAAAAACCAAAAAACAAAACCAAAATCAATTCACACACAACCTTAAAAACACCACTCTGCGATTACGATATCGATATCGATAATTGGCTCGATGACCAGGTGTCTCATGTCAAAATCGATTCACCTGTTTTTCGCCTGCACACCAACGCAACGGTTATATTACTGATCACATTCTCGATTGCTGTGACGACGCGGCAGTACGTAGGAAATCCCATAGACTGTGTACACACAAGGTGAGTGCAATCCCCACTTAATCCACTCTCCTACATACAAATATCTTGGATTCTTATTATCGTATTCTTTTCAAAACCCACCCAACCCTAACAGAGACATTCCCGAAGATGTTCTCAACACATATTGTTGGATACACTCAACGTATACAGTGGTCGATGCTTTTATGAAGAAGCAAGGTTCCGAGGTCCCTTTTCCTGGAGTTCACAATTCACAGGGGCGCGGCCCTCTAACAATAAAGCACACAAAATATTATCAATGGGTAGCGTTTACACTATTTTTTCAGGTAAGTTTATTTCTAAAATATCTGTTTTTCAATCATAACGGTAAAAGCTTTAAAGCATTCATTCCATTAGCTTTCATTCCCTCTGTGGCTGTGGAACTGTCTAAAAGCTTATTTTAGCTTTCCGCAATTCCGGGAGCTTTCGCCTAGCTTTTATTCCATACTATACCGGAAAGCTTCATACTGACAGCTTTGAACTTTTCAGTTGGTTTTAAACTAACTGTGAAAGCTTCCAGACGATGATTTAGGGGAGTTTTTTTAGGTCTGTGTCCATTCAATACATAATGTATTATCGTATATTTTTATACCCGGTACTCGAAGAGTAAAAGGGTATATTAGATTTGTGCGGATAACGGTTGTGTGTAACGCACAGAAGGAAGCGTTTCCGACCCCATAAAGTATATATATTCTTGATCAGCATCAATAGCCGAGTCGATATAGCCATGTCTGTCTGTCCGTCTGTCCGTCTGTCCGTCCGTCCGTCTTCATTAGCGCCTATATCTCAGAGACTATTAAAGCTAGAGCAACCAAATTTTGTATCCAGTCTCCTGTGTGATCACACTACTCCAAATGTGTTGCGAAATTTCGCCCCGCCCCTTTCCGCCCGCACAAAGGACGAAAGTCTGTGGCGTACACAATGTTGAAGATACGAGAAAACTAAAAACGCAGAATCATATAGAATGACCATTTCTATCAGAGTGTTGAATCTGGATCAGATCGGATCATTATTATAGCTACAATGAAGAAAACCATTTCGAAAGTCATCATTCCCTCTCGCTCTCTCTCACACGCGGCCCTGTCTGCTTTGCTTATTCGTATAAATGAGCGCCTAGTTCTCAGAGACTATAAGAGCTAGAGCAACCAAACTTTCTATCCAAGCTCCTGTGATACCGAACCAGCACAAGTTTGTTTTAAAATTTTGCCACGCCCCCTTCCGCCCCCACAAATGACGAAAATCTGTGGAATCCACAATTTTTAAGATAAATGAAAACCAAAAACGCAGAATCGTGAAAAATTACCATATCTACCAGATTACCGAATCTGGATCAGATCGGATCAATATTATGGCCAGAAGAAACAAATTAAATTTCAGTGGCTACGCAACGCCTGCCAAGCGCTGACTCATGCCCCCTCCTCTCTCTCTCTCTGTCCTAAACACTTGTACGTCTCAAATATGTAGTTATACATGTCATGTAGAAATGTAGGCGCAGATATACAAAGCATATGTAAACAAAAATGGAAACATGTATAAAAATTCCAAAAAATTCATTTTTTTAATTTAAATATTATTTTCGTCCCTTTTGAGAACATATAATAAATTTCATAAATCGTAGGCTCATAAATGTATGTATGTATATACTGACTGAGTACCGGGTATAAGGTAGAGCCGCGGCCTTTGCCGCGGCTCACAACGTTCCCTCTCGTTATTTCCTGGAACTAGCAGAGCGTTTCCTTATCTAGCTTAAACGCTAATATAACACCTAAATTTACATAGTTATTCGTTAGTTAAGGATTACACGGCAGATGGAATCGAAGATCTAAAGAGAGATAGTTTTTTTTATTCTATCTTTCGACAATGACTCCTAGTATCCTCCTATTTATCTCCGCGAGCTAACTCTCACTGATGTCTGCATTGCTTACATGGAATCTGAGGGAAACTGGGAAATCAAGAGCATCAAATTTTTGTATGCTGATGAGAGGGGGAGAGAGAGTGGGGTGGGGTGTGTGAGCGCCGTCTAGCCAGCCGCTTGGGTATCGCGTTTTGCCATCATCATCAACAATGAATGACCTTTCTCACGATGCCAGGCGTTGCCTCGGCCTTTTGTTGGCCATCACAAAATTCTGCTGATGATTATGATGATGACGACGACGATGATAGATTAATGCGACACAGACGCTGCAGTCACCCTGCAGTCACCACAGTCCGTCCCCTAGTACAACTCTACGGCAAAACTCCGAACTCCAAACTCCGGGCTGGCTGCATTTTTGTGCATAATGATGATGTTTCGTGTGCAGCATCCGGAAAACCAAAGCCAAATGTGTGGGCACCTATTTTTGGACTATTTCTCCAGTTCTCCCGATACTCGTACCCCAACCAGCACCGCACCGGCCCACCCCCCCCTGCCACACCTCGTCCGTCTCTAGATGTTATTATATTTTCGATGCCGTTGTCTGTGCTATTTTTGTTAAAAAGCAGAAACTGAAAGGGAAGGCGGTGGCGGTGGCGGTGGAGGGGATGGGGAATGCAATCGCTTGACCCCGTTTAAACCTCACTGATGGGATCGGTCATGCCACTTGATTGGGAATCGGACTGCGTTCCTTTTCTGGCTTTGGTTCTTATTCTGATTGTGGTTCTCTTCGCTTAACTCGAACGTCTTTTATCAATTTATGCGCAGTGTTTGCCTGTTATTTCGATTAATTGTGGTATTTATTTACGTCGCTATCCCGTGGCGTTTGAGGGTGCTACAAAAATTATAATTTATGTTCTGAGTGTGGCCAAGCACCCCCCATCGCAACTAGAGAATATTCTCTATGCTCCATTCAGCCATCACCCATCACCCATCCATATATCCATGTATCCATGTAGGTCCCCTGGGGAATACCCAACCCAAAAGCCAACAACCCAAGTGCCGTGTCTCGTTAAATTTTGTTGTTATCCAATTTTACAAATCATATTTCTTTTCGATCGCAACAAGAACTGACGCAACCATTTGACATCGCTCATAAAATTCTGCGTGTGCGGTGGTTCCTGGTCGATCATAAAATCATAACGAGCCATAGGTGCGGATGGACGGGACGGGGTGGCCACAACAACAGCAACGGCATGCCACCGAAACAAGTTCATCAAAGTGTTTTTTTTTTTTGGTCTGGTCTGCAACATGAAACTACATAAAAGTGGGAAAATTACTGCCCCTGCGGTAGATCTGAGATCTTGATCTAATAAACCAGAATCTCATCTCGAAAGACTTCCACCAAATGGATATACTGGTCTCATGGATAGGAAGCGAAGTGGACTTTTTGGCATCAGATTGTGGATTTTGGTTGACCCTCGTATGGACTTTTCCTTTGTGACTTCCTAGCACTAATATCTATTGGAATTTTCTTTTGACTCTCATGGTGTTACAGGCATCCCGCATTTGAACTTCTCTTTGAAGTGAACCTCTCACTCTTTCTCTCCCTGGAGTATCATCAGTCCAGGCTTAGAGTATATCGTTGCCTTTTGGTTATATGCAGATCACAGGCTATTCCTCAAGCATCAGCGGATGCACCTCAGAGACTAATTGAAATGCCTTGGACACTGGCTACCTTGGGCACCTTTTCATTCTCACATGCTCGGACTCTTAATGCAACATTTGGCGCTGGGCCCAAAGAGCGAGAGAGAGAGAGAGCGAGAGAAGGCGGGAGAGAGAGAAATTGGGCATGCATTTTGCTTTATCCGTCCGTCTGTCTATTCGACTGTCATATCCGGGTAATGTTTTCAGTGTGCATTAATGAGGCAAGGCCTTTCCGGACATTGTCTCAGCCAGCAACAGAAACAGAAGCAGAAACAGCGACTGTCTGCTCTAAGCCAGGGCCAAGAAAACATCTCTTAATGGCCGAATTATGCAGAGGGATCTGCTCTGCCATTGTCTCAAGACGACGAGGACTACGAGGACGACGAGGATGACGATGCTAGGCGTCTCACGTAGTGCCTCAAACCAATTGAATTTTGATGGCTATCCTCCATTTGCCATTCTCAAATTGAGCATTTCCCGTTCCCCAACTCCAATTCCCCGTCCCCCGTTCCTCCAGTTGCTGTTCCAATTGTGTGGTGTCTGCGGCAGCTGTACATCATAGAGGCGGAGGCGGTGATGGAGACGGACTCTGACAACTTAATCAAATCGGCAAACGAATATATGGCAGACAGTTTTTATTTCCATAACTCCAGCTGTGACAATGCCCCAACCGACCGGCCGACCAACCAACCGACCGCCATAAAACTCCAATTGATATGCCCTGCATGATGTCTAGGCGCAGAAATCAAAATACGCATAAATTTCATCTTTCCATGTCGCATGTCCCATGTCCCATGTCCCATGTCCTGGACAGGACAGGACAGGACAAAGAGCTTTGTCTGCCTGATTGCAGCAATAATGAGCGGAAGTCGCACTAACAGCAGCGCGACAAGGAGCCAGGCCAGCCACATACTGGCAGAACAATACAAGTGGGAAACCCTGCGACACGTCCACGCCCCGCCATGACACTCCAATCGTCTCCTGCCCTGCCCTGCCCTGTCCTGTCCTGTCCTGTACATTCCATTTACTCTGCTCCAAGCCATCTCCAGTGCTGGTCCCTAGCCCTAGCTCCGACTTGGCTCCAACTACTTCTCTCGGGGACACCGACTCCGACTCCATCTTCAGCTGTTGTCTGTTGTCGCTTCAAATCATTGGGCATCGGCTCGGCTCTTGGTCGTTGTCCATGTACCGCCGCTTCGTGGGTTGCTCGCCGCTCGCGAGCGTGCGAGAAATAAATGTCGAGTATGTAAATAGTTTGCTCAAATGTGGCACAGTGGCACGAGGCTCATTCAAAAGGGGATGATCGGTGAAAGTCCAAATGAACTTTATGCTATTATCATCACTATCAAAGATTATTCTTTATTTCTATTTCTATTGGGAATGCATTCACTTTCACAAGATCTTTAAAATTATATGCTTATATTTTCCTATAAACTCAATTTATTTAATTCTGTTTGTTCTTCGATCATATGCATTTGCATTATCGTATATATTATCGTATATTTTTATGTTCTTTGGATGATGCCACTGTGCTTTGGGGCCAAAACAATGTTTTGATGAGGCCGAAGTCCCATTCTGATGGGATGCTGCCGCTGCCGCTGCCACTGCTGCTGCTGCTGCCGCTACTGGAGTGGCGTAGAGATGGGATTGGGGAATGGGGGTGGGGGCACTAGTGATGTACTGGAACTGGACCCATTGTTGATGCTCTTTTGGGGCTGGCCACAGATTGTTGCAACTGCCACAGCAAACGCGAGCGTCTCGCCGCCACGTCCATTGTTGTTTACGGCCGCCGAATGCAGCCGTGGAGTGGCAGAACAGTACCCCGTACCCCATAACACCCCATTGCCTCTCCGTCCACCGGAAGTGTGCGTGTCTCGCGAGCGAGTGGGGCAGGCGGGCAGGCAGCAAGCGAGCGAGACAGAGCAGCCCCAACGCGAGAGAGAATGCTGCCACTTCTGCTGCGACGCTGCCTTCTGCCTGCTGCCCAAAAATTTGTTGGCAGCGCCGAGATCTCTGCCGGAGTGTGCTCTCTGTGCTTCTCTCTCTCTGTCTCTCTCTGTCTATCTCTTTATCTCTATATCTGTCTGGTATGGTGTGTGCTCTGCTCTGCTCTGCTCTGCTCGATTCTGGCCTGGTCCGTTCGCATGGTCGCGGGCCTGGCTTCTTGCCGGCTGCCCGCCAGTGTCTGTTGCGTTGGCAAAGTGAACACGCGCGCGTCTCTCCTGTTCCTCCTGTTCCCACCGCTCACCGCTCACCGTGCACCGTTCACCGGCTCTGCTCCGTCTCCGGCTACGCGACTGACTGCTTTCTCCGTTGATCTCCAAAAGAAACGGGCTAACACCAGAGAGGCATTCGAGTCGCAAAATCATACACGGGATCATACACCAATTTCCGGCATATACGAGTATTTTTTTTGTTTTTCTTTGTGCCTCTGTGTTGTATTGAAAGATGTGAGAGCAGGAGTCCCGTAGTCCGGATGAGGGAGTGCTCGACCATGTCGGACACGTGACACGCGCCTGTCCCGCGCGATAGCCCACAACAATAATTAGAACAAGTAAAATCGTAAGGGCAATCCTCCAATCCTCCAGTGCAATTGTTTTTCTATATTTTCACACAATCAACAACAAAACAGAATGCCGATCCGATCCGTCCCGATCAGATCCAATCCCAATCCGATTGAATCGCTGTGAATGCAGTTTTCGGGTGCGGGGGAGAGAAATATGTGTGCATACGTGTAGAATGCAATTGGTATTATTGTGTGCCCACACACAGTATTTATATATGAATGCAAAATACCGTATATATACCGTATATATATGTAGTATTTCTGTACGAGTATATATGTACATATGTTTGCCAGGGTGTGGGGGTGGCCACCGCTTCATCATAATTAACTTTTACAAAGTAAATAAACTAAAAGCGAACCCCAGTCGAATGGAACTGCCCGGGGGCCATGTGTTCTGACCAGAAGAGGCCCGAAAGAAACCGAACCGAACCCCGATCCCCTATACGATCCGACAGGCAGGCAGGCGGGCAGGCAGGCACATCTGAGAAATTGTACAATTAAAATTTGCAAATATTATGGATGGACCAGCAGCGGGAATGGACCGGGAGGGGTACGGGCACCGAACATTTCTGACTGTTCAATCACCCGCAATCATCACTCGGCCCTAGACCTGGTCACGCCTACTACTTCCTTCTCACAGCCTCAAAGTCTCTCTCTCTCCCTCTCTCTGTCTGTATCTTTCTCTCCAAAAGAAAAACGAAAATGCGGAAAAAAGAATCGTGTTTTTACGTACACGAATTTCAATTTTTCATTTTATTTTTATATTTTATACGACGCTCAACGTCGACGTCGGCGGCATCGGAGGCGTCGGCGACGTCGGCGTCTCTGCCAAAAGAGATGCTCGAGATTTTTGTTGCTTCCATATCATTCACACATTGTTTGGAATGATATATTAAGTTTTATCATCCCCTTGTTTGTAGTATCATCGAGAGTGTTTCGTTCTTTCTCTGTTTTCTCCACCCTCAACTTTCCATATATTTATTTATTCAAATATAAGAAAAGAAATATACCAGAAGAGTTGAGGGAAAGCGGTCGGTTTCTAATGGAGATCTATGGGGGGATACGAAATGAATGGAAACGATGGATGGAAATATCTCAATCAGGAATCTGAATGGAATCGTACGAAACAGTTTGAATGAATTAATCGAAACGGATTCGGAATCCGAATCAAATTTGAATTCCATTTCTATGGGGATGTTCCTGAATTATACAGTTTTCATCCCTATATCCTATATCCCTGGATTCTGTATTAAGTTACTGAATGTTCCTCTTGTAATTCTCTATATAGACACTACATATGAATGTATATCCGGGTCTTAGATGCTGCGCTTAGGAAATACTGCTAAGACCCACCAAAAGATAGCAAGATCAAAAGATCTTAAGGGATCGTTCTGTCTACGTTATTCAGGCCATATTTATCCGAACAAATAACCGAGCAGTGATAGTATTTTTGGGGAAGTTGGGAAACATATAAGTCGGCCCAAAATGTGCAATCGAAAGATGGGGATCTCCCATTGATCTCCATTGATCCCTTCAGCTGTACAAATATGAAATATTCATAATTTTGAAATATATGTGCACACATATTTTGTAATACTTTTGTGGCAGTGACAATTCCATGTGGCACAGAGCACATGGCACATGGCTGAGGTAGGAACAACAAACCGCAGATAACTTACCAAAAGTGAATTGAACTTTTGAGTTCTTTGCGCTATTGACTCTGAAAACATTGAAATCAAATTGAATTTGATTTCGATTTGGATTGGAATTCGGACTCTCCTTCTTGGGGCCAGCAGAGACTTCAAAGTGCGCTGTGGCCTCTTTTGATCGTATCTGGAAAGGGGAGAATGTTTTTGTTAGACAAACCGCCTGCCTGCCTGCTTGTCTGCCTGCCTGCATTGGAAAGTGACTTCGATTTCGATTTTAGTTAATTTGCGAAACATTCAAATTAATTTTAAATTCTATGCTACGCGAGATCCATCCCCTCTGAACATGTTTTTGTGGTTTTTCGCCAGGTCCGCAGCTTGGCTGATTTTTCTGGTTTTTCCGGTGTGTCTTGAGGTTTTCCATTGTTCCATTGCTCATTGGCCGGCGAGGAAAACCCAATTAGTCATTTCCTCCCAAACAGCCTCTGCCCGCCCCCACCGCCACAGATGATGCTTGCCATCTCTTTGTTTAACTTTCTCCTGATTTTATTTAAATTTTTTGTCAACACACAAAAATCCCACAACACAAAATAATTATAGACACAAGAAATTATAAAATTAGCCAGGGATCGGTGCAGGAGGAGAGGTGTGTGTGTGTGGTCTTACTCGGGGCACGCGCTGGGAAAAAAATGAAAAGTTTTTCATTTGTGGGGTAGGGGGTGGGTTTTCCCCATCCCCAGAATGCATCGCTTTCCCGATTTCGGGGGCTATTATCTCTAGAGCATGCCTGGCATATTTCACAATGCCGAGCAACCAAATATTTTCGTTGAAATGTCAAGTGCAGGCAGGAAGGCACAGGCCCCAGGCCACAGGCAGGGGAATAGTATTCGTGTGTATGTGTGTATGTTTTTTATAAACAAATCTGAGACCGGTCTGGATTACGAAATAGATTAACGATTTTACTTGCCTTGGCCCGAGATCCAGAGAGATCTTTTGGTGTTGCTGCTGCTGCTGCTGCTGATGGTCAGCCTTCGCCTTTGACTCTCGCTGACTGCCAGGCAACGTGTGCGTATACGCAATTTTTGGCCAGCTTTTTCCCCATCTTCGATTTGGTACTCTACTCTATGCAGATGATCTTGTGCTCTTAAGCAGACGTTTGCAACACACAATAAATCTAGAAATATATAGTATACACATATATACTCTGTACTCTCAGCAAAAGGGTCTAGGTCTACCCTTCGCCTACCCTTACTCTATATAAGAAATATGTATCGGAGCGATTGAAACGACTGCATCGATTAGTATTAGAAAGTGTATTAGAAGCTTCGGCCCCTGAGGACAGACTTCCTTCCCTTCATGTTAGCGTTCGCTTTCCCGTTCCCGTTCGATTCTTTTCGCTTTCGATGATGGTTTTTCGTTTCTTTCCCCCGCCCTTCCCATTTTATTATCGGCAACTCGGCGGGGAAATTTGTTTATAAACATTGCAATTTTAAAATTTACAGTTCATTTGGAAACAGTTCCTCCTGCTTGGACTTTTTGTTGTATTCGTATTTGTATTTGTGTTTTTCGCCTCTACGTCAGTCAGCATAAGTTTATTAACATATGTGGCACGCAACGCGGAGTATGGGGCACGGGGCAGGGGGCACTGGCCTTAGGGATGAGGCAGGGCCATTTAATGCCACATTTTATTTATATGCTCGAAGCGCTTTTTATTTGTTTTACGTTTTCTTTACGAAATTTCAATGCTGTCGAGCATACAAAAAGCAAAAAGCAAAAAAAAAACTATACCGCGCGTCAAATAAATATTACCCCATCGGGCGAAAAAACCAGGCTAAACGTGGCTAAAAACCAGTACTCGTAAAACGTCTGCGAAATCGGTTTACACTTTGCGAGAGATTTGTGAAAATATAGAAAAATATGTGCACGCCGCGTCCCCGTTGGGTTATGGCCATTCAATTGTTAACCAATCCAACCATTTTCTGGAGCAGTTGATGCCGAAGAAGATTCCGATAAGAGCCGAAATTAAACTGATATCAGAAGCAAGATTCAAATGTTAGAGAGGAGACAAAGAGGGAAGCAAGCTGAACGGGAAACAGGAACGGGAAACGAAACGGATCGGATCCAAAGATGCCCAGTTCTGTGACGGTGAAGCGCATAACGAACACGTCTCCGACCGAACAGTTTCAGTTCCAGTACCAGTTGCAGTTCCAGTACCAGTTCGAACACCGGTTCCGGCTCGAATCAGACACGGCTGGAGCTGCTTGTTTGGATGCTAGTCGATCAATAGCGATAACGATACCGATACTGATGACTGATGCGCCGATAATGGGCCTGCCGCGAAAGAGAAAGAACAGCCAGAACAGACACAGCCAGAGTGCACAGCCAGTCGATAGCAAGACGCAAACGACACAGAAAACCACGACGATAACAATAAACACGATAGCGATACTCTGATAGCGAACGATCTATCGAAAGAGAGAGAGAGAGAGAGGGAGAGAGAGCAGATAAGCAAGAAGCGAGAGGAGGAGAGTGAGACCCAACCGCGATCGCTAGCCTCTGCCCCCACAAACCATGTTAGATATATTTCGTGGATTGAAAAACCTTGTAAAGGTCAGTCACGTTAAAACCGATTCGATAGTATTCCGCCTGCACTACTCAATATCTGTGATGATTCTGATGTCATTCTCGCTAATTATAACCACACGCCAGTATGTGGGCAACCCCATCGATTGTGTGCACACCAAAGATATTCCAGAGGATGTGCTCAACACCTACTGCTGGATCCAGTCAACGTATACGCTCAAGAGCCTCTTTCTCAAAAAGCAGGGCGTCTCCGTGCCCTATCCGGGCATTGGCAACTCCGATGGCGATGCATCCGATAAAAAGCACTACAAATACTATCAGTGGGTGTGCTTTTGCCTATTCTTTCAGGTGAGAAATTGCGTTTTCTTCCTTTTTGGGTTTTGGGTGCCTCATCAACAGCCTCAGTAGATAATCGATAAATCGATAAGCATTCAGCTAAGCTAATCAGCCTAACAGCAAGTATGTCTTTATCTAATTCATTTCATTTCAGATAAAAGCGACTCTTTGAGCTGCTTAATCATTTTTATAAAAACATCCGTAATAATTCCATGGCATCCATTATTAAAGAGTCAAATAAACACACCTCAAAGTTGCGCCTGCGCACCGTTCCATCCACAAATCCATAGATCCATAAATCCACAAATCAGTCTACAGTTATCTGGGGCGCTGAATGATTTGATGGATTAAGTAATTAAGCGATTTTTCACTGAGAGCGAACCATTGAGATGTATCTACATATATATATATATATGTACATATATATAGTATATAGAATATATATATGTACGTATAGGCCACCACCCACACATGCTCCCTTCCACACATGGATACTACGTATTTCTTTTCAATACAACATTTCAATTTCCAAATATTTGTTCCACTTTTTCTTCGGTGTTTTGCGGTGTTGGCCTTTTGAAACGGCCAAACAATTTTTGTGGGCCAAATGAAAATGTTTAAGTATTGTATTTTCATTTTGTTATTGTTGCCGAGCATCTCACTTGGGGCAGACACAAGGCCAACGGCATTTGGTAGCATCAGCATGGCAGCATGGAACCCCATGATAGTGCGAGGCCGTGACGTAGATGGCCGGCCTGAAAGAGGCAACTGATAGATGAATGTCCATTAATTTATTGGATATCGATGGGCAATATGAACAGCAGAATAGCAGAACAGCAGAGCAGCAGAACAGCCCTTCCCTTGGGGCATTAATGTACCCCAAAAAGAAGCACCATTGTGGATGCATCTATGAGTATATTGAATATAATTAAATAATTAATTGAATAATCTTCGGAATAATTGGCATTATTCCACTCTTCATCTAGCTATCCCCGTGCATTCCTGCAAACTGATCCCAGCACCCCACCCCACCCCACTCTACCTTCCCTCCCTCCCTCCCTCACCCTCTCACCTCTCTCTTTCCACCTGTCCCATGTCCTCCCGTTCCATCCCCAAACTGTCATCGCTAATTGCTGGCACCGCTTAAAGGAGATTGATTGTGTCATGGATGCCATTTTAGCCATTCCCATTCCCCTTCCCATCTTCCGACAACGGTGACGTCGCTCCTGCCCATATGGCCCATCTATTCGATATGGTTTAGGTACGAGTATACATATATATGTATATATCTATACATATATAGATGAAAATATACATGTAGATGCGATGCCGCTTCTGCTTCTGCTGTGCGACGATTACACAATATATCTTCCCGCTAACAATGTACAAATATTAAATGTATATTTTTATCACACTTTTTGTCGAGCGTGTCCCCCTCATGGGAGTGGAGTGTGTGTGCGTGTGGGGGGAGTGGGAAGGGGGCTACGTTTCTCGGTTAGTGTCACAGAGCGATTATACAGACGTTCTAGTCACCCAAATTCCTATAAATACATTTATTATGGTATTCTCCCTGCTTAATGACGCGTAGACGCGTTTCTATAATTTACACTTTCCCCTAGCCCTAATTTTTGTTGTCTACAGTGCCCTGCCCTCCCCTGCCCTGCCCTCCCCTGCCCTACCCCGCCCTGCTCTGTTCTGTTCTGCTCTCAGGCGATTTATTAATAACAAAAACGAATAAAAAATGCCGCCGATCGTCGATCACTGATTGGTGGCAGAGGAGGAGGGGGCGTCAGAGCCGGCAGAGGAACACCTCATATGATTTAATCATATGAAACGATCATATATGTATGTATATATATGTATGTATATACTACATTGTGTATAAGAGAATCGTTAAAATTCAATGGTCAGTAGCACCTGGATCAATTAACGTGCCAGAGGATCGATCGATCGATCGAATGGGATATCTGGAAGAGGAGTGGGCGGAGTGGGTGGCATCGATCAGCTAATGGCCAGATCCGTCATTAAGTTAGACAATGCAGCCATAAAATGGAAAAGCCTTAGCCATCAATTTCCATGCTCATCCGTTTCGATCCGATGCCATCGATCAGGCATTTCCCTCAGATATGTCAAAAATTGGCATTTCTCCTCCACGATGGCAACAGCGCCTGCCTCTCCTGCCTCCTGCCTCCTGCCCCCTGCCCCCTGCCTGCTGCTTACTGCTTTCTGTTTCTGCTGCTGCTGCTGCTGCTGCTGCTGGCCGGGACGTCTAGATATTTATTGAAAAGGCGCAGACAAACATAAAAGTGAAATAATATTTCTGGCCAGATGCCAGGGAATTGCTGAAACAAAAAGCCATGGATATGCTAACAGGAATGAGTATGGATATGGGGATGGGACTGCCATCGGGAACGGGAACGGGAACAGGAACGGGAAAGGGATGGGGGATAGGCAATATGGTCAAAGGGAGCGGGAAGTTGAAATCGTTAGGGGGGTGGCATATGGAGGATAAAGTCGGGCGGACGTCTTCCCATCTGAGCAGCAGAGAGTTGGGGCTCCGTCGGCTGCCTGGCCTGGCCTGGTCTGGTCTGGCCTGCCTGTTTATATTTGACGTATGTGTGTGTATTTTTGTCCTCCCTGGGGTCTGGGTGGGTGGGGGTGGGTGGGAGCTTCATTCAATTTGGGTGGGAGTTTCGTTCAGTTAGCGGCGCAGTCGCAGTGACAGCTCGAATCAGACGGGATCAAACACTTTCCAGTTGACGAACATCTCTAGACAAACATCTATAGAAACAGTGTGGAGTCAAGAATGTGTGGCAATAGGAGTGTGTAGATTTCCAAATAATTCCAAATAATTAAAAACTCTATTAATGAAGATGTGTTCCAAAACGTAGTATTAGAATTCTATCTACAACAATCTCTCTCTCTCTCTCTCTCTCTCTTTAGTGGGTCTAGAAAGTATAGCCACCAAGTAAATTCCAAACATTTGTAGAACCCAATAGAATATTTAAATAACAAATAAATAAATGGCATTTTTCGTACTATGCGAGACCACTGTGCCTGGAATGATTTCTGTTTGCCATGGACATGGACATGGACTTTGGCTTTCTCTTGACTTGTGCATTTTGCTTTTCCTCTTTTTCTCTGATTGTGGGCTGTTGCATCTGCTTCCACGGCTGCCACTATGCTGTTGCATTTATGGGATGCTTTTGTGGCAATTTGAACGCGTGCCAAATGGCTTTCCACACACGCACGCACACGGGCCTGAGGGTGCGAGGGCGACGGCGAGGGCGAGGGCGAAGGCGATGGCGAGGACGAGGCCTAGGGACATGGAGGCCACCCTTCTACTCTGCTGTTTTCTCTTCCTCAATCTGCTCGGTCTGTAGTCGGGAAAATGCAATTTCCCAGAAGAGGAAGATGAAGAAGAATGAAAGAAAAGGGCAGACGCAGACGAAGACGCCGAAGCAGATGATGGCGAAGGCAACGATGATATGATGATGGAGGCCAAAGAAAATCAAACGCATCATTGGACTTCCGGCAAGGCGTGGCGGGGGCAGCAGTCACGGGGCTTTTGCATGAGCTCTCTGTGTATGTGTGTGTGTGTGTTGTGTGTGCGAGTGGCACGATACAATGCCGTCATTGGAAGCGATACGAAGTGCCGCAGATGTTTGGAACCGGCCAACCAATTAGACTCGCCGCATTCCGAACGACAATGGCAAATAGTTTGGAATTCTCTATTGTTGCAACAGCAGAGCTGCTCTCCACCCTCCACTCTCCCCTCCTCCATTGGGCGGAAATGAATGCAAAGTAGGAGGGTGGCAGGGAGCACCGTGGAAGCGCGTGCGGTGACGTTTGGGGTGCAAATATTTTTGTGTGTTTCTGCCAAAAGCTGACGGACAGCCGCCAGTCGGGCGCCCACTAAACAAACTGAACTCTCACCTCGCCTCAAGGCTCCACTAAGCCCCCGACGAATGGAATGGGCCAGACAACATATCCAGGGGGATTACCACCTGCCAGCGCTGAAGATCTCTCCCAGATGTGACTGTGCGACATGTGGAGATCTGCCAAAGCAAACAGACAGACAGACGAACGGACACACAATTTACGCAATTTCTCAGCCCACCGCCGCAGTGTCGGGGATCAGTGAATCTCCGAATCTGCGGCTAATTTACGATACAAGTTATTATTAATTTGTCATCGGGTCGGGGGGCAGCTATACCCCAGCTATAGTCCCCGAAACAACAAAACCTATGCAGATCCCACCGATAATTAAGAAAGAATTCTTGGACGGCATGTCTGCGGTTGTCTGCGGTTGTCTGCTGTTGTCTGATGCCCGATGTGGCCCGATATTGTCCGATAGATATTGTGGTAGGTAAGCCCCCTGTCTAACTGACTGCTCTTAATGGCTCATGGCTAATTGACATGGCTATAAATAGGGGCCCGGCCCGGCACGGCCTGCGATGGAATTAGCAAAGACAATAAAGACAACGCAAAGGGAAGGTCAGCCCCAGTCCCAGTCCCAGCCCCAGCCCCACTACCAGAGCACGCATCTGCACTAGCTAATGCTTTTGGCATTGTTTAACTGGAATCACCCGATGAGGAGTCCACCCTCGTCCCTCGTCCCTCTTCCCTCGTCCAGTCTCATTTTTCGTTCAACAACAGCTGGCAAATGTCACTTGTCAGGGATTTCTGTTTGTTTTTACGACAGTTCCAATGCGACAACACGCCCACGTTCGCCCACGGAACTCACCTTTGCAGATCTATTCTCACTCACTATCTCGTACCTCTCTACTCGTACAATATACTCATATGTATCTTCTATATATTCTATATGTTTTATATCATCTGTATGTGTTTTTTTTTTGCAGGCAATCTTATTTTATACACCAAGATGGCTGTGGAAATCTTGGGAGGGTGGCAAGATTCATGCGCTCATCATGGACTTAGACATAGGCATTTGTTCCGAAGCCGAGAAAAAACAAAAAAAGAAATTACTTTTAGATTATTTGTGGGAAAATTTAAGGTAAGTACACAAGAAACGTTGTAAGACTCCTCAAAAGGCTCCTCAAGTTTCTTTTGCCTTCAAATATACTAACAGTCAGCACTGTGCTGGTGTCATACTTTGCCCATAGCACTTGCCCCAATCGGCAATTTCGTACAAATTCCCAAAAGAATTCCCAAAGATAATTCCATGAAAATGCTAATATATTGCTGACATTTCCCTGACCAGCACTTTCATGGCTATTAAAACGTTTCAATTCCTAGAAACTCCCAGTAGTCTGCCAGATAATTAACGAATTCGAGTGTGACTCAGCCAAAAAGACAAAGGAAACTCAAACAACATTCGGATTTGGCATTCGGATATATTTATTTACAAAGAAAGCAAATACCATTCACTGATTCACATCTTATTGTCTGTCCCTTTCGTTTTTCTTTTCCATCTCCTTCTCCTTCTCTTTTTCCAGATATCACAATTGGTGGGCGTACAGATATTACGTGTGTGAGCTGCTCGCCCTTATAAATGTGATAGGTGAGTAGCAGTGCAGCAACCAGAACTGCATGACAGTCCAGTCCAGTCGTGGATGGATTGAATGGATGGATGGATCTATGGACAGATGATCGAATGTACGGATGGATGGACGGATGATTTACTGGGATCAACTCAGACCCATTCAGATCTGATCTGCTGATCCTCATTTTGGACCAGATCTGATTGGGTCCGCCAATGTGTGTGTCTGATGGATGTTCCAATGCCTCTGATCTGTCTACTATAACTATTCACACGCCTCCGATCTGGCTAGATCTACTCATATCTGATTTGAGTAGATTTATACAGATCTAATCAGCTCTCTCGTTTGTCCGTCGATCGGTCTGGAATGGTCTTGGGCTGCTCACATGTGTTCCATGAATCCACGAATCAGAGCTAATTAGGTTCCCCCAAAATGGGGTGACGATGTTCCAATGATGTTCCAATGAATCTGCCCTGCTCTCTCGACCTGATCTGATCTGATCTCAATTGGAATGCCAGGTGCCAGGTGCCCCTGCCCGTGCCAGTGCCAGTGCCCGATGGCAACTTTAGTAAACAAATGTTTCGGGGTTAACACTACAGAGACTCTCCTCTCTACTCTCCTCTACTCTCTCGAACGTTCCGATTTCGATATTCTTTCTGCCGAAAAATCAATGACGAATTTTTATCGACTGACCGCACCGTAGCCGCGAATCAAAATAAACACAGATACACATCCAAAGCTACATCGACAGATACAGATACAGATGCAGATACATCTACATTTATATCTACATCTACAGATGCAGTGTATCCCGTACTTCTTTCTGTATTCTGTATTTTACCTCGTGGCTCGGTTCACGGGGCGCGCGCTCGCTGAAATCCGAAATCTGACAAAATAATGAGCTGTCAGAAAACATGGGAAATAAACAATAATAATGCGGATAATGCGGCTTACCCCGCCCACATCCCTTCATCCCACAAGCCAAACACAAAATGGCTGACATCGCCCATCGGCAATGGGCCTCTGAGATTAAATTGAGAAACGCACTGCCTAATTGGTCTGTGATCTGACGGCTGTAGGGGGGGACGCGGGGTTGATGGATCTGCCATAGCCAGTATCCAGATATAGGGATAGATATAATCAGCCATATACATATCGGATTGGATCGGAGCTAGGGCCGGGATGATAGAAGATACAATTTGAAGCTGGTACACAACTGAACAATGTCTGCGAATATCTAAAATTTATCTATTTTGAAATGCTATTAAAACTTTCGAAATGTCCCACTCAAAACCGCAAGCAATGAAATATACATTTCTAATGGCTGCTGCTTCGCTTAGTCTTCGCTAATAAAGTCTTGGATATGTTCAATAATTTCAAATATATAAATTCAGAAAAAAACGCAGAGATTTGCTTGTTCATTGAACTTCCGCCACGAGTGCAGCCACCTTCAGATAATAGCCCCTAATTAACCCGAACAATTAAACAATTGAACAATGTATATCACCCAACCGAAAACCATTGCGGTTTACGCGTAGACATGTATCTGTATCTTGCATTTGTAATTAATTGGGTGACGGGTATGGGTATGGCCAAGGGTGGGGTAAAGTTCGAGTACCTTGACTCAGTATCGAATCGTTAACAATCGCTGATCCGTCAGCCAAACGATCGTGTCCATGTGGCCTGCATCGAGTATAGGGTATGAGTATGGGTTCGCTGGCACCATGTGCATTCAGCCGAAATCGAATCGAAATCCAAATCCAAATCAATCCAATTAACAAATTGTTAACACAGAGCCTTGGGTGGGGAGATCATCAATTACTTACCCAAGAAATGTCCGAGGGCAGAACGAAACCGAACGAAACGAAGAGTGTTAGAGATTCTAGAGGATCTAAATTCTGTTTGTGTTTCTTTGCAGGTCAAATGTTTCTTATGAATCGATTTTTCGATGGCGAATTTATGACATTTGGCCTGGATGTGATAGATTATATGGAGACCGATCAAGAAGACCGCATGGATCCTATGATTTACATTTTTCCCAGAATGACCAAATGTACATTTTTTAAATATGGTTCAAGTGGGGAGGTGAGTCGCGAAAATAGTAACTGCAACTCTTTTTGCGGCGATTAATGTGCGATTTCGATTGCAATTGCGATTGCGATCTGTTCTTTATTTTGTTTGATTTTAGGTGGAGAAACACGACGCCATTTGCATTTTACCATTAAATGTTGTTAACGAGAAGATTTACATTTTCCTTTGGTTTTGGTTTATCTTATTAACGTTTCTCACAATGTTAACGCTAATATACAGGGTGGTTATTATATTCTCGCCTCGAATGAGGGTCTACTTATTTCGTATGCGATTTAGGTGAGTCCATCTATATCCGGTACACCCTTTGGGGATATTCCTATTTCAATTTGCCATTTCCGTTCCATTTACAGGTTAGTGCGTCGTGACGCTATTGAAATAATCGTTCGTCGTTCGAAGATGGGCGATTGGTTTTTGTTGTATTTACTAGGTGAAAACATAGATACAGTTATATTTCGTGATGTTGTACAGGACTTAGCGAATCGTTTAGGACATAACCAACACCACAGGGTGCCTGGACTGAAAGGTGAAATACAGGATGCATGATATTGGGAGTATTAGAAACAATACAAAATGCAATTTGTCGTCTCCAACTGAAAACCATCAAAAAAAGTAACTAAACAAACTTACCAAAAAAAATGAAGAAAACAACTGCAAAAACCACAAGAAAAAAAAAACACCACACCCAGCAGCAGCAGCAGCCACAGCCACAGAAAGTACAACCATCACAGCAGCAGCCGCTTCATGAAAAAAGTTCAAAAAACACAAAGTTCACAAAAAAATGTCTAAAAAACGTATCTTCAAAGAATACAACCAAAAAAACTATCGTCAGTGCAGTGCAGTAGTCCATCGCAGTCGCAGTCATCCATTTCAACTCAACTCACATCAGATATCAGATCGGAGAGGAGCTGAGCAGCAGGACGGAGCAGAACGCAGAACGCAGTACAGATAGTCGATAGTAAGACCAATAACGATAACGATAACACACCACCACCACCACTACAAGGAAGCGAAGCGGACTCAACTGTACCAAAAGTGCGAGCAGAGGCAAAAGCAGAGGCAAAAGCAGAAGCAGAACATTCAAGAGCAATAGCAAGAATGAAAAACAAACAGCAACAGCAACAGAAAGAAGAGTCGCCAGATCATCAGAGATCGGTGATCAGTCAGTCAGTCAGTCAAGGATGGAAAAAGCCAGGATGGAAAGGAGTGGATCGGGGACTGCCATTTGGGCGGTTGCCCCGGGCCGGACAATGCAACCGGACGCACGTAGCGCCTGCGTCCGGTCGCGTGTCACATGGATACAAGTCACAAGAGCGTGCCACGATAAGTTGGCGCGCGCGATTAAATAGAAAGTTGCCCCAAAGGACAAGTACAAGGAGTGTGTGCGGCCAAGGACATGGACAGACGATAAGGAAATGGAGAAATGGAGAAATGGGAAAATGGGTGTTAGCACAGTGCTCTCGCTCTCGCTCTGTCTCTCTCAGAGCATCTCAATCTCACCCACTCAGACACAAGCACACAGACATCACAAGGCATCAATCATACGCCCCGTAGAAGACACAGACACACACACACACGATACACTCACAGACACACACACACACAAAAGCACATCGCACTTTGCTTGTCATGCAGCAGTAACTAAACCAAACATCAACTAAGTCGAGACGACGCCCGCGGAAAATTGCATTTCTGTATTAACCCCAATATAAAATAAGAGGAGGCCTCCAAAAGGAGGCTCCACAAAAAGAACATCGAAGCATCGAAGAGAAAGGAAAGAATACACCTACAACAACAACAACAACAAAAGTCACCAACGATGCGCGAAATACTGTAGCAAAAACAACAAAAACGAGAGGCGGAGAAGGAGAATTAGAAGTAGAAAGAGACGAACGAAGGAGTAGGAGTAGGAGGAGGAAGAGAAAGCAAATCTCTACCGGAAAATAGAATCTCAGCCATACCGCAACATACAGTGGAACGTGGCAGCGAGAGAACGGGCGGCGGAATACTCGTAGGAAGCGGAATAAAAGCGAATAGCGGAAGGCGAAAGGCGGAATGCGGAAGAAGTAAATGTTTAATTAAATTAAATTAAATTCAATTCAATTAAATTACTTATTACAATGATATCTTGAAGTGTTCATGTATTCGAATGTAGGTTAACTAAGTCAAGCATACAAAACAATATGTAATTCTATGCATAGTATGTATATGGATCCATATATATATATATTATATATATATTGATAACAAGTTTTTTTTTCTAACTCTAAGCATTTGTATTACCCGCTAAACAAATGAACAAACAAAAACAAAACCACAAACAAATGAAATGAAAAACAAACCAAAAAAAAAAACCTACAACAAAAAAAAATACCAAAAAATGAAAACCGAAAACAGAATTTTTTGTATACAAATGGGGTGAAAAAAAACACACACAAAACACAAAAACATAAAAAAAAAACAACAAAAAACAATGAGCAGATAAAAGATAAACCAAACGAACAAAAAATATCAGTAAATATCAAGAAAGGGTTCAGTGCAATGGAAAAGGGAGAAAAAGAAGAAAAGAAATCAACTGAGAAAATACCATGAAACAAGCATTAGTAACGAAAAAAAAACCGAACAAGAAAACAAAACAAAAAGTACACTTACATAATTTAATTAGATCGAAACTTTAGCGCGCATCATTATACATACATACATACATACATACAAACATACAAAAATACATACATACATATAACCGAAACAACAGACAGACCGAAACTCAGATACAGATACAGACACACAGACACACAGACGGAGACACACTCATGGAGTAATATTTTCAACTTATAAAAAGAGAAGACAAAAGATGTTCATGCATACAACACACACACACACACACACAGAGAGAAACACACACAGACACATAGTATATAAATCAAATATATGTAATATTATCGATCATTCAGCAAAAAAGAGAGCAGCAAACATTCACAGCATAAATCAATTATCTCAACTAATAATAGAGCATACTCAGATAATTCTCTCTCTCTCTCTCTCTCTCTATGAAAATATGCCTAATACTCAACCGCAACCACAAGAAAAAACCAAAAAAGGAAACAAAAACACAAAAAAAAAAAGAAATTGATAATGCTTTGCCATATAAATCAATTGTAATCATAATGATAAAATAATTAAAATAATAATATGGATGATATTTCAGACGTTTTTTTCGATAATTCCTTCCTCACACAAACACAAATTCAAAGTCAAAGTCAAAGGCATTGCAGGCAGCAGCTCCAGTTACCACCCGATTTACCACCCCGCCCCCAGATATGCACACACACACTCATATACTAACGAAGGCTTAGGGCCTTAGAGATCAACCCACAACCACAACCACAGCCACATACCATGTACATTCGTACTCGTAGATTCATCCACTTCACATAGGAACTCGTTTCGATTCGATTCGATTTCATAATGTGCTGCAAATTGTAATATCCGTCCAAGAAACCTCTTTGAAGCGCACTCTTTGAGTTCAGGAAATTCTCCTGTCTATCCATCTATCATCTATCCATCTATCATCTCTATCTCGATTCATTTCATTGCTTACTTTCCAATTAGTGTTGCGTTTTCCAATTACACCAAATACCAAAGTGAAAAGGACCAAATCAACCAAGTCACCAATGACTCAAGAGTTTCCCATTTGCTCCACAAAATCTCCCTTACTGTCAATATCAATGTCACCATCACCACTATCGACAACTACTTTTATCTCTGTATCTATGCATCTCTCTCTCTCTCTGAAAAGGACGACCAATGACGAACCAGACACAGCCAGACAAAGCCAAGCACTGCCAACAGAAATTATTCAAAAATCAAATTCAAATTAAAATAGTAACAAAAAAAAAACATACAAAGGGTGGGCTAAGAAATTGGAATGGGAGTGGAACAGGGACAGGGAGGGGCATGGGGACGTGGATGGGAACGGGGAAAGCAGCTGCAATGCCACCACACACATGAAACAGGAATTGGCCCCAAAATAATATGTTCCTTGTCTCGATTTATCGAACTCAAAGTCGAACTCAAAATTAGGAATTGCCAATTAATGTGCCCACAAAGGAATTAATCCGCTCACGTTTTTCTTTATTCCGGCAACTAATTCAAAAGTAGATGCATTTTTCTTTTTTTTTTTCGATATTTTCTTTGTTGGTTTTTCTGAAATCACATCACACAGCATACTCAAAGACGCATTAGATTTTAGCCAATGGAAATGTAGGGGAGAGGCGAAAGGAGGTCTTGGATAAGCTCCGAATATCCCTCTAGAGATGCAACGGGGATGGAGATGGGGATAGGGATAGGGATGTAGGAGCAGCAGCAGCAGCAGCCGCAGCAGCATGTAGTCGATGCAAAAAAAACAATAATTATAACAATAAATGGTAATAAGTAATTTTAGCGTATTTTTTTTAACAGCTTATAGCCAAAGTAAGTGTACACATAATTGTAGTTCGAAACACTGAACATATGTAAAGTAAATCAACTGAAGAAGCATGGTTTTTTTTTGTCATTTTTGTTTCGAGGTTTAGTATTAGGAATGTAAGCGCAAACACAAACACACCAACACACACACATCCACCCACAGAACAGAACAGAACAGACAACAGACACAACACATACATACAATAAGCCCACACCACACACACACTGAAACGGTAAACGAAAAGCAAAAAGCAAAAAGAAAAGAACGTACTTGTATAAATATCGTGGGAGATGAGAGATCGTAATCTAAAGGATACTTACTCGTAAAATATATATGATATGTATATTTAATTATAGTGGAGGAAGAGGGAGGAAGGAATACCATACCAAAACGTAAGAATATTACAAGGAAATTGCCATTAGTCGATAGTCGATAAAGCGATACATATGTACATATAAGATGTACCATGTATGTTCATGTATGTATGTATGACCTACTTGTACACACGTACACTATATACACGGATAGGGTTAAAAACACTTAGTTTAGCTCAATAAAGTCAAAGGAATCTCTCGCATCTCGTAACTCCAACAAAAAGCAATTGTAAAATATCCAAACACCCCTCCTAGACTCCCCCTGAATCCCCCTGTAACGACGAAGAGATTCAAACCCAAATTGAATCGCATCGGATCGCAACCAAAAACATAAACCCGTGTATGAATTAATCGATCTGGTTAATCGGTTAATCGTGAACCGTCAATCGAAATTCAAATTGAACAAACAAACAAACAAACCAACAAACAAGTGAGGCGACGGTGAAGCAAGACTTTATTTTTCAAAGTATTTGCCGCAATATACAATATACAAAAATACAATACAACCTATGTATATCTAAATGAAAATAAAAATACGAATTCTAATAGCTGAATTTAGGCTCTAAGAACTCTAAGGAAGAACAGAACAGAAAACAGAGAGAACATTTCATAGATGCAACTCGAAAAGCAATAAGCAGGCAATGCAGGCGGTAAGGCAACAAGCAACAATATACATATACATATGTACTATACTGTACTATATGTAAACTTTTCACCACGTTTCACCTCCGGTCAATTCGGTCAATTTCCACACTCCACTGGTCCCCTATTTCACCACAGCAAAAGCGAATCCCACCCCACTTCCAACTTCTCTCTTCCACTCTCCCACTCACCCACTCTCCCACTCTTTCTCTATTGTTTTCTTTAACAGCTGATCTCAGCCAAGATTTCCCACACAGTTACACAGTTTATGGTTTTTTTTTTAATTCAGTTGTTTGTTTGTTTGTTCTGAGCCTGACTTTGGTTTTGTGTAACTTCGGTGTTCAGTGGCTATGTTAAGGTTTTCATTTTGTATCTTCTACCACTCACACACACACACACATACACAAACACCCAAACATACACACACACACACATACTCTTTCATTCATTTGTTCTTTCGGCAATAAAAACGAAACTTGTATACATATCATTGTTTATTGGGTTTTATTTTTTGGCTCTGGCACAGCTTCAGATCGGAACGAGGCATTGGCAACCCTGCGCACAACCCACATTTTACAACACTTCAACACTTTTTCCCCTTTAATCTTGACCTCTTCCAGTCCCAATTCCAATTCCAATCCCAAATTCAACAACGCTCTCGCACGCGACAAAGAAAGTCAATTTCTCAGCATTCACAGCAAAAGAATCGAAACAAATCGAAATAGCAATCGCAATCGAAACGAAATGAAATGAACAAAATTAAACGAACAATTAGTGAAAAGCATATTGGTGAAATACTCGTAACTTATATTTTAAATCGAATTAATGAGTGATTAGCGCAATGGTAACGATAAATAACGATAATTTAGTTGAATTCCCTAGCAAATCGAATAATGACAACTTTTTATTAGACAAAAATACAAAAGTAAACATTTTTTAATTGTATACTAATCGAATCAAAATTGTAAAAAGCAAAAGGCAAACAAAAACAAAGAAAAGCATACATACATACATACATATATACAAAAACTACAAAAATTGAAACTGCCAATTCACATTCTCAGACAGAGTTTTAAGAAGCAAAACCAAATCGAATCGAGCATTAAATTAATAATAATAATGATAAGCAAATATACAATGCATTCAAACGTCAACAACATTCTCGTATGTAAGAAAAACTAAACGAAACCCAAAAGAGAAAATTGCTGAATATATTTCGATAAAACAGAAACAGTGGAGAGTAGAGGAGTGGAGAGAAAGCCGACAAGCAGAATCCAATTATACAGTATCTGTATCTAGCATTCGACTCAACCCGACAAGACCATTCTCTACATATTCTTTGACCTTTCTTTGAAATTGTTTGACTTTTTCTGTACCTAAAATATGCAGATCCAGATTCCCATTCAGATTGAGGATTCAGTTTCAGGTTCAGATTCAGTTTTAGTGCAGGCTAATAGGTTTACTTTAGGCATTTAGCGTATATCAATTTATGTGTGTGTGTGTGTGTGAACAAATAGCAGACAATAATTAGTGGACGGCGTGCGGAGCGGCGGAGTATGAAGCGGAAACGAAGTCACTGAAACCCAATGGCAATATCACATACGAGTACGAGTACGAGTATATGTATGTAGTACTCTGTGTACAACATCTGGCTTTTGTCACATCGGGCACACACTGCACAGGGAATGGAATCAATGGAAAGGAACGGAACGTAATTGGGATGAGCCTAACGCTAAGCCTGATGGGATGAGCTGCTGGCGAGTGGCGAGTGTCGAGTGGCGAGTAACGAGTGAGCTATGGCGATGGCAGAGCAGATGTGTTGTTGTCTTCCAATTTAAAGCCAGTCTAGCATAATTGTTCAGTTCGTTTTAGCGGGTTTTTCTTCGGTTATGGCAGAAGTAGTTCCTAAATGCGGCATTCGAATATCGTAGGAAAAATATCGTAGACTTCAGTTAGAACTAGCACCTAGTCCCCCTCCATCTCCATCTCCTGATGGGAGGGTCCCTCCACGATTCAATTCCCGCTCCTTTACCCACGCAACAAATCGTTTTGGTTCGTAGTAGACGGAAAGCAGAACCAGAAACAGAACCGGAAGCAGAAAGTTCTCGTTAGGAGAAGAGGACAAATTTATTTACTGAATGTGTAGGAAAACTGAACTGCCTTAAAGTGATTTTCAAGTGAAACCAAACGAACAACAAATCGCAACCCTGTACATAGTGCCCCAGCCGATGACGAGATGGCGGAACGAGTTCCAAAATACGGCATACAGAATACGGAAATACCGCAAATACGAAAATGCAGAATGCAAAATGCAGGGGGAGACCATTTTTTTTACTAACAACCAAAACCTAGCTACGTATCTACGAGTAAGCCTATCTTTTAAACGACTAACAAATAAGCTGTAAATACACACACACACAGACACACACACACACGCGCGTATATATACACCCATGCAAACATACTATATATATATATACTATATACAAGCATATACATATAAAAATAACATAAAAATACATATAGTACATATATAGTTAAAAGTTTTATAACGAAGCGAAGATGGTAGATGGTGGTAGGGATGGTAAACCAGATGCAGAGCATAAGCGAACATCTTTAGCAAAATTACACCTAAGTTTTCCAGATTCAGATGACTTTTAAACCAAACAAAAACACACACAGAATCGAAAGGATCGAGCAGGAGTCCTTCGAGCTGGCAAAAGGCTGGACAAAAGTTAGAAAAATGGAAGTGTGGAGGTGTGTAGGAGAAAGGTGCAGTGCAGTGTCGAGAGAGGTGTAGGAGTAGGAATAGGAGTAAAAGTAGGAGTAGGAATAGTAGGAATAGTGGAAATAGTAGGAGTAGGAGGAAGAGCTTTTTGTATTTCGACTTGTTTTCCAATCCTAAGTTTAGTCAAATAGCGTAATCGTAATGTAAAGATAAACACGAAGAAAACCAAGAAACGAAACGTATGTAAAATAATTGCATAAATAATTTTAAATATATTCGCCGATTGCCTTCAACTAGAGGAATTTTGATTAAACTTGATAACGAATAATAATTATAATTACTAAAGAATAACTATTAATAATTATTAATAATAACAATACAAAATAAAATGCATTGAATATTTCTACAAAAACATGGAATACAAAGCAGATGGGAAAGCGGTTAAACAGAAACGCAAACAGAAACAGAAACCGAAAGAAAGTAAACGAAAACGAAAACGAAAAAGAAAAAGAAGCCGATAGAGAACAAATCTACACAAAAATGAAATTCAAAAAGAACTGAAGTAAAAACAAAGATTTTAAAAGCAGTAACAAATGGCAAACAAATAAAACAAACAAACAAACCAAGCATTCGTATTTGTACACTAAAGACCCGATAAAGAGTACGCAACTTATACACGCAATATTAGATTAAAACAAACAAAAAACAGACTTCGAAGAATCGAACCGAACTGACCACACAACACCCAGGTCAGGCAGCGCCCCAACTCCCCCTTTGAAGCACACTTTGAGTTCTAGTTCCAGATTCCAGAATACCCAGCCAGAGAATAGGAACAGGGATAGGAACAGATACAGATACAGTTACTAGGGGGAGGGAGATGTCCTAACGGTCCACTCAAACTTCACGCGAAATATCTCTCGAGATCCTTGTTTTGATTTGTATTTGTTAACTAGAAACACTCGCACATATCCAATTAAAAGACGATTACCATTTTGAAAACCAATCCTAGCCCGAAACTGTCCATTTCCATCTCCAGCTGTCCTTCTTAATATCCTTAATAACGTCCCCCCTAACCAGAAACCAGAAACCACAATCACACACACACCCACAAGCACAGGCACAACCACAGAGAAAGCTGCACAGAACCACAGAAACAGGAGCTGCAGAGGAGTAAAAGGAGAGTAACTCGAATCTAGAGCGTACTTTTAGGCGTTAAGCGTACATACATACATACATCTAGTTTGTATCTCTTATATATACACACACATATAAATATAAATATACATAATTATACAGATATACAACTAACAGTAACTCAATACGCATACAACTAGCCAGAGGAGGCCGAGGCCATGGCCGTGGCGAGGCTGGATTAGATCCATCTTTTTTTTGTACTGTATACTGTATTGTATGGTAATGATAATTATATGGATAATGATAATTATAATGATAATGATAATGGAAATTTAACTAGTTATAACGTGCAGTTATCGTAAATTTATGATTATCGATTATTGAGTCTTGAGTACGATTATTATGGAACGTTTGATTTTGTTAATACGAAAACGAAAAACGCGAGCATGGTTAATAAAGCTTTAATTTGAAGCTATATAGGTATATATATATACGCCCATTTATATATATACACACTCACACGGACACACAAACACACACACACATCTACACAGTAGTAGCAGCAAGGAGACCGCAAAAGTCCTCAGTCTATAAATTTGAAAATGAGTGACACGGAAACTTGAATCGAAATCGAAAGTGAAAGCGAAAGCGAAACAGCAAGAGAGAGAACACATAAGCAGCACTTAAGTCTAAGGCCCATATAAGTACGAGTATATTACGATTATAGTTATTTAACGATAGCAAAACGGAACCGGAAACGGAAACGGAATGGGAATGGAGATCGATATGAGAGGGATGATGTGATCGAGTAATCGAGAAGCAGGAATGCAGGATAGGTCGGGCATGCCCACGTACGAGTAAATACATACATGTGTATGTGCATGGCTATGTGTGTGCATGCCCGATGCCATACATACATATACACCCCATATACTATATGCATAATACAATGGGAAACATTTTTAGTCTATACTAATACCGGAGAACGGAACAGAGAGTGGAGAAAGGCAAAAACAACAAATCTATATACAATATACATGGCATACACATATATGAAAGCCCCTATATTGAGGATATAAACGTGAATTTTTAGCAATCTAAGTAATAAATAAATCAATCTAACATATACACATACACATACAAAACACAAAACACACACAGTAACAGAAAGGGAAAAGTGAACAGAACAGGCAACAGAAGGCATTTCAGAATCGCATAACATAATCGGACAAAAATTAATAAATACATACAGCGATGAGATGAGGTATATAGTATATATATATACAATATAGTATATACATCAAATAATACAAATACATACTAAAGATAATGCAATGAACGATTCGATTGGATTCGATTCGATTCGAAGTGCGACGGGAAATGAATACTACGAGTGTAACGGAGAACGAGAACGATAACACTTATACATATGTAAGACACCAGACAAGAACAGCAACAGAAACAACAACTACAATTATATAATGGACTTGTAAATAACATACATACATACGAGTGTACACACACACATATACATATACACGCCCCCTCATACACACTGAACTGACAGACAGATACAAATACACACAGACAGACAGCCACATAAGTAAACACACTCCACACACAAATACACACACACAAACACACATTTTACGACTAGTTAATTTTACAAAACTAAAATTATTGCAGCAGGCGCATTACATAAAAACCAAATGAAAACAAAAAAGAAACCAAAGCCCCCAAATGGCAAAACAAAGCAAAAATCATATGCAGTAAAATAAAAGTAAAAGTAAATGAGAAGAAAGGCAAAGACACACGAAAGAAAGGCGAAAAGGCAAAGGCAGAGGCCTGAAGCCTGCAGCCTGAGGCCAGTGCCCGCTGGGGGGCGGGGGTTGGAGGGTTTGGGCTGAGGCTGGGGCTTGGGCTATGGCTGACCAGAGACCACCCCTCTCTGTCTCTCTCTCTGTCTCTTACTCTCTCTATGCCCCACTTTGCCACGCCCCCAGCCCCCATCTGGGCGGACATGATAGGCGGAAGAGAATTAATAAATTACCAAGTAATATTATAAAAATATTATTATATAAATTATTATAATTATAAATTATTATTAAAGAAAGCAAGCAACAAACGTAAAACCAAAAACAAAACCAATATGATTAAAAATACAAAATACAAAAAAAAAACAAAACAAAACAAAACGAAAAACAAAACAAAAGAAAAGAAAAGCGAAAACCCAAAAACAAAACACATTATTATAATGCGATAATTGAGTAATCAACAAAACGAATTGAGAACGTTGTATGATTTTGATCAGAAAGTAATAAAAACAATTTTCGATTTGTTACGAAATATACATAAACATCAAATGGCTTTTCTTTTGAAGGGTGCCAGTCCTAGAGCTGAAGTCGTAATATCCGCAATGGAAGAATCATGAGATGCAAGGAACAAAGAGATTATTTCCTGTTGCGCAGCTCTCTGGCTCTGCTGTCTGCTCACAGAATTCTGTTTACACGATCTTAACAGCGAACACGCGACTTGTTAACAGTGTAGAATTTGCACTTCTACATGATTTTTACACGTATTGTGACGCCGTCGAGCGACAGAATGGTCAAGCCCAGCAGAGCCACCTGCAACTCAATCACTTGGCCACCAGCAGATGTCGCCACGGGGCTTAAAGGTTCCACTTATTGCCGTTTTGGCTTCTAAGACCCTGTAGTTCATGAAATTTTCGCTAGGTGTGCTACAAATGGATCAATTCAATTTATTTGATTAACATCAGAGGTTGGCATATTCAGCAGGTAAATATAAAACAATTAATGTTAATGAATGGAATTCATGGATGAAGAAAAGCTCCATTACACAGGCAGAAATAGCCTGCGTTTGAGGCACTGGCACTGGCTCGTCTCGGCAACCAGTACCGCTATTGCGGCGCGACACAACGGACAGCGACACTCCCAATTGGTTTGGAGGTTCAACAGTAGCCTATTGATGCACGCACAACAGAAAGTGTGTCCACATGGCACGACCGGCGGTTCCATCTTTTGGGCCGAGACAGATCCAACAGTCGTCTTTGAGGTAGGATGTGGCTATCGATGGTGTCACACCCTCGTCCTTGGCTCATTTTTCCCCATGCTTTTCCATCATAAACCGAGAGTCCTTTTGGTCCGACCCAATAAGCTTAATCTTGTAGGGCTAGGTAAATGGTAAATGATATTCTATAACACCTCTGTCAAGGTGCTGTGATATCGTTTCCAGCCTGGCTCAGGTGTCGCTGCAGCAATCCGTTGAAGGCAAATCTCATCAGCATCCGGCCATCTCCCGTACCAAGAGGCAATGTTGAGTAACTATTCCCTCAACTCAGGCCCTAATCCCATCGATAACCATCGTAATATTCGAGAGTACATATCTGCCATTCATGAGTGCTGCTCCATTTCATGGACTGTTGGTTGTTGGAATAAACAGCATGAGCTAATCCTATCCTGTTCCTAGCTTCGGTACGATCTCATTGGTGTAATTCACACAGCGAGATCTGGGCAGGACGATATGATTTCCATGCGACATAATTACCGCTGATTGAATTGGGCCTGTCACAAAGGTGATGCCTCCGCCCTGCATGCACACGTATCGCATGACATAAAGCAACCGACGCGGGTCCGTGTCCATGTCCGGGTCCTGGTGCGGGTCAGGGTCCGGGTCCCAGATGGGAGATAGGATAGGCGCACCTCTGCCACTCTTTTAGGGATTCCATTCCTCTTTTTGTGATTTTTTTGTTGTTTTTGGCCAAGCGGAAATGCGCACTCGACAAATAACAGCAGCGACATGGCCTGAATGTTTCAACTAGAACTGGAACTGGAAGCCGGATAGAATCTAGTATGTTGATTCACTCGCTGTTTTTCTGCTGTTTGTTTGCTGTTTGTTTTCTGTTTGTTTGGAGCTGGCTGCCAAATCAATGCACAGCAAGGCAATGGGCGAAAGAATGTCTGTCCTACAGTGGATACGTTTCAGTCAATTAGGATGCCCATTAACATCGGCAATGTTGCCACTGTGAAGGCTCCACTGTAGCAGAATGCACTGCCATTCATTAGTTGTCCGTCTGTCTGGCTGTCCGGCTCCGTTCCTGTGTTTGCCAACCTCTTGGGGCCGGGCCCCTATTGATAGTGCCGCCTATTCGGCAAATGAAGTCCTCGAGGACTATTCGACTGCCACTCGAGGACTCGTAACAGTGGCACTTCATTCCTGCTGGCTGACACCTTGAATTTTGAATTGTGAATTGCGAGTTGAGACAGGAGAGCGGAGAGCGGAGCGCAGGAAGAGCTGATCCTAGACAGCTGCTTGAGGAAATGCCCAATAAATTTTGTCTAAGCGGACAGCCCAAAAGGCAGGCCAAGGAAAGAGTTATGTGTATATGTATGTATATGTGTGTGCATGTACATATGTATGTAGTCGTTTTTTGTATTTTGATTTTCGTGATTGTGATTTCTAATCCGAAATGCGCCTTTTGTACTGCCATTACACCGAATGCCCGTTGTTTATGTGTTGTCTGCTGCTGCTTCTGATTTATTTATTTATTTATTATTACATTTGACTGATTGCCGACACCATCCACCATTCACAGACCCCCCTCCCGTCGCCCCACATCCTGTGACACTCGCCCGGCCATGGCCTTTGCCGCTGCCACATCCTTCTGCCACCCACTCTCCATTCTCCATTACCCCCTGACAACTCAAAAACTCTCATGTATTATGAACAAGTTGATTGTCGTGTGCATCTATCTATCCCTCTCGGTGCGTGTTGATTTTCGTTTTGTGTAGGCAAATCATATTACATCATATCATGTATTATGCAGGATTAAAAAAAAAAAGAGCAATAATAATAATAAAAACCCAGGGCCGGAGATAGAAACAGAAACAGAAACGGAATCAGATTTAGAGCTGATCTGATGGAATCCCCTTAAATCAGCTCAAAACATTGGGATCCCTGGCTCACTCTCTCTCTCTCTCTCTCTCTCTCGCTCTTACTCGCTCTGTCTAATTGAATGATGGGTAAGTGAGTACGTTTTACAGAGGGCTTACAGAGATAGATAGTTATTCTGTGACACATCCTTTTTAATGTCAAGAATTTGCCCTTTAAACGTACACATTTTATGAGCTGTAAAGAGATGGAAGATACATATATGTACATACATATGTATGAACATACATATGTCTGCAGATCCCGAAACTTAATTGGAGTCCTTGATCTGACCATTTTCGTGACTACAGATCAGGGCTGCAGGACTTCGTTGCCAGGAATGCCAGGAGTGGGCCTGAGGCCATTAACAAAATCAACAGTCAAGACTCACACGCACGCTCGTTATTCACCATTCAGCGCACTCACAGTTGTATTCACACGCACTTGCACACAGGACATACAGGACATACAGGACACACAGGGCAGCCAGCAGCCGTTCTACTTAGATTCAAGCAAGGCAGCAACAAAGGCTCTGCCACTCTTTCTGTCTCCCTTTCTCTCCATGGGTTGATCCACCTCTTTCTGGGGACTCCGTCCGCTGGCTGGCTGTTGGCAACGATGTGGAAAATGTTACGCTACAATTTAATTGAAAGGATAATCAGGGGCACAGCGGACGAGCACTCATTCAAAGAAGGCTACATAGAGAGAGGGAGAGAGAGAGAGAGAGAGATGGGTATATAGAGGGAGGGAGACACACAGAGACATACAGATAGAGAGGGAGGGAGAGAGAGAGAGACACGGACAAAAGGCAGCGCTAAAAGCTGGCTGCAAGCGAATGAATGAGGCAAATAGAAATAAAATAGCAAACGGTGGCAGCGACACAACATCGGCTTTTGTTGTACCCGTCAAGTGTCCTTTTTGATGAGGAGGACTCCGAGGACTTCCCAGACAGAGGACTCCTCTGTGGACGGAGGACGGAGGGCGAAGGACGAAGGACGCAGAACGATGATGACGTTTCGGGGTTGCTCTGGTAGACCTCGCTTGTGGCCGGGTACGTGAGCCCACAACGTGGCCGGCTTTGCTTCCTGTGCCACGACGATCCTCGCCCCAGTCCCAGTCCCTGGGAGTGAGTGTCCTGTGGCGCAGGAGCTTCGCCCAGCGAAGGGTTGTCGATTGTGAACAAAAAAAAAACACACGAAGCAGAGGACACGGTGCTGGGCGGTGAGGGGCACAGGGCACAGGGGGCAGGAGTGTGCGATTGGCAAATGAAACTCAAATGAAATAAAATTAAATGCGTTGCACAAGTTGCAAATTCGAGCAACAATCAAAAGGATTCACGCTGCGTGTCCTGTTCCTCGCTGTGCCACAGCGACGGCAGCGCGGCAGCGCCTTCGAAGAGTGAAAAATGTAATTTTAATCGAATTCAGCTTCCCTTCCCTCCACCCCTGGCCCTGGCCTTAGCCCTGCCCCAGGCCCTGTCCCTGTGCCTGGATCCATGCATAGTTTTTGATTCCCATTCAAGTGCTAACCTTATTAGTGCCGGAGAAGGACTCTACCCCTCTCCCTTCCCATCTCCCACTTCCCGTTTTCCAGGGCCTGATTCGTGTTGTGCCAACAGTCGCTGAGATGACGCAGCGGGTGCACATCACTCCAGCCCCTGGCCCCTGTCCCTGCCCCTGTCCCGGGCCAAAGGCATTCTTCTGCGAGAAATGCAATTAACTTGGCCAGCAGCAGCCCACCATTCACCATGCCTCATTCCTCAACCCAACCCCCAACCTTCAGCCCCAAAGCAGACCCCATCCCCGTTGCCATCCCCCACAAATCTCAGGCCTCGCATGGCGAGCACAATTAAAACAAAAGGCGTTCGTCGCTAATTAACATTGTTAGCATTAGCGGAGCTCTGAAACAAAAAAAAAGCAAAAAAAACAACTAAAAACCAAACCCAATAAAGAATAGACAGAGAAAACGGGAAAGCGGGAAAAAACAGGACTGAAAGGCTGCAACCGAGCTGCGATGATGATGATGATGATGAGGGGACGCCTCCGTTGTGGATACTTTTGACCTTTTCAAACGTTGTGCCCATCGGCTAGAGCCGAATCATCGATTCCCTATAAACGCACCTTCTATGTGGGATCACAAGAGTCTCTAAGAACAGAATTCCAAACTTATAGATGGCCCTGAAACAAAGCTAAAGAACTGTTTAGGGAAATACGTTCCAAATCTTTTTATCTTTAAAAATTATTACAAATTGTTGTGAAATGTATTCCCTTTATAGAGACAAGGATCTACTCTTAATCCTTTCCGATTTTATGATGTTCCATCAACTAATTAATGATACACGTATTTTCCATCGCCAGCTGGCATCTGGCAGGAGGGTCCTTTTTCTCTAAGCCAGATCCTGCTCGTATCCTGAATTCCGGATACACATGTAAAATTAAATATGGTTTATTGTCAAAGCCAGCCCGACCTTTGCCCCTCTGTATTAATCAACCTTCTGTGTACATTCCCCACACCCCCAGTCTCCCCACTTGTTTATTTATCGACTTGCCAGCAGTTCTGCACTCTGCCCCCGTCACTGGGGTTTCCCCCATTTACCTTTCGGTTCGTGCGGCTGTTGCTTGTTAAAAAAAAAAAAAAATAAAAACCCCACCTGGAAAGAGTACGAAAAAAAAACAGGGGGCATGCAGCAGCAGCATTTATAGCTAATTTTCTTGTCATTGTTTTGAATTTTACACCTTCGCAGCGCGCTGCCGCGTGTTTACCTGCACATGTGTGGAGTGGAGTGGAGTGGCGGGGTGGGATGGGGAGTGGTGGCGTCGTCCCATTGTTTGGCCATGTAAAATAATATTTTATTTTGCCTGTTTGCCTGCAAAGCTCTTGGCTAATGAAGGGGGCGGTGGGGAGGGGTTAGAGGGGTCTGTTATCCTGGTTGTTGGCGACGAAAAAGGGTTTGAATGTCAGCAGCGAAGCCCTAGAAGAATATTTGAGCACCCCTACTCCATTGGACCTTGGGACACCCGAGGCACGAGGATTGATCGAGTGGAACCCCTGGCTATACAAATAGTGGGCCATGTCACCGTCCATAGAGCTCCAGTCCAGTGCTAGAGGGACTCCAGGCTAGACCAGGGAGTAAGGATGCTTCTTATCAATTCTATTCTATTCTCAAGTTCAGTTCTCTTTAGCTTCTTGAAACTGTATCAAATTTAAAATACATTCTTAATATACAAATTTCGATCTGATCTGATCAGATCGGTTCGATCTCGACGTGGCTGTGGCGCCACTCTGTGTGTCCGCTCTGATTTATGTTGCAGTTGCTGCTAAAACCAAAACAGCAGTTGGCCCTCGGCCTCAGCTCGAGACTGGATTAATGGGAAGCACTTGGTTAAGTGAGTTGTCAATGCGGGGACGGGGCAAGTGGCAAGTGGCAAGTGGCACCTACGAGGAAATGGGAAACCCGACTCGAACCCGAACCCTAACCCAAAAACAAAAACAAAACACAAAGACTCTCGAACTCGAACTCGAACTGGAACCCATTTCCAGCTTATTACTTAATCAATATGCTCATTTGTTGTGTGTTTTTTTGTTTTCCTTTAACTGGAAGCAGTTTGCTAAAGAGTAGATGGTGGATGGAGGAGTAGGTTACATATTTTGACAGCATCGGGAGCAACACACAACAGCATGTAAGCGGACCCAAGAAATGTAATTGGAATCCCGAGTCCCAAGCCGAGTCCCATGGCTAGTCCTGGGTGCTGTTTTTGGCGCGCCTTTGCTCGATTTGGATTCCTGCTTCGATCTCGATATGTCTATCGCTACCTGATCTATTTACCATCTTGCACAGATCGCTCCAACCAGCTCTGACAGCTGTTCAGATTTGGCAACTGTCGTCTGTCGATTGTCGGTGACTGTTTCTATTTCTGTCGGTCGGTCTGTCTGTCGCTCTGTTTGACGGAGGCAATTAGGCCAGTGTCTGGGACGTACTGGACACGGCATGAGGTCGACAGAATCAGCTGTACGTGTAGATAAGCAGCCTGCTCCCATTTCCAGCAGCACCACATGACAAACGAGAGGAAAGGAAGGCGGAAAACAACAGCCAATGCTTGACCACTGGGTGCGCCAGATTGGCCTCAGGCATCAGGCCTCAGGCTGCTGCTGCTAGTCGCAAAGCAATCGTCCAACTTGACCGCGGAAGTGACCAAAAGTCGACCCAAGGGCCAAGGCGCATGCGCAACGGATTAAGGGGGAAAGCTGAGGGGAATGAGGGGGGCGAATCTAGGGACAGAGCAAGAATACAGGCCATTGTCCAGGGCACGACCGCCTGGAATGAAGCTGTTAGGCCCGACGATCCGCGCCCATTGTTTGGCGCAAAGCAGCAAAAACTTGCATCATAATTAAACTGTCGTAATTGCCGCCCCTGAGACGCGACATTTGTGCCCGGGCACGGGCAAGGGCTCAGGCACGGGCACCGGGATGGAGCGGAGCGGAGGATTCCTTGCCCTTCTATTCGGAAATCAACCTCAGCGGCAACCGCCGCACCAACAAAAAGTTTCCATTGTACTCTCCTGCCTCTGCCTCTATGGTCTGCTGTGCTCTTCCGTTCATTGAAACTTTACCAACATGCAAATAAAACACACTCGAACACTGGGAACCGGGAAACCTCGATTCAGAATCAGATTCAAATACAGTTGCAGCAGCAGCAGCAGCAGAATCAGAATCAGAATGAGAGTGTGGTCGGGTTGGACGTCTGCAGGATTAAGCGATACAAAGTGGGGGACGGACGGACACAGGAGGGCCATGGGATGGGCAAGCACTTTGCCGGAAACCCATCGGATATACATATGACACAAAACTCAAAACTCACTCACGATAGTCGAGAGAATGCACAAGCACTATCCAATCAAAATAAAATAAAATCTGCAACAACAACAGCGACAGAAATGGAGCTCTGCTCTTGCAAAGGCCGGAAGATTTTTGGTTGGGAATGGGAATTGGAATTAGAATGGGGAAAGGCTCTCTGGGGGCGCTCTGTTCTGATAGATTTTGAAATATATGTATATTTAATCAATTTTCAGGGGTACTTACCTTAGAATTCCCTCACAAAGGATTCATTCGCATGTCTTTGATTCCGTTTGCAAATCTACCTACTTTCCAGCTCATTTTGTTACATATTTTTCCGATTTTTCAAATGCTCAAATGCCTCTCTCTCTCCATGTGCCATTTGCCACGGGGGCAGATCAATAATTTGTGTATCGCACGGCCAATTTGATGACATTATTACGGCCAACTGCACAGAAATTGTCCCGAGTGCTGAGTGGCGCGCGTTGCCCAGGACTTGGCAACATTCAGCTGGTCCACGTCCGTGTCCTGGCAAAAACCTTACTCACACAACCATTTAGGGAGAGTAATATATATCAAGAGACACAAGAGGCACGGCACACAGGGACACACACACACACACAGTTTGTCCGTCCTTTTTGTTGTGCTCTCAATGCCCCGGCTATGGCTATGGCTATAGCTCTGGCTTTGGATCTGGCTTGGCATGTGTTGCTGAGCATGAAAATTGCAATTTTTCGCCAGATAATTTCAATTCAGAACTGCCCAAACCCAAACCCAAATCCAATCCCAAACCCAAACCCGTAGCCGAATGGTACCGAATTGGGTTTTTGATTGGAAATAATGCTGCAATGTTGTTCGCCTTTTGCCGATTTCACACTAGCCGGGGACAATCTCGGCAATTGGCTGAATAGAAATTGATTCGTTGCACCATCATCATCATAGTCGACGTCGTCGTCGTCGTCGTCGTCGTCGTAGTCGTCGTCATCGTCGGGCCTTGCTCCTTGGAGGATTGTCATTTTGTGGGGTCGACCGCAGTCGTTTGGCCACAGCGGGTTGCCCAGGACCAGATAGGTTCGCCTGCTGAACCGATGGATCTCCATGTGACGAGCGTATCGAAACGGTTGGACAATGCCTGAATGCCAGAATGCCCGGCGATGATGGTAACAGGCCCCTGGGGCACTTCTTTTAGCCGTTTATGGGCACAATTTTTGCGCATTTGTCAGGTCTGTTCTCAGTGTTCGGACGTGGCATGATCTGTTCAGTTTTGTTCGGTTCCGATGTGATGTGTTCATTCAATTTGCTACTGCTGATCATCGATCGTCCATTGTCGTTATCTGAAGTGCTAAGTGGTCGCATGTGACCAATTGGCACCGAGCACAGCTGGCTAGGAGACCGAGGGAAACTGGTCTGGCCACAAGACTTTCGAGAATCGGGTGTGATGAAAATTTGTTTGGGAAATTATCTGATTGTAGAGCGACAGTTTCGTTTATGGTGCCCATTTAAGTCTATAAGAAATGTTTGATAATGGTACATCCCACCAAAGACCTGCCATCAGATTTGCAGGACCATCACCCTCCGCCCATTTCTGTATGCTTTCAACTAAAACTTCTTGAAATTGAATGTTGTCCCGATGCCAATTGAATATTTTGTGTACAGATTTGTGTGCTGCCTGCAGGAAGACATCACATACCATCCGCAGAGACCCACCGATATTTATTTGAGCAATTTGAAGGGTAAAAGTAGAAAAATAGAAGAGGAAATGAAATGACCGGAAGTTAAATCAAACCAACTTTTGCCAATGTGCCCAGAAGGTGAAAAGTCAAGAAAATCAAAAGGCAAAAATACATCGAATGCCGGGCACGTAACAAAACTAAATACAAATACGAATAGGAATGAGAATAGGAATGCGAATACGAATACAAATCTTTTGCGAATAATTCAAATAAAATTTACACCTTGCACCAGATTGAGGATGGAACCGAAAGGGACATGGAGGGGGGAGTCGGAGTCCCCTTTGCGCTGCCATACGAGTATTGATAGAGTTTGGTCGAATGGTTGACCAAGGGACGACAAACGGAAATCCTTTTTCAATTTTCAATTTTCAGTTTTATTTTATTTTATTCTCACACACACACAAACACGCACACACACAAAGACCGCATCTGCTGCGAGTTATAGCTGAAGTATAAATTGAGTTGCTGGCCACTGAAGTTGATTATGGTCTACGCCTCAACGGATCTCAGCCAACAAATTTCTCTCGATTTGGTTAAAAAATCAACACCAGGCCAGCCAGCACTTTCTGGCCAGAACTACACAGCCAGGACTACACAGACCAGAGGAGGTCGGTCATGTGTGTGGGCTATCCTTCGGTTGGGTGGGTTGTGTGTGTGTGTGTGTGTGTGTGTGTGTGTGTGTGTGTGTGCGAGTGTGTGTGGGACTAAGCCCTGCGGCTCACATATCAGCGCGCATTAAAACAAAGTGGGCATCGATGTAGAACCCGAATACGAAACCTACCAAATCCCCACCCAAAATCCCACCCAAAACCCAAAGGGGGTAACTAAATTTGTGAAAACAAAAGAAAGTCGACAAAAAAATGTTGGGGGAGGCAAAGAAAAGTGTAAAGCTATGGAACACCAAAGTAGGAATACCCTAGCAAAAGTACAAATAGGAAACGTCATCCTCTTAGTTTTTAAGTTTCGGAAAAAGTCTCACAAAGGATTGCTTACTGATCTCGGAAGAATCTCGGAGAAATGTCTTTCATTTAGAAACAAGATTCTATGGCGGAAGATATTATTCGTTTATAAAGCCAGATAACTATTCGTAAAACGCTCCCTAAAACCCATTGACTGCGTCGAACGAGAGAGTGTGTCTCATGGAAAGGGTCACGGTTCTGTCCGTCAGCCGGGAGCGGCTGCTTTTCACTTATCGGAAGCGGTCGGGGTCCAAATTATTAACGCCCTAAGCTCCAAATCCGATTTGTTGAACCCTGCCAAGCCTCAATCCCGGGACCCAAAGGGATCCATCCACACATGTGATATGCAAAGCGATGGCAGAGTCCGCTGTCGCGGCCGAACAGCTGCTGCAGGTTGCAGGGGCACCGACTACGACGACTCCCTGGAGGATTGAGATTGGGAGACTCGGTGACTCGGAGACGGAAGTGGCAGGTTTGGGTAGGGTAGTGTAGGGTGCACTTGAGGCGAGATGTTGCTGGCGCCGGAATTCGTGTGAAAAGAGTCTTTGAGCCGGCGATTGAAAAAACCTCTTTCTGGAGTGTCAGCTTGCAGCACAGATAAGACAGGATGGTAGGGGGGGGTCGCCGGTGATCCTTAGTGAGGACAAGTGTCGATGCAAGTGTTTGCGCAACATCCTGTGTCCGAGTGTTGAGTTCTCGGGCAACATGCAACATGCATTGTGTCGCTTGTCGCACTCATTAATTGCATTTCGATAATAATTTCCTGCTCGTTAACAGGGACTCACGCTGTCCGTTTGTCCGTTGTGTGAAAGTGTCCTCTGTGTGTGCCCTCTGTGTGCAAGTCTAATTTTCTGGCATATTAGTTACAGGACCCACAGCCGTCGCTTGTTATCGTTAAACAGTCGCTAATTAGACGCACATGTGTAACATGAAACCACATTTAAGCGCCCCCTCCGTCCGTCCGTTCGTCCGTCCGTCCGTTCGTCCGTCCGTCCGTCCGTCCGTCCGTCCGCTCATGTTTTCGGTGGAAGGTGGAAGGTTGTGGTATAGGGTGGAGGTATGAAGAATGATATTGTAGCTGTAACTGTAACTGCAACTGCAACTGGAACTGAGAGTGAGCGACTGGAACAGGAGCACCACGCACCATGCACCACAACGCACCACCAACCACCACCGAAGCGACGCGACGCAGAGAGAAGCACTAAAACTGTCCCAATTGTATCGAAATTATACACTTGAACTTGTCGAACTTTTGTGCCCCGAGTTGTGCCACATTTGGTGTCTCCTTGCCACGGGTTAAGCGCGTCATTGCTATGTCGGCTTGGGGGTCACAGTCACAGCACTTTGAACCATTTCTGCACTGCCAAAAACAATATCAAGCGACCTTAATGGTGTGTGTGTGTGTGTGTGTGTGTGGGAAAGTGTTGCTGGTCTCAGGGTTGGATAGTTCTAGGGTTGGATAGGCTCGATAAGATTAGTCTCCAAGAATACTAAATATATCCTAAAACCATTAGCATTACTATTTGCATTCCTCGAACGTTGCATTGTTGGAAATTCGTTTAAAATCTTTATTTAATTATTTTCAGATGTTCGTTCCAATAACTGCCATAAGTTTGTCTCAAAAATTCTCAGGAATATATAATTTAGACTGACAAATTGGTCTTACTTTCAAATACTATTTGCATATGAAGTGCATCATGAAGTGCATTTGAGAATTGTCTGTTCCCAATATTGGCCATGACATGTCCAGGAATTTCGTAAGACTTTTTTTAATAAATGCGTAAATATTTGCCCCCTTTAATCTATTGGGCCAACAGCTGTGGCCAATGGCCAAAATGAAACAATCCATCGCATCCCATCCCAATCATCCATCCATCCCCCCCAGAGTCTCGACCAATCCTCCCCTTGATATTGTATTTGTTTGAGGCATTTTCCGCCTTTTGTTTTTAATGAATTTCGGTGCAGGATGGGCCATGGCCAGGACATTGACGATGGTGGCCATGATAAAGCCGATGATGTTGCTGTTGCTGTTGCCGTTGCTTTTGCTGCCTCCCGGCTATGGCTCCTCTCCACCATTGTTATTTTCGTCGGGCGACATTTGCATGCCTCATTTGAGGACAAGTTCCTCTTCATTTATTTATTTTATTGCGGCCTCATTCGCGTTATGAACTCAATGGGCTGTGGACATTATTTTAATAATTGCACTCGGCTCTCTCCTCTCCTCCTCGCTCTGGCAGCCAGCAAAAAGACCAACAAGAAAAACAACAAGCATTCAATCCATTCCAATCCAATCACATCCCATACCATACCATCCCTCGCCCAGTCCCCGTCCCCGTCCCAGTCCCCTGTTCTGAAATGTTGTTTGCCCTCTCTTTATGGCTCGCATTCCATTGATTTTCATGGATTGCTCGTAATAAACTTTAGCTGTATTGTACTATAATTTTCGTACAACATTTTCTCCCTCCATCCCTCGCTTTCACTGCTTTCTGCTGGAGATATATTGTGAAAATACATATGTACATATGTATGTACTCTGTAAGGATACGCTATGGATGGCAACAGTAGGTGATAATCAACCGGAAGACATGCCGTCTGAGGAAGAACCTGCTACCTAGAGGAGGAGGTAGACCTATGTAGCATACAATCCCAGGGGATAAGCTTACACATTCACGTAGTACTTTGTGGCCGTAATTTATCTTGAGTGGATCAATTGGGCGAGCCCACAGGACAAGAGCCAAAACAAAGGGCTATCGATCGATGGAGGCTATGATCCATAGGCCAGCTCATAGATCGCATCGGTCCGGCTTTGGGCCGGATCGTATGACTGGATGGGCGAAAGCAGGTTCCTTTGTGGCCGGGTGTGCTTTTGTTGCATTGTTTTGTTTGGTCGCTGGGCGGGGATTAAGACAAGTGTCGGTTGCACAATGGCCAGGCGATCCACCATCCACCCAAACAAAGGACCTGCACGATCTCAGGCCTGCGATAAAGGATTAGCCCTCGGTCCCACACACACACACACCGGCTCTCTCGGCCCTCGACCATCGACCACCGAGAGACAGCCAGTCTAGCGAGCATCCTCTTGTCCACATTAGGCCTAAGTGCGGCTTAGCCAAATGCTAATAGATTTGCTAATGTGAAAGCCCCGGCCACACATGCCTCATGTGAGCCTCTATCCTGTCCTGTCCTGTCCTGTATCGGCTCCTTTCTCCTTTCTTCTTGAGGCTTAGCCCGAGCCCTCCACTGGCTTTTATTGTGTGCCGCCTTTTGTGGGAACGCAACTCCATTGTTGCCACAAATTGCTGAACAAAGCAAAGCGTAGCGCCGGCGCTGCCATCGATCCCTCCAAGACCGATAGAATAGAGCCTACATAGAGCCATCTCCCTCCCTCCTACTCACACCCCACACCCATGCCATTAATATTTCAATCACTAAAATATTCGGAACAAACTAACAAATCGAATCGGCATAGCGTGTCCGAGTCCGACCATTTGACCATTTCGTATTCATGGCACAGGATTTGCTGGGGCCACTCAACAGGAGCACTACATACATACATACATATATATGCCCGACAGCGACCTGCCCATGCTCTAGAATGGGCTGGCTATATCTTCCGGAAGACCTTTAATGGCAACTTACTTTACGCCAATTAAAGGCGTTAAAAAACGCCAATCCCCAATTTAATCCATCAATTTAAGATATCTACAGCTCTATTTTCGTGTATTTTCCCTTGAGAAATGTAGAACCGGAGTTGTCCGTTCCTTAGGGTATGGGAATCACGAGGTTTAACTCCTCCAGTCCAGAGCCTAGTCAGCGTGCGTGCTTTTTTTATGCCATCAGTGTTTTTTCCATCGGGTTTTTTGTTTTTGTTGTTCTCCGACCCGGTCCGGGCACAGCTTTATTGGGTCCACTATGTTTCTAATCAGTGCAGCTTCCGTTGCCAGCTTCCTCTCCTCCACAACCAGTCCTTGTCCTTGTCCCTATCCCTGTCCCTGTCTCCTGTCCCTTTTCCACTGCCATTTCTTTCTAACGGCCCTCCGTGTCGAGGGCGGGGGCGGGGAGGGGGCGGCGCGTCAGTCAACAGAGAGCGATATTTGTCAACAAGCGGAACTGCGAGTATAAATATGCATGCAATGCCTGGCAAAGGGCTCTGGGATTCCCGTACAAGGGCTGACCAAATGCAGAGAGGAAACTTTGATGTGGAAAAATGAAAATGCCAGAGCACAGGGAAACGGATGCCATCGGAATAGGTTTTGATACGGTCTCTAGGAGGGGATGCTGCTCAGACAACGCTTAAATTTTTTTCACGCACACACACACGAAAAATCATACGTTCGAAAGTCCGACAAAAACTCAGAGTTATCTGAAATTAAGTATCGAAAATACTAGCTTCAAAAAGAAATCCCTAAAGCGTTCTGACGCAATGAAAAGCCAGACTTGTCATCTCTATAAATCAACTCTTTCACGGAGCAGCCTTTGAGTTTTCTTTTCCACTTTGAAAATCACTGCATTGCAGTTTGTTCCAGTTCAGTTCAGCTGGAAAATAATATAAGACTTCAACTTCCCAAAACGGCATTCAAGAATAACACTTGAAGCAAGTTTTCATCAATAAACAGACTAGAAAACCAGCCACCAGTCACGATGTTTCGCCAGATGAACATGCGTGAGGCAATGCGCTCAGTTGCCGTACAGCGATTAATATTCGGTAAGTGCTTTTTTTTTTTACTGAGTAAAGTATGGATGATTACTGCGGGCCAATGGCGGATCATTTTTGTCTTGTCCCTTCAGATTATAAACGTAAATTGAACTGTCTGGATGTCATTGGAGCGCTGCCGTCAAAACGTGCGCGTGCGCCAGCGCCGGCGCCGCCTAAAAAGCGTGCGCCTGCGCCGCCTGTGGTGGTGCCTCACCGCAAAGGCCGTCAGGCCAAGGTTCGGTCAAAGAAGTCAAAGGGTGATGCCAGAGTGTGGATGAAGGGACCAAATCCAATGGATCCGTTCACTGAGCTCATGCCGAGGGGCCAACGATCAGTGGCTGTCTGCAAGGAAGACTTCTTCGAAGGGACCGCCAAAGTCGGATATCTTAATCGGATCAAGCCGTTCTCCGGCGCCTCTAACAATGTGCAAGCGCTGGCTGTGGTGACTGAGCAGATGGCCGAAGTGAGCATCGAGGCGCCCAATGATCCCACCGAACTCGAATCCGAAATTCTGCACTGCCCCAAGGGCGTTTGTATACAGGATTTTCAAAAGCTAAAAGCGGAGGGAGCACTGAAAAACCGTCAGTTTAAAAAGCGCCTCAGTGACGCCGTACTCAACCTAATAGAAACCACGACCCCGTCGCTTGACAACATCAAGGAAATGAAAGTGCTGAATCTCAGCTGTGATGACTCAAAAGAGTGTATCAGAGAGCCCGAGTCCAAGCTGATGGTCCCAAAAGTGGATATGACAAGCGAGAAGCAACAGACGCCGCAGAAGCAGGCTTCCAATGTGGATAAAAATAAGATGAAGTCCAGAAAACGGAATCGCAAGAAGAACAAGAGCTATATACGTGAGAAGGAGAACACTTTGGACTGTCCTGCGTCCACCGACTCTGTGGCCGCTAGAGACGCACCAAAGACCGACGCTGGCCTGGACACTGGTGCCCGCATTGATCCCGAGGTGAGTCCATATCCTGTCGAGGCTGAAGAATTTCCTAGTCGCTTGTCTTCTTCCTTACAGGTGGACGTGGACTCAAACGAGAAACCAAATAACTTGGAGGCCAAAGATGAAATTGGGATCGCCGCATCGCAGAGTGAATCGCTGCCGGTAGAGGAAGCTGAATACGGCACCGAAGAAAAGGATCCACAGATGGCGTCCAAGGCCATTCAGTCCCATGCATTGCCTCTTTGATTTCACGGTGAACATTTTGGTGGCCATTTTTGTACTAAATTCCAGTTATGAGCGGTTATTGCTAGTCCGTTGATTAAAGGCCTTAGAATACTCTATGGATGTTTCTTTTCTATGGGTTTGAGGGTTTGCTATTCTTGACACTGTTAACAGCTGTGGTGTGGTATATGGGGGGACCACAGCCTCTTCCGTTCCGTTCCGTTCTGTTCAGGCATGTAAATCACTGTGGAAGAGCCCCCCGTTTGAGCTCTGCTGCCATCTCCATCACCTGCCTACAAATGACACTTGCAAATCCACTCGATATTGAGAGTTCACGTCACCCTGGGCAACAGGACCAGAGCCATTGGTGAGGGGTGGGCATGGGCAAAGGTAATGTAGGAGTGGGAATGGAGGGGGTTGGGTTGAGGGTAAGTCTGGGCAAAAAAGAAAGTCATAACGAGGCAGGGCCGGGCAGGGCAGGCCAAGCGGCAGCGACAACAAACAACCAGCAAACGACAGCCGGGAATCGGGAACCGGCAGCACATAAGCCGCCATGTTACGGATGTGAGAGTGCAGCAGCAACAACCAACGTTGCACCTCCATGGGGCTTACACACACACACACAGAAAAAAAAAGCGACGCGTTTCGTAATTGGGAATGGGCCTGCTCTTGGGGCAGGAGAAGGTGCTCTTGGGGCAAAAGGCAGACCAAGAGCACTGGCAGGAACAGGCTGTAAAAACATTCATTACATCAAAACAATTCAGGATCAAAAGGTTAGGCCATCTAGCCACAAATTAAGAAGAAAAAAAACGGTGCCAATTCCTACCTATTTCATATGCAAGTTAAATCATATCCTTACTATATGTATATGCGATGATATGTTATTCCCATGGAGTCTTAGTTCTTTTTTTCCTTCTGGTTAATTCTGGTTATTCTTCTTGTGATTCTTTCTGTCATGAATTGGCTCAGTGACCTATGAGTATTGTCCCTCCTGTTGCTGTCCTTTCCACCAATTTGTCTGAATGACTGAAGCTGAAGCTGGCAGCCAAGACAGGAAGCAAGCCGTTTCACTTTCAACTCGATTCGATGGACGCACAAGTAGTGCGGATACGTACGCTTTTGGTCAGTTGCTTTTAAGCATGAAAAAGCAATGCAAGCCGAGTCCAGCTCTTGACCTCCATCTCTCCCCCAGCAAGCTCCGTAGGGTCCATCCATCCATTCATCCATCCATTCATCCATCCGTCCATCTATCCATCCGTCGTTCAGTGCTTCAGCCGGGACGCATACAAATCACACTAAACCGAATACGTCAGGGCGGTGGCAGAGAATGGGAATGCGAATAGGGGATAGATATATGGAGCGGGCCCGGGCCCGGGCTTCGGCTTTGGCTTTGGCTTTCCTTTGAGTGCTAGCCGGCTCAATATCACAGAAAAATACCCGCAAAAAACTGGAACCCGTCAAGGAGAAGAAACAAAAGCTAGAAGGGTATTGTGGTAAAGTGCTTCGACTACAGGATACCCCGACAGTCAGAATATATGTGTTTGGCATTGGAGATCCAACAATTCAAATATACCCTGGCATTTGATGCCTAGCAGGGTATTAGCCGAAGAGCAGAAACAGAAAACGGCAAAAAGGGAAAACAGAAGCTGGCTTGACTACAAAACCCAAGTCGGAGCGGATGCGGCATCAACATCATCGACAACATCGGCATGCTCAGGAAGCAGTGGCTGTGTGGCAGTGGCAGTGGCAGGAGCAGGGGACGCACTGGATGTGGATGGATGTGCAAGGATTGACTTTGACTCCTGCCGAGCCATATGTATATCCTGTTTGTGCAGAGATTTGGCTTTGAGCTATGGATATCGTTAGAGATTGCCGTCGCTGGCTTAGTGCGCCCAGCCACCCGCCACCCGCCCCCCGCTCATCGATTTGCCCCTTGGTTGGACGAATGGAAGGGTGGGATGCCCGAACGTGAGCGGGAGCGGGAGCAGTCGGTGTGGAGGAGCTGCTTCCAGTGGTGGCAACTTCGAGTGTCATGTGCAGCAAGTTTACAAGGCTGCAGCGCCACACTCTCCTTTTTATGCTGGTGCAGCCTCCACTGCCCAAAGCCCGACATCGAGGCTGTTGATGTTGCCGTTTTTTAATTACATCCTTCACGGGGAATCCGTTCACATGGGGGGCTAGTCCTCCGAGTGATGGCACATATCAAGCATACGTCGTATATGACAACGCGCCTCTGGGGAGGGGCAGGAAAGAAGCAGGAAAAAAACCAAGCCAAGCCAAGCCAAACCAAACCAAAAACTTGTACAAATGCCATGGTTTGGCTTTGGCCTATCTCTACCTCTTGCGCTTATCCTCCTATCCGCCTTCTGCTGTGGGGGGCAGGGCTGGTGGGACTGAGGGGACTGAAGCAGTTTATTGTGAAATTCCAATAAATGCAGTTTAAACCAAAGCCTTGCCAACGATCGGCGAGGTACAAAAAAAGGAAAACAGGAACTGCGAGAGTGAAAGGGACAGAAGGAGACCTCGAACTACCTCCCAGAAGATGAAAAAGCGAGCGAGAAAATCGTAGAAAATCGTAAAATTGGCCCCGCAATGTGGCAGCAGGACAGGGGATTGGCAAAAGCTGGGCAAAGGGCTGCGAACGAATGGTTCCGCCATGTGGAATAACCAATGGCGCTACTCAACAGGGGGAAGACAAAGGTCCAATACGATTATAGAGGTAGCGGAATATAGTATGAAATACTACCAACCCCGGCTCACTCGCCTCTCGGCTTACTCGCGAGGATAGAAGTAAACTAACGGATGCAAATCATTTCTATATAATTGGGAGATATTGAGTAAATTTCATATTTACTTTATTGGTATTGATACATTACTTAACACTTCCTTGGACGGCCGAAGGGTATTCCCAGAACATCCATCGATTGTCGCCTGGCCAAAGAGTGGCGCAAGCAGGTAACTCGCCCGCCCACACTGGACTCGGTTCAATTGTGCAAGGGATTGCCACGATGCCGATGACGATGCCGTGAGATGCTGAGCGATGCAGAGCGATGGGAAACGATGCGCCAAGGCCATCATGACGATGATGATGATGGTGAGCGCTCCATCAGGGACCAGGGCCATCCATAGAGCCAGTTGTCGGATGGATGGCGATGGCGGAGGCGGTGGCAGTCAACAAGGACTGTCTCTCTATCTCTCTCTATCCCTCTCTCTTTGTACCCTCTTCCTTTTGGTAGTCTAGGTACTTGGGTACTTTGGGGATTTTGTGCAGATTTACATGCAAACAATCAAGATACGACCGGGCTTTCAAGTGCCCCGGGGCCGGAGCCGGAGCCTGAGCCCCGCAGCCGGTAGAGCACACAGAACAGAGCTCTTGCGACCTCGCAGCTCGCTTCTCTGGGACTCGTGCCAATACGTCATGTGTGTCCCAACAGCGGCTTACTCTCGGCTCTGGGTAGAGGTATGGCTATGGGAATGGGAATGGAAATGGGTCTGAAAATGGATGGTTGGGGCCCGGACCCGGACCCGGAGCCGGAGCCAGGCTCTGCTTGGAGTATGGGTTAAATGCTCCCGGTGCACGTTCCGTTTGCTTTTCACATCTTTTCACCTTTGATTTGCCATCGTGTTCTGCCCATCTCCATCTCCATTCGCATTTCGATTGTCGTTGTACCTTCCCTTCGATGTCCTTCACCTGTTCGCCCTTCTTTTCCTTTGCTCTCCTGGCACTGCCACTGCCACAGCCAATGCCACTGGGTGGTGGTAGTGTGCTGCGTGCCTCTGGTATCGCTCTTGATATTTCGCAATGTTTGTTAAATAAATATCTCTACACATGTTCAGTCCCAGTCCGCACTCAATCACTTTGCATGTCTCTGGATCTGGCCTTGGCTCTGGCTCTGGCTCTGGAAGATCCCAGTTCCCCTGGGCTTGTTATTTTTTGGTTGATATTATTGGTTTTTAATTCAATTGCTACTTACGTATGTTAAATGTTTTCTTTTGGGGATTACTTGGCGTTTGTGTCTGTGTCCTGACAGGCCCCCGCCCAGCCCCCACACCAGCTGCAGAGTGGCGCTCTCTGGATCCTTATAAATGATAAATGAGAGTTAATTATTTAATGTCTGTCACCCAGTGGCTAACACGAAGCTAACCCACCCGCTGAAATGCAAATTGCCATCGTCACATGTCCGCTGCTGGACTTGGACTTGGCTTGGCTTGGCATGGCTTGGCTTTGGCCATGTCCCTGGAAAAGGGCAGCAGGAGGCTGTAGTGGACATCCCAACACAGTTGGTCCAAGTGACACATACAGTGACACACAGAGACACAGCAGCAGGACATCGGACTTCGGCCATTGGACATAGGACATAGGACCTCGGGCAGCTAGGCGAGGCGAGACTGTTAAAAACAAACTAAAAGGAAACACCACCACCGCCATCAGCATGGGGTAGAGAGACATTCGAATACCCTGCAGATGTGCAATCAATTAGCAAAAATAAATGTACTTAGAGATGATGTACTTATCCAAATCTTCTGCTCATTGCAGAATCAACGAAAGATCTGAACACTTATGCTATATGGATATGGGAAGGAACCACATTCACAGGAGGCTCAACCTTTTCCTCGTGGGAGTGGGAGTCACCCTTTGGCATCAATTGGCATCCCCATCCCAATGCCACGCCATCCCCATTCGGTAAATATGGCCGCCAGCTACTCAGTGGGTCAACTGCTGCTGGTCAGCTGGGGGAGGGGAAACCGCTGTGTTGGGGGAGGCATCTCCCAGAGTTGGAGATCAGTGCGCATGCCTCGCATCCGATGATGATCTTTGGGGGTAGGTCAAGTCAACTCAAATCAAGTCAAGTCAAGTTAGGGCTAGGCGAGAGTCCCATGCGATAGCCGCTATCTTTTCAATGGCAAAGGTCCATCTGGACTTCTGGGTCTGCTCATGCAAATTCAAATTGAATGACATGGAGCTCAACTAATCCCACATCACCTCCCCTCCCCGCGGACAACTGCAAGTGCCTTCCACACCAAATCCCCTGCCATGTCAAGAGGCTGCGCTGGACTGTGAAAAGAATTAGAACTAAGACGGGTAGATTTGCTGGATTCCAATGTTTTTTGTCGCCCTAGAGCAGGACAGCAGGACAGGACACAGCCTGACTCTGTCACTGGCTCTCGTCCGGACAATGGTCAGCCAAGTATCCATTCTAGCATTCTGGCATTCCCCTGATGATGCTGCTGCTGCTGCTGCAATATTTACGACTTTGCCGCGCGCACTATCATTAATTTAGCAGATTAGCAGGACCCGGGAGGGAAATGCAGAAGAGGAACATCAAAAACCACAAAACCGCCTCGAAAATATTGTGCAGACGAGCACACAGACAAAGGACAGACAGACAGTGGTGGAGGAGGAGGAGGGAGGGGTCTTGGAAAAGTGTTGAGCGTATTCCAAGAATTTTAATTGAGCTGTAGCCCCGAAGATCTCTGACTGCTGACTGCGGACTGCTGACTGGTGCGTGATTTAAGGCAAATCCCAAAAACTGTGATAATCGACTTTGATGCCCGACTGTCGCCGCCGACATTGTCGCCTGCCTATCTGCTCTGCTGACTGCTCGCTTGCATTGCATTTGAAAATGGTATATGACAAAAGACATTCCCCAGATATACTGCCGAATGCCGGACAGACACATACAGATATCCTGTTGTTTTTCCAGCCAACATACTCCACAAGATATTGAGAGCAGAATGTAGACAGACAGAGATTGCCAATGTGCCATGCCAGGCCATGCCTTTTATTATTACGAGAGCGAGCGGGTGACCGAATCAGAGTCTGAGCCCGAGTCCGAGTCCGGGTCCGGGTCCGGGTCGAGCGATGACACTTGGGTGCAAACGAGCCGATTATTGCCGCCTGATAATGTTCTAATTGCCCTGCAGCGATAGCGACAGCTAGTCCAAGCCAAGTCCAACTGCGTCCAAGCCTGGTCGAGTCCAAGACTGAGGAGTCCCGACTAGGATAGGGCTCCTACTGTTTGGGCAATGCGCACTTTTTATTTTTGGCAAAAGGGACTTGCCCAGGACCTGGAATCTGTGTAGTTGCAGTTGTCCTTTGTCATGATGCCGGACGGCACGCTGGGTCCTCAATATCTGTATCTGTAGCTGTAGCTGTCTCTGTCTCCTCTCTGCTTCTCTGCTTATCGCTCTTGCTGTACCGTGTGTCGGTAGGTGTTTTATTTGCCAAATGCATCCGACAACGCCCCGGGGGCTGGGGTGCCCGTGTCCGTATCCATGTCCATGTCCGTGTCCCTCCAGAGCACTTCATTAGTGTGTTTTCTGTACGTGGGCGAGAGTGGACGAGAGGTTCTTGGTCTTCTTGTCTACCGTCAACGCTTAGCCGCCTATCACTGACCGCAGTTGGTCACTTTCCCGGAATCACTGGTGGTGTCGGCGGGTCCTTTTATGTACATATATGTCGCCAAGCCATGAAAATTGATTTCACATTATTTTTCACCTTTCCCTGTTTCAGTATTCAATTGCATTGCCGCACTCTCAAGTATGGCAAGTACAATGCTCATTTCACATTTACCATTTCCAGGTGCTATCGAAAATGAGAGAAAATTAACCATCAAATAAAGAAAATATGGAATATATAATACATATTTACACATTTGCCTCGATATTGGTACATACGCGTGCCTTGCAGACGGTGGATTAATTAGTTATCTGTAGTATACCCTTACCTTTAAGGCTATACCCAAAATATACATGAGTCAATGATTTCATCACAAGGCCTGCCTTGGGGCACCTTCAGTCTCTCAGATGAGTGCAACACACACACGCTATCTGCAACGCGGCGCTTCCAGAGCGAACTTTGTGCTTCCATTAAACCAATGCACTTTTTATCGGCTCTGACATTGACATAAACGATGGGCCTGATTAGTTAGTTAGATAACCGCTAGGCATTGAATGTTTATCATTCTTCGCCAAATAAATGCACAATTTCCACTTGCAACTTGGTAGACGAAAATCAATCAGCTGTTCTTTGTTCAGCCTACACTTTGGCCATTCGCATGTTAACGTAGACGCTAGTGGTGGTGGGATTATCGTCAATCAGAACTTTGTTATTTGTTGTTAATTATTAAAAGCCGTTTGACATTAGACTTTGAAACTGGACTAGCTGAAAAAAAAGGGACAGCATTATGCTAAATGCATGCACAGAGAGAGCGAGAGAGATATATGCTTCCCTGCCATATTTTCTGTGCTGGCAAACATAATTTTGTCACAAATAGTGCCTCAATCAATCGACTGATTGACGGGAGACCACTCCGAACACAAATTTTGGGTTTGGTCTATCATGTTAGCATACATCATATATCATTCACAGCATATTTAGAAAAGTCTAATTTTTTAAGGTATTTTCAATTTATAATAATAAAAATCAACGTACACAGCTTTTGTTTTTTGAGATTCTAGGAGTTCCGGAATAAAACGTTAACCTTTCGCCTAGACAGCCTTTCGCCTCTCTGCCGCCGCGATCTCTCAAGCGATCTGACTATGTATTTATGTATGTATGTCTTATATGTCTTGTACATACGATATGGCCATGGGTTACTCCCAACTGAGCGAGCAGAGAGTTTAATTGGTGGGTAAATGGTGTACATATATGGGGGATAGCAAATGTCCAACAAGATTTGATTTTTATCGCAAGTATATTTGAATTTTATTGCGTACGAAATTCTCGATACAATCGCCGGGCCATAAAAGCGACTGGAGCTCTGGAGCCGAGCCAGGGCAGGGCAAGGCAGGACATGGCAGGACATGGCAGGCCAGGCCATGCCATCACGTAGTCAGGCAGCTAAGCTACACTGTGACAAAAGAAAGATCTCCAGCCAATGCTTATATTGCATTTTGGAATGGAATGATTGAAAGCAGGAAAAGCAGTTGAATTGAAACTCAAGGACCAGGAGCTTGGCAGAGGATATCTGAATCTTCTTTTTAGCTTCCTAAGAGAATACTGGGACTGGAACTGGAAGAAATTCCAGGCAGTTCTTATATAGAATAAAGGGATCATTTCGAGTTCGAGGACTCTTTTGGAGGTGCATGCAAAATGCATTTAAGAGACACATTTTCTGTCACTGTAGACTTGGCCAAAACAGGGATAACAAGCAGCAGTAGCAGGAGCTCGAGCGGCACCATTTCTTGGCCACGTTGGCGTCATTTTCCACGCAATAAAATAAACATTCAAAACGAAATCAACTTAAACGCTCCACGTGGACCCGCTCGCTCCACCCTTCTTTCCTGCGCTCCTTTTGGGTGGGGCTGGGTCTAGTTCAAGTTCCAGTTCCATCAGTTCCACTGCCTCATCCAATCCAACCCAATGTGGCACATTTAATTTTATGCTTATTTTTATGTCACTCTTCTTTATTTTTGCCCGGACTGAAAAGGGGCCCGGTTTGGTCTTCCCCCAGGGGTCAGACCTCCAGTGGCCAGTGGCCGCAAATCCCTGGACCCCGGCTAATAGTTTGGGCAAACAACAGTAATCGGGGGCAGGGCTGGGCAGGGCAAGCAAAGGGTTGATTTAATAAGTTGAACCGATTCGATTTCTATTATCTGCTGCCCTGATGTGTGCTGTGAGGGACCCAAATCAAATGCGTATTTATTGGGACTTAAATGCGATGCGATGTGACGGAACACCCACGACCCTCGGACAGACCCAAAGTGCCCTGGCCACAATGGGTTCGGTTCTCGTTTCGGGGTTTGGGGTTTTTCGGCAGCAGTAAACAATCGTAAAACGTCTCGAAGCGAACCAAAATGAGACAATAAGAGGCAGAGCATACAGGAAGAGGAAACGACATTGAGCAGCAGGCTAAATCTGACTCCGACTACCGATTCCAACTCCAGCTCCAGCTCCGACTCCGTGTGTGGTGACATCATCGCCTTTGACTAAACAACAATTACACAGGACCATGGACCATCGACAGTGGACCGTGGACCGTGGACACAATGCCGCTGAATGGCTGTTACCATTTTCTTGCCCTTGATTGCTTCATTTGCCATAACTAACAGAACAGTGGCCCAAGTGCTGGTCTCTAGATGAGTTATGGCAGCTCATCCTCATCGTCGAACCATTGTACAATGGGATCAGCAGTGTTTGAAAGATCGTCATTCTTGGCTTGATTTATACTGCGGATGCGTCTGGCATTTGGAAGCCGTTTGCCGTTTGCCGTTTGCAAGCCTCATAAATGCCCTGTCCCCCCACTGCACATTTTTTGGCAGCTGGCTGCAGAGGCATCCTGAGACAAACTATACATTCATGGAACCAAAACAATAGATTGTTAAACTCCATTAAGGCATCCTCTTATCTCTAGTTAAGGCCCCCTTTTAGTGGGTTATTTCGAAGCTTTTGTTTTCTGTATGCCACTTTTCTTTAAGTGTATGAGATGTAAATATATTTAAAATTTCCTCTCTCTCATAATCTGTTGTAGAGGATTCATCTGCCAACTCGGAGCCAGAGAGAGAATAGTACCTCAATCAATTGGAACGTATGGGGGGGGGGGGGGGGGGTTGGGGCTTGCATTGAGTTTCGGTTTGGGGTGGGTGGGTTCTGCGTCATTTTCAAATTGGTCTGCGGTCCATGGCGTCGTCCTGGTCCTCCCAAATGTTATGAAATCCAAAAATACGAACAACAAACGAATTTTATGTGCTCGCATAAAAAGAAGCAGAATCAGAAGGCGCGGAATAGAAGGGAAAATGGCAAATCAAAAAATCAAAACGATAAAAATGGCCCTACGACCCCTGACCCCTTCATCCACACACACATACATATGTACATTTGGGTGGGTGGGGGGTCAGGCAAATTGTCATTAGACATGCCGAATTTATGATATTCGGCTGTGATTTCTCTTCTCGTTTTTATTCCGCTTTTGAACCACGCACCACCCAGGGCCCACCCACCACCACCCACATCCATCCCAACGCCCGCTTAAGTATGCTACACACATTTTTTTGGGTAACCCTTGCCCTCCTGCAGCCCCCTTCCCCTCAGCCCCCTCCTCATCGCACACACACACACACAAGCCCATAAATTCCATAAATTGTTGGGCTATTATTTCTCGTGGCTGTCAACGCAATATTGCAGGCAAATTGTCCTGGACACCGACAACAACACGGTCGATTGGTGGGAACAGGGGGGACTGAAATCCAAAAGGGGGAGACTGAAACACATTTCAAATATGTTTTTAACGAATTTTGTATTTTATATATGTATATGGTATGTACATATATAACTCCAGCAGTTGTCACAACTCTTTAAGAAGACTGTGGAGTTGTCTCTTAGACAATTTAAGGTCCAAGTGCCAGTGAAGAGTGTGTGTGGCAGAGAGTAACGGCCTTGCATGAATGTAATCTGTTATTTAGTCTAGTCGGAAAATGTTTAGAATATATTCTTGAACAGCATCGACTGCCACATCGATCTGCGCCGAGCCATCTCTCATTTCTGACCCTATCCTCTAGTCACCCCATTAAAAGTTTTCCACACCCATTTATGGATGATTTTTGTCATATTTTTTATGCACATTGTAGCGAGATTTTTATGGCATTTTTCTCCGACCTCTCTTTTTTGTGGCACGCATGTTTCTGCAATTGACTTTGCAGCCTTGACTTACGCCAAATGACATAATTAGGGTCCAAGAGGGCGGGGCAGGTAGTCCGGCTGGACGGGAACAGGGACGGGGACGAAGCTGGGGTTAGGGTTATGCTATGTTATGGCTAGGGTTAGGGTTACATGGCCCTAACCCTAATGCCCAACCCCGTCATAAAAACGATGCAATTTCGCGCGAATTCTAACCCCAGCAAATCCTTTTTCCTTTCTCTTCCTTTAAATTACCGTTTTTTCGGGGCATTTTCCACCGAAAATCGCTGTCAACTTTTCTGATGTTTTTTTATTATTATTTGTCAGCCGTTTTTTTTTTTTGTTCGCTGACGTTTAGAAAGTCAATTGGTTTATGAGTCGTCGAAGTCGATGTATAACCCAACCGATGCGAAACAGAACCCCCTGGATCTGTTTCATTACATATTTCGTTGAGAAACTTGTGATACAAAATGTTCGGTTCTAAATTTAAATTCCAAGTTTTCATTCTACAATGCTCGGTACAACGTTCGCGGGACTTCTCAAAGCATACACCATGGTGCCATGGTATTTTTAATGTCCTGGTGGAAGAAAAAAGGCGGATGGTGTGCACCGGCCAGGCACCCGGACAAGAGGTGCAGCCTCTATGGACTCTTATGAGGCAAAGATCCCCAAGTCATCGTCTCCCCGACATGGTCCAGGCAAAGATGACGGGGATGATCCCCAGGAGCTTGGGGCAGGGCGAGAAGCTCAAATAGAAGCTGAGGAGGAGACCGTCCTTCACAAACTGTGCCTTACGTTATCCTATACAAAGCCGAGGCGCATCCTGAAAAAACATAGGAAAGAAGAAAACGTTCTTCTGGACACTGGCACAGATGAGGAGCCTGATGATGTGGACATAGAAGACCAAGAAGAGGAAGAAAAAACAGAGCGGAAAGACAGCAATTGTCGACAGAAAGCGAAAAGGCCAGCACTCTGAAAAGTTCAATCTCACCGCCCGCCAAAAGCACGAGGAGCTGGAATATGGGGGCGGGGTATACGAGGACGTTCGCTATGACCTTCGACTGGATAAAGATGTGGAAGAGGAGCTAGGTGACGGGCAAGGGCCCGCCTGTGTCCAAACCGTGTGCTCTTCTTACCTCTCAGTACCCGAAGCAAAAATAGAAATAGCAATAGCAACATAAATAAAGAAAAGACAAAACCGTTTATGGCGTTTAGGGGTTTTCCTTTTGCCGGAGGAAAGAGAGTTCCCGCTAAATCGTAAATGTACGAGTAGATGGTATATGGTAGATGGTACACAAGTTTACGATCACAGCCCACTCCCTGAGGTTTCTGCGGGTTGCATTGAGTTGAGTAATCTCCCAGTACCTGTGGTCCTTGGCTTAGCAAATTTTATGCAATGCCAGGAGTCAAGGACAAGCTCTCGTACCTGGCACCACAACACGCTTCCAACACGCGGCTGACTCTTTTTTCGGTCCGACTCTGTCTTGCGCGAATCCTTTTTTAGTGCCCGAATCCTTTTTTCAAGGGAAATGGAAATCCAGCCAGGACCAAGCCGAAAGCCAAGTCCGACAGTCCGACCAAGCCAACAGTTAGCCGTTTATTTAGCCATTTATTTTTGGTCATTTATTTTTATTCGAATTGTTTCTGCTGTCGCTCTCAGAGCGTTCCAACTTGAAGCAATTATAGTTCAATAAATTCACCCAATCACCTATCGGATAGAGGAGAGAAGGAGAAAGAGAGAGGGAGCGGATGGAAAGTGACTCTTTTGATGGTTCAATTTACGTAGAAAACAACCCAAAACAAAACACACAAAAAATACCCAAGAGTCGGGGGAGGGTTTTGGCCCAAACATTTTTCAATGGGCCAACAACAGCAGCCAGAAGCACCACCAAAAAAGAAGAAATTGGTAAATAATAAAAGGAAAGAATGAAAATCGCCCCCGCCCCATTTGATGATGCTCTGCAGCTCAGTGTATCTGTGTACCTGTACCTACCCGTATCTGTAACTGTAACTGTAGCTGTATCTGTATCTGTAGCTCACTGGACCCAAAGCGGGGCAATTGTGCCAGTTCAATGTAGTGGCAAGACTTTCGACGCGCGATGATAAATGATGTTTGCCAATCTATCTGACCCAGGGCCGGAAATTAAATTTGTATGGAAAATTTGCCACTTTGCCCAAGTTGGGAAATCTGTTCCTTCGATGCGATCCCGCCCCAGCCACAGGAACTGTGGGAACCCAAACAGTTGCGTGGCCTGTTCGGCCTGGGGTTGGCCAATAACTAATTGTGGGGGGTGTTCGAATTTCGAATGTCTTGGAAAAGTCATCCGAAGGTAAGTGATTTGGATAAGAGGCCAGGCGTATCCTCATTAATCCTGCAGGTTCCGAAGACTTTCTATTCTCATGTCATCTACATATATACAACTTTTTTGACTACGTTTTGTAGCAAATTTTTTACGAAATTTCTTCCCGGAAAAACCTTCACATTTGTTGACCACACGGCGGTCAATTAAGCTGTTAAATATGACTTACCCCGCAGAACCAGTTCGAGCTGCCAGCAGTCGTAGATGGAGGCGATATCGAAGACCTCCCATCAAGCAGGAGTCCCAAACGCTTAAGAGGAGAAACTCTGCTCCCTGAAACATTTTTCATCATTTCTTACACAAATCCGTGGCCAGCAGGACAATCGACAATAGGAATCGGGTATTGGGTATGGGGTATGGGTTATGTGGTATCGGGAATCGGGAATCGGGATTTGGGCATCCTCATAAATCATGTCACAAGCTGCGGTCATAGCTGGTTGCGGTGCCAGCTCGTCTGCCGAGCTGTAAAAAGTGAAATCGAAACTATTATCGGGGATTTCTTCTGTCCCGCAGTGTGCTCCTTTGTGCGGTTTGTTGGGGTCACATGAAGCTGGTTTTTTTGTAGAACAGAACTCTCTGCGACGTTCGTTCATTCGTTCGTTCGTTCGTGTCCCAAAAACGACGACAAATAAAAACATCAAATCATTCATAACACTTGTTTGGCTGGCATTGATTGAGCCAACAAACAGCATACACCCCATGATCCTGACCATTTCCTTTGCATTGTCTGAGGTGTACCCACAGCGCTAACCGAGTTCCCATTTAGCCCAAATTTCTCATTTCTCTCGGTTCTCATTCTATCTGTTCTCAGTTCTTCATTCTCTGGGCTATGGGCTATGGACTGTGGGTTCCCAACCTGTTCACATTCATTGATGGCTCGCATCGGATCCTCATTGTTTACGGAAAACATTTCGAGTTCTGCTGAATCGCTCATTGTTTGATTGGAATTGATTAATGTGCCCTCTGGTTAGCTGCTGCTTTACTGCTCCTTTACCACGATGCTCTCTGTTCTGTTCTGCTCTGTTCTATTCATGGCTTAGCGTTTCCCTTTTTTTTTTGTTTTCATTTTCATTTAACTGGTCTTCAGTTATCGTAGTCGAATGTCGAATGTCGGGGGAGGATAATACAGGACTGTATGCTGCGCATTTCTACAGGTTCTTTCACTGCCTCAGCTTCAGTTAATGAGGCCATCAATAAGTCAATTAGTTTCCCCAACTCTCTCTCTCTCGCCCTCCCTTCCTCTCTCTGAATCTCTGAACGGACGCTTAGGGTTGATGTTGATCCCCTCTTTGTTCTCGGGGACTTTGACTTCAACTCGTTTTCTAGCTGGTCAATTGACTTGTTTGCAACGATTGGATTGGATCTTCATTGATGAGGGACCGACCTTGACTGTGCTGATTAATCCTTAGACAACTATTAGATGATATGGTAATCCAGTAACCTTTAAGCTTAAATCAAAGGTGTTGCTTATGGAAAGAGCTAAGGGATATAAAATACATGAATATATTTATCAGTTTAGTCTTGAAATCGAATACATTTTCATCTGATGCTCTGGCTGACCTCCCGACAGCTCCCACTCGAAGCCGAAGTGTCCATAGCTTGACCTTTAACTTTAGCCAGCAAAAGAGATACAGTTTCAAAACTCAATCGCCACCCCTCATAAAAATGAGTTTTTGGTATTTTTTTGTACTGTTTTGGGCAATTAAATTTTCACGCTATGGAAACGAAAGAATATGTCCGTGTACGATGTGTGGAAAGTCGGAAAATTGATGTGAAAATTATGCTTAAACGGGGGAATGCCGCCAGCCAGCCACTATGACAACGTCAGGTGTCCTTGGTTGGGTGGTGGTTTTCCTTTCATCAGAGATCTACGGGGCTGCCAAGATTTTCTGCCTGTCGTTGTTGTTGTTGTTGTTGTTGCACTTGTTCCGAGACGCATTCGCCACGCATGGGATATACGTGGCAAGATATAAATGATGTGGCACCCCCGTATGCCACAGCCATGACTGGGTGACTGGCTGACTGGCTTCTGGCCTCCCCTCGAATTCGGTAGGCTTGTGTTTTTTTTTTTTGGTTTGGTTTGGTTTGGTTTGGTACGGCTTGGTGATAACGTGAAATAATTGCGTGACAACCATGTTGCGATAATTTTCAATTAAACGGCGTTTTCCGTTTTCCCCGCTAGGAGAGAGAGAAAGAACGAAAGACCGAAACAACGAAAGAGCGGGTAGAACGAGACGAGAGACGAGACTGGTGGTGGGGTTGATGGGTGGGTTGGTTGGTTGAAGGAAAACTGCGAGAGAGCAGCGTGAAATTTCATATTAAAATCAACTGATTTTCTGCTTTCATTTATTCATGCCACTGTATCTTCCTTGTTCGTTTGTTCGCCTTTCGCTTCATGTTGTTGTCGCTGCCACACACACACACACACAGAGAGACACAGATTCACAGATACAGAGAGATAAAAAAGCAATTGTAACAATTTGCTCTTGTTTCGTGTTTCAACTCCAATGGAATGGCACATTGGTTGCAGATTGCGAAAAGAATATGCTCAAGAATATTTTGTATACATTTATTAATTAAGATTTCTGTTAATAATATATCTAATTTAATAAATATTTATCTATTACATCTATGTATTAATAAATGGATAACTTTTTTATATTTATTGTATTTATTTGATCTATATATATTGATATAGCTATCCCAAAAATACCATCAGTGGGGTGTCGTCCCACTGTTCGAAGGGCCGAGAGTTTGCTGGAAAAAAAGTGTCACACTTGTGCGTCATTAACGCCGTCGGGTCACAGCTGGTGGATGCGTGAATGGGGGGTTGGGGGTGGTGCGTGCGTGGTTGGGTGTCTCGATGCTCGATGGGTGTCTCTGGATGTGGGTGTGGGTGTGGGCGTCGGTGTGAGTGGGTGACTGACTGACTGGGTGACTGGGTGGCTGTTTGGTTCGGTTTTTGGTTGGTGCAACCAACCGAAGGAGATGGCGATGGAGGAGGTTAGCCTTTCATTTTGTCGGGGGTTGCTGTTGCTGCCATTGCCACTGCCACTGTGGTTGCCAACAACATTGCCAACCATTTTTCTGCGGCCAAAAGACAACAACATCATGAAAAACCCCCGAAAGACGGACGGAAAGGCGAACGGGACGGACGGAACGGAAGAAGAGTGAAAAGTGCAGAGCGGAGCGCGTTTGTTAATTTGATTTGCGCGCTTTGCAATTTAACAATAATATTGTCATCAGGTTTCGCTGGTTCGTTTTTTTTTTTTTTTTCTGGTGTAGATTCGAAGGTGATTCTGATGGTTCAGTGGGGTGGCAGGGGGCGTAACCAATGCCCATTTAATTAGATTGCGCGCCATCTGCGGGGGAGGCCGCGTACTGCGCAGCCCGATTTGATGGCCTGCCTCCAAATGGATGGCCTGCCCCTGCCTCTGCCCCGGCCTCTGGCTTTGCCTCCATCTTGTGTTCCGCTTCTGTTATTAATTTTTTGGGAGCTGCTCATCTGCTTCCTTGGCTGGAATTCCATTGCGTTCCCCTTCGCTTTTGAGTATTATTAAAATCAATCCCTTCTGAATACTTTCTGAATTATTGACTTTTAATTTTCTTAGATTTCATTTGCGGAATGGAAATTATATGGAAATGTATTTTCTTTATTCCTGTATATATTTCTTGGCTTTTTAATCTATAGTATTTATCCCACACATCCTATTTACTTAATTGAATTAATTTCTCATATCCATTCATTATTTTCTTTATCATTCCTCTGGCTCCCAACCACAAATTTTTATTCTCTTGCGCGCTCCGACTTCAAAGTAAAGTCAAAAGTTCCCCCCAGTCTTTTTTCTCTAATCAAAAACGAAATCAAAATCAAATCTTTCACGATCTGAACTTCACTTAACTTCTCCCGTGTCTCTCGCTCTCTCTCTCTCTCTCTCTCTCTCCCTCTGACACCACACAACCACATCTGTGCACAACCACCCACACACACACACATATGGAGATGGGAGATGAGTGATGGTAGATTGGCGATTGGGTGGGGATGGGGATGGGGGTGGGGCACACGGGTTATTGGGTTAATCAGCACGCACAAGGATTGCCGGGCGAAGCTTTTGCTCAATTTTGAGGGCATTTTGAAAGGACATGATTTTGAACTTAAGAGCCAAACACTTTTCGGGCATCGCGTGCGAATCGCGTCATATGGATAAATGAGTCCACAGGCCACAAGAGATGGGAGGATGGGTGGCTGGGTGGATGGGAGACGGGGGAGGATTGTAGGGCAACAAGTTTTGCGTGGACACGTGTTCCGCCAAGAGAATGAGACTTAAGCCAGGGCACGAGCTCTCCTCTCCTGTCCATAGGAAAGCAATCACAAAGCAACCACCGACACCACCACCACACCATACCACCAGCACAGCACCACCCCCGATTCCTGCCAATTCCTGAAGTAGTTTCTACGTGCCTCCTTATTGTTTGATGTGGATTTTAATTGAACTCAAGTTGATGCTTGATGCCAGGACCCCGAATGCCGTGAATACCCTGAATGGATGGATGGATGGATGGATGGGCTTAACAACAAGCTTCCAGCAACAACCGCAAATATTAAAAAAAAATAAATAAAAGCGAAAATAAAGAAAGCCAAACCCGAAAAGAACCCAAAACATCAGCAGCAGCAGCAGCCGCAGCAACAACAAAGGCCATACAGGGGACAACAGTGGGTGCTCGTAAGTATGCGCACAATCCACGACCAAACCACGAAGCGTTGAACTCATTAAAAAGCGGAGAGGAAAACCGAACGGGGGAAGGGCTTGGAAGGGGGGCGAGGGGGGGAATATGATTCCAAAACGCATACATATGTCACTCAATGAGGCGCAACCACCCTTTAGGTGGGATGGTGGGATGGTGGTTGTGGTTCCAGTTTCCCGTGTGTTTTCACTCACTTGTCAGGGCTCATTGTTAATGACAGGATCCTCTCAGGCAGGACAGACAGACAGATGGACCGACCAAGTGCACTGCAATTGCGCTTTAATTTGAATTTGAATTTGATAAATGATTGACTACCCTTCAGGATTGTCCACTCTCCAGCCACTCCACCTCCCCTCATAGAGCTCTCCCTCTCTCTCTCTCTCTCTCTGTTCAGCGATTGTCCTTCGGCTTTGGGCCAAGGATAAGTCACTTAGCCACCGTCCTCTGTCCGCCCGTCCTCCCGTTTCCGGCTTCCGTGAGTCCGTGTCGCGGTTTCGTCAAAATGCAAAACAAAGCCAAAGACACAAAAAAATAAAAATGAACCCAAAGAAGGAAAATTGTAAAGCGAAATATGGCAAGGGAAAACACGATGACAGAGGGCAGAGGGCAGCAGCAGCAGCAGAAGAGGACGCAAAAAAAAAGAGAAGGCAAAAGAAAAAGATGAATGAAATTGCGTACCGTCATCAGGGCTGTCTTACACAAATTGAATTATATGTTGCCATCGTCCTTGGCCGAGACAGAGGCAGAGTCAGAGCCAGAGGCACCGCATATATCCTGTGCAATTACGCGCAAGAGAGCGAGCATCCTAAATTTAATTTGTGCCATTCTTAGCCATAGCCTTAGCCTTAGCCGCTCCCATTCCCATTCGCAGCTACTGCCAGGACTCCTCCAGTTATTACTTCTGCCTTGTCGTGACATATAGGACGATAGGAGCCTGAACCCGGGAACCTTTGCTCTTAAGAGCATTATCGGGGACAAGAACATATGCCGTTGAGATGCTGGACATATGAATGGATAATCCACAGGTACTTGCAATCACAGGACCGGACCAGGAGCCTCCATTCACACTCCTCAGGCCTGGGACGACAGTTGCTAAGCGGATCAATTCGGAATCGAAATCGGGATCGTGCTTTGTGTCGGGGTCAATTTCCCAGGCTCTTCCACTGACTAGGAGAGTCTCAGGAAAGTGACTCATCGGTGGATGAACCCCCTCTCCCATCCCTTCCACCAGGAAGTCCACGGGCCTGGCAACGACTCTGAACTATGCGAGGAATGCGGCCTTGTAAGCCAATTAATGCGCCAACTTATTAGTTTTTGTATGTGTGTGTGTGTGTGGGTGGAACAGATATAGACAAATGAACGCACCAGATCAACCCCAGTGGTGCAAGTGGTGCAGCTGCTCCTCCCCATCCCTGCCCTGCTCTGCTCTGATTTCCTTTTCCACATTCGGACTTCATGCCATTCCGCATGCTTTCACTCCCCCCAGCAGTCAGGCAGGCAGGCGGGGTGGGGCGAGGCGAGGGGAGGCGTGCAGCTTCATTATTGAAATACACACGGACATGGGCAGACACTCGCACATCAAAAGCAGGAAAGAGCACGGAAAAGCCAGAACCAGCAAGTTGCAAACCATTGTGGCCACCCCAAAACACAACCAAAAGGATAACACACAGGAGCGGGGCACCGGGGTACCGGAACACCGAGCGGCGGGGCGGGGCGGCAGTGGGCACTGGGAGTTGTGGGAGCAGCCGTTCGATTTCTCAGGATGTAGAGGCCCTCTTGTGCGGGCCCACACAAGAGGACATCGAGTGCAATTAATGTTAATGTTGAGATATTTATGATGCAACCCCCTTTTGGCTTCATTCATTTTTTCTGCCCCTGCCCCTGCCCACTCTCTGTCGCTGTCGCTCGCTCTCTGGCGTTGGGTCAGGTTAGAGGACACCCTTTCGGGCAGGATGGATGGGATATATTTGCGTATGGGCTTCTCGCATCCGTATTCAAATGTGTCACCCTCAAAGGACACGTTGGCATGGCCACGAAGCACCACGAAGCACCACGAAGCACCGCCAAGCAGCAGTGGAGTTCAATTTCTGTCAAATAGTTTTCGTATTGTTCGGAATGGAAAGCCCTGCCCGAGGATTTGTCAAATCAAAAACTTATGTTACAGCTGGATTAAAATTATACATGTCACTGGGCCCGATTGCCCGAGCTGCCCCGAGCTGCAGCTGAGTGCCATGGACGAGGTCCTTCGTCCCTTTCGAGACTCCTGAGTCGTGAGTCCCCTGTTTGTTGTGCCCGATTTAACGCATCAGCGCGCAAAGAGTAAAACTTTCAAATGAACAGCTAAATGCGCACTAATAGGGGTTCAGATTTCAGTTCAGTTTCAGGACTCAGGACTTCGAGCCAGCCAGCCAACATCGGGGGTTACTGATTACTCCTTTTCCTGGAGGCTGAGGCTGATCCTGGGCATCGGGAGTCCCGGGATTGATTGTGACATTAAGTAGGATTTATTTATTTATTTACTCCTTTTTTTTTCTTTTCAGAGTTTTTTAATTTTAACACGAGATGCAAATCATGTTTCGCACTTTGTTACAGTTGAGGTTCAGATCCTGCAGATCGAATGCCAATCCTTACGTTCCTGTCGTTCCTGGGGGTTGTGCGGATTGTGCGGGTTGTTTGCCACAGGTCTAAGTTTCATCTTTATTTGATTTGTGCATTTGCGTATTTGGCCGGGCTGGGCCGAGCATCGGGCATCGCGCCTTAGCCTTTGTTTTTCCATTCGCGCTGTTCGTTTTTTAAGGTTTTAGACAAACAAATGAAAATGTTGCCGCTCTCGCGCTATTTCAATTTCAATTTGAAATGGCCCAGGCTTAGCGGCAAATCGACAATGACAGAACAAAACAGAATAAAGCTGAAACAAAATAGAGTAGAGCAGAGTAGAGCAGAGCAGAGAGTAGAGTAGAGATCTGCTGGGAGCCACCGAGCCACTGAGGCAATGAGCGAACAATGAACGGATTGCTGCTGCTACACACTCGGACGAATGTCCTTCCTTCCTTCCTGACAGCTTTATGTTTTGAATTTGTAATGAAGCAATCTATGTATTCCATATGGATGAGGCATCACCCAACCATCCCCCACCCCCTACCGCCCACCCGTTGGAGCCGCTAGACCCCCCCGATAGCCAAACAAATGAACAAAAACATTTCAACACTATGTTTGCAATAGTTTATTCGGTGTTAGTTAGGTCGGTGGATCGAATCGGCTTCGCGGCCCAGTCAGAGTGCGCTACGCACCAAAAGATACAAAAGTATCTGATATCTGAACTGAGACTTTGCTGCCTCCAAAAACACTTAATCGTAATGTTAAAAGTTCTTCTTGTATATTCAAAATATCTAAAGATAATATATTGATAATATATTTTTAAATGCAATGATTCCCCATAAAGTCACCAGATCATCCTTACTGTCTTACTCTCTCACTCTGTCTCTCTCTCTCTTTCCCTCTTTTTACCGTATCGCAGATTGATCTACACGTGTGAATAAGCCCCAATCATGGGGCATCAAGTAGCGCAACGACGTGTGGAAAATCTGCCCCCAAAATCTGCACACAAAAAATCCAGTAAATAAATGCACACCCACACACACATCCCTATACATAGATGTATCTGTGTGGATAACGGAACAGCAGAGTTTCAGTCGATTTTTATTTTATTTAGGTATATTTTTTTTGGTGATTTTTTTCTGCTGTGATTCAGATTCTGTTGAGGGGGCGGGGGAGGGCTCTGTGCACGGTTTAGTGATTCAATTATTTTTGTGCGCAATTTAGATTTATTGAGTTTGAAGCCGAGTTTCGTTTCGTTTCGTTTCGCTGGCTGTGGAGTTTGTTGCAGTTGCCACTGTTTCTGCCACTGTTTCTGCAGGGATTTGCAACAACAAACTGCATAATCAATACTAAAACGCAAACGTGTTTTGCTTTGCTTGCCATTTGATGTTGGAACAAGAGCAAATGGATGCGCGATTGGGATTGGGATTCGGATTGGGTTGGGCTTGGTGTTGGGGTTTGGGAGGACGTCTCCCGGTGGCAGGATGAGTGCGAATCGCCGCTAAAAGCTTAATGCTCGACGTGCGTTCACTCCGCCAGTCCGTCTGCCCGTCCGTCCGTCTGTCTGTCTGTCACGTGACGCATGCAATTTGCATCCGTTTCCGGTTAAGCACAGTTTCGGGTGGGCCACAGAGACGTGCCTGCTGGCTGGCTGGATGGATGGCTGGCACAGGGTTAAAAATCATTTGAAAACCATAAAAAATAAACTCACTCGCGTGTCTGTCTAAAATAAATAAATAGCAAATATACAAAAATCCGAAAAATAAAAGAAATATTTGTGTTTCCCTTTAGTTTGTGCTCTGCTCTGCTCTGCTCTGCCCTGCTATGCTTGTGGCTCTCGTTTCTCGTTTCATTTTCTGTTTAAGCTTTACACATTTTTGTTGCCAAATCCTTTCACTTAGCACGTGATCTGGGCCCTGTTTGTGTGTGTTTTTGCTGCCCGCACACCAAAAAAAAATTGCAATTTAGAATATTTGCCATTCCCTTTGGCAGGAAAAATAAAGCCTGGTCAGCCGGTCTCTCTCCCTCTCTCTCTCTGTCTGTCTCTGTCTCGCTCTGTTTCCCCCCACCCCACCTTGATGAAAATGTAAATTGATGCGGCAAAGGAATTTTCGAAATTCTCTGCCAAATTCCCTGACGATTACTTGAGATCTCTAGCATAGCTCTCTCTCTCTCTCTCTCTCTCTAACTCTCGCTCTTTCTCCCTCTGCTGCTCGCTCTGCAAAATGTTGCCAATTTTTTTAATGACAACATTTGCTTGTTAAATTTGTAGGTTTTTCCTGTGCAAGTGCCTTCGTTTGTGTCGTATCAGATTTTCCAACAATTTCAACATATTTAAGAGCATCTTTCTTTGAGGTTTTGGAATTCCCCTCTTCCCCTGCCTTTTAGGCATCAGCCAGTTTCCTTAATATCTCTAAGTGAGACGTCCATTTGGGGGCAAGCCCTTCTGAACACTGAACACTCCCCAGTATGAGAATAACGGACGACGAGAGGGATGTACATACCTTCCCCTAGGATTCTTTAAGTACTTAATTGTATTGTTTCGCATTGCCTGATTAATGGACTAGCTCATGGCATAGCCATTACTTTTCGTTGAATTTAGTTATCTTCGAGCACATCTTCTTTCGCAGTTCGATTTCTTTTACACATAATTCACGTATCTTCAACCATCTGCAACCCTTTCAGCCATGATATACATATACAGACATATATTGCGATAGGATCTCGCTCAGAATCCTTACACCTCAATTAGTTGGTGCATTGCGTGCGCCTCATCAAGTTGTCACAACCTTTCAGCTCGGCTCAGCGGAGATCAGATCAGATCTGAACAGATCTGAACAGATCAGAACAGATCAGCGTCCCGTTCCGATCCATTCCGTTGCGATCCGTTCGAGTCATCTTGTTAGCCGAGACGAGGAAGGGGGGTAGGTGTAGAGGGACTATCGTTAGCCATCCCTTCCTCCGTTTCGCATGTCGCGCCTTTGTCGCTTTGTCCATTGTTCGGTGTAAATTGTAGATTTCATTATAATGCTTAATTTTTCATTACAACATCAACACCCTGTGTTGGACAACTTGTGAACATGACAATGCAATTGACGATACTAGACGGGAGCAGAAGCAGGAGCAGAAGCAGGAGCGAATCCTTTCGGCATTGCTGTCGCTATCGCTGTGTTAGGGTAGGGTGCGCTGCCCTCTCAGGGGTTGGGCGTTGATTATGAAATGTTTGAACCCTTTTTTTTGTTGCCTCATAATTTGGCCTTTGTGCGTCAAATTTATTGAAGTTAATATTTGTCGCCGGCCATGGACAGGGACAGGGACTGTCTGCAGAAGGGGGTGCCAGAGGGTGTTGAAAATTGCAACAAGACTCGGCAAAAAATAAAAAGCAAAAAATAAAAAGAGATGGAAATACAAAGAGCAAGCAGTGCGGAGCAGAAAAGAAGGAGAAATATATTACACCGCAGTGAAAGGGGTGCCGCGACGGCAACTGCTGCTGCTGCTGCTGCTCGGAGTTTTTGGTGAAATTGTTGCGAGCATAAATCATGCAACATATTGCATAATCATTCCAGCAGAGCAGCGGAACAGCGGAGGCAGCAGCAGCAGCGGCGTCGGCTGGTTGACAGCTTGGGCGCGTGATTTGTCGTCCTTTTGGGCTAATGGACTCTCTCTAGCGCATGGCATGTCCTGCCCTGGGTGGGCCATCGTCGAATCATTTAAGGAACTCAGACCCAAGGTCATCGCAGCCTTTTGCCCAAAAGGATTTGCTGGTGCCGCTGCCGCTGCCGCTGCTGCCTTTGGCTTTCGAGGTAACCCGGAGAAATGCAATGTTGCATCTTTACGATCCCATCGATCCGATCCGATCCTTTCTTGGATCTTGGTTCTTGGTTTTATGATGCAATTTCGAAATTGAGGCCGTGCCAATATGGCTCGCCCGCTGCGCTTTCGCCCGAAACCCAGCCGAAACCATTATATAAAGTTGCGCATAATTTCCATAGATATTTCAGTTATTGGTGCGAGCGGGTTCCGCTGCGACTTTCCCCGTGCGGGCCCTTTTAATGACGGAATATTTCCAGCGAAATCCCATCTAAATCGGTACCTTTTGCCCTTCTGTTTGCTCTACTTTCGCCCTGCGAAAGTGCCCTGCCTTTCCCTGCCTTTGCTTCCTTCCTTTTTCGGTTTTTGGGTTAACTCAGAGCAGAGCTCTCGTCCTTTGTCCCTTTTTGTCGGATTGTCTGGTTGTCGGGTTGTCGCTTGTCGCTTGTCGGTTGCCTTTTCTCCCCGCTCTATGCAAATGCGAGTACGAGTATTGTCCTGGAACGCGTCCTTCGAGCATTTATATGGTGCCCTCTTTTGTCGCAATATTATACAAATATCGGGCAATCGGTCGGCCATGTCCTCTTCATCGCGGTTGTCGTCTGCCCGCTGCATTTATGGACCATCATAAAAGTTTTGTGGTGCCGAAAACCAGGCCATAACTGCTAACTGGTAACTTGTCTTCGGGGTTCGGGGAAATCCTTTGAAGGATCTTTCAGTAATAGAGAATTGTCAATAGTTGGGGTGGGGAGGGGAGGGGGGCAAGAATGAGCCGTCCCGTCGATGGGAATCGCCTGTCATCTTGGATACGGCCAAACACACAAACATTATCCACGCCCATTTAGTGTTTCACAATTTTCCAGTTTGTTTTTTTTTTCTTTTCTTTTAGATTCTATTTTTTATCACCCGTTTCCCTTCCCCTCGCCCTATCCTAGTCCCGTTCCCGTTCCCGTTCCATCCGCCACTGGTTACGGCGGCCGACCGTTAATCTCTTAATTTATCAATTGAGCCCAAGAGCCAGGACGAGGCACAGTCACAGGCACCGGAGATGCCTTCCGTTTCCTTTTTCACATTCACATTCCCATCCCCCTTACCCCTTCTATGTCTATTTCTATTTCCATTTACATTTTCGGTTTCAGTTTCAATTTCAATTTGAGTTTCGCAAATTAATTTCCATAAATGCGCGACGAGGATGGAGAAAAAAATCAAACAAAACGTGTCAAAGGGTTGCCGTGTCGCGTCAGGGCTGCTGGAGGGGTTGGTAAAAGGGTTCCGACAAAAGTTATGTTTACATAATTAATTAAACAATCCCAGGCAGTGTGTGGGCAAGGGGGGAGCACACACATGTGCGCCGAAAACCAGTGAAAACTTGCGACCAAACGCGAAAGCAATGCCAAGACGAGCCGCCGAATGGTCAGCCCCGCACAGTGGGGCCAAAGTTAGGGAAAAATAATTAACATCAAACTGAAAGTATTACTGAAACTTAATTACTTAATTACTAATTTTGTTCAATTCGAATCCCTTTTGTGGCCCAAAAATGTACCTTACAAATGTTTAGTTTTATAAATGTTTATTTATTTTAAATTTTTTACTCTACCGATAGATTTCCGTTAAGGGCACAGCAAAAGCATTCAGCACTTTCTCTTTTTTCCCATTATAGCTGCAGTCCCCGCCGAATCTGTGCCCATAATCCGTTCCACAAGGCTCTTTTTTCCCAACATATCCACACCATGAAGAAAGTTGCTTTCTAATTGCTATTCCCATATCCGAATAAATAAAGCCGCAACCACTGTTCGCCATTCGATACGATTTATGTAATTTCACACACATACACTACAGAGAGGGAAGATATACCATTAACCTGGACGAGAAAGGGTTGTTGGGTGAAAGGGATCTCCGTCATTTACTTACGCCTTACGGTAATAAACTCATAAAAAGCCAACTAAAAAGGGGAACATTAAAACAAAACTAAATTGTCATCTCCACGCACGCCCAGGCCAGCCCACCGACAAGGCCGCATAATGGCCGTGCACTGTGACAGAAGGGGGCTGGGGAAGGGGGGACCAGTGTGGTAAAGGGTTAACGCCTGAGAACACACACAGACACAGATGCAGCAGCAGCAGCAGCAGCAGCAGCGGCACACACGGTGGGCGTGCCACTTGGCACATTTGTCATGACGAAGCGGACCAAACTGGTTCCCCACACACACACCCCACACACCCCACACATACACACACACACACTGATGCACACAGAAAGAGAAATGACTTTTTGATTCACTTGCGTGGCAAAGGATCTCGGATCCGTGCGCTAAACAGGCACAAATGTCCCAAAGGAGCCATCCCGAGACCTGCCTCAGCCAGCTGCCGCCTCGACTCTTTCTCTCTCTCTCTCTCTCTCTCTCTCTCTCTCTCTGTCGACTCCACCCCCTTCCTAACAGTAGAAATTAAATCGCAGCCATTTGGTGTTGCCATTTTATGGCACTTTTGTGACGCTTTTCCACTTGGCTGCCCCTCGCTTTTCTCGTTCTAAGCTTCATCCCCCGGCCCCAGTGCCAGCTCCAGCCCCGACCTCGACCTCGGCCAGGTGTGAAATTAGCGCAATTTTCCAGCACACACGGTGCAGGGCGTGGGGGGTCCATCTGTGCGTGTGTGTGTGTGAGGGAGGGGAATACGTGGCAGGATGTGCGTGGGTATGCGGGGGGCCAGTGGTCGCCGCTGTGTGTGCCCCACTGTGGCCAAAAGACTGTGGGAAAGGCCTCAAGTCGGAGTCGAGCGAAGGCAGTGAGGGATTGGAGAAATCTAAGCAAATGATGCGATTGACCAGAGCTTTGAGAGATACTTAAGACAGAGTAAGTAACGAATGTTAGACAACGAGATGTATCTATTTAAAGAAAACGCACATTAGACAGACTCTAAACAGCCCTCTGTTGAAGTTTAGCTAAATGTACCTTATAAAACAGGCACTTTCTATAGTTTACACCGGCTAAAAGGAGATCCTATGTGTTGGGTTCTTCTCTGAGTGCCAACACTCAAATAACATCCACTGCCTGACGCATCCATTCATCAATTGTTTCAATCCCTTCACTTCACCTTAAAATCAGACTTTAATTTATGTGACTCCTTAAGCATCGCAGACAAAAATTATTATAAATTTCCCATCTATTTTAGAAAAGAATCTCATAAATTTGAAGCTATTTAAGAGTTCAATCTCCTAAATGAGCTCCGCTCCTCGACAAAAGGAGTCCCTTCGCTGAGACTAGGGAGGGCAGGGGGACGGGCGCTAGAGTAAGCCCCTAATCAATAGATGTGTGCCTCTGGCAGGCAGCAGGCAGGAGGAGTAATCACTTAATGCCGCACACGAAACAGCCCCACAGTCCCACCTCCCACTCAACACTTTGTTTGGGTTGACAAAATTCTTGAGATACTTTTATGACGCACGGCTAAATGCCTGGAAAATCGACACAGCGACACAGACAGACAGAGAGACAGCTCTACAGTAAATCACATGACCCTCTCTGACCTACTCCCGCCTGTGCGCCTGACGCCTGTGCACCCCGCCACCACTTGTAGTAGTGCCCCAACTCCTATCCTATCCATTGTTTATACCCCTCTCAGGGAAGGGTATGTTGTATTTGGGAACAGCCAGGGAAAGTGTGTTATGAATGCAGAAAATTTAATCCTTTCTTCTGACAATATCTATGATCCATCCATTTGAATATTTTGCCCTACAACCGAGAAGTATTTTATATATTTTTAAATTAATTTAACTCAATTATTGTCTAGTAGCGGGTATCTCCTAGTCGTGTCTGCTGTTCTTGGCTTAATAAGCCTAGTGTCCCCACCACCACTCCTGAATTAATATCTCCTTCTAGTAGTGCCCCTTCCCCAGGACCCAGTGCCTGACTTTCTCGCCCCCCCCCCTCCCCCCTAGCGCCCATTCTGTAGTACATCTTGTGTTCTGTTGTTCGCTTGGGGCGTGAGTAATGCGCATGGCTTAATTTCAGTTTGTTGTCACATATTTTGGAGACGTACCGCCCCCTCCCCTCACCTAGGCATAAATATTTATAGCGCTCCAGCCAGCCCCTTCACAGATTAGAAAACGCTCAAGTGCGACTTTTGGCTCGTGACTTGTCTTAAGTGAACACCGCGCTGCCCCTCTCCCTGCCTCTGTCTCTGTGGCTCTGGCGGCACGCGTGTTTTAGGTGTCATCTCTCTTTCCCACTCTCTCTGGTCCACCCTTCCCTTGGCTTCCCTTTGGCGGTGCACCCGCACGTTTGGTTTATAGTGGGCCGACAAATATGAGGCACAGATACACAGATACTGAGATACTCAGATGCTTGTGTAATTTGAGGAATCCCCTACGCAACTCGGGGGCGACTCAGGACTCCGGACTCTGGACTCGACTCTGACTTGTTTGATTATGTTGTCGCACGCGCTGTTTAATTTTGTATGAATATGAAAATAAACCTACCCCCGCACCGCTCCCGCACGCCACGCATATTCTCGGTCGGGTGGGGGTGGCAAGGCGAGGGTGGTTATGTTGCCCTGGTTGCCCTGGCGCGTCGGGTTAATTGAAAAACTTAAGTGGCAACAGTCGCTGTGGATTAGAGCATGTTAAAAATTTAATTAACGCCTGCCTCACGGCCGCACACGGCCCAGCATGGCCCGGCCCGTTGGAAACTATCTAAATTGTCTGCCCCTCCTGCCTCTGAAAGATACTGAGACAACAAGGAGGCGTGCCCGACACACGCCCAAATCCACAGCACACGAGAGTCAGAGCAGAGGAGTCTGCTCTGCACGACAGAGACAGAGAGAAAGAAAGATGAGTGCTGTCGCTTAATGAGGCTCAATTAGGCCAGGCCCAGGGAGAATATGCTGAAGTTTTTGTTTAAATATGATAATTGCTTAACAATATTAGAAGATCCTTAATGCGTTGGCACTGTGTGGCATGCGGGAGGATAAGGTGTGAACAGATATGTGAAATAAAATGCCAAAAGAGTCCTCCCAAAATATCGGGGAATAAAAACGAAGAAAAACAAAAAAAATATAACAATTATTGAAGTAAATGGTTCATTAATTTCTACAAATTTGTATTATTGTTTATATTACTAATATATGTAGTAGCTTTAATAGACTTTAATCAATCTGAGGATATCAGTCTTTGAGGAACACGATTATCACAAACTTCACTCCCTATTCACATCCCAGAGCACTCTCAACTTTTAACACCGAAAATTTAAAATAAATATTAGTAAAAATAACTACACTGTGCCACAAAAGACAACTTTTGAATGTACTTTTCGCGAGACAAAAACTAGGCTGTAGGCCTCGATGAGTGTAGATCACATCCTCAAACTTGGACTTTGCAATATGTCCATAAAATCTTATTTTTAATTAAAAAACCGCTATTTGTGCCGATATTTGAATGGATTTAAGGGATTGAAAAGAGAATTTTATAATTTTTCCAGGAATTGAACTTTGCAATGTTGTTTTGTATGCAATCATTATTATTATAATTATTAAAATTGTATTAATATATTTCAGTATCTCGAAAAGCAATAAAAGAAAAGAATCTACTAATTTGCATAATTTTTGACGGCACTCCGCCAATATCATTTACATTTCCTGGTGTAAGAGTGTAAACCCTATATAATATATATATTCTATACACACACTTCAATTGGTCAAATCAATGGATTTCTATGAATGAAACAGTCAAGAACAACCCTCAGAAATGCCAACATTTACGGAGAACTTGGAGAGTGAAATGATCATAGAATGTGTGTTTATTGTTCATGTTTGATTTCCTAGCAACTTTATTGGTCAAATCAACGTTGGGTCGTTGGCTGGTAAATGCCTGCACGTATCCCCTCCCCCTCTTCCATCACCATTTCCATTTCCACAGCAGCAGCAGTGGCAGCAACATAGACAGCAATCAGAAATGGATGGCCAGAGGGCATTTATGGCTTGCACGGGCAAAGTAAAACACTTTTGGTAATTCATTAAGTTACGGAAGTTGAACTCAGAACTGCAATTTCCCCTAGAACCAATTATAGAAAAATTTAAATTCGTTTTAAAAAGCAGACCAGAAGCAGAAGCAGCACCAGAACGCATGTCCCATGTCCAGTAGCAGTAGCCCGAGAACAGGCCAGACCAGACCAGACACACAGACCGACGACAGGCAGACGGACGACACTCTGCCGATGTGTTGGAGTTGGGGTTGGGGTGTGGGTGTACAGGAGAAGGACCTGAAGCCGAAGGAGGAGCAGTAGCTGTAGCAGTAGCTGATGGATGAATGTGTGTGGTCATGTGTGTGGGTGGATATGGGAACGGGACGAATGCTGTGTGTATGTGTGTGTGTGTGTGTGGATAGCGGCATGTTCATAAATTGAAATCACTTCCATATCCACCAAGAGAGGAAAAGTTCGGCAACAAAATCGAGCAAAGCGACGCTTTCCGTCCAAAAAAAAAAAGAAGGAATACAAAAAAAAAGACTGAGGCAAAACTCGGCGACGTTTCATGCTCGGGGGCTATCCCTCATTCTCATTCTCATTCCGATTCCCACTCCCATTCCCATCATCGCATCATCCCATCATCTCCCAGTTCCTGGCAGCTGCAATAAAAAATTCCGTTTTTAAACCGGTTGGCAGTAGCAGCAGCAGATGGAGCAATGGAAGCTCTGGAGGATGGGACACAGACTGGACTGGACTGAACTGAATCGAGGACCCTGGACCCATGTACGACAAGTGGGCAACACTTGACACAGTTGCCACTTTCAATTGCCAACATAACTCGAGTGGCGGGCGGCCCCTGACTGAAGAAGGCCAAAGTGTGGGTCGTGGGTCCCCGGAGAGTGGGTGTTGCTGCAACTGTTGGGAGCTGGGAAGTGGTGGTAGTGGAGCCAGAAGCCTGGAACCTGGAGCCTGAAGCCTGGAGGCTGGTGCCTGGGTGGGGCTCTCTATAGTTGGGCCTGCATATAAATACCGCCTGTGGCCATAAAAGTGGAGGCCATCCAACCGACGGTGTAACAAACCCTCCCCCCACACAAAAAAAAAAGATAGCAAGGAGTGCTGCAATTGAACCTACCTACCAGAACCATCGCCCCTCGCCCCCCCCGCTCGAAACCCCACTAAAAAATGGCTAACCGAATGTGTGTGGGCGCGAGGCTGTGGATGGTCTGTGGGTCGGTCCTTGTGGGTGTGCTGTGCATATGCTGGTCCTGGTCTCTCTCTCTCTCTCTCTTTCTCTCTTTCTCTCTTTCTCTCTATCCAGCAAATCCGAATCAAGCTCCAAAAGAGATAACCCATCGAAGGCAGAGAAGAGTTCTTTAGTTATCGGTTTCATCTGTTTGCTATATGTATCCTATAAATCCTCCGTTAGAGGGGACTACCAGCAGATCTCCATCTCCATTTACAGATCTCCCAGCGCAGCTCATAGCTCATAAGCTTATACCAGACAAAAGTCAGAGTCCCATGTCCCAACCAAGAATATATCTCGTTATTATATAACAAAGTTTTGGGTCTACAGTCTGATACTTTACTAAAATGAGGGCAAGGCGAGTGAGCCCGGGGTTGGCTATCCTATCTTTTGGTGCATCTTTCAAGAGAGTATCTCAGCTTCGTTGGCACCCAGCATTGTGTCTGCCATGAAATGTGTCTACCTTTTTTTGTGTACCATTCCCTTCGTGTGTTTTTTTGTCGCTCAGTTCTGCCAGGCATATCCTTTACTCCGGCTACTGGCTACTGGCCATGGTCCCTGCTCCTGTTGTTTAGTTACTTTGGTAGTTTCGTTATATTTATTGGCCCACATCGGGTGAAAAATGTTCAACGCTTTGGCAATTTAGTTGAGTACCCCGTTATATGCTGGCCGGCTGGCTGGATGGCTGGCTGGATGGCGGGAAATTGGATGGCGTGGGACGGAGAGTGGAGAGTGGACTGGAGGGCAACTGCGATGGTCAAGCTCATAAAAAGCGAAGCAGAGCGGAGCGGCAAAACAATGGCGAAACAGCAGGAGAGTACCAGGACCATGACCAGGATTCCACCTAGTCCATGATATAGATGGAGATTGGCCCGGGGTGTAGGATGGAGGATGGAGAATGGAGTGCCTGAAGTGGTGTCGCTTGACGATTTACGATTTGGCATTTTGCTGCTCAACTGGGCCGTGAACAGGAGACAGGACAGTCAAATGATGGCAGCAACAGCAACAGCAGCAGGAGCCCCAAGTGGGGACACAGACCCTTCACCGAGTTTTAGAGTAAAAAGGTGAACCGTGCAGCAAGACAGGTGGCAGGAGCTCCGCTTCGACCTCAGCTTTATTTCATATTACATAATTGGGCGTGTAACGAGTCTAATTGAGTTTTTATGTTTTTCGGGACCAAGCCAGCTCCAGCGCCAGCGCCAGAAAAAGTTCCCCAACAAATTCTGGCCATCGTCGCGTGCTGGCCCTTTGTCTTGTGCAACCCTTTTTCGGGCTGTGCCCACACATGTGCGGTACATTTTATAGCCGCTGGCCATTGCCATTGCCACGCCCACCCGCCTTCGGGACACACACAGATGAAGGAGGAGGCTGCATGTCTAGCTCATTTGGTCCCCGGCACTGTGCACTGTGCACTGGGGAATGGGGAATTGGAGGGGGACTGGCGGTCAGGTCACCAAATCAATTAACTTCGCTGGCAACATGTGTTAATATCCTTTTCAACTTCCGCTTGTCCTGCTTGGAAGCGGCAAAGGTTTTCGTTGGGTTCGGCAGTCGGCAGTGAAATGTACAGTTTTTGGCCTGCTGGAAGCTGCTATCTTGGAATAGGTTAAAAGTCTCCAAAGGATCATTTCCCAGAGAACCAGGAAACGGCAAACTTAAATTAAATTCTTGGGACTCTCGTGGCTGGCGGGGGATCACATGTGTCTTAGGTGCCTTAGGTGGCTGTCGGGGGACAGCGTGGCCGCGATGCGCGCCTTTGCCACGCCTCTAACGCCCAGCCACCCGCTGGCCGGCTGGCCTTGGGCGTGCGTGGCGGATGCTAATGAGAAAAGCAACGGCAATGGACCAACCGCTGGGCAATGTCCTCGAACCGGCAGGACTGCCAGAAGCGAGCGCGCACCTTTCGCCGAGGCAGCGCGTGCACAGAAGCTGCTTTCTCTGACCCTCTCTCCTATTCCTGCTGCGTGCAATTCTCTAAAGATCTCTCTCTCTCTCTCTCTCTCTATCTCTTTCTCTATCTATCGATCTGCTCGCTCGTTCTCTCAGTATCTGTCAACACGCAGCGTGAGGGCCGGGACGGGCCGGGCCGAACGGCAGCCAGTCCAGAATCATGTTGCCCGCTGTTTTGCGCACGCGAATCGAGCGGTGCGGTATAGGTAGGAGTCTGAGGCAGAGGCAGAGGCAGGGACTGCGGCAAGACGGGAACTCAGACTCAGGGACTCAGTGGCGTAGGGAACCTTTTTCGCGTCCCTTTTTACAACTTTCTGCGAAAGCAGCGCTCTCGCGCCTGTGGCTTTACGATATCCGCTTCATTGGAATGCAATCCGCTCTCCGGCCAGAATCGGAGCCGGTACAAGAGCGGGCACGGGCACGGGAACTGGGACTCGGACTCGTACTCGGGCTAAGACTGGGTGCAGCAGCGACGGGACATCCTGGCGGGTATCGCTCGCGCTGTGCGATGCACCGCTGTGCCGTGTCGCGTGCATTTGAGATGCGGAAAATGCGTGCCCGCTGGGCGGCCAGGGCGCGCGCGACCATTGGAGTGGGTCTGGTGCGGGAGCCGAGGCTGGGCGTGGCCGGGACACCCTAAATACCTCACACACAACATTTGTATCGACAGAGATGTACTTTCTGGTGGCCGGAACTGGGTTTTCTCTGTGCGACAGCATGCCGCGCAATTGATTTCCCGTCACTGTCTTTTTCGGGAAAACTCGAATTCCAAAGTGCATTATCGCTGGAGAGGGGAGGAGTGAAGACAGCCCGGGTCACAATAGTTCAGGTCGCATCCATGTGAGTGCTTTTCAAGGACATGAAACACTTGGGAGTGATAGGGTGTAGGTACAGGTATACATAGAGATATTAAGATACATTGAGTCGGGTAGATCAGAGCACCACTAAAGTCCTTCGATTGCTATAGCAACCAGAATAAAAATAATAATTGTAATTACATTTCTAGCTCGATTTTTCGGGTGCAACAAAATAAATGAAATATGTATAAATGACGAAGCTATTACCTCTATATGTACATGATATATACTCGAATGAAAAATATTGACTTTCCCCCCAAGATGCTGGGATAAGTCATTCCTTTGTGGCGGCATTGTTGCAGGGGACTCGATAAATTAAAGTCCTCTCATATCATACTTATCCACAGATGCATCCACAATAAATGTTCCTGCCTGCCACATGGGGCAGGGCTGGGACTTGGAGTGGGAGTGGGACTGCTGCAACCCCCTATGCTGACACCCTCTTCTGATTGCTGCTTGTTGCCCGAGTGGAAGGGTACTCGTGTCCTGCTTGCCTCGGGGGTGACAAGGGTCTCTCTCTTTCGACCTGTCTTCAATATCCCAGAGAGCCTTCTTCTTCTACTCCTTCCGAACCACATCCCCAATTGCCAACGGCTGCTGCATTGCCTCCTCCTCCTCACCATCTTGTTGCCCCCCATTCTGTTGCGCTTTGTCAGCCATTCAAAAAAAAAATCCTCCGTCTGTACATATTTTTTTGCTGCTCTTTTTTTTATGCTTTATGGCGCACAAATTTTGTTCGTTTCTTTGGTGCTTTTTGCGCTTCCTTGCAGCGGGGCTACTGTTTCTGCAACATGCTGCAATTGTGCCATGCCACCCACCCGCATTCCCCCTGGCTGCCTGGCTCTTGGCCCTCTGTCCAGTGCCCTCTGCCTCTGCCTCTCCCTCTCTATCCGCCTACCCATGCATTTTTTTGCGGGTATCCGATATAGTTGGGTCAGCGCTTGTGGCCAGAACGGTTCTGGTTGCCAACTCCACCGAATGTGGCAGATAGAAGGAAGGCACGGAGGGAGGGAGGTGCTGATTGGGGCAGGGGGTGCTGCTACTGCTGCTGCTGCTGGGTGTTATTGAGTGCAAATAGCAATTTCGCAACAATTCTTCCGAATCTGCCACTCCCACTCCCTTTCACTGGGTTTGCTTCTCTCTCTCTCTCCGTCTCTCTCTCTCTCTGTATCTGTAGCTGTTCTTTTTTGCTTTCAGCACTTTAGGCCGAGATTCCCCCTAGTTCCCGTCGCTATATCCCTCCCGCCCAGCCCCCATCTTTCGACCAAAGGCCTCTACTTCTACCTCCACCTCCACCCACCTCCGCCTCCATATGCAACATTCTTTGCATCTATTGACTTGACTCGCTGTGCCCTGTTCCCGCCCTGTGCCCTCCAAATCCCATTTCAGGAGATTGCTATTTGGGTAGAGGGGGGTGGAGTGCTGGGGGGGGCTTATCCGGGGCTTTCGCACAATGAACTGTCAAAAATTTTGGCATTTTTTTGTTTTGTTTTTGTTTTGTTTGGGGGTTCCGGGTGCAAAAAACATTCCTGCAGTCGATTTTATTGGATTACGGTTTAGATTGCATTGGCGAAAAAGTGCAGCAGCAGCAGGGCTGTCTATGTCTGTGTGTGTGTGTGTGTGTGTGTGTGTGGCTCTTGTTGTTTAGAAAACATGCAAAAAACTTAACGCCACTTGGCCAGGCCGCTTGTCCTTGTCGTCGTCGCTCTTTTTGCTTTTGCCTTCTTCTCTTTTTTGGGTGTCCTTTTTAGGTCACTCACTCTGCCACAATTTGTTGCTGCCACTGGCACTGCTGCCGGTTTTGTTTTCTTCTTTTGCTGGCAACAACAGCAACAATAGGCCTGGGCGTTAACGAATTGAAATTTGTTTGTTTGCTGTTTGCTGTTCGATTCCGTGCGCTTCCGTTTTTAAAATGTACGTGCAACAGTGCAACATCTACATACGAGTGTGTGTGTGTGTTGTAGCAGGAGCAGGAGGAGACAGGTACTTTGGGGAATACATTGCAAAAGGTCTGAGAGAATGCCCAGAATGTGGGATATCCCCAACCCTGACTGGAATTGGCCAGGCGAAAACTTTTCGATAGGTAACAATCTTGATAAAATTCGGGCTTAATTGTGCTAATATTTTGAAATAAACTGAGAAAAAAAGTTTAAAAGATGGCCCAAAGAATTGCCACATTAATGCCTCGTACTTCTTAAACTTCTGGTCTATTTTCTACCCCAAAAGATTACCACTTGAGAATGAATTTGTCGCAGTGTATGCACGAATATTCCGCTCATTCATTTGTTGTTTTGCGTTGAGTACTGCGAGCCTGTGGGGTCCGTAGATGTTGCTGCTGCTGCAGGATGTGCTGGCTGGTTGTGACATCTACAGGATCCGCTTCTGCCATTCCTCATCCATTCCTAATGCATTTCGCATCGAGGGAAAGAGAGAGGGCAAGAGAGGTGTGCCGGATGAGCCGGAAGTGACTTAGATATATGTGTATGCAAACTTCTCATTCTGTTGTTTTCCCGCACCAAGGGAAACCCCTTGGAACAGCAGCAGCTTTTTAGTGGGTTGTTGTTTTGGTACAGCGGCCGACACCTCCCATTCCCTTTATCGGGGATGCTTCTTTTTGGCTTCTTGTCAAAGGATCTGCATTCTGGGACCAAAGACCAGACCGAGGCTAAGCTAATTAAATTTTGGGCCATGGGAATGGGTCCCCCCCCCATCCACCACCACCACCATTGGCATTAGAGCAGAGCAGAGCGGAGAGTCAAAGGTCAAAGCAAAAGCCAAATGAGATGCAGTGGCTGAGGAGGGAACAACATTTTAATTAAAAAATTTCCACTAAGCAGCTGGGGATCAAAAGCTACAGCGGCGCTATCACTGATGCGGCGAGTGGCGACCACAAGCTGCAGGACACGTACATGGGCACTGGGATACGGAGACGGATACACGGATAGGGCTATGGATGGACAGGGAGACGACCACCCCGTTCCGAACCATTCATTGGCCAGCATATGCGTCAGATTAGAGTCATGTGTGTGTGTGTGTGTGTGTGTAGCAGCACGATGTGGCACGGTGTGGGCTCGAAAGTGATGTGTGCGCAGCGATAATCCTGAAATTTTCAACTAATTAAATTGTCAAATATTTTTGTTTGCCAGAGGCGTGGCGAGTACACCCACGCAAACATAGTGGCAACACACACATCTCGGACTAATTTGCAGCTAATCATGAAAGGCGAAAGGCGAAAGGAGAAAGGAGACACAGTGATCCGGTCGGCAGGATCCGGTATGTGGGATCGGTTCCGGGGCAGGTACACGGCACTTCTATAGGGATCAATCCTTTCTCTCCTTTCTGTCGTGCTTTGTGCTGCGGTCAAGCCCAGTAGAAGAAGGATCACCGCCACGGGCAAGGAGTAACAAGTAAGGAGTAAGAGAGCAAAAGGAGAGTAAAGGAGTGAGGCCATAAAACCCCTATATACATGTACTCGTACCATTCCGAGGTCGCGGGGAAATTCTGGTTTATTTATGCACTTGCATTGTGTGGCCAGAGCAAACGGCGATTGGTCTGGTTCTGGTTCCCGTTCTGGTTTTGGCCGGGTCGGATAGGATAGGGTCGAGTCGGGTCGGGGTTTATTTTATGGCATGATGGTGGTAGCGCGGGCAACCCTTTCCATTTCCATTTCGTTTCTGGCTGCTTTCATTGGAATTGTTCAGTGCTTCTGTTACCCTTTCTGCCGTCTGCCGTCTACCGTCTCCTGGCCTGACTGCCTGTCCGGGGCTGTCGGCCCCCGTCCCTCGTCCTTTCGTCCTGGCGCGCCCTTTTTGCAGCTTGTCAGTCATTCGAACAAAACTAATTTGCATGTCATTTCTTTAGCACTCTTGAAATTCGCGCACGAAATGCACTCGACCGAGGGCCCATCGAACAGTTCCCGAAACAGACGATTAGCGAATACATTATATATTGTATATATGTATATATGGTAAATAATTATCTATTTACTTTCCTTACACTCCTTGTATCCTTATATCATTGACGGGGAAGTCCTACAGAAACCCTCTCTCTGCTGCTCCAGGCAGCAGCTCTAACAGAGCAGCAGCGCTGTTAACAGACTGCTATTGCCCTCCCCTGTTACAGCCCACTGTTAAGCGATTCCTTTCTCTCTTTTGCCTCTGGACCGGCCAGGAGGGGCTCTATCCGCCCTCGCACCGACGAGAGTGTAAGAACTATTGGCGCACACCTCGAAGGCTCGACAATCTGCAGTCATCCGCTGAAATAAATACTATTTACAGAGCACTTTGCCACGCCTACTTACCTGAAAATTGGCTCAAGGAAGGGCCTTCCCCTCAGCCCCTTAGCCTCTTGGGAGCAGAGGAGTGCACTCTAAGGGGAGGCACTCCCAGACCATTTTGAGTTGTGCTCTTATGTTGGATCGCATTACATTTATTCTTAAAGATCTGTGTGTTAAGGTACAACACGTGCAATTTTGAGAGTTTTGTGTCCGAATATAAATCGATGCAATCAAAGTTTTTAACACGATCGAGACGTCACAAGCCAACAAATGCGGGGGAGGAAAGATGTCTAAAAGGGGGCTGGCGACCAGCCCCTGTTTTTGCTTCGCCAGAGAACAGTTCCTCCCCCTTTGAGGCGGTGCTTCCCCTGGGTGCACCGTTGTCTGCCTCTGGCTGGCCACTGTCGAGTAGAAGGCCCCCTTCGCTAGGCGGCATCGCCAACGCCAGCGCCACCTCCTTCGCCATCTCCATTGCCGTCTCCATGCTGGTCCTGGTGCTGCTCGATGTGTAGGAGCTTCTCGTAGTGGTCCAACTGCAGCACAATGCTCGCCAGACGCTCCTGTATCTGGACCAATACACCCCTGATGGCCTCTACAGCGTTCTGCTCTTGAGCCGAAACTGGCCATGGTCCGGGTCCGGGTTCTAGCCCTGGCTCTGCTCCTGGCTCTGGTTCTGGTCCTGGTATTTGCAGTGGCTGTTGTATGTCGTCCATCTCGCCAATGTCGTTGTCGCCGTTGCCCTGTCCGTCCGAGGCCTGCACATTGTCCTCGTCGTCATCGTTTACTTCGCTCGGAGGCTCCCAGAGATCTTCGTCAGCCTGTTGGGATTCCCGATCGGAACCGTTTTCGATTCCACGGTCATCTCCGATGCCGTTGCCATGCTCTTCCAAGAAATGCCCGCCTTCGTGGCCCACGACGGGTTCATGTCCGTCTAGGGCTACCACTTGGGCTACCTCCTGCCCGCCACCGTCCGGGGCAACGATGGGTGCACGGTTTTGAAGTTGACGTTGTCTGTAGGCGACGACCGCTGCAGGGAGCTGTGCATGGACTTCTTCAAAGTTGATTCGACGGCGGTTAAGGTCTTGAAAGAATTGTCCGACGAAATTGAAAGCATGACGATGTCTGGGTCGACGCCTAGGCTGCCCGAGACCTTGGCCAACGAGGGGGTCTTCATCATCGCCTTCATCATCGCCTTCGTCAGCGCTATCGCCATTGCCCGGATCGTCACCCAGTTGGGCGACCTGCCTGACAAACTGGACCTCCTGTATGTGAGGTCCATCCCCCTCACCGACACGGGGAGGGACCTGGATCTGGACCTCTTCGAAATTGGGACCCATGCCGCCAGGGCCATCGCCCTCTCCAAAGTGGAGGACATTTGGATCGACTCCCAGGCCGACTCCAGGGCCGACTCCAGGGCCGACTCCAGGGCCGACTCCAAGACCAACTCCAGGGCCGACTCCAGGGCCATCGCCGGCACCAGCAACAGCTACATGTCCATTCGGGCGACCCGGGTGATAGCGTCTAAGGCCGCGAAGCTCTCCTCTGCCAGCAGCATTGCGGGCCCCACCGCCCCTGATGCCGCGGAAAAGGTATTGCAGATTCATAACAGGATGCTGTCGCAGGACTATGCGTCCATGGTTCGGCGGTACCTCAAAGTCGCCATGAAAATAGTAGACACCCATCGGGGGCTCGTTCTCGGCATCGCCGCCCCCGATGTGAGCAATTTCCTGATGGTGCGGCATGGCTGGCACCAAGTTATCCATATTAAAACCGAGACGATCGCCGCCTCCCTGGTTTCGCAGGCCCTGGCCAAGCACGTTCGGAGCCTCGGATCCGCTTGCATCGTGGTCATCCCGGTTGCGGCGTGGCGGCAAGGTGAAGTGATTGACATACCGACGTCGACCCATCAGGATATTCAGACAGGCATCGAGATCCCGGGACGCCACGCGGTCCTGTTGATGACGGGCAGGCTCCAAACTAGCGACGAATTCAGCGACGATATAGTCTTTGAGTTGCTGGTTCGATCCCATGGCCAAAAAAAAAGCTACATCAGAAAATAAACAATATAATAAAACTATAACGAATATGTGTTATGTATTATGTTGTATATTATGTAAGGGGGGATTGTTCTTACCCGTGATATCTTCTGATTAAAATATATTAAAATATCGTTTAAAACACAAAGTAATTGGTAGCCGTCGATGCACGTCCTAAACTTGTTTTAGCTTCCGAACGTTTCAATTTGACTTATAAAATAAGGGGAAAAAAACAACAGAACAAAAAGTGTTTACTGCACAACACGCCGGAAATTTATTTATTTGGAAGGGATGATTCGTTTTGCCGAATATCAAATTTTGTGAGAGATTAACGTTCCAGTCTCAAAGCTATTTATGACAATATTTAGACAGCCATCTTTGTGATATTTAATATTCTGTATTCTATTCTATTCTATTCTATTCTATTCTATTCTATTCTATTCCTTTCCAGTCGAGTCGAGTTGAGTCGGGAAAGAGCCACGAGTGTGTGCATATGTGTGTGTGTCTATAAAGTGGCATATCACCTGGTGCTTGGTAGTGGTGTTGCCATGGCTAGGACATAGATGGCAAAGGCATTAATGTGCACGGACAGGACATGTTCATAAAAAGCAGCAGGCCAGCAGGACGGGCAGGCGGGACAGGCAGGACATTCGAGACAGCCAAGTGGCGAATGGCCAACAAATCATATTACAAAACTTTACACGCTTAAAAGCGCATGTAATTGGCTTTTGAAATGGACGCGAACTCCCTCCCCTCCCCACGCCCCCACGTCTTTCACCAACAGCAAAAGGTTAACACGTTCTGGAGCCAGGTCTGGCCCACTGTCGCTTTTGTTGCCTTTACCCCTTGGACAATGCACTATGGGGAAAATGACCACTTTATCTGGCATTTGCATGATTTTTAAAAGTTTTCGAATTAGCACAAATGTACTGTTAACGCATTTAGAAAATATCAGACCGTTATGCGCCATACTCAAAATGTTAAATTTAACAGCCCCATGTAAGAATAACAGCTGTTAAGTCAGCTGTTTTTATCGATAACACGTGCGGCTAAGTTTTGTTAATTTTTGCATTGAGTTTTGTTCTTAATATCTCTGATGGCAACACAATTAGAAGAAAATCAAGTCTTGAACACTGATTTGGCAGGTTTGCACTGTGTGTTTAATATAAAACATCGTAGAAATTGTGCGTGTGTATACTAGTATTTTGTCGTTTTATAAGCGCTTCTAATGCTGGATTTTTATTAACAAATTTCAACTTTGGAAAGGATTATGTAAAAGAGTTTAGAATTGTTTAGGTGTTCGTCCAAGTGTTTGTTGTAGCGTTGTCAATTCTGAGCTAACACGTATTGGTCTTAATTTCCTATTTTTCCCTCTTTTGGCGCAATTTGCATTTTTATTAGGTAACCTGTGTGAGAGAGAGAAAATGGTTCTCTTCATTGTGGCTATACTATTGATCCGATCTGATCCAGATTCAACATCCTGATAGAAATAGTCATCCTCTATTATTCTGCGTTTTTATTTTATTCGTACTATCAAAATTGTGTACACCACAGATTTTCGTCCTTTGCGTGGGCGGAAAAGGGCGGAGCGAAATTTTGAACTACACTTGTTAAAGTGTGATATAACAGGAGCTTGGATACAAAATTTGGTCCATCTAGCTTTTATGGTCTCTGAGATCTAGGCGCTCATAAAGACGGTACTCTCGATTAGCGGGTATAGAAAAGAGCTACCACGCCCATTTTTTTAAAATATCTTCCTCTTACTATTATTAACTCATATCAAAAAACCGAACATAAAAATATTGCTTCGTTTGGAAGTTATTAATTTAGGCCAGAAAAAGTGGTCAAATTCCCCATAGTGCAATGGGCAGAGCTCCCACTCCCCCTCGCTCTCTCTCTCTCTCTCTCTCTCTGATCCTGGGATGCTAATAACAATAAGTGTCGATGTCCCTTGCCTCAGTCCCCCCACTCTGTAGCCACTTCAAACCCGCTTCCTGGTCGTCTGTTCTTTGGTGTCTGTGAAATATGAGGAGCACCCGGACCCAGGAGGACAAGGACTTATGTCCGACAACCCTCAATTTTTCAACATCTTTTTTTCAGTTTATTTTGTTCTTTCTGCTGTTTTTTTTTTGCACCTCACTTGGGGCTAATTTTTGTTAAAAAGCTATTCAGGGCCAAGTAAAACATTCGAAAATGTGTAAAGGAAAACCAAAAGCAGCCGAGCAGCCGAGCAACCGAGCAACGAAGCAACGGAGAAAGTGTAAAGATAAAGTTCATTGGGGGAAAGCATATTGCAAAAAGGGTTTGATCAGATTGGACAAGGGCTAATATTGGCCTTAGCCAGAGGAATCTATGTCAAAATTATACTCTAGAAAAGATGATCTATAAACAAAAGAAGTCGCCTATTTGGTTATTAATGACGCTAAAAATAGGAAAATCATATACAAATGTCATATGCAAATGGTGTGTTACAAATTGGAAGTAGAACAGAAGTACAACCTCCAACCATAGATACCATTTAGCTTCTATATACATGTTTATATACATACAGTTGCGAAAA